>CM070019.1:25012421-26212421 GCA_036247105.1 Cirrhinus mrigala
ATTGCTGAACAGCAAGGCACTTTACCCTGAGAGCTTTTACTGATGTCTCATGAGGCGCAAGTAGGCTAGGTTTGGCTGTAGGATAGTCCATACTGTAAAGAAGTGGGTGGAACGACTTTAAATAACGTATTTTTTCATATTTTTTGAGAGATGAGACAAAGCTTGTTTAAAGACACTTTGGCTGTTTGTGAAAGTCAAATAAAAGCCAAATGTGGAGAAGCTTAGAAATGCATCCCTTCTTTTCAGGTAATGGGTGAGAGTGCTTAGACAAATAGACGTGCCTGTCTTTATGTCCATCTCTCTGCTGCTTTAATGGTCATCAGTCTCTCCATCACTTTGTTAATAGCCTGTGGAAGATAAGGAGAGAGCTCATTAGGTCTTTGAGGGGTTTCAGTCACCCACATCTTTGTGGAATGCCAAGTGAAATTCATTTAAAAGCAAAGGCACTTGGTTATTGATTTGCTGACGTTTTGATGCTCATCCAGCCTTTATGAGTTGTCTTATGGTGATGAATCGTCTGCATTTAAACTTTCACACAATGGATTGCTATGCTTCTTGTGGAAGGGCCTCCTGAAGGTGAGAATTGGGGTGAATTCGCCAAGGGTAAGATATTAGGAAGCACATTCATTAACCTTCTCTGACCCACATATCTTCAATGAGTCCGGCAAATCAAATCAAATCTATTTTTGTCTGCCTTAACAACCCTCTCAGTTTGGTTGCTTAGCATTGGTATTCCTGTTATTTTCATATAGTTTATAGTTAAAAATAGTACTTTTTACGTTTATTTTTCTTAAACACTAGTATTGTTTTTGGTTTGGGAATTCAAAATTACCTACTGGTGGTTTATTTGTATATTATTTCTTTATTTAATTTAATTTTATTTAATTTTATTTTATTTTTTGTACATAATTTGAAAAAGTTCTGTTAGATTTGTTTTTGTGTGTATCTGTGAAAAATAAGTAAACAAATAAATAATACTTAAATAAATAATACGTATTATTATTATTATTATTATTGTTATTATTACTACTACTACTACTACTACTGCTACTACTACTACTACTTTAAGACTTTGTTTTTCTTAACAGTCTTGTCATTGCTATATTGGAAATTCCATGTATAATATAATATATTAATTTAGTGTTAAGAGGTTTTATTATTATTTCAAAGATTTATATGGATGAAAGTTTTGAATGTTTAACAGTAGTATTAATATTCAGTTCTAATAATGATAATAATAACAGGTATTAATTTATTACTGAGAGGTTTTGAAATGAATATGAATTTTTAAGGTTTGAATGTTAAGTAGTATGTTTAATATTGTTTATTATTATTATTGTTATTATTACTTTAATATTGAGAGGTTTTATTATTTCAAGAAATTAATATGAATAAAAAGTTTGAATGTTCAGTAGTTAAAGTAGTCAATTATTAATAATGTTCAGAATTATTTTTGTTTGTTTGTTATTATTATTTATTGTTTTATTATTATTTCAAGAAATTAATATGAATGAACTCTGAATATTCAGTAGTATAATTAATAATGTTCGGTATTATTATTATTATTATTATTATTATTATTATTATTATTATTATTATTGTTATTATTACTTTAATATTGAGAGGTTTTATTATTTCAAGAAATTAATATGAATAAAAAGTTTGAATGTTCAGTAGTATTATTAATAACTGAATATTCAGTAGTAGTACTGAGTTTACAGAGTAATGTTCAGTATTATAATTATTTTTATTATTATTATTTCTGGTAGAAGATATTTATATGAAAGTAAGGTTTGAATTCTCAGTAGAGTCCTCTAGTACAGTCTGCTGGTATTGATGATCTGGGCTGAGTTTATTATCTCCATCTCAGTAGCTGTGTGGCCCACATGTGTGTTTTTCTAATCATGCAGATCAATATGACAGCCCCTCCCTTTACTTCCTCACTGCCCCATCAAGTCTTTCCTCACTCACTCCATTAAACGTTCAGGGCTAATGCAAGAGAGAAAGGCCAAGACCACCAAGACATTGATGGAGCGCTGTGTGTGTCTGCAGTGTCAAACTGACCCTTCGAAACAAAGACGGTAGTGTGTCTTTCAAAGCTGTGGGGGATTTGAGGCGATCCCTCATTAGCATCACCTGTTGTCCCAGATGGCATCATGGGAATTAGTAGGATCAGGTTGTGTGAAATTGTGGTTCTTTCTGCTGTTCTGTGACATGCAAACATGCAGAGGTGTTTCACAACAACTAATGCCATCTGCTGTGTTTATGTAGGGTGTAAAGACACAACACTAGCCCTGAGTCATGAACTTGCCTTGATTTAATTGTTGGACTTTCATATTCTATGCCTTTATTTCAGATCTTAGCATCAACCAGACTGTTATGACTAAAGCTGTAGAGTTTGGCCTGGCAGGCCTCCTTTTTTTAATCACCAAAAAATCATTAGCAGTGCCTCAGAACAAGCCGTTTGCAGAATTCATAAAATGTGACATCAGATTTTACAGGCCCCGCTCAGGACTGTTGATGGACACTGCCATATTAGCAGTCAGCTGCACACAATTAGCCATGTTTATTTACTTTTTTTATTTTATTGTTTGGGTCATATTAACAGTGTAGACAGCAGTATAGGTACTGTATATTACATTGCTGTCACTTAATACACAGGTCTAATATAAACATGCAATTTCTTTCCCAGCTGTTTACCTTCACAGACATAACAACTGTTTTTGTAACTTGTGTGTTTTTGACAAACTTGTGTATTTGCCAATTTAAGACATGAACGAGAATTTAGTACTCACGTTGTGTAACAACTGCCTTCTGTGTGCATGCTTCCGATGAGTGCGCTCAGAAAATAGTTTATCAGAAGTTTAAACCGATATTGCTTTAACATGCATGCTTTTTAGCACGATAGACATAAACAAAGCAAAACAGATGTTTTTTGGCAGAGTATCTGAGGAACAAGCTGTAAAGGCACAGCCCTATTCTGGAAAAGGGGGGCGGGGAGCAGCAGCTCATTTGCATTTAAAGAGACATGCATGAAAACAGCACGTTTCTGCTTCCACTCAAAATAGTCATTTTCAGAATGATATAATAAATGATCTGTTGGGTATTTTGAGCTGAAATGTCACAGACACGTTCTGGGGACACCAAAGATTTAGATTACATCTTGTAAAAAGGGGCATAATAGGTGCCCTTTAAAGACAAAATAAAGTGATATTTAAAAAAAAATAATATAAAATATAATATAAAAATATAATAAATGTATTTCTGTTATATAACATTTATTCATTATTATTACTGCAGCCACTGTTAGAAACATGAGAAAAAAAGGTGCAGCTCATTATTTTTTCCTGATTTTTAAAATGAAAATGAGGGATATTTAACCATGCTAAGTTAGAGATACTAATGCCATTTAAATGCGCTAGCATTATGCATAATGCATGTTCCTTCCTGTCTTTGATTTTTGTCATCTATTTGCATCATTTGGTGAATAATAAGGCGCTGACTTTTAAATGAACCATGTTGCTGTGTTATTTTCCCCTCTTCACCGTTTTAGATTTGACACTGTTGAATTAATACTGTTTGATCATCTTGTTGCATTCACATTAAAAAATCAGAACTCAAGTGCTGCGTTAGGAGCTTTAATGTTTTCTTTAAGCAGTTCGGAGGTCCGTTTCTTTTCATTTTTTAGACTGACATAAAACTCGATAGTTTAGCAATTGGCGTAGTTCATTCTAGCAAATGCATTTTTTAGTAAATATTATCTGTGTGCTGTTAGTGCTTTAAAAAACATGGTAATGTTGTAAGAATGTTAATGTAATGTTGCCATTATGCATTTTTGTATATGGAATGGATTTGTTGTGCCATTTCAGCCTGCGGAGCGTGAACGAAGCGTTTTACCATTTAAAGAAGGTCTGCCTAACAATTCCTCGTTAGAGTACATTAGCCACGTTAGTCATGTACGCACGTTATTACATCTACGAACCTCACCTATATGGAAAAGCCATATAGCATTAGCAGCCTTCTGTAATGGTTTCTCAACGGCTCATTAGGACAGAGCGCACGCAGGAGCCGCGTTAAGGCTGAACAGTGTGCAGGTGTAGGTGTCATCCCTCTTAGATGGCGAGCTAACAGCACCCCCCTCCATGTGAGAGCGAGGGAGATAATGAATGCTTTCACACTTTACCTTGAAAACTGACCAAACGGCCCTCTCGCCAATTAAGAGCTTGTTTTTCACTGGAGTGGCCATTATCAAACCTGACCTTCCAATTATTTTTCTGAATTTCCCCCGCGATTCGTCACCTCGTTGTGGCCCCTAGCCAAGCAGGCTTGGTTGAAGATGGTCCTGGAATGGGTAATAGGGCTTCACAACAGAACGGCCACGATCCACGGGCCTGAAGACACCTTTACCACAACCAAGATATCTCTGTCTCTCTCTCTCCTTCACCCTCTCACCTTTTCCTTTCTTCCGTTCTTCCTCTTTTCTCATTTTAATGACTCCTTTTCTCCCTGAGCATATCTTCTTTCTCTCTCTTGCCTCGTTCGGGGTTTTTTTTTTTTTTGAATGAATGAACTAGCTGTCCAAACTCTCCTCCCTGCATATCTTGTCTCATTCGCTTTTTTAAGTCGTTCTTATTTAAGTTCTTTGAAGCTGTCCTAAAGCTACAAACAACTGCTGGGTCTCGTCACAGAGGATGTTCAGCACCTGCTTTGATGTCAATGCCTTTTCTGCTTAAGAAACAGTATGTTTTAAAATGTTATACATTGATATGTGAGGTCATTCCGTGTGCCGCATTCCTTCAATTCTGTACGTGCTATGAATTATTAACAGTATTTGAGGATCTACTTTGAAACTTGCTTGTAAAGTTACAAGAAACTTACCATTTAAAGTAGTTCAACTATAGTTAACAACAACAAAAACAACAATTATTATTAGGTTGGCTTTTATTACTTTTTACGTTTTTTGCTAAATGGACTGGTTTAGCTGGTTTTTAGCTGTTTTTGTTAAATCAACTTGTTTTAGCTGTTTAGCTGGTTTTAGCAGTTTTTTTTTTCTTGCTAAATCGGTTTTAACTGTTTTTTTGCTTTTTTTGGTACATCAGCTGGTTTTAGCTGATTTTTAGCTGTTTGTTTTCTAAATCAACTGGTTTACGCTGGTTTTCAGCTGGTTTTCATTAAATAAACTGTTTTTAACCTTTTTTGCTAAATTAGCTGGTTTTAAGCAATTTTTTGCAAAATCTGCTGGTTTTAGCTAGTTTTAACTGGTTTTAGCTGTTTTTCGTTAAATTAACTGGTTTTAGCTGGTTTTTGGCTGTTTTTTTTCTATTTTTTGTTTTGCTAAATCAGCTGGTTTTAGCTAGTTTTAAGCTATTTTTTGGTACATCAGCTGGTTTTAGCTGATCTGTCTATCTATCTATCTATCTATCTATCTATCTATCTATCTATCTATCTATCTATCTATCTATCTGGCTTTTAAAACTACTAAATTAAAACATAACTATTTCAAACTGAAAACCTTAACTTAAAGCTTTTAAAATTGCTTTAAACTTTATGGCTAGGCTTTTTCAAGCCAACTTAAAGTTTGTCTACAAATGTTATTACCTAATTCTTGTTGTTTGTTGTTGTTGTTGGTATTATTATTATACAAATTATATTTTAAAGCAACAAACTAGTCAGTGAAATAAGCTGTTATTAAGCTGATAAATTTATCAGAAAAGGTTGATTGTCAAGCTTAAGAAGTTCAAATAATATTAAATATAAATAAATTTGATAAATAAAATAAATATTTATTTATTTTTTTATATGCATTTTGTACAATTTATTTGAAAATATATCAATATATTTGTATTGTTTTTATTTTATTTATATTATTATGTTATACTATTTGTATGTTTGCATAATATATTATATTTATTAACAAAATATACAGTATATACACAGCTAAAGCCTTATTTAAGAGATGTAAAAAAAAAAACATACATTTTAATTGAAATATAAAATGCTTTATTTTCCAAGTAAAATTAAGTCATTAGATGTCAGCCAGTCAGAGCCTCTAAATAGCTTGGTTTCCCATTAGCAATCAACCATGCTATGTTATAGACAGAAAATTTGTTCATCTCTAAGCATTCGATATTTTTAAATTCTAGATGAAGTCATTAAAGTTAATGTGACCAAAATACTTAAATTGGAAACAGGAAAGATCTCAGTGACACTGAGAAGCAATGTAGCAATTTAGCACGTAGCACTGCAAGTCCAATCAGCGAGCTAATCAAAACTATATTCAGAATGTTCTTTTAATCACTCTTCAAAGGAGCATGACATCTTGACTTCAACATGAATGAGATCACTGAGAAGCTATGTATATTTAAAGATATGAGATGTGTTAAATTATATATGTTTAAATGCAAATTTTCTTTTTATCCGAATGGCTGAGCATGCATTTTGTAGTAGGGCACAGGTTAACTGTTGCAATCAAATATTTAAGATACTTAATTGTCAAAAGACTCCTCCTTTGCTCTGTCCTTGCTGACACCACAACAGTGAGATTGGCTCCATATTGGGCGTTTCATCTTTCAGAGGATGTTCTGGTGTCAACAGCTCATTGATCATGTCTTTGTAAAGGAAGGAGTTTCACAACAGGCCAATGTCATCACCTTCTTCATCAGGCCTGAACTCTCAGTCATCATTAAAGCACGGGTTTCCCGTCATTTTTGGCCTGCTCTGTGGTTATTGACCACTAAACTAATGTCCTGCCACTGCCTGTCTCTTTTGGTTCTCAGTGATTTATCGACATAACATTAAACTAGCGCAATGCCACCTGGTCCAGTGAAACATAACGTTGCACTCAAATGCAGTTTTTATACACTTCCTACAACTTTCCCTCTTAGGGGTCTTTCGCACAGGACATGTTTTTTTCATTTTATATGTCGGTGTGAACATGCAGTGTGTATGTCGGTGCCAGAGGGCCTTTGGTAACATACAAATGTTAATATGTACAGTAGTGCTTCTCAGTTTCGCCCATCTCTTGGTGCGCAAATTGGCTTATCCTTAGGGTGAAATTGTCATCATCGTCTGTTCCCTGGAATCCAAAGATAATCTTTTCCATTTTAATTGATTTGTCAGATGTGCTTGAACACCCTCAGGGCTCAACGCTAATGATTTTTTCCTACTGGCCCGGGCGGGCCAGTGGTTCAAGTTTTTACTTGCCCAGTCAAAAAAAAAATTAAATAGTAGTTGTTTTTGACTTATGCTATCTTTTATTTTAATAAATAAGCTTATATGAACCAAAATTTTGCAAATAAAACTGTACGATTCTCGTTTCCAATTTTGATATCACACCTAAACCTACTAGCCTAACTAAAGCACAAACATTATTTGTTTGTTCAAAATCTTTAAAATTATTATTAAAATTTAGCCTAACTAAAGTACAAACATTATTTGTTTGTTCAATTTTTTTTTAATTATTATTAATATTTTATTAAAAATGACAAGATGCTTTAGGGAAAAACAGCAGACAGACTGAAAGAACGCAAACTCACCCTTTGCCAGCAGGTGGCGCTTATGGACTAAGAGTGATATTACGTTTCATATTACGAGTGATATGACGAATTTGTCACTGGCCCGATCGGGCCACTGCTGCTTCCTCATGCAAGTTTATCGTTTGCATGTGTTTTTAAACCTTGTTAATTTAAAATTTTAAGCGATCACAGAGAGACACGTCTCTGACGGGCAAATAGCCTACAAAAGCATGTCAAATACTCATCTTGACGATTAGCTTTGTAGCTTGTAACAGTGATCAATCCATATTTAATGAATACAGTAGAGTACAGATGCGCCGATTGACCGGACATATTTTAACCGATCTCTGTTCTGGGCTTGCACACAGACAGCATGCAATCATTTTTCAAAATGTCATGTTTATGGAAATATTACGAACTCTTTAGACATCCGTTAACAGAGACCAGAGACGCTGAAGATGAACGCAAAGAGGAAAAAAATACTGTAGCAGGCAGAGCAAGATCATAGTTCACAATGCGCAAAATATTGGAAATATTATCCTACATATTGTAACAATATTTAAACAAGTTTAATTTCACCAGAATATCTTTATTGATATGGCCTATATGATGCACACGTGCAGGGCTGTGGGAAATCGAAGGCAGTGAAGGATACATCTATGCTGCCTTCAAAATTTGATCAAAAGAAGTTACCTCCAGAGACAGGAAGTGAAGCAGAATTTGGATTCGGACGTTCCTTGATGCCTTCCTGCCTTGGAATGCTACCTCCGAAGGCAGCATTTTAGAGCTTTCGGATGCAGCCATTGGCATATGAAAAGAAAACGCCATGTTAACTTTTCTTAAAACAGTCAGTTCCCCTCACAGATACATTCACATAAACCACAGTTTCAATATTTAGGATAATATTTCCAATATTTCGCACATTGTGCACCATAATCTTGCTCTGCCTGCTACAGTATTTTTTTTCCCTTTGCGTTTGTCTTTAGCGTCTCTGGCCTCTGTTAATGGATGTCTAAAGAGTTCATAATATTTCCACACACATGACATTTTGAAGGAAGATTGCATGCAGTTTGTGTGCAAGCCCGAAGCTACAAAGCTAATCTACAAAGCTAAGCTAAGAGTATTTTGACATATTTTTGTAGGCTATTTGTCCGTCAGAGACGCGTCTCTCTGTGATCGCTTAACATTTTAAATCAACAAGGTTAAAAAACACGTGCAAATGATAAACTTCCATGACGACGCGGCAGTGGCCTGATCGGGCCAGTGACATATTCGTCAGCTGTCCCGAGCGTCTTTCACGCTGGCCCCGGGCCATCGGGCGTTCCTTATTGTCGAGCCCTGACCCTCCAGCAGTCGTCCTTAGAGGGTCAGTCTGAAAGGAAGTATCTCTGGAGATTCCTTACTGTGGAAAAAAAAAGTCAGCATGTCAGCAAATATTCCGCTCACTAGTCCTTGTAAGGGCTTTCCGAGCCGCCGCGATTAGGACGGTATAGTTCTTTGGCCTGTTTCTCATGCAATTTGTTTGTTTTTCCTCTTTTCTTTCTCTCGCTAACTTTGTTTACATCCGCTGTTTGATTTGTGTTGGGAAGAATCCTACATGACGTACAATTACACTCAGAGCCAGAGGCCATAGTATTCCCTCCTTCCTCCCAAAATAATCTCTTTCAAATTGGATCCTGCATTTTGTGTGATGGTGCAGAAAAAAAAAAAGCCCAAAGGTACTTCTGTAATGTCTCTAAACACAAGATTTGCAGCATTGAGCTACAATCAGCATGAAAAATATGAACGTTCGAGACTATTTTATTACTTCTGTTCCAACATTAAACATGCCAGCATGTTTAAACATAAAGCATTCGAGGATTCCGCCTGCATTTAGGGAATTGTCTTGCTTTTCAGGCAAATCAGCTTCATTTCTTTCAATCTGATTCCACTTAAGGCTAGAATGCGTTATGCTCTCAGATGCCTTCCCAAATCTCAACAATGGCTGCAATCAGAATTACCAATCTAAAGTGTTGACATAAACACGCACAATGCTCTTGTTTATTTCTCTTCTATTCCCTTTCTTCGCCTCTGCCTTTCTTCCCTCTGACTTGAATGTCCCTGAGTATTCATCACTCTGCGATGAATAAATGATTGTATGCATTATTTACCCAGTGCAGAAGCTTCGCTAGAAAGCTTTGTTCGCTTTTGCCATCACCCTGAAAAGATGTCGATATCCCTGACGGAAACCGCTAACAATGCTAAAACAGACATGCTTGTTTACGTATCTGTGCTACCTGATAAATTGTGGCCTAGTGTGCATTCTGTACAACCTCTCAAACCGACTGAAATATTTATCAGCCAGCGACCCATTCCAGTAGCAAGCAGCCGTATGAAGAATGCTAAGTGGATCAGCATCAACACCACTAGCAAAATGCAGTGTTATATTCTATTTCGTTGGAGTTTATGATGATATTTGTTGTTGTAGGTACAACAAAGAACCTGACTCGCTGAAAAATTAAATTTTCTTATTAAAGTTTTTTAGTGAAATACACTGTCATTCAAAAGTTCTTAAAAAACAGTAGTATTGTCAAATATTATTACAATTGCAGTTACTTTTTTTTCGCTTTTAATACATTGTATATGTTTTTTTTTTTTCTCAAACGCTGTTACTCATTCTGTCATCCTTCTAATATGCTGATTTGGTGCTCAAGAAACATTTCTTCAATGCTGAAAACAATTACCAGTATTCTCTAAATAGAAAGTTAGAGAATAGCATCTATTTGGATTTATTATTATTATTTTTTTTTTATAAAGCGGTGTAAAAGTCTGTCACTTTTGATCAATTTAATGCAATCTGGGCAAAAGAAAAAATCTTTTTCGGATAAGCACCAAAACAATGCCCTACCGTATTGCAACGGACCAAAGCAGTCAATACAACACAGTCAAGAATAACTTAAAGAGGTTGTCTAGATTCCTCAGGCTGCAAAAACATGATTATATATTAGATTATATATATTATATATTAGTCCTAATATATGTTAGGGCTGTCAGTTTAACATGTTACCTTAATTAGTTAATTTAAACATTTTAACGCAGTTAACGCGCTGGCTTTTTATATTTGATATTATATTTTAAACACAATATTATGTGTTTTTTCTCAATTTTGCAGAGTACATATTACCTTTGAAGCCACAGCAGAATTGTAGCACGTCTCCGAGCAACACAGCAATGTTTCGTTAATGAATGTATCCGCGTTTTGAACAAATTGTGTGAACCAATGATTCATAGGCCCATTCATAAAGAGAGCAATTTACTTCATTCCTGAATGAATCAGCCTTTTGAAAAAAACGAATAAATGAATGAATGACTCATAGACATTTACCACCACCTGCTGGCAGATTTATTTTCTTATTTAGAGTATCATTTCATTAAATAATAATAATAGTAATAAAAAAACATTAAAGGTATAGATCAGTATTTATGTTCAAATATGTCTCTTTGTGTATTCAGCTGTGTAAGTGTGTGAGCGGACATAACTGTGGGCAAGAATCTGTAACTTGAAGGTGTGAAATGAATGTTTGCTTCAGCAGGGTTAACATGAATTTCACGGCAGCGTGGCTCCGGCCACCCACATGAATCTGTGACGTATGCTCTTTGTTGAGAGTGGCCGTTAGACAGTATGGCAAACTCCTAGATGCAGTGATGATTGCATATTGTGTGGGCAGCAACACACCCTACATGCTCTTCCTGCGCTTCCTGAGAGTGTGCACGAGTGATGACACTTCCTGGGCATGGAAGAGTCAAGCATTTTAAAGTAGAGGAAATGTGTGGGTTTCAACCGACTCTAGTACCCCATCTCAAGGGTCTGGATCAAGAAAAAACCATTGAGTTGTGGCTATGCAAATGCTGAGGGAACGAAAGAACGATTGCTTGTTTGTCTTTAACGGAGGAGTTGGAAAGGGTACAGACAACTCTGGTTTAGCCACTTCTCCCCTTAATCACTCGTCCCTCGCCTCGGTTTTTCCCTTTGATGTTTTGTTTTATCAATACATCTTTAAAAATGAACTTCTTGGCTTTAAACAGGACACCGGATACAGCAAGGTGATATTAGCACTGCCGAAACCTCTGAAAAAGCGAAATTTTTGCCAAATTGATCACTCAAAAGCTCTGAAGGGA
This sequence comes from Cirrhinus mrigala, assembly GCA_036247105.1. Lineage (NCBI taxonomy): Eukaryota > Metazoa > Chordata > Actinopteri > Cypriniformes > Cyprinidae > Cirrhinus > Cirrhinus mrigala. Next base: position 25,024,094 of record CM070019.1, read on the forward strand.
AGGGACAGTACAAACTTTGTGCTTCTTTTGCACAATAAACACTAATTCAATAAATATGTCTCAAACCCAGCTTTTAGACCAATTGTGTGTGTGTGTGTGAACACTTCTCCATCCCAACTGGATATACAGAGAGTGGCTCGATTCACCATTTGAACCCTCATCTAAAGGGGATTATAGGAATATCGTGTGATGCAAGACCAGGCCACTTCAGATGAACAGGCCAGCTTTGAGGCTGATTAAAACGATCAATGAGTCTCATTTAACTTGCCAAGATTTATTTTCTTTCTTCCCCTATTGCCCCTACAAAGTGTTGGTTTATCAGGTTGAGCCACATCAGTCCAATCATAGACTTCTTTATTCACTTTCTCTTTGCTTCTCAATAAGGAGTAAGATCGTTTTATCTTCTGGAGAGGCTGTGCTTTGAGAAAACTCTTGCTAAATCAGATCTGTAGTAAATGCTCTGTCAGCTGTATTAATTTCATTGCGCTTAAGAAAAACAGTGTCACAATTAGACTCTCACTCATAAGTGGAAATTTTTTCTTAACTTGAAGGTTGATGCGCAGACTTTGCTTCCTTTTTCAAATTTCCTTTTGCACAGAATGAGATTCTTTTTATTATATATGACAGCAATTCAAATTCACAAGACAGCACTTCAACATATTTAGGCCATTGAGTTGTATCTACAATAAAGAATCTCAAGAAAAGGCCATTTTCCTCATAACCCTATGTGTGAGTTTGATATTATCCTACTGTCATTATTAATAATATTTAGTATCGTAATTGTCATTTTGATTGTATTATGCTTTTTCCTGTATCTTGGATTCATTGTTTTTTCAGGTGTTGAATGAAAGAGATAGTGTGTTCTTTCCTGCTCCCAAAATGAATTTGCAGGGCTTAACAAGAAGGATTTTCTTATTATATTATATTATATTATATTATATTATATTACATTATATTATATTATATTACATTACATTATATTACATTATATGTGACCCTGGACCACAAAATCAGAAGGGTCGATTTTATTATTTCTTTTTTTATTTCTTTTTTTTTTTAACTGAGATTTATATAACATCTGAAAGCTGAATAAATAAGTTTTCCATCGATGTATGGTTTGTTAGGATAATATTAGCGATAGGACAATAATAATATTAGATTTTTTTTAGTTTTTACATATTTAGGGTGGGAAATTGACAAAATATCTTCATGGAACATGATCTTCACTTAATATCTTCACTTAATTTTTGGCATAAAAGAAAAATGATAATTTTGACCCATACAATGTTTTTTTGGCTACTGCTACAAATATGCCTGTGCTACTTAAGACTGGTTTTGTGGTCCAGGGTCACATATATTATTATATTATATTATATGGAAGATATATATATATATATATATATATATATATATATATATATATATATATATTATATATATATAAGAATTTTGATATAAAGTATTATCAAAAAGGGAATAATACATTTAAAACTTTATAATAGCTTATGTAAACACTTGTGGGGATATTTTTTTTTTTTTTTTGACAGGTTAAGGCTGTCAATACAGTTTTGTTTCTTTAGTAACATTTTAATCAGGCCATGCTTATTATTCAGTCTTTTGGTTCCTTTCAACCATTAAAGAGATTGAAAATGAAAATTTTGTTATTAATCTGTTATTACTAGGGTTGCAAAAAGGTGGAAAATTTCCAGTAAATTGTGGAAACATTTCAACAATTTTGGAAACTTTACAGGATTTATTTTTTTTTTCTGTAATCTTCGAGGGATTTTTGGAAAGTTTCCATAAATTTACCGGAAATTTTCCACCCCTTTGCAACCCTAGTTATTACTCACCCCCATGTCATTTTAAACCCGTAAGACAAATTAAGATATTAAGAAAACAAAATAACGACTTTATTCAACAATTTCTTCTCTTTTGTTTTCTTTGCGCACAAAAAAGTTGAACCACTGATGTCCACATGGACTATTTTAACGATGTTCTTACGACCTTTCTGGGCCTTGAACACGTCAGTTGCGTTGCTGTCTATGCAGGGTCAGAAAGCTCTCAGATTTCATCAAAAATATCTCAATTTGTGTTCTGAAGATGAACGAAGGTCTTGTGGGTTTGGAAGAACATGAGCGTAAGTAATTAATGACAAAATTTTCATTTTTGGGTGAGCTATCCCTTTAAATTTAGACAGCCATTGTTGAAATTAGTTTGAAGATGCTGTTTATGTTGCAGTTGTGGCTTCGAATGAAACATTGTTATTTTTCTGAATGGGATAACCAGTCTACAGTCCTTCACAAATTCGAATGGCATTGTTTAGGAGTAATGGGTCGAATGAAAGGGGCGCTGATGCTGAAGACATCGAGTATTAGAAGGAAAATGTCACCTCAGCTATCCTGAGAGCTTAATCCTCACCCAGTGTAATGTAATCAGCAAACCCCTGCCCATTGCTCTTTCCTTCATTGAGGTAGCATTTCAATGCGCTACATTTCCACGCCTTGCGTGACATCCCATTTGTCTTCGTAAAGTTCTCTCACTCTTCGAGCACTGAGCAGATCGACTTACAAGTAATGAGACAAAACTTTAGCCCCACTTCAGCCAACACAAACAAAAAACCATGAGGACATAAGCCATTTTGATTGATAGATGCTTTATGCCTACATATTAACTGTTCCAAACATAGCCTGTTTGTTTTATGAGATATACTGTACAGTCACTGTTACTATATGATAATGGTTTTATCAGTGAGCAGAAGGTCATTGAAGACTAGATCTAATTTAATACTGGTTTCCATTACAGTTGCATTGATCTATACTGCAAATCCTTTTAGTCTTGAAATTGGCCTAATTGGTTTTCAGACAACCTAACTGGAAATGCTCTGTCTCATCTTGCTTTTAGCCATACGGTTAATGCATTTTTGGTCTAGTCCATGTAGACCAGTGTAATTTTTATTTTAATAAGGTTAGGTACATATAAGCATAGCCTCTTTTTGTTCAGTTGTGCATTTGTGACCGTAAAACTGTTATGTCTTTGTAAAGGTGTTCATAACTTGATTTATCATTTCTATATGGCACTCATGTAATACAGGTTTACGAGCGCATGATTAATAATGTCAGGAGTCGTGTTGTGACCCACGTGCAAAGAGAAAACAGGCCTGGAGCGGCTCAGGCAAAAGTGCATGACAGTCTTGTGAGGTCTTTGCCCTAAATCACTCCTGCTGCCTGAGATTCGAGCACTAAAAACGCCGCCTCTGGCCCTCTCGTCTAGACAACTGGGCTTTTATAGATGGAGTGGACAGGTGTTGCAGTCGCTTAGGCTTTGACTTTGTTTTCACTATGTTTGTGAAGTGATTTAATGAATGTGCTACTACGCTGAACCCAGTAGCCCTTCCAGCAGCACCCTACTGAGTCGTAGCGTCTTGTCGATCGTGGGCAGATGACTGAGTTTAGCAGTGTTGCTGGCAACATTCGCCACGTTCGACTAGTGTTATGCGAAGTCAGTGATCATATGGTATTTACTCAACTTGATGAAAGCAGTGTTGGCTAACACTTTATGAACTTTAATTAAGTAAACAAGAATTATATGTTTAATTCATGTGTCTTGATAATGCAAAAAGGCAAAAAAAATCTTTAAAAAAAAATTCCAAAATATTATATCTAAAAAGCATATATCTATATTTAATATATGTATATTTTTTATCTAATCTATTTATGTTTTATAGATATTCTTTCCATTTTATTTCTTATTCTATTTTTATTTATTTACATTTAAAATTTCATAACAGCATATAACAACATATTGCAGTATTGTTTTTGGTGATCTTCAATATTTAATGAGTTAAAATTTGTTTAAAATTATTGTGTTTTTTTTTTTTTTTTAATTTACACTTTACATTGTAAATTTACAATGTTTTTTTTAAAGAATTCTTTTATGCTCATCAAGGCTGCATTTACTTGATCAAAAATACAGAAAAAAACAGTAATATTGTGAAATATTATTACAATTTAAAATAATGTTTTCTGTTTTAATTTCTTTTAAAATATAATTTATTCCTGTGATTCAAAGCTGAATTTTCATCAGCCATTACTCCAGTCTTCAGTGTCACAAAATCCATCAGAAATCATTCTAATATGCTGATTTATTACTTTATTATCAGCATTGGAAACCGTTGTGCTGCTTTATATATATTTTTTGGAACCTGTGTTTCTTTTTTTCAGGATCCTTTGAAAAAAAGTTAAAAAGAACAGCATTTATTCACAATAGAAATCTTTTTTAACAATATAAGTCCTTGCTATCACTTTTTACCAATTTAACACATCCTTGGTGAATAAAGGTATCATTTTCTTAAAAAAAAAAAAAAAAAAAAAGACTCTTTTCAATGGTAGTTTATATTGTTGCAATAGATTTCTATTTAAATAAATGCTGTTAAAGAATCCTGAAAAAAGTATCACAGGTTCCAACAAAATGTTGAGCAGTTTTCACTGTTTTAAACAACAAATCAGCATATTAGAATGATTTCTAAAGGATCATGTGACCCTGACTGGAGTAATGATGCTGAAAATCCAGCTTTGCATAACAGGAATAAATTACGTTTTAAAATATATTCACATAGAAAACAGTTATTTTACATTGAAATAATATTTCACAATATTACTTAGATTTTGTTTTGTTTTCTGGATTTTTTTATCCAATAAATGCAGCCAAACTTTTGAACGGCAATGTATAAGAGCACTGCATTATGGGATTGCTTTCATGTGGAGGCAGTATGTCATTTTGCCTTTTGAGTTTGGCCATAATTCACAACTTAAAAGTCACCTTAGTTATGATGTCAAAATTTTGAAACAGCTTTAATGTCTAGAGTGTTTCTATTATGCCTTAAAATGCTGCCTAAGTAGGCAGCTCGCTAGGTTCTGGAACAGAGCCACAGTATTGCCTATTGCAGTGTCACTAGTACTGTGATCTGAAATTGCTTGTTCTTAGCATAATTTGTCCTTGTTTCCCTAAAACAGCATGATGCTTTTTGAATGTGGATGCTGCTGGAGCCTGTGAGGGCACGCTTGAGGTCTCACCATTACACAGCAGTTCTACACTGGAAATGGAGAGGCAGAGAAGACAATACGCTCAAGGCACTGCCTCCTGCCGCCCCTGACCTCGTGCTGAAATGGCTTTTCCACACGCACCCAAAAGCCATTGGACTGCATTTTAAAGAATAATAGAATCGCTGCCTCCTCCCTGAGAAGCCATTTCAGCCCAGTAATACGGTGGCACAGGGGCATGTCTTTGAAGGTGACTTCACAGCAACTTTTTTTTTTCTCTTTCTCACCCTCTCTTTATTCTCTCTCCCCGATTCGTTCTTGTGGCACTCCGTCCATTTCTTGACAAATCAAATTGTCCTTAAACAGTGCTAGCTTGGTCTGGTGTTGCGTTGTATCGCTACATCAAAGAGAGCTCCTGGGTGGGAACTGGGAAATGCTCTTTACTCATTGGTAAAACCCTTCAAAAAGGTCGTTTTGAAGAAGTCTTTTTATGAGGACTACAGACATGACTGGAAGGGATTTTCCACACTAGAAAGCCAGCACAAGTAAGAGAAAGGATGTTCTGACATGAGCACGGAGCAGGATGGGTAATCTAGTGCTGCATGTGTTCAATCATTAATTATCCATATGAGAGCAGAGCTGCTCTGTGAAAAGCCAAAGCGTCTGACTCCTGTGTAAACACAAGTGGATTCGCTTATTTACCGAAGCTCTTGTGATAAAGTGGAACTGGGGCTGCTGTTCTCTCTGGGAGCCTGTGGAGTCCTGATATGAATCTCCTTTTTTTTTCTCATCTGAGCACTTTATAGAGCCACAACATAAATTTCACACAACATCAAAACACAAATGCAATAAACATGGCGTTTATATTCATATCGTCCTCTAAAGCAACCAGCTGTGGTCTTCTGTGAGGCTTTGCAGCGTTTGTTTTCAGTGAGTCAGTTTATTTTAATCATACATAAAATTATTTCATTATTGAACAATCTTGGTAGAAGTGTCGAGTATAGTGCCGGCAACATAATCTTTGCCGTTTCAGCAAATTAGCCTCTCATAGATGTGTGCTTGATAGAAAAAGGTGTTCTCTCTTACGCTCTCTCTCCGTTTCTATTAGTTTCAAACTGCTTATTCATCTCAACGGGGGGATCTGAGGCGAGATAGAGAGCACAGCTCTCCAGACATGTGTTATTATCAGGGGGAGCTGAAATAACTCTAATTAATCAGCGTAGCAATAATAAACACAGAAGGGGAGTGGCCGGTGCTGGAACTTCAGTCCCACAATGCACCATTGCTATGTGAAAGAAAATCAAAGTAGTGAGTTTTTCTGGATTTGAGGATTTCAGCAGTTTGATGGCTCCTCAAGGGACCCTGTAAAACATGTCTTCTTATGTTCGCTTTCATGCTGAAGCTTTTTTGTGGTCGATTGTGGTATGTTTTGCCAGGATTTTTAAGTAAACCCATACGAAAAATTACCATTTCCATCCACTGGCTTGTATATCAGTCTGGCTCTCAGTTTATTGGTCTATCTGTCGGTCTGTCAGTCTGATTACTTTCTTTGCTGATTTAATGTCTGTGTAAAGGCAATTCAGAGAATTGTTTCTAAACACATTGTAAATGTTAGAAATGTATTACTGAAACACATTACAAAGACTGTCAGCTATGAATTGTGGAGTTGGACCGTTAAACAGTTTTTCGCTATTTTTGTGTTCAGGATTTTTTTTGGGTGGGACTGAAATCATGTCTCTGATGTGCTAGAGCCGCTGAGCATTGGCCCACCCTGCCTACCACATTAGCATCAGTGATTCACCTGCTCAGTCATTATCATTAGTTACTATAGCCTACAGTTTGTTAGCTAGCTATGGCTTCATCACGTAAATGCATATTGCCTGGTTGCGATCAATTACAAAGCAGCTCAGTCTCCTTTAGCTGTATTTGACAGTTGAGAGAGGGTGGAGTGTTCCTGTGAGTGGCCGTGGTTTCAGTGTAGACAGCGGACATGCCCCCAACGCTTGAGAGCAAAGAATGCTGCTTTTATTTCACTTGAATCTTTTTTTAGCATGCAAATTTGGCTAGGTGGTTAATATCACATTTTCTGTGGTCTGACAAACTCAGAACACCATTGCTTTACACAGAGTTTAAATAAATATTAGCATTTTTTGTTCTATATTTTAAATCTGGTAATTTTGTTTTATGTACGGTATATAATATATTTATATATTAGCCAGGCAGTCAAATACAAAAAAAAAAAAATAAAAAAAATAAAATAAAATATATATATATATATATATATATATATATATATATATATATATATATATATATATATAATGTATATATAATGTATATATATTTATATATGTTAACGGTTGGTCTGTGGTACTGTAATACAATGCTCACCTGTCATTTACCGACCTCAAATATGGCTTATTATCTGAAATATGTTAGTAGCAGCAACTTTACATGGCCGCTCAATCTAATGGTCACCCAGAAAAATGTGTGCTATTCAGGTGTCTGTGCTGAGTGTGGAAGCTGAATAGTAGCGGGCTCACTGCATGACAGTTAAAATACTGTCATTTTTGGTCATACATATAAAAGTAATACAGCTTTTTAAATCTGTAAAGACTCTACGTTTATTTATGTGCACTCACAATAACATCAAAACGTCGTGCTTTTGTAAAATAATGAAAGTAAACAGGATGCGCTTTCAGCCGCTTCAGTGTCTGAACTTGAGCACGTCAAAAAACTAAAAAATAACCAAAACTCTGTATATACTTGCCTAACAGACATACAGATTTGCAGATGTACCAATTAAAATGGAAAAAAAAAATTCTTAGTATATGCAGTCAGTATGAAACATATGAATGCATACAGGCGCATCCACTACTGTGAAGATGACGGGTCAGTGTCGGCGACATCTTATAAGCCGAATGTCTCCCTGACACATTCATAATCATTACTTCTGCCTGTGTGCTGTGGCGAGCTTTATGCGTGCACTTGAGGGCTTATTAGGCTAGGCAGTTAAAGGCTCATTTTTTTTTATTTATATGGTTTATTAATAAACGTGCGACTAATAGTCGACTAATGTTTAAAAATGAATGACTACTAGTCGACCAGAAAAATCTTTAGTCCAGGGCAACCCTGTTTACTGTTTATTGATTTACTTATTTATTAGGTAGCACAGTTTTACACTTGCAACATAACCTATAGTAATTATATTTGCTAAAAACTATGGATAAGCTGTAATTGTTTTAATTAAAATGCAAGTAAGTCTTATAGGCTATTTTCCTATATATCACACTGGCAAAACAACTTATAAAGCATTTTTTGGTTCTCACGAGACACGTCATGCTCAATAATCTGCATAGACAAACTAAAAACAAGTCTTGAATACTGATGTAAAATCAACATTTACGTTGTGAAGCCCAAAGCAGAGAGATTACTGATAGAATATGGCCCACTTCAGAGGCTGCATAGACCTCTGGGAAACGGGGTGAAGAGTCAATGTCTATCGCTCTGTCTGGATTGATGAGCCTTTGATTGCATTGCTCATGAGCAGCTTTCATTAGCGCCAGTCAGAGTGGATTGAAATCTAAATGTGTGTGTGTTTGCTCCATGAGACGTCTGCGTGTGATGAGTTCTTCAAGACAGCTCTCATTATGCACCTATGGAGGACCGAAGCTTCTCTCAGACTCGAGCAGCAGTGGAATCATGCCTCTAAATGGCTGATCTGATTACCTTGTTCAGGCTTTTACAGGAGGATGAGCCAGAGACCTGAAATGAGGCCTTTGTCACTCACTATGAATGTAACCTTTACTCTCATTTGCATGATATTTTTCGTAGTTGAAGAGCTTAAAGGGGAGGAAAAAAAGCTTAGAGCAGCCAGGTGCTCAGCTTTAGTCATTGATGAAAACGTCGGAGCGCTTGCATCGAGAAGGTTCAGTCATTAGGAGAGACTGTGTGCAAGTGTGTGTTGCTTTGCTCCATTCTTTTGCATAATGATTCCTTGCGTGATCCTGTATTGAACTATGTTGGCTTTTACGCGCAGGCCTAAATGACTGATGCCTCATTCACCCGCTCATGATTCATTTTTGAGCTCCAACCGAACGGCCACTTCCTAATGGAAGCCATTAGGTTTGAAATATCCTGCTTTTAATATGCAATTCATGAGCTGAAAATGGCACATTTTCTTGATGTTAAAACACAAATAACATAATAGAATGCAAAAACCAGACACTTCTGACGTATAGGAAACCTTTCTGCAGCTCTATTAAGTGACCTGACCCAAAGCTGGAAATGTGGCTTTGTGAAAGGGGTTAGTTTATAAGCTGTAGTATGATTATATGTTGAAATCAAATTAAAATGTAATACATAAGCTCCCAGTAGACCATTCAGGCGTCAGCACGGGGCATTTATTAAAACTCCTGCTGTGATTAATTATATTGTCACGACAAGTTTTGTGAGATTTGTGCTCTACGGTACACACTCCCCCCACACGCAATTAAGGCGCGTGATTACGTATGCGTACGCTCACACACGCGTGACTGCGGTTTTGCTATTTCACGGACAGACCGACCCAGTGACCTACTGTAGATAAAAACACGTTTTTATACCCTCCCTCTCTTCGCCATGGTAAAACCTGATTTGTGTGCGACTTTGCACTTGATCATTTTCTTACAGGAGTGTGACGCGTTATTTTGCCTGCGGCCTGATCGCTATTTCATGTCACATATTTTATTTCTTTTCCGAGGTCACCTTGGTTTAAAGTAGGAAAGGTTTTGGAGAGAGGACCTGCAGAAGTCACCTTCACATAACATAGTGTTTGTTAGAGATTTTTATGCACGGATTCAAGCATTCACACTCACTGAATCTGGATTAAGATGGTTTACCAGCAGTAAACGTCTTTTAAATAATTTTCAGAGAATGGGGGAGTAATGCTTTCTTAAAGCTCTATTTGGACAGGATACATTTTGAGGACATTTACTGTCTAGCGGATGTCTGTTTTTCATCATATCATATGGGAGGGATAAGCAATGTCTATAGAAAATGCAGTGATGTCATTGTCTAATGCATCTGTGCATTTCTGTCAAGTGTTGCTGATCTTACTAGCATTGCTAAGTATTTATGTAGGAAATTATTAAAGAGATAGTTCACCCAAAAATAAAAATTACTCCATGCTTTACCCACCCTGAAGCAATTCTAGGTGTATATGACTCTCGTCTTTCAGACGAACACAGAGTTATATAAAAAAAAATCTCCTGGCTCTTGCAAGCTTTATAATAGCAGGGAATGGGGTTTCAAGATTTTGAAACCCAAAAAACTGCATCCATCCATCATAAAAACTGCTCCACACGGCTCTGGGGGGTTAATAAAAGCCTTCTAAAGCGCATTGATGCGGTTGTGTAAAAAAAATATCCATATTTAAAACTTTATTAACCGTTATCTCTAGCTTCTGCTAACTGTTGTACACACGTTCACAAAAGAGTGACGTTCCAGCAGATGACGTAGGCAAATAAAATGTACAAAATGAAGGACGAATAGTCGGAGGATTTCGATCAAAGCCAAAAGGTTTTCCTTTGCTGTAAACAAAACTTGGTTCTCATGAGACTAACATATTCATTTTAAAAGATCAGAATGTTTCTATGACAAAGGGTTCTAAAATTATGGCTTCTTATTAAAAAAAAGTGTTCCTGTGGCTCAATTTGCCCCAGGTTAGGGATAAGTTGAGTCAGTGGCTAAGATGAACCATCTGGGCGAATCTTATTTTATTGATAATTTACCCCTTTTAAAAACTTAACAATCAAATTCAATTTCACAATTAGTCATATTTCTTTTCTTAAAGCTAACTTAAAATAAAACCAATCAAATGAAGTCTTTAATTGTTTGCATTTCTGAAAGAATATGTTGAACACTAAAGTTTTAACCTTCCCCAAAAGGTTTGTTGATTAAAATTATATAAAAACTGAATTAGAATGAAGGAATAAATGTCACTGAAACTAATAAACATTGTAGTCTACAGATTCTTGGCATGGTAGCTTTTCTGCAATGTCGAACAGACCATTAGGGACTGCAGGTGGAAAGATGTATTTGATTATAATGTGATGAAAAGCATCTTCTGGTTCTCAGAGAAGGATTCAGTGCACTTGTACACAATCCCTATCAAATAAAGTACAAATAAATATCTAAATATATGGTTTATATAACTAAACCAATTGCTTAATATCCCATTCAAATACAAGTTTATACTTTGTAGATTGAACTTAACTTCAGTGCCTTATGGTGGGGTAAGTTAAAGTGTTGGCTCAACTTACCCCACAGCATTTGGCTCACTTTACCCCACAGCTGGCATTTTGGAAAAAAAAACAAAACGAAACTAGCTAATTCAGACTAATTTTTAACTTAATGCATGGTTTTATGTGTTGCTAAATCACCTACACTATAAAAAACACAATTTGTTGCTCAGCTTAAAATAATTTGTTACCCTGCTGCTTTAAAATTTTAAGTTCAGTCAACTAAAATAAGTTTAGTCAACTTGAAATGTTAAGTTGTACTAACTTAGATATTTGTGTTTGCTAAACTTAACAGATGGGTAAGTAACCCAACTGCCTTAAAATTTTAAGTTGATTCAAATCAAATACCTAAGTTGTCACTTAGTATAATTTAACATTTCAAGTTAAATAAACTTTTTTTAAGTTGACTGAACTTAAAATTTTAAGGCAGCTAGGTTACAAATTATTTTAAGTTGACTCAACAATTACAGCGTATATGTGGGCCATATTCTATCAGTAATCTCTCTGCTTTGGGCTTCACAACTTAAATGTTTTTACAGTGTATATGCATCATAAATATTTTTAGACCTGGACAAATTTACTTTCATGTAACAGCCATTACATCTGTTATGCTAAAAATTTTTACTTTGACAAGCCAGAAACAGTTTTTAAAGTAAATGGGTGGCTTCCTCCCCCATGTGTTTCTCCTTTTCACAGTCTGACAGAAATGTGTAATTCTGAAATACATGGTCTCATGACAGTAAAAGTGTACAGCTGCCAAGACACAGGGGGTGTGGGTCATCTTACCCACTGGCTCAACTTACCCCACTCTACCCTATATAAATTTTTATGATTATAAAAATCTTTTATTTAGTTCAGTAATAACCTGTGTGCGGCACTTACGTGAAACACCACTATTATATATATAAAAAAAAAAAAAACATTGAAAATTTGTTAAAACTGCTATCCCTTTGAGATGTAGTGAAGTGCGACTTTGTTTTCTTGTGTTTTCTCACTGGCCAACACCCGCTTGAGACACTTGAAGTGCTTGATGTACGACAACACTTACACGCCCTACAGCTTAGACATGAGCCGCTTTGAGATGATTCGCATGCGTTTTACCAGCACACCAGTTCACACGGGGCTGCTATAACCTGTGCTTAATCTTTCAGGGCATTTTAGGGAAACCGCTGTAAGCTTTAACAGCACAGGAATGCACAGTCTGGAAAAATTCAGAGAGAATTCAAATCACAGAAAAGCTTTAGTAATTATTACATTACCCCATTACCTTCAGAGTGAAACTGATCCATCCGGATAAGTTATAAGTAGAGTAACTTTTTGGAGAGTCGAATGGCTCCCAGAGGCATTAGCTGTGGCAGGATATTACCTAACTGCATATAATTAATGCTCACTACAGATATGTAATGATGTGACTGAGACGTTTTAAAAACAAACGCTGGGTTTTCTCAAAACCGCCTAAAAAAAAAGCTCTGAGACTTGAAAGTGGCTGTAGAGCTTTAGAGGTTTGTCAAGTGCAGGATGGCGCAGCACAAATTCTGATCTATGCACCACTGCAACGTCTGGCACGGTGTCAGAGAGGCTCACGAGAGGTATTTGCGTTTTGAACATCTCAAACACGTAATAAATGACGACTCTCGCACACTCTATTGGATAAAACCCGCCTGCCAGATCAAGGCGTTTGGAGCGGGATAAGATTAGTGACTGTTTGCTGAGCAATTATACGTTTTTATCCGTCTATTTTCGATAAGACGCTTGTGTTTGCTATTGTACGGGTGATACTTTATAGGAGGGTCGGTTTGAGGGTTTGTAGCCGTGCGTCTGGCCACCTGCCAGGGCCTTTGCGGTGGAAGTCGTTGAGCTCGAGGGTGCAGTTCTGAGATGCGCTCGTCTCCGAGCTCACAGCAGGCAACATGTTTGTGTCTGGGACTCATCTCCCCTGTCAAAACACACACCCGAGGCAGCGGGACATGAAAGCTGTTAATAGTCTTTTTTTATATATATATAAAGAGGGCATACATAGATCAGGATCCCCCACAGTGTTGGCTGTGCTCATGAAAGTGGTGTTGCCTTTCACTCTCTTTTGGTTCCTGTCAGTGTCTCTCTCTGTCTGACTATGATATGCATTATGACTGCAGGCTACTTTTTGTTGCAGTCTGCCAGCTGCTGCCATTTTGAAGTGCAATTAAGAACAACTCTCTCTCTCTTCCTCTTTCCTTTTTCTTCCCACTTTCTTCCTGCATGAAAGCATTAGCGCCGCGTACCTGTTTGTTTTCTGCTGCCTGAGCGCTCGTTAATGAGCCTGACTTAAATGAAGCTTTCAAAGCATTCAAGGGCTAAACAGCTAAAGCTGTTTGTTACAATTGAGGTCATGTTGTTGTTGTTACATTTTGAGGATTTTTTTTTTAAAATGTATGACACTGCTCAGTTCATCCTCATTTTTTTATTAAAGACAGCATGACATCAAAATGGACCCCATTAACCCTGATTTACAGTAATTGCCTCAGAGCTGTTTAGTATTTCATTTCTGGGTATTTTATTTTATTCTATTTTTTTCCATTTAAATTGATAAATTTTGACTTTTTCTAATTTTATTTTATTTTATTTTATTTTTTTTCAAACTTTATTTTTTCTATTTTTATTTCATTTTATTTTGTCGATTTTTATTTATTTATTTTATTTTGTCTTATTTTTCTTTCTTCTTTTCTTTAATTTAATTTAATTGTATTTTTTTCTAATTATTCTATATTATTTTATTATTTTTTTTTCCTCATTTCGTTTTATTTTTGCTAAATGTATTTTATTATATTTTTTTATTTTTTTTCTTATTTTATTTTATTTTGTTGTATTTATTTTCTCTTTTCATTTTATTGTATTTTTTATTTGTATTTTATAGATTTTTTAAATTTTATTTCTTATTTTTATTTTATTTTATTTATTTTCTATTTCTATTTTTATTATTTTATTTTTATTATTTTTATTTTATTATATTTTTTTCTATTTTTATTAGATTTTATTTGTTTTCTATTTTTATTATTTTATTTTAACTTATCTTATCTCTTCCTGTCTTATCTTAGTGTAGTTTAGTTTAGTTTAGTCTGGCGTTTTACCAGTTGGTCCAGTTATGACATCTTGATTAAACATTATGAAGTCAAAAACAGTTAATGAATAAATAAGTAATCAAATTTAATTAAAAAAAAAAAATACATAAAAAATAAATAAATAAAATAAATAAATTGCACAAATGCAATGTTCATAGTAAGATCTATAACATGCATTTAGTAAACAAATAGTATACACTTTAATTTCATGCTGACTTTACATATTTTAATTGTTGTTACAGGCATATAAATCCTCAAAATATTAACTTCAAGTAGTATGAGAATATTTGAAGTTTTATAACAATTAATTATCCATATAGTGTTCATTAGTTCAGAACCTGTGTATCATCATCAGTCATAAACTACTAGACCCTTATGAAGACAGCACTGTACAGCAGACCCAATTATAAGTGTATGATATTATCAATCATCACTGAGTGACTTTGTAAATTCAAAAGCCTGTCTTGTTAGTATGTTGTGTTGTGATGTTCTCTGGACAGTGTCCTGCTTTGCAGGTGTCAGAGGTCAAAGCCCGTGCTGGCTCCTTGGCTTCTTGCCCCAGTCTCCTTGGCTGGTTTGCTTGACAAATGATCTTGCGGCTTACTGTAGTATTGCAAGCCAGTGAAACAATGATTTATTTGGGAAATATTCTGGTTAACAGTATATGAACTAGCATCGAGAGCTCAGTTTTCTAGGCTGGAAAATGTAGGCCATTTTCCGCTGCGTTAAACACAGCTAATCAGGGCGAAATGCTGAGTGTGTGTTTTCTGCATTGAACTCACATTTGTGTGTCATGCATGAGTGTCAATGGCTGTCAGTTTTGTTACATAAGCTCTGACAAAAAAAAAAAAAAATACAAGTAAAAATAATGCATTGTTATATTCCTAGTATAGCTGCCAAGAATAGAGCTGTTCTGCAAGCCTACAATGCCACATACAGCCAAAACACATCCCCCCAGAACATGTATACAATTCTAATTTGGATCATCTGCAGGGGGTTGGGATCCTGTGGAGTTTTGCTTCATTCCCTTCACATAAAGGCTTCCTCTTTTTGACTCAAATAGCTACAGTACTTTCATACTCTATTCAGTTTGTTTCCAAACGAGAGGTTGAATTTGGACGGAATGATCTGGAACGGCATTGTGGCTCCTTCAATCCAAAATACAGTGTTAAAAAAGCAGGTTGAACATCAGTCCATTGTATTTCCTACTTCTCTTTTTTTTTCCAAGTGAATTTGCTTAAGTCTTTACAGTAAACATCATGCTAGTAATCTAGAGAGGTGTGTAATAATAGTTCAGTGGTTAATCACAATTTGCTCAAATATATAATCAGTGCTGGGTAGTAACTGATTACATGTAATCTGGATTACATAATCAGATTCCAAAAATGAAGTACTTGTAATTAGAGTATATTACATTTTAATGTAAATATAAAATAAATATTAAATCTGATTATTTTTTAATGGATTACATGATTACATATTCAGTCTGGGCATGAAATATCATTGCTGTTTTGGTTACTAATTTTGTTCCAATAGTGTTTTGTCAGCCAATCCCAATAAAATAAAATATTGACTTATAATTTGACTAATATCTCTGAGGAAGTTATTATTTCAAATAATTTAACAACACGTTGAAATCTTTACAGTTCTTAACAAATAAAATATATTTTTTTATTTCTCTTTTTCGTTTTTAAATGATTTTTATTTTACTTTTTTTATGATTTAATTAATTATTAGCTTTTTACCAAGTCATAAACACACTGCAGTTCTTACATTTTAAGCCCATTTTGGAAAATCCTGTTGTAATGTCATGTAACTAATGCATCTTATGTTTATGTATGTATGTGTATGTGTGTATGTGTGTGTGTGTGTGTGTATATATATATATACATATATATAGATATAGATATAGATAGATAGATAGAGAGAGAGAGATAGATAGATAGATAGATAGATAGATAGATAGAAAGAAAGAAAAGAATTAGAGAAAAAAAAATTAATTAAATATTAAATTAAAGTAAAAATTTTACGAAATAAAATTATAAAAAATAAATAAAAATAGAACAAACTAAATTTTATAAAAATTATAAAATTAAATTATTAAAATATAAAAAAATACAAATTAAAAAATTATTTAAAAAAAAATTAAATTAAATTATAAAAATAGGGGAAAATAACAAAAATAGAACAAACTAAATAAAAAAAATAGACAAAATAAAGTTAAATAAAATAAAAATAGAAAAAATGGAGCAAACAAAATAAAATAAAAATAAAATAAAATAAAAATAGAACAAACAAAATAAAATAGAATTATAAAAATAAATAAAATTCAATTAAAATAGAAATATAATTAAAAATGTAAAAGTAAAATAAAAAATGAAATGAAAGGAAATAAAATAAAAATTGAG
This sequence comes from Cirrhinus mrigala, assembly GCA_036247105.1. Lineage (NCBI taxonomy): Eukaryota > Metazoa > Chordata > Actinopteri > Cypriniformes > Cyprinidae > Cirrhinus > Cirrhinus mrigala. The sequence continues at coordinate 25,040,920 of CM070019.1, forward strand.
TAAAATTAAATAAAATAATAAAATTAAATGAAAAGAATTAAAATGAAAATCAAAAAAATAAAATAAAACAAAATAAAATAAAATAGGCAGTCTCCGTAAATTCACTAAACTCCAACTTCCATGTTTGCCAGTGTTTTCAGCTCAACTGTGCTTTTTCTGTAATTTAAAGAGAGCGTATGCATGGTTGCCAGGTTGGGAAGACTAATTACACCACTGGACAAAAAAATGTATTAATTAAAAGAAAAAAAAAAAGAAAAAGGTCAGTGAAATCACAAATAAAAAGCAACCAAGTGTCCACCCTTTTATTATATATGCAGTACCAATTTTGCCTTTAGTTGAAGTATATGCAGCCAAGTTTATTTTTATTTTACATTTTTAATGTTGTATTATTTTTACATTTTATATTTTTATTTTATATATTTTATATAAAATATAAAATTATTTTATATATTTTATTTATTTTTATGTCTTCCCAGATTTTTTGGGGTTCTTCAAAATCCTTTAATCACTCCAGCAAACATACAGTCTTCTATTTTAAATATCCTAGATAAGAGCTACCATATTGGCTCCAATGTGTCAATAATTGTTGATTTAACTCTCCATGATTACATCCTTCTGTCCTCCTCCGTTCAGTCTCATTTGTGATGCCTTTTACCAGTGCGAGCGACTGCATGATGGATCTAGTGAAAACTGCTGACCACCTTACTCCCCATCAGCCCCCCTCTTTTCGCCAGCCGTGATGGATTTGACACCCCAACCTTCTGCACCGCGTCCGTCATTCTACCCAGCATGAGGCAGCAGAAAAAAACAACACGGAAGGGCGCAGGGCAAAGCATACAGAAAAAGGCAGCGAGCATATTGCTCTCCGCTTCCCTGTGGTCAGCCCTCTGAGGTCGCTCACAGTTCAGCACTGGTGTAGGGTGGCTGATGATGGATTCTGTCCCTTTCTTAACTTCTTCCTCTTTTTCCAAAGCCGCTACTGTTGTATCCCTTCAGAGACGGCTCTCCCGCATGGTTAACGCTGCGATTCACATCACACTCTGAGATTGGGCCTGGCTATGAGCTCATTAGGCGACTGTAAAGACTGATTTTTCAGGCTTCAGTTGATAGCTCATGCATGCAAGTTATCAGCACCACAGAATCAAAGCCTGGCAAATGTGGAAGATGTCTGTTTATTGTGTATACAAACAGCCTGTTATCTGTCACCCCTGTGCTGAATAGGGTTTTATTAGGGAAAAAATACAAAAGCATGCTTTAAGCAGGTCTGCCAAGTATTATTTTTCTCCTCACTCCCACAGTGCTGTTCTTTGTAGTCATAAATAAAGGAAGCATCAAAACACTGAGGGTATTTTTAAGAAGGACAAAAGGCAACGTATCCACATAAAAAGCCCTCCAAACCCACGTCTGGTTGTTATTTTATGGCACATGTGGATGAAAAGAGCGGGATTCACCAGTGTCTGTTCGGACAGTTCTAACTGGTGCATGTTTGTGTCACGTTTGAAGCAGAGCTCATAATCCCATAGAGACCTCTGATCCTTCTCCTACGCTGACGTTTGATGGAGACTTGAAATAGAATTCATTGCTAATCTCAATGTTATGATCCATGAGGCTAAAACAGAAGAGGAGTTTACGGAGACTTACGGAGTTTAAACTTAGAACCTTATAGACTTTTATAATGTTACTAAACATTTCTATGTCAAATGCTGCCCTTTTGAACATTCTCATAAAAAAAAAATCACTTGAAAATCTTGAAAAAAATCACAAATGTATCAAAAGGGGACATCAGATGCAAAATTCACCCTACTAAGATAAAAATCCATTCATTCCTTTTTTTTTTTCTTTAATCCCCCAGAAAATCTAATCAGTCTCAATTATCAAGCCGTTTTGATTTTCTGAGAAGTATGATATCATATTGCTCAAGCCCCGCCCACAACTGCTGACGGACTGTCCCGTATTGGCATATTTCCACCCTCAGCCAGTTGTATGCTCTACGCCATTTTCTCAGCACTCGAGCATCTGTAGCAACAACGTCTCGTAAGCAATGCAGGTGTTTTGTATTTGGCTGTAAAAGTGAACTTAAGAGTTTAAAATTTTAGCCAACGTCAGAGCACTGAAGACACAGTGGATTAGTTTTGTTTTTGATGGTAATGCGCCACTGAATCCACAAAAAAAAAATGGAAGAGAGGGGTGTGGTAATCAGTAGCTCATTATCATTTAAAGAGACATGCACCGAAACGGGTCGCTGTGAACAGAGCCATTTTTGACTGGGTAAAAAGGGTGTTGTTTTACACAACCATTGACGAATTTTAACCAAAGTATGTTGCAGACGTTTTATGAAGACCCGAAAGAATCATAACAACTTGTGGAAAATGGGCATCCGAAGCAGAATCATTTTCAACAATAGCCAGGGTTATATCCAGTTTTTTGCAATGTTTTGTTATCGACAAAGAGAATATCCTTCAAAGAGAATATTCGTAAAAAACCTTGCAATAATTAATGTCTCCTGCCTATTTCCATCCAACTGTCTTTTTACCGATAAAATGCATGATGACATCATTCCTAAAAAACGAATTGTTGCATAAGTTTTGGTGTATCGCAAAAAATACATTCCATACATAATTTAACCTTTTGCGCAAATTACATAGGCTAATAGCCTGTTCTTTATCCTTTTAAAACTAAACTTTATCATATAGGCTATTATTTAATTGTATAGGCCTACCTAAAATCATTTACATTTTTTTTATTTTATTAAGTGTCATGAGTTTTTTTTTTTTTTTTTTTTTTTTTTTGGACTATTTAGATACTTAAGCATCAAGCAATATTCATACACAAGTGCAGTTGTATTGTTATTATTTTTCTGATTAACTTTTATTAGACTGTTCTGAAAATAGGAATGTTAATTTTGGTTATTTTATTTCTCCTAACCATCAACTGACAGTCCTTAAGACATTATTCAGTGTTAACCGGCAAGATTGTTAAATTACAAATAAATAACGTGGCTGTGACCCATCAAAAATACCTAAATTTGTTTTCCAGGGAATAATTTTATGCACGCAAAATGCAGCATAAACAACAGAACATTTCTGCGAACTGAGAAAAACATAATAAAGCTATATATAAAAGAAACACATAGGCTTAAATAAAATATACTTTTTTCCTAAATAATTAATAAATTAACAAAATGAAAGGAAAATGCCTAGCAGCCTATATGCAGAATTTCGTTTCATTTTTGTGATGCGCTCTTTGAGAAAGCGGCATCCTGTTTGTTTCCGTTATTTTACAAAAGCACAATGGTTTGATTTTATTGTGAATGTACACAAATAAAAGAAATATTTAAAATACAGCAGTTTTGAATAATGTCCTACTGTTATGTGACCAAAAAAGGCGTATTTTAAGTTGTTTCCACTTTTATAGAGGGGAAAAAAAAAACAAGTGATCGTGCCAGCACCTCATGCACACAGTTAAGCATTACTAACTTGACAACGCAGCCTGTTCGTTGTCATAATAAAATACAGTCAGTCAAACATGAAAAACCATGCTATTTTACTTCCCCTCGTACCACAAAAAATCCTTTTAATTTAACGGTAGAACAGAACTGAGAACAAAACATGAATGAAAATATAAGGTAACAAGTCAAAACAAATTGTTGTAAAATTTTGTACTTTTTGTGCAAATAAATTTGAACTTGCAACATACTAAAGGAACAGTTATGTATGTATGTTTAAAAGGTAACTCGTCTTTTTCTTACCATACATAAAATAATTCTAGATACAGTTTAATAATATGAATATCATTTAATACGCTTTTGAACTACAGAGAAACGGTGCTTTAACGTGAGCAACACCACGAACACGGACGCTACCTATAGGCTAAGTCTGTCCTTTTCTTGACAAAAGGTTTTTCCAAACAAATTTTTGCAACATTTGAACTATTTATGCGGTAAAGTTAAACGGAAAAAGATTTTGTCGACACATGAGAAATTTGATTGATAAATGGCATTTCCATCAGCTATATTGGAAAAAATTTTGAAGCGCTAAATATTCTTTTCACAAAAAAATCCTTGAATGGAAACCTGGCTATTGATAGTAATAAATAATGTTTATTGAGCGATCGAATTGCAAACCATTTAAATACATTAGTAATATTATAAACAAACACCTATGGTAGGCATATAACTAGAAGCTACACCAGCTGCACAGCTGTTCTAGCCACTTTTTTCATGTGACTGACGTGAAATAATTCTGTTTACAAATGTTAAGTTTTGATTTCTTAGAACTCTTTTCATTTATGCCATAAAATAACTCCTGACTGTTGCATTAAACTTTAATCTCTGGCCTTGCAAATCATCTTTGCTTTCAGTTTATATTCATATCTGTATGCATCTGTGGCAATACCAGCATTATAAATTGCTTGATATTTTAAAAGTGCTGAGGAATTGCAGAGGAAATTTTACTACTAAATGATGTGCTTTGGAAATAAAGTACATACATTATTCTTCCTTTATCACAAATAACTGCATATTTTCAGTTTTTACCAGCAGTTTTTGAAGAAACTTTTTTTAAGATTAATTATTTGCAATTATACGTGTTTTATGATTATTGTTTAGAAGTATTTTAGGGTTATTTTGAAGACAATGTAGTATTTGTAATAAGCAGTTCACATATACTGCTCTCACAAGCTTAATTGGTTACTGTAACAGTGTTATGATTACAGTTTTGCTGGGAAGGAAATGCAGAGGATGGATTTTTTTAGTACCTTTATGTGCATGCATGGATATACACAAACATGTATAGGTTAGCAGCTGATCAAATGCAGCAACAGTAAGCGCCTCAGGTTTGGGTTTGCATGCGAGACATGCAAGCCATTGTTTACTTGCCAGAAGCTGTTTTATATGTTGATGGCACATGTCCTCAGAAATTAATGAGTTTGCCTCCAGCTCAAATGAGTCTACTGTCCTAATGAACACTGGCTGTCTTTAGGATGACTCTCAGGCCTTCAATTAACAGCAGGTAGACCCTTCAGTCTTTTTGCCAACAACAACCACTCTGAATATATGTTGTCTAACTTGCTGTACATTCAGTCTCTAACTCGTACAAATCCAAAACTGCACTCAGATGCTGATGTTTATTTTGACCAATAGGTCACATTTTATTATCATTGAAGAGGATGTGTTTGAAGCTAGTGGTTTATAGGTGTTAGCATACAGAGCTGTTGCATTGAGAATGCAGAAGTGAACGGAGCCGCTGGTGTCGGTATGCATGAGGCATGTGTGCGGAGGTGAAAGGTTAAATGGATGTTAGGTGCAAAAAGAGCAATGCGAGTTTGTAATGAGCTGACATCTGATCCTCCTCTGCTCCTCTCCTTCCTCTGACAACTGCCTCCCATCTGTCAGGAGCACCGGTGGCTAATCTTAGCCTTTCTCCGACTCCCTGCCCAATCCGAAACCCGACTGTGTCAATTATTCATTTCGGACCTCTTCGTACTGTTCACCTCGGCCGACTGTCAGGCTGCGGGGGGACCGAGACGAACAGATATGTGAGCCCTGGCGCTGAGGATGTGTTGGCTAACAGCTTCTGTAATAACAGGACTTCTTCTGCGGCTTTGTGCTGTGAGGAGTGACTAAGGAGGAAATGGGCTGTGTAAAATGGTCATGAATACACCTGGCCTGCAGACAAGACACTTTTACTAATGCACACTGCCACCTCCAGGCACACTGGCGCGTCCCCCTGCTGTCACTACTTAGTCCTCGGTGTTGTTTTTTTCCCTCTCTCTCTCGTTCACCAGGTTTTCACAATCACTCATTGGCACAGCTTTTGCATTCATTTACATAAATGCCCACTGACTGACTTAAAATGTACATATTAATTCACACGCTCTCTCTCGCCTCTTTTCAAACTGCCTTTATCTCGCTCACTCTCAAAATGTTAGTATAATATAATATAATATAATATAATATAATATAATATAATATAATATGTGATCCTGGACAAAACCAGTCATTAGGGTAAATTTTTTTGAAATTGAGATTTATACATCATCTGAAAGCTGAAATTTGAAAATCTGGAATCCGAGGGTGCAAAAAAATCGAAATAATAAGAAAATCACCTTTAAAGTTGTCCAAATGAAGTTATTAGCAATGCATATCATTAATCAAAAATTAAGTTTTGATACATTTATGGTAGGAAATTTACAAAATATCTTCATGGAACATGATCTTTACTTAATATCCTAATGATTTTTGGCATAAAAGAAAAATCGATAATTTTGACCCATACAATGTATTGTTGGCTATTGCTACAAATACACCCGTGCTACTTTTTTTTTTTTGGTCCAGGGTCACATATATTATTATATTATATTATATTATATTATATTATATTATATTAATATTATATTATATGGAAGATATATCTATATCTATCTATCTATCCATATATATATATATATATATATATATATAATATAAAGTATTATCAAAAAGGGAATAATACATTTAAAACTTTATAATTTGTGGTCCAGGGTCACATATAATATAATATAATATAATATAATGTAATATATTTAGTTTCTTTTCATTTTCTTGAAAATATACCTTTGAACTATGAACCAACCCTGTTACCCATTCTGGAGATTTTCTATTTTATCTTATTTTTTATTTTATTTTATTTTATTTTATTTTATTTTATTTTATTTTATTTTATTACCCGTTTCAAGCATTTTTTCCTTTTTTACTAAATAAATTGTATTTCATTTTGATGTTAGTACAGTGTTTACTAGAAAATAATTCAGGATTTTAAACTATATTTTGACATTTGTGTAGCTTGCAAAAATTGCAAACATCAAAGAAATGAAAAAAAAAATGAGATGAAGCATATAAAACAGGTGACAAGTGTTGATTATCAACCTCAGGGGGTCATATTTAATATTACATTTATTTTGACCTCCTGCGAGGTTGACCAGCAATCAACATTTTCTGAATCTTAACCACTTTTTTCACTAAGCATTTATTTAAAAAAAAAAAAAAAAAAAAAAATTCTATGAAATATTTTGAGTTGATACCCTATTGGTAGAAACTGTCTTCTCCCTCTTTCTTTCTCTTGTCTTCTCTGCCGTGTGAAGATTAGGATGCTGTGTAGAGGTCGTTGGCGAACGGCAGTTTACTTTTCAATTACCCTGCCGCTGTTTTCATGTCGCCGGAAACAAAAAGCCCAATTTAAAATGATAATGAAGCAGTTGTCGTCTGGCAGGGACAGGGAAATGTGGCGAGTGTTGTGCGGATCGTAAATCTTGTGCCGTTACCCGCCGCGAAGAGATGAATCTCCACTCCTCTGCCTGTCTTTTTTTTTCTTTCCCACATTCTCTCTCTACCCCGCATGACTCGTCTCTCACAAGAGAAATGCCTGTGCGAAAGCTTCTTAATGTGGTAAACAAGTGGCCTGATTAATCGGTGTGTCAGCAGTGCTCGTTTAGGGCCGAAACATGGAAAGGCATGATGTGTAGAGAGCATTGCTTTGTTTTAAACGCAATTTCCAAGAATCTGTTTCAGAGTGTTGAGTGTTTGTGCTGGTTAAAGCAAGTTTTATGCAAAGAGATTCAGTGTGAGGAGCTTTAACAAAGATATTGTGCACTGCTTGTGCAGACTTGCTTGATTCCTGCTAAGGTGTTTGCCAGGATGCTACTTGTCTGGTTGGAATCACTTTCAGAACGTTATTTTCCAGCTGATAAATAATTTAAAAAAAAAAAAAAAAACATTAACAGCCAGTCAAAATTTCAAAGCCACTCAACTTTAAGGAGTTTGAGCATTTCAGGGCTGTACAGTGCGACCATTTCAGTCGCATTTGGAACTGAAAACTACTGTGTGCGACTATGAAAAAATATTTAGGAGCACCAATGCGACTGACCCAAAGGTTTCTATGTGTTTTTGCAATGTTGAGTGACAGCTTTTAATGATTTTTAAGGGAGTTTGTAAATGTAATATTGATTTAATACAACAGTTAAATAAACAAGAAGTTAATATTAAGTGATTTTGTCTTACTATAACGCTATTGCCTGATTTTGATTTATTTCGTTTTCAAAAATAGTTTGAATCAAATCACAACTGAGTCGGTGCGCATCTCCATTCAAACACAGCAGTGTTTCGTTTATGAATGAATGTGCTTTTTTTTTTTTTAATCCAATCTAGTGAGTCAGTGATTCAATTTCCTATTCATAAAGACATTCCTGTATGAATCAGCCATTCGAATGAATTGAATAAATGAATGATTCAGTAATTAAATGAGTGACTTGCCGCCACCTGCAGTTTTGGTTTCATTTTTAAACTTTTTTTTTCAGTTATTAAAATCATTTAATGTTTCTGTATTTTTTATATTAAAATAATTTATGAATTTGATTGCACTCATGCCACCTCTGAGTCTCATCAAACATATGAAAATACACCTACAAGCCACTTTTGTTTTCTTCTGTGCCACCTCTGTAGTACAAATTAATTGTTTTTTTATATAATTGTTATTACTGATTTCATTTGATTGATAACTTATTTGTATTATACTTGTTCTTATTCTGTTGTTTTAATTAGAAATTTTAAAAAGCTTATGAAATACAGTTTAAAAAAATGACATAAAAGATGACATACTTTTAATAAAGAAATATCACCTCGTCAAATATCACCTCGTAATGGGAAGGCTAATTTTTGATCAGATTTTTTGATTATTGATTATTTAGGTGCTCCTGAAATTTTGACTGTGCTCCTAAATATTTTAAGTTAGAAAGTAAAAAAAAAAGAAACGTAAGCATAGAACCCTGCATTTGCAGTAGCAGACGACATAACCTCAACATGTGCATGTTAAATAAACAGGACCATATCGTCCACTGGTGTGAATACCGATATAGTTATTATGGTTATCGTTCTTGATGTGATTGGGCCTTTAGGGTGGTCTGCCATACTGGATGTCCATTTATAGAGAGAAAATGTCTAAGATATATGAATAAGGCTCATTTAAAGTTGGTAGAGACTCTGAGGAGCTGAGGTTAAAGATCAGGCATGCCAACTTCAGTAATGAGGTCTATGTAGAGGTCAGAGGCTGAGGAGACTGGAAATTCATTCACAAGGAACTTTAAGATAGTCATCCAAAACACTGTTTGGCGAGCTCTCTGAGGCCTTCGAATGATTTAAGGAGCTTCTGAACGAGAATATAAAAACTGCTCAGCAGGACTGAGGTGCTTTGTCACCCTGCGGGATCCCCATATCTATAACCGTTAGAGAATAGTGTGAAATTTGTGTAGATATCATTTCCTTTTTGACACTTTTCATGTTGTTTTCACACTTGGTACATTTTCTTGACCCAAATCTTATTGCCCCTAGTCTGTTTTCAGACTGTCGTGTTTTTTGTTTTTTTTTTTCTTCTAAATTTGTACGCAAATTGAATTAATAATCATCACCACCATCATCAGTTTGAATACTTTTGGAATCTAAAGGACATCGTTAAAATAGTCCATGTGACGTCATTATTTTTGTTTTCTTTGCGCACAAAAAAGCAGCTTCATAAAATTATGGCTGAACCACAAATTATCATTCTGAGGACGAACGAAGGTCTTACGGGTAATTAATGACAGAATTTTCATTTTTAGGTAAACTAACCCTTTAAAGAAGTTGTTAACCCAAAAATTAAAGGTTCTTTCATTTACTCACCCTCATGTCAAGTATGACTTTGATTCTTCTGCGAAACACAAAAGATGATATTTCGAAAACTGTTCTTGTCCATGCACCGAAAGTCTGTGAAGTCTGAAACAATATTGGACCCCATGGAGTTTCTTTGTATGTACAACCCCCTTGCATTTGTATGCAAATTGAATTTATAATCATCATCACCACCATCATCAGTTTGAATACTTTTGGAATCTAAATGAAGTGTACTGTAAAATATACAAGCTTCCCCTTTGATGTGGTTATTTCTACCTGAGTTTAAAGGATGTCTTTCACACTGTCAAACACACCAACATTTTGCTCAAATTTAATCAAACCTTAAAGGCATAGTTCACCTAAAAATGAAAATTTTGTCATTAATTAAATGCAAATTCTGTCACTAATCACGTTTTAAACCCGTAAGAGCTTTCTTCATCTTCAGAACACAAATTAAGATTTCAGAACACAAATTAACCCATTAAGTTTCATTGTATGAACAACCCCCCCCCATAGACGCCCACTATTGTTTTTATAACACAGAGTTATCTCCAGATCATCCATGGTGATTTTGATTGTAATAACTTAATAATAAATGGCTGCGGGTGACAGGAAATTGGTCTCGCTGTGAGTGATGGCTAAATCGTTTGAGGCAGATGGTCAAGCTTGACCTCTTCCTGCCCTCTGTATGCTACCTTTAAATTGGTGTGTCGTCTTCAGAGATCAGAGAGAAAGACGTGCTCTCTAAAGAGGTTGTTTTTTAGCTGTAACTGTCATAAATCCATTGGATCTTGACAGAAATAGCTGCTTATGTTTCTGTGCTGGTGTGATGTTTTGTTTTTTTTTTCTTCTCAACCTCTGATGGCTTCAGAAACCTCCCAACGCAAAGAGCTAAAAGGGAAAATGAAAATACAGAGAAAATGAAACGACCAAATGGTGTAATGAGACTCTGTAGAGGCACTTGGGCTATATTTTTGTCTTCACTACATCCCTTCATTGCTGATGTGTGGCACGTCATCCTTAGTGATGTTTAGAGTCACGGACAGGCCGATCCAGTGGGTATAGTGGGAGGACAGTTACTGTACACTTGTTGAATATTGATAACCCCGCTCCATCGGGAATTCATTTTTCTCATGTTACGCCGGTCATACATCTTCAGAACGAGATGATGAAAACCCTTTCAAGGTTTTTCTTTTTCTACTGTGCGCATTGCTGAATATGTCGTCTTCAGGTGAAGAAAGAGGACAAGTCATAAGGATTGCTTTTGTTGTTTTTTTCTTTCTCTTTTCTCTCAGAATTTTCAATTTATATACATGGGAACAAAAGGCAGGAAAATAATGAAACGCTAGATGAAAAAGGTCTGTAACTTTGAACTAAATTGCAAATGTAGAGAAGCTCCGAAGAACCAAAACTTCCCATCTTCTTTATCTGTCAAAGAACTTGTGGCTTTGTTCCCAATAGGGATTAAACCCTCTTTGAAGGAACAGTTCAACCCAAAATGTAAATTCTGTCATTATTTACTCACCTCGTATCATTTCTGAATCCTGTGTTGTCATATTTTGTTGTTGAACATCAAAGACTACTTTATTTCTTGAAGAATGTTTATATTGTTAGCTTTTTCTGTTTATGTTTAGTCTGCTGGGATGGCTCACATATGTCGGTGTATGTGACGTATTGTTTAAACAAACTAGCCTTTCTTGCAGCTGATCGACTGACAGAAAGACATTTTATCGGGATGAGAGAGACAGGCAGAAAGGATAATGGAGGATTTATGACTGAATCACTTAAAAAAAAAAAAATGTTTCAAAATGGATTATAGTATCACATAGTGTATTATTAAAGACTTTAGTCACCTGAGGCCAAGCTTTTGAGCTCTAGCATCTGTGTGTGTGGTGTGGTTTCAAAGCATTTCGTTTCTGTTCCCTTCATTTTTTGTTAATATGTGCTGGCTGTTTTTTGATTTGCACTGATTGACACATATGTCTCAGTGAGAGAGGATTCTCCAGAGGTTGCCATGATTAGCCTATTAAACGAATAAAAGCAATAGTATTTACTCTCACTCATGCCATTCCGAACCTGTATAATATTTTCTTTCGTTCTTTCTTTCGTTTGTTCTTTCTTTCTTTCATATAACATTGTTGACAGTGACCATGACCAGCCTGATCTCATTAGTATTTGTAGGTGCTCTAAAAATGCTGGGTTAAAAACAACCCAGTGATGGATGAAATATGGACAAACCAACAAAAGTTGGGTTAAATGATTAACTCAACCTTCTGGGTAGTTTTATTTAACTCAACTATTGTTTAAGATAATATATATTAAAATTACTATATTTCTTGTTTTAAATGAAGCCAAAATAGGTTGGAAATTAACATTTTTAATATGTTCAATAAATGGATATTTGTTAAGTTGAATAAATAATAATTAAATAATAATAATTTTTAAATTGCTTATTAATAAATGTTTACCTTTTGATTATTGCTGATGCCTCTAGTAATTATCTGTCTGAGTTTTAATTTTCAGCCTAATCTGGGCTCATTGTATAGTAATATAGTCATTTTTGAACAATAGTTCAAAAAGAGTCAAAGTGACCTAATCGCTGGGTTTGTCCATATTTAACCTAACTTTGGTTGTTTTTAACCCAGAATTTCTTAAAGTGTATGTTTATTTTACAAATATATTCATTCTGTTTCTTTGTTTAGTATAATATTTATTTATTTACTTATTTTTTTATGGGCATGTTCACTATAGGCTATAGACAAAATATCAAAATTTAACATGATCTTTACTTAAAGAAGTCCACTTCCAGAACAACAATTTACAGATAATGTACTCACCCCCTTGTCATCCAAGATGTTCATGTCTTTCTTTCTTCAGTTATAAAGAAATTGTGTTTTTTGAGGAAAACATTTCAGGATTTTTCTCCATATAATGGACTGCTATGGTGCCCCGAGTTTGAACTTCCAAAATGCAGTTTAAATGCGGCTTCAAACGATCCAAGATGCGGTTGTAAGTGATCGCAGCCGAGGAAGAAGGGTCTTATCTAGCGAAACGATCAGTTATTTTCATTAAAAAAATACAATATAAATACTTTTTAATCTCAAACGCTCGTCTTGTCTTGCTCTCCCTGAACTCTGTGTATTCTGGTTCAAGACAGTTGGGGTGTGCTGGAAAAACTCTGATCGTATTTTCTCCCTTAATTTCAAAAATCATTTCAAAATCATCCTACATCGCTGCAGAAGTTCCGACCCAGTCTTTGCAAAGTGAACACGCAAAGAAAATCATACACCCTTAACAGAAAAAGGTAAAACAGCAATATAGGACGATTTTGATGTTGAGGGAGAACATGAGATGGGAGTTTTTAAACATACCCTAACTGTCATGAACCGGAAAAAAACAAAGGTCGGGAAGAGCAAGACAAGATGAGCGTTTGACATTAAAAAGTATATAAATTGTATTATTTTTATGAAAATAACCAATCATTTCGCTCAATAGGACCCTTCTTCCTCGGCTGGGATCGTTTACAACCGCATTTGGGATCGTTTGAAGCCGAATTTAAACTGCATTTTGGAAGTTCAAACTCGGGGCACCATATCAGTCCATTATATGGAGAAAAATGAAAATGTTTTCCTCAGAAAACATTATTTCTTTATGACTGAAGAAAGAAAAACATGAACATCCTGGATGACAAGGGGGTGAGTACATTATCTGAAAATTGTTGTTCTGGAAGCGGACTTCTCCTTTAATATCCTTTTTGGCATAAAAGAAAAATTGATCATTTTGACCCATGTAAAGTATTTTTGGCTATTGCTACAAATATACCCGTGCTACTTACGACTGGTTTTGTGGTCCAGGGTCACATATAGCGTACAGGTTTTGAATTTTGTGAGAGCCAGTATATAATGGCAGAATTGTCATTTTGCATGAACTCTTCCCTTAAAATAATACCATTGTCTGTGAACAAAAAATATACAAGTAATTCATAAATCAGCATGCGCAATATTAATACCCTCTCTCCTGCTTTGGTATACAAAAATGTCCAATTATCTGATCCCCTCAGTGTGATTGATTTAACCTGTCAGCAGCATTGTCTGTAGCCCATATGCCCGGAGTCAACAGATAGGTCCTCTAGTCTTTGAAACTACCGCTGCTATGATATTAATTGAGCTTCTGTCATTGCTGTCTCTGGCAAGTTTTTGTCATCAGAGGGCCCTTAGTGTTACCATTGACAGAATGAGAGAGAAAGTGTGTGTGTATACACGTTTGCAGATACCAGACAAGCGGTGCTAGCGCCACACGCCAGTCATTTAAGCCAGTCAATTAGCGGTCCCTGCAATTTTCATGATCCTCATTGTTCTCTGAAATGAGGTGGTGAGTGAATAAAAAGCTGCTGTCAGCTTTGCAGCAGTGTTGACTGCTTTAAAAGCCAAAACAAAGAAAGTCTCTCTCTGCCTGCCCGGACTGTTTGGTCTGGATGCACGGTGAATATTCCCGCAGATTGCCGAAACACGTGGGCGTTTGTAGCGTGTTAAGCATCCGCTTCGTCCGCATCCAGGTGCACGTAGGCGAAGGAGAACTTCTTCGCTCAATGAAGGGTTATGTTAAGAGGACGCTAACATCCGACGGAAGCATTAGCGGGATCTGTTGACCCGTGGCTGCTAATGAAATCCTTTGCCAGAGCTGCTTCAGATGAAGCACCATCCAAAAACGATCCATCCAAATTTGTTCTAAAGGCCCACAGATGTACAAGATGTCTTTTCATCGGTTGGCCGTGTTGTTTTGGACCTAATGGGATTTTAGGTAGGGCTCGATGCTTTTATGTCGTTCCATGTGGCCTCTTGGGCTCAGATGATATTGAGCCATCTCCTCATCCATCTTGATTAAATGAGATAATAAGGATTTCACATTTGACCAATCGTGTGCATCCGGACCAGAACCGCCATAGGGTCAATTACTACACAGATCCTTCATTTCATTCTTTTTTTTTTCTCCTCCATAAATCAATTTCAGGCTCGTAAACAAAGGTGGCATGAAATCTGGCAGTTGATACTATGGTTTGAAGTCTAAATGGCCTTTTTTCACTAAGTACCTCATAGAGCTGGTTTAGGAGCTAGGTGATGCTAATTTTTCATGGCAGTTCAATTACATTCCCTCTGCCCTCTTTTTTCCCCCTTCTTCCTTCTTTCTCTCCATTTCTGCTTTTGGAATCCGTCTTCTGTGAGAATTCATGATGGTGAAGTGCCAAGAATAAGACCGAGCAGCAGTGCCTGAGGGAGCCCTTTCATTTGTTCACATTCACACAGCATAGAACATGGCTCCACTCAAAGACATGCAATATGGAGATGAGAACGCAAAGCAGCAGCAAGTCACTTTTGAACAGGTTGCAAGTACAGCAGGGAAGAAGGTAGACCGCTGAAATGAAAGACAGGTGCATGCTTCTGACACATGGAGGAAACATGCCAAGCAGTGCATTTGTTTTGTGCATCAGCTTTTTCCATTTATGAGCTTTTGTCTCTAATGAAAAAAAAAAAAAAAAAGTATTTAATATTTCCAGCAATGGCACATTTACTTGATTAAAATGCATGAGGCTGTGTTGCTATGCCATTTTCACCACTGCTTTCTACTGAAGGTTTTTTCCTTTCCATTTTATTATATATTTTCCAGCATATCGTAAAGTCCAGCATACAAAATTGTCAACAAATAAAAGTGCTTTCATATACAGTACATGACAATAATGTAATATGTCAGGGGCATTTCCTCTGAGGAGGAAGATGTGTAGTACAAAAATAAAATGTTCAAAAGTTTACATATGCTTGATTCTTAATACTGTGTTGTTACCTGAATGATCCACAGCTGTGTTTTTTTGTTTAGTGATAGTTGTTCATGAGTCCCTTATTTGTCCTGAACAGTTAAACTGCCCGCTGTTCTTCAGAAAAATCCTTCAGGTCCCACAAATCTGTTGGTTTTTCAGCATTTTTTTGTATTTGCACCCTTTCCAACAATGACTGTGTGATTTTGAGATCCATCTTTTCACACTGAGGACAACTGAGGCACTCATATGCAACTAATACAGAAGGTTCAAATGCTCACTGATGCTCCAGAAAAAAAAAAAATGATGCATTAAGGGCCAGGGGGTGAAAACTTTTGAACAGATTAGAGATATGTACATTTTACTTTTCTGTGCATAAATATGTATTTTTTTCATTTAGTGCAGCCCTTCAGAGGCTACAGAAGACAGATACATGTTCCCAGAAGACAAAATAAGTTAAATTTACCCTGATCTTCGAATTAAAAAAGTTTTTACCCCCCAGCTCTTGATGCATCGCTTTTTTCCTTCTGGAGCATCAGTGAGCATTAGGACCTTCTGTAATATTTGCATATGAGTCCCTCAGTTGTCCTCAGTGTGAAAAGATGGATCTCAAAATCATACAGTCATTGGTTTTTCAGCATTTTTGTGTATTTGAACCCTTTCCAACAAAGAATTTTTGAGACCTGAAAGGTCAGGCAGTTTAACTGTTCAGGACAAACAAGGGACTCATGAACAACTATCACTAAATAAAAATTCAGATCATTCAGGTAAGAACATAGTATTAAGAATCAAGTGTATGTAAACTTTCGAATGGGGTCATTTTTATCAATTCAACTGTTATTTTCTCTTATGGACTATATGTAAGCGTGAAGCGTGAAGTGTCTTATTCAGGTCAGTACTAAATAAACAATAACATGCATTTTGTATGAGCCCTCTTATTTTGGTAAGTAATTATCCTTTTGCAGATTCTGCAAGGTGCATGTAAACACTTGACCTCAACTGTATGTAATAAATTCCATTATGGCATGCATGTTTCCAGATTTCTTTATTAAAGGAAGGAGCTGCAGACCAGTGCAAGGTAACCCATAGTTTTGTTAGCATCACATCCACACTCGTCTAATTACAGCTCTGTGACTCCAACTCTAGACTAAGACTGGCAAATTAATTGGCCTGTCAATCAGAACAAACTCTAGCTCTTCGTTTTACGGAGAAAAAAAAAGTGTGAGGTGACGGAAAGCATCCAAAATAGAAGTAGAAGGTGACACCAAGGCTCACAGTCATTTGAGGAACTATGGAAATGTGAATGTTTTTGGGACTTTGGCTAGGTTGGCCAATCTTTTTGTCTCCTTTTCTCTTTGTTTAATTCCTTAATTTGCTAGTCCTTCATTTAGCCATGACAGGCTTTTTGAACATGATCATCAGTCATTTCTTTTGTGACAATAACTAGTTTAGCCTGAGAGGTCAGAGTTCAAGGTGAGTGAAGGTCTACTCCATCCTGTGAATCAAATTGATCACATTAATGAACCTACCCTGGGGGTTTTGCTTTACTTTCCATGAGCATTTGTGGATGTTTTGATTTAATGCAGTAATTGTTCCCAACTGTCCTAATTGATGCAGCCATCAGCTCGTAGATCAATAGAGAGTGTAGTGATTGATCTCACAGCGGCAATGACGCCGAGTGTCATTGTTGTTCTAAAGCGAACGTGTTTTCTCCTGTAATTGCTACAGCTTATGCAACATATGCTTTGACACGTGAATGTTTATAGTACGAATGGTACCGGTTCCGTCTGGCTTGAATAAAAACACTTCCTTTTTTTCTTCCTCCAGGTTGAGATGTATTGTCAACATGGCCTTTTATTGCGCCGGCTGTCGTCTTTGTGCGTGTTTGTGCTCTCAATGTCTCATACTGCATTTTTCCCCTCTAAATGTTAATTATATTGCCATGCCTCTCTTTTGTGTCTGCTTTGCCATGCATGCAATGCCGGCACGCTCCTGCCTATTGACGCTCCATTCAAAATGTCAGCATTGTAGTCTAGTGTGCGGAGAGCTGTTTTCCAAGGTTCCTCAGGCACGCCGTGGTCAGGTTTTTGGCCTGCATTCAAATCTGGAGAGCGCTGTCATGTAGGGACAATGAAAGGGAAATGGATAGTGTTGTTCCGTTGACAGGTCCGCAGGAAAGCGTTTACACTGTGAGAGTCATAAGGCAAAACTGTGCATATATTCTTTGTTAGAATACAGTTGGATACTGTTATGGGGAAAATATTTAACTGTACTGGCTACTGACATGAATAAAGCCTCATATCATATTATTACTAGAATATTAGCTGTTTATTAATACTAAGTAAGCACATATTAGTGCTCTACATGACATTATTCTACATCCCTAATCCTACCAAATTTGTGTGTGTGTGTATATATATATATATATATATATATATATTTATATATATATATGGACATACATACATATGCATATATGTATATATATGTATATTTATATATATATATATATATATATTAATTACACTCTCAGAAAAAAAGGTACAATTCTGTCACTGGGGCAGCACAAAAGTGAAAAGGTACATTTTTGTATTTTACCTACCCCTAAACAGTACATATTAGTACCTTTAAAGGTACATTTTAGTACTTTGAAAGAACGTATTGGTAACTTAAAAGTACATATTTAGTACTTTAAAAGTACATATTTGTACCTTTTCACTTTGTACCTTAGGGTACCGCCCCAGCGACAGAACTCTACCTTTTTTTCTGACAGTGTAGGGGTGTAACGGTACACAGATGTCACAATTCGGTACGTACCTCAGTTCGAGGGTCAAGGTTCGATACGATTTCGGTACAACAGAAAAAAAAAAATTACTATGCTAGGTTTTCTTTTCATTTATTTTAAACAGACAGTAGTACAAATTACAATTTTTTTCGACCTACATGTCAAAATACCACATATTATATCAAATTAATGTCATGTATAGGCTATAAAATCTGCAGTACATATATACATACAAGGAATAAATACTTGAAATATATTTAATTTAGTTAACTGATAAACAAGGGGAAAAAAAATGTAATGTAACCTATATTTGCTGAGTTTCAGTTCAGTTTTGTGACAGAAAGGAAACTCAAATGGCAGAAAGCGACATTCTATTTCTTTTTTGTTTAAGTTGATTTTGCTGGTATAAGTAAAGTTGAAGTAATCGCGCCGGCGCACACAAACACAAAACATATCAGTTCCAGGCTTCTAGCATTGCTAACTTGACAGCGCAGTTGGTACCTTATCAAGATAAAACACAGTGAAACAAACATCAGCCGTTAGAACGTGACTGAAGTACAAAGTCTGTAATTTACATAATATATATAATAGTTTAGCATTTGGATGCATCGGAAATATGGAAATATTATGGAATATTTGGATTTGTGGGGTTAATGGGAAGACTCATTTTAAAAAAGTAAGTAAACAACTTACACACTTAGATATAACCACTTTGTTATGTGAAAATATGACTTAAAATGACATGAAAACATGATCTGTGTGAGTAATCAGCTTGGTGAAATTCAAAGTAAATTTGACTTGAATGCACCATGGATTGCATACCAGATTCGATCC
Organism: Cirrhinus mrigala; assembly: GCA_036247105.1. NCBI lineage: Eukaryota > Metazoa > Chordata > Actinopteri > Cypriniformes > Cyprinidae > Cirrhinus > Cirrhinus mrigala. The sequence goes on from CM070019.1 coordinate 25,060,027, forward strand.
TGCATTTCCCAAATATGCACCATGACTAGGCCTGAGCCCTAGCATTTTTTCCAGTATTATAAATAAGCATTTTGCATGGGTGTATATGGGTGTCATCATCTCTCTGGCTCTTTTCTTCATCCGTGTCTCTCTGTGTCTGTCTGGAGCAGTGTGAGGGTGGAGCTGAAGGACTATCGAGCGTGGCAGTAATTATGGTGTCATGGTGCCGTGTCAGAGACTGGCATGTCGATGTTAATGAGCTCTCCTCTGCCTTTCTCTCCACCTCCACGGCTTTGATGTCTCCACATGTCAAACGCACAGGCTCCGGTCTTCGCTCACGTTCTTCTTCCTCTCTTTCCATCACTTCCCAGTGTGTCGGAGTAGCAGTGTCTGTCTGTGCTAATGTTCCCCTTTTTCTCTCTGTCTCTCACTTGCGCTCCCGCTTTCGCTGTGCCCGTCACCGAGAGGTCCCTGTTTAAGACGCAGGAAGGTGGCGAGCGATGTGAAATTGCAGTGAAAGGTTCTCAGTAAGAGTAATGCATTTTGAACCTTACGCAGGTTCAGTCTTCATTCAGCATGTATGAAGTCCATGAATAAATATAGGCTGGAAAAATTCGGAGAAAAAAAACATATATTTTGCATGTTTGTAATTAATGTTTTTAATGAAAAACTTGATAACGTAATATGCAAAGTTTAAGAATTTATTCAGATTTTTATGTATTTTTTTTCAAATATTAATATATTATTTATAATGTATAATTATAGGTATTAATGTATGGTTTAATGCATTTATTATTTATTATTATTATTATCTAATTATAATTATAAACAATGTAATAATAGTTTCATATTTTAATAAAAACAAAGTGTGTGTGTATGTATATATATGTATATGTGTAGACATGTGTATAATATTATTATTAATATTATTAATGATTATAAAACAAAAATATATATATAATATTATATATATATATATATATATATATATATATATATATATATATATATATATATATATATATATATATATATAATTCTAAATAGTATAATAAAAAAATATAATTTATTATTTTGGACTACCCGCCTACACAGGTCTGTTTTATCAATAATAGTACTTTTTGCTTATTACATCTCCAGATATCGTAATTTACTGCTCATTTCATGCTTAAAGACATGAAAAATTCAATCCCATTCTTGTGCTAACAATGGTGGAAATCACAAAAAGGATTCATCAACAACTTAGTGTCACTTAAGCAGCCATGCTCATAAATTTGACGAAACTACTATCGAATTCCAGTCATCGCTTTGTTTCCTCTGAGCCTAACCTAGTCAGATGACCAAATTACATCACAGGGATCTGGAGCAGACTGTTGTGAGATCAGCTCATTTGTTTTAATAAGATTGGTGATATTGGGTCTGATGACAGTCTAGTATGGGCGATGAGAAAACCGAGAGAGAAACAGAGGGAACGGTGAAGAACGAGGTGAGATGCTCATTTGTTGTCATTAAGTGCTTGTCGAGGGGTCACTTGATTTGTGCCTTCCAAAACGTGCATCGATCACCACGGCCGGGCAAAGCATCAGACGGTGAAAGATGCATTTAACGGGCTGGACCGTGTTATCTTTACATCATTACTCAGAACTAGTTGTTAATGGCAATTTGGCATCCTGTTCATAAACTGTCATTAGCAGTTGCGATATAGAAGTCCCTTAATGCATTGTAATTGAGCATTTTGTCATTTTTGATGGACAATCTGCTGTATCTCGAAGCCATGATTTGACTCAAGTCATTTCATCATCGATTTGAATCTCATTTGCAACATGATGAATAGAAAACTTATAATTTCTAAATCAGCTTTGCTGGTTTGCCATAGACATGCTGCTGTTATTCATGCATACTGGCGTTTGATGTACAGCAAAGCAGGTTTAATGCAGTTTTAATGAAAGTACATTGAGGCCTGTTGTAGCAGGCTTATATTAAAACCACGAGGTAATAGAGACATAGTGCTGTGCCTATAACCTTGTATATTCACAATATAGCTCTGCCTTATTGGTTGATAGAGCGGTTACTGAGCAATGAATCACAAATGTTATTAAAACATTATTTTAACTGAGTGCAGTTTATACACCAGAGGATGTCATGTAAACAGTAGCTGAATGTGTTTCGTGTCATCATTGTTGCTTTATCCTTTATTTATTAACTCTGTATTGACCAATCAGCATCCAGAACTAAAATAGTTGTATAATTAGATGATTGAGCAGCTGGTATTTGCAGCAGCAGTGTATGGTCTTTACTAGCCTTACTAGCTTTATTGTATTTTGTTGTTTTTATCCAATGCGCGCAGAACAGAACATTAGCATTTCTAGAGATTCTTTGTATAGATAATACTAAAAAGGGCCGTTGCTGCTGGAAAATGGGGTTGTATTAGGTGAGAGTTGTAATATTGATTGTATGTGGCAGTTGTGTGGAGTGGCCCAAGAGCTGCTTTGTGTCAAATCAGAGTCTCCCATCAGCCCCTTGTGTGCTGTTGGGTCTGCAAGCCTTTCCTTTCCATCACAGGAAAATCTTTCACGAGAATTCCCTCGCTTCGAGTTCCTGCTGTGATTTCTGAAAGCTGATCGTCCCTTTGCCTCATTGTGTTACTTGTTTTACTGTGTTTGGCTTCCTTTGTCGCTGTTTATTTTAGATGTGACCTGTGAAGGTAATGAAATTACAAATCAACTTCTTTCAACCTTAAATGACTGTTTTTTTGCATCTTTGGAAATGTTTATACCTAAGGGAATGTTTTTTATTAGAAGAGATTTTAACTATTATTTTTGTTATATGAAAGTAACAATTAAATTTTTAATACTCTTTTATCATTTATTTTCAAATGCCCTTATTGGCCAGCCAAATGTTTGGGACAATTAAGATTCTGACACTTTTCATTTACTCAAATTATGCATTGAAAAAAAAAAAAAAGAAAATAAATAAATAAATAATAATAATAATAAAATTACAAAATGTAAAAAATACAATTAAATAAATAAATAAATAAAAATAAAATAAACACTTTTTTCCCATAGAAGTTAATTTATTTGTTTACCAAGGAAACAATAGTGTTAGTAAAGAAAATATGGACTGATGACAAGACGATGATAATAATTACTATTATTATTATTATTATTATTATTATTATTATTATTATTAGTATTCACTATTCTAAATTTAATTTAGTGAAATTATGCAACAAAAAAAAATATTACTTACGTATTTAGAAAATATGGACTGATGACAAGATGATGATGATGATGATGATGATTATTATTATTATTATTATTATTATTATTATTAATATTTGCTATTCTATTAGCAAAATTATGCAAGGAAAAAAAAATAGAAAACATTACTTGGTTGATATGTATTTAGGCAACCAATTTTATTCCTAAAATGTTTAAATATTATTTCCATCACACAATTATTTTAAAATAAAATAAAATAAAATAAAATAATCTCCTTTTTTGTAGAAGTTAATACACTTGTTTAGCAAGGAAACAATAGTGTTAGTGAAGAAAAAATATGGACTGATGATAGGACGACGATGATGATGATGATTATTATTATTATTATTATTATTATTATTATTATTATTATTATTATTATTATTATTATTATTATTATTATTATTATTATTATTAATATTTGCTGTTCTAAATTTAACTGAGTGAAATTATGCAAAAAACATTTTAGTCCTAAAAAGTTTAAAATATTATTTCCATCACAAAATTATTTTAAGTTACATTTGTGGCATGGTGGGAAAAAAAAAAAAGCTTAATTAAACTAAACTAAACTAACCCAAACTAAACTAAACTAAAATAAAAGCTTTTTTTTTAGTAGAAGTTAATAAACTTGTTTACCAAGAAAACAATAATGTTAGTGAAGAAAATTTGGACTAATGATAGGATGATGATGATTGATTACTAGTGTTATTATTATCATTATTATTTACTATTCTAAATTTAATTTGAGGTGTGGTGAAAAAGCTATAAAATAAAGGTCGATTTCTTCTGATGCATGCCCATTTTTGACCGTTTTTAGTAGAAAACTGTAAGACACTGGGCCAGAAGTATTCAGATCACACACTGAACGCTGATGTGCTCACCTGACTATTGAGTATCTCTCTCTCCCTCCTCAGGTTCTGTACTAAACTTCTCGATTGAGTGTGATTAATGGTTGTTCCAGTTGTAGTAGGGCTATGTTCCAGACCATCCTGATTACGACTCCCTGTTTTGTGCTGCGGTTCTGGCATCGCCGGCGAGTCCACCGGGACCTCTGTGAATTTACAGCAGTTCTGTTCTGGCAGAGTGGCAGTGGGACTCGGTTAGGGTTGTCCTGGGCTCTGTTATGGCACCTCTGCTGCCGCGGAACTCGTGTGCGAGCTGCTAGCAATATTACAGACAGGCCAGCGGCTGCCCACGGGAGTGCTAAAACTTATTATGCCATTCCTCTTCGCTTGACGTACGGCACGGCATGCTGGGAAGACAAAACTTCCCATCTCAACTCTCTTTGTTATGGCCCATCTCTCTCTCTTTCTCTTCATAAATTCATTTCTCTTTTTTCCTCACTCCACCCCCCCCACTCACCTCAGAATGAAATTTCAGTCCCTCGTCTTCTGTTTATTTGTCAGATTTGCAGATACGGTTCGTGCCGCAGGAAGTCGGATGAATGAGGAATGAACTTTGACTAGCCAATCCTTATGAAATCAAGAGATATTGCGCTCGGAGCGATCGCAGCGCTTAGTGCGGCACGGTGCGGCCCAACCTCACATCTGCATGCTGCGTGCGATTGCAAATTTAAAAGCAATTCAACAGTAGCGATTTGTAAAATGACATGAATCAGCCGTTGTCTCAAATCTCATTATTGACTTGCTTGAAATGGACTTTTTTTTTTCACAGCTACAACAGATGCTGCTGTGTGTATTTTTGTCCTTGTGTTATCATTTTTGCTTTAACCACAAAGTATAATTTCAACCTCTCTCTGTTGCATCTCTCCGTTTGTCCTTGCTCTGTGTTATCCGGTCTCAGGAACATCATGTGTGTGAGTGCCTTTGATGGGAAGTGCACACATGATAGTGGAGTGGTAACCAGTCTTGATTCTGTTTATTCTGCCACGTTTGATGAAGCCGTTTGATCCTCTGTTTCAAAGTCATCCAGTGTCCTTGTGAGAGCTTCTGTGCTTCCCACTGATAATGATGGAAGTCTCTCTCTCTCCCATTGTGGGCCTTTTGAGTTTAACTCGCTGTGTTTTTGTTCTTAACAACTGTTTTGGTGGTTCTTTATGAGTAGACAAAGCCGCTCTATTCTGACACGGATATCAGTTGCTCATAATGACAGTTTCAATGTTCAATGACTCTCTGCGCTGATATAGTTAAGCAGAAATGATATCCATCAGATGCGTTTGTTTTACTCTACAATTCTCATGACTTTTACCACCTTTTCTTTCTTTTTCTTTCTTTCTTTCTTTTTCTTTCTTTCTTTCTTTGTTTCTTTCTTCATTTAACCCAGTTGCTGGATTTGTCCATATTTCACCCAGCACTGGGTTGTTTTTAACCCAGCATTTTTTAAAGAGTGTAACATTTAAAAAAATAAAATAAAATAAATTTGCTTTTAAGAGCTCAGGAGAGCCTGATGTGAATAGACTGTAAAAATGCTTCAAACTGACCTACCGTTGCCCTAAAGGATTATATGTTCCTTTAACTCCTAGATGGCAAAGTCAATGCATAGCAATCGAAATGCCCACAGGCCAACGGCCAGCCATGTCTCTGGAAATACGGTATAATAGCTCAAGATTATACTGTAGGAAAATGGTTTTATCCCCCATTCAAGGAAGTTCAGTCTGCCAAAGGCTCACTTTGAGACCACTACACTGGAGTGTTTTGAAATGAACATGGGCAGGCTTGTGCAGAAGGCCAGAGAGAAAGCTACTCCCCCTTCCAGTTTTCTGTCATCTTCAGATGTTTCCTGCATCTTGGCTTGAGAGCTCAGCGGAGAGAGCAGTCTTGCATTATTTAGATAGGCAATCGCTCAGAAATTCCACTGTGTTTAGACGTTCCAGGGCGTACCGGGCTAAAAATATCAGTTAGGGCCTCGCTCCTGTGCTCCACGTCCATGTAATGAAATCTCCAGGTGTAGTTATTCATCTCTCGCTCGTTTTCTCCAGCACGGCCCTCTTTCTTGGTGGCATTGTTGCTGTGGAGATGGATGGATGCTCGGCCGTAGAATAAATCTGCATTCGTTTGATGACGAAGCGGCCGCACGGGTGTCCAATACCCAGAGTCTTGTGCTTTCTGTGGCGGCCATGTGCGACGCCATGTGAGATGATTAGCAGTGATTGGGCAGACAGGGAAGAGGCATCTTGATAATGTTTTTATTTTTATTTTATTTTTTTTTTTAGTGAAATGATACTCTAAATAAGAAACTAAATCTGCCAGCAGGTGATGGTAAATGTCTTTATAAGTCATTCGTTCGATTCATTAAAACGGCTGATTTGTTCTTTTTATGAATGGGCCTTTGAATCATTTATTCACATGATTCGTTCAAAACGTGAATTCATTTAGAAACTAAACACCGCTGTGTTGCACTGAGACGCACAACAATTCTGCTATGGCTTCATAGGTAAAATGTTCTCTGCAAAATTGAGCAAAAACACAATATTGTGTTTAAAATACAACACAATATCAACTTTTTATTTACTGAACTGCTTTATAAAATCAGATTTAATGTGATAGATTGGGACAAAATCAGCACTCGTGTCATATTGCTCTTGCTGCCCGTGTGATATCGTGTAATATATATATATATATATATAAATATGAGACAAAACATATACGGGGCATTTTTTGCACCAATATCGTGAATTTTAGGGCATAGCTGCATTTGTGTAGTTGTTGCCCTGCATTATATTTGTCAACAGTCAACTATATGAAATATAAGATGACATACAGATCTGGGGGCCAGCAAGTTAACTGCATTCAAATATTTTAATCACATTATTTTTCATAACTAATTAAGTTAACGTATTAAACTGACAGCTCTAATTTATATATGTATTTTTATATGAATGGGTCATTGGATAGTTTGAAATCATAGCCAGATTGCTACCTAGTTATTGTTACTGTTTTAGACAATGATGTAGACCTAGGATGGATTGGCGATGTTTCATTTCTAGTGCTCAATATAAGAATGCACTCAAAAATTATTGCATTTATTATTACATCTCAGTTTGTTGCTGTGTGTTGCTTTCTTTCCTTATTCGCAGTCTCATTAAAAAATGAGTATGTGTAATTTTTCTTGCGGGTAATACTGTAAACAATCCAAAACAAAGTGTTGCTGTTAAACAAATGTTCCTAACACTGTTTATTACAGTGAAACCTGCCAACACATTTTGTATATATTTTCTTCTCAGCGACTGTCTGTGTTGTCACTGCAGAAACAGATGGCATTTATCTGTACTTTAAAGAGTGTGTCTATTAAATCCAGTAATAGTGTTGTTTAGCAGTATTCAAAACTATGTTTTTATATTTAAGGATGTTGTCTTGACATTTAACAGTTTGTTTTAATTTAATAAATATCACATTTTATTATATCATATATAATTAGATATAGCAGATGTCTGTTATATGTAATTTTTTGTGTTTACATCATTAACAGCATTCAAGTGATTGGTGTCACATGTGATAAAGAGCAGCTGTTTCACACAGTAAGGTCTAAACCCAGCGTTCGTCCAAACACTGTCCATTTTATTTGCTAATGAAAGACAAGCATAGAGGAAATTGCTTCTCGTTAATTCCAGGCCGCTTTTGACATGCGCATACACTGATTTATTTGCATGCAGAGTAAGAACAGCAAAGATCCTGAGAGCGCATTAAACCCGAGACAATTAAAGAGACTGTCAACACCTTCTATTTCACTCTAACATTCTCTCACTCACATTGACACGGCAGCCAATCACCTGTTTACTGACAAATAAAGTGTCTACGAGTGAAGTAGCGAGAGTTGAATGCTGTTGAGAGAGACGGGAAGTGCATTTGAACTCATCAATGTTAACAGGATGCCCACTGAGATAGCAAAGGAAAGTTAAAGAGAGATTCCGTTTGAATTGACCGAGCTGGGCATTTATCTTAACTTTGAGCGGCAAAGGCATACGGAAGTCCCTGGTGGAGAGCACGGTTGTGTAGCATGCTGATATACACCGCACGAGCCTTCCTTCTCAACTGTGAGAGAGAGAACGAGAGATCATACAGAATAGAGTGAGATATGAAGTGACGCCCACAGGAGGCTGCTGGTCACCAGTTTCAGTTTTACATTCTGTTCTGATTTTTTTTTATGGATTACCAAGGGAGTCCCATGCACACAATGGCTCTCTATACCTTTTTTTTTTTTTTTTATAAACTCCTCTATTTTTGTATGCAGTGCGCAGATATGTACACATTCTTTGTATTGGAGACATTCCTGAAGTGTACAGATGATAACCTTCGTTCCGCAAGATTCATTCACACACTGTTTTTATTTTCCCAGTAGCAACAAGAAGCATTTCCTTATTATTATAACCTTATACACATTTAGATTTTTTTTTTTTTATATCGTTAAAAGGATAGTTCACCCAAAAATGAAAATTATTATTAATTACTCACCCTCATGTCATTCTAAGCCTGTAAGACCTTCATTAATCTTCGAAACGCATATAAAGCTGTTTTTGATGAAATCTGAGAGCTTTCTGACCTTGCATAGACAACAACACAACTACCATGTTTAAGGCCCAGAAATGTAATAAGGACATTGTTATGATAGCCATTGTGAGATCAGTGGACTGTAATTTTACCAAAATAATGACTTTATTCAACAATTTCTTCTCTTCCATGTTAGTAATCGACACACGTTCATGAGAGTATGTGAGGATGACTTGCAATTTTTTGTCCAGCCTTACTTATTTGACCCAGAATATACAGATGATGAACTAAGAGAGATGGACGTGCTACGTCAGAATGCCGGCTCCAATGTTAGCAGCACCACACGTGTGCCATGGACACCACTGATGTCACATGGACTATTTCTTTCAATGTCCTTACTACCTTTCTGGGTCAGAAAGCTCTCGGATTTCATCAAAAATGTCTTAATTTGTGTTCTGAAGAAGAATGAAGTTCCAACAGGTTTGGAACGACATGAGGGTGAGTAATTAATGACAGAATTTTTATTTTTGCGTGAACTTTAAATCTCAATGTTGTTTTTACATTTAAAATAATAAATACCCATGTCCGCCCTACAATATTTTGCATGCATAATTATGTTAAATATTATTTTATATTTGTAGTATTGTGTATTATGTATATATAACAATGTATATATAACAATATACTCACCCCCTTGTCATCCAAGATGTCCTTTCTCCAGTCTTAAAGAAATTGTTTTTTGAGGAAAGCATTTCAGCATTTTTCTCCATATAATGGACTGATATGGTGCACCGATTTTGAACTTCCAAAACGCAGTTTAAATGCGGCTTCAAATTATCCCAAATGCGGTTGTAAATGATCCCAGCCGAGAAAGAAGTCTTATGTAGTGTAACGAAGGACATGAACATCTTGGATGACAAAGGGGTGAGTATGTTATATGTGAATCTTTGTTTTGGAAGTGGACTTCTCCTTTAATATTTAGAGATACTAGTCCATATCGCGTTTTGATTTGTGATGATTTGAAGTGTAATGACCCACTTTAGATTAATTCATCCAAACTTTGACAAATTCCGTGACATTCCATATTATACAGTAAATTCCGTTTTTATGACTGGATTCCGCGATTCCAACCGTGTTTTCCACATTGCCGAAATCATATGGCCCTAAATAATATATTTTTATATGTATGGGTTATTGTATAGTTTGAAATCAAAGCCAGATTGCTACCTGGTTATTTATTTATTTATTTATTTTTACAAGCTTGCTTTTGTTCTGGCTGCATTTTGGTATGAATTGCCCACTTTTCACAATCCAATTCCAGATGGATAAAATGGATTTTTCTTACTTGAATATCCTGTTTCTCTTGTAAATACGTCATATTACAGAAAATGGGTTTTGCCTTGACTTTAACACAGTAAACGATCAAAGTATAGCACTTTGATAGCAGCAAATGTATACTGCAGAAAAAGAGTTACTGTCTACACACAGCCACAGCAATGAAGATCAGGCTTTTTATGGTACCAGTGAAAGGCTGCTGGGAAAGAAAATGCCATTCTATCCAAACTCTGAAAATGAAGACGGATAATGAGCTGTCTTCACTGTATTTGCATGCATGCACGAATGTATGTCTGGGGGACAGAAGGGTCAACATCTCCGACCCCGAGACACACATGGGGCAGAGACGCTTTCTTCACTCATATGGATGACATCAGCAAGCCAGACCGTCACTAATGCCAGTTGCCTTCTCATTGGCCTGGACTTCCACCCCCTTCTTGCCCCTTGGCTGCCAGGCAGATGGTCACTTATTAGTGGTAATTAAAATTCCATCGTTGATCATAGTTTGTAATCATATTTAATTTGAGTCCTGTTAATAATTAAAGGGACAGAGATATATGGCTGTCATTTAAATGCAGCGGGGGGAATCTCAGCCACCAGCAGAAGTTCATCCCTTATGCTTTTACCTGTAATGGTGAGAAATGAACCGTTTTATGTGCTGCTCTCCGGCTCAGTGTCTCATGTTTAAAAACTAGTATCAACTAGATCTAGTTCAGATGAAGTTTGAAAACAGCATTCTGCCTAGTTCATAATTCATACACACTATTCACTTGTCGATTTCTCAGAGACAGACACAGATTCAGACAGATGGTGAATAACATAAATTAATACACAGCCGCTTATCATAGATCCCGCTCTTTCTCGGGCTGTTATGAAGACAAAACGAAGGCCTTTAGTGGGGGTTTCAGAAAAAGAGCTCAGACGGGGAGACTCACAGCCATTCAAAGAACTATACAGCTGCTCAGCATGGGAAGATGTAAGCCAGCTAATTTGCTAGCATTGTCATTAGGAAGCATGGGGAAAAATAGCCTGCGGCTGATTATTTGATCCTCAGAGAGGTCGACATTGATTGTTTCCAGCAGAAAAGAGAAGCGAATGATTTTACCATTCTGTCTGATAACTGAGGGCATCAGTTCACCACCCACATCAACGCTATAGCGTTTGCTTGACAAATTTGCTCTTGTAAAGAATATGGAAAAACAACTGATACACTGTCTGAGATGTTTAGCATGTCGTTGTACTGCATTGAGTTTCAAATTAGCTTGCCAGTAAGTGTTGTACTAACAGCATACTTATTCTTTTTTTCCCCCCCATCATATTAGAATGCTTTCTTATGCTTTCATGTGACATATTTTCAAACAGAAAACAGTTATTGTAATAATATTTCACAAATTTCTGTTTTACTGTATTTTTAATTTAATAAATGCATATTGGTTAAGCGTGAGAGACTTAAGAAAATCTTAAAAAAGAACTTTATTAAAAAGGGATTTTGATTCATGTAGCTGTTATTTGCAACAATGGTTAGTCATCTTTCTGTCTCTCTGTGGAGTAGCTGAAAATAAGTTTCATGGTACCTTAAGAGTAATCTCAGGCTCACACTCACTCTTCAGACTTTAATAGAGTCCGCCAACTCTTTTCTCTCTCCTATGTGACATTCAGTTTTTTATGCACAAGAGGCTGACTGCGTCAAACTAATAGCCGATAATAGTTGTTTAGAATTTAAACACACCTACAACAAAAAACACCACCACTTAAATCAGAAAAAACAAAACAACAGCATAAAAGCAGAGCTTTAAAATGAACAAATGTGCACTACCAGTCAAAAGTTGAATTTATGGTCAAATAAATTACACTTGCATTTGTGTAATTTAATAATAATGACTCTATTGGTTTGAAAATGTTGGAAAAGGAGCGATAAAGAAAGAGTGTCCACACTTATAAATCTGTAGTGATGTGCTTCTTTTGGCCAGTGTGTCTGTAGATAAGTGTTCTAGTCAGTTTAAGAGTAAAGGCTCAGTGCAGTGTGAGAGTATTTACTTTGACTTTTGAGCCAGCGAGACACTGACAGAATGAGCTAATGACTGGAAATCCTGTCCAAATGCACTGCTACTCAATTATCGATTTGTTGTCATGGATATTGAGTAACGTAAAAAGAATAAAAGATAGTGTCTTGTCCGTGTCAGTTGTGCGATAGACAATTAAAAGCCAAAGTGGGATATAAAAGTTCTTATTGGGTCAGACAATCTAAAACATTAACAGGCAAAGGCAGTAATACAAGTAAAAATATTACCATTGCGTAGTTTGCATACCTTACATTCTGAAGTTATATAACATTAGCATAATCAGATAAAAAGCATGCTAGATTGAGAAAATGCATCCCATTTTAGTATAAACTATGTATCAGACAATCAGTGAGCAGAGAGAGAAAAGAACATTTGGAGTTATGTAGCATACTGTGTGTGATTATAATGGGAAGTCAGTCCGTAATACTGACTTTCAAGTCGACTCACACGAGGCCATAATGAAATAAATTGACTACATGAACAAATGCAATTACAACAGCCAGATGTGCTTGCATGCAATTAGACAATTATGCAAGGTGAGCTTCTGTTTGATTCTGTCAGGCACATATTGTTCCACTCCATCCCTCTGCACAGTTTCCCATGCCCTTATTCACTTACAAAAAACTGTCAGCCACTCTAAAGTAATGGAGTAAACCGTGTGAGAGGAGCATTTGCTACTGAAAATGTAGCTTTGCCATCACTGGAATAAATTAAACTTTAAAATATTTGAAAATAAGAAACAGTTATTTTACATTGAAATAATATTACTATTTTTCACTGTATTTTTTGCTCAGATAAAAGCTGTGGAAGCCTGTTTGCGACTTCTCACAACTTTGCGACTTTTTTTTCTCACAATTGTGAGTTTACATCTCACAATTTAGACTTTTCTCTCCGAATCGTGTGATACAAACTCAAAAAATAACACATTTTTAGTTAAAAAGTCAAAGTTATGAGTCATAAAGTCATAATTATGCACAATATAAACTTGTTTCACAATTCTGACTTTATTTCTTGCAATTGTGAGTTTAAATCATGGAATTCTGAGAAAAAGGCAGAATTTTGAGTTTATATCATGAAATTCTGACCTTGTAACTTCCATTTGCAAGTTTGTCTCACAATTTTGAAAAAAAAAAATCAGAATTTCGATTTTATATTTATCAATTCTGACTTCAGTTCTTAGAATTGTTTATATCTTGCAATTCTGACTTTATAACTTGCAATTGTGAGTTTATGTCACGCAATTCTGAGGGAAAAAAGGCAGAATTTTAAGTTTATATAATGAAATTCTGACTTTAGAACTTGCTATTGCAATTGATACAAACTAACAATTCTGAGAAATGGTCAGAATTGCGTAATATAAACTCGCAATTTTGAAAATTTTCAAAATTACGAGACAAATTTATTTCTTGTAGTTGTGAGTTTAAATCACGGAATTTCAAGAAATTCTGACCTTATAACTTGCAGTTGCAAGTTTATATCACACAATTCTGAAAAAAAAAAGTCAGAATTTTGAGTTTACATTTCGCAATTCTGACTTTAGTTCTTAGAATTGTGAAAAGAAGGCAGAATTATGAGTTTACATCATTCAATTCTGACTTTATAACTCACAATTGCGAGGTTATATCTCTTAATTCGGAGAAAAAAGTCAGAATTGTGAGTTTGTATCGCAAAATTCTGTGACAAAAGTTAGAACCTTTTTGTTTTTATTTATTTATTTTTTATTCAGTGGTGGAAACGGGCTTCCATGAAAGCAACTTTTGGAACATTAGCGTATATCATTTAAGTATTTATTCTTTTTTTAAATTTTTTTTTATTTAATATTAACTTGTGCCACTTGTGCCATAAGCTGGTAGGGACATTTTAGTAGAGTGTGGTATTCAAAAGCATCTTTTAAACTGAGCAAAACATTAATTATGGAACCCGCTCTGGCTGTTGTTCTGAATCCAGAGTAAGCTTGTCCTTTTTTTTTTGGTTGTCATTCTTTAGTATCTTTGTTGCGTAACACATTGTGACAAACTACATAATCCAGCGCCATGTGTTGTTACCCTGAGTGACACTGACGTTTGCGGCTTATGTAAATATCATGAATCTATGAGCATCTTCAAATGTTTGAGCATAATTACATTGTATGCAGCCTCTGTATCTCCTTTCTACAGTAGTTACTTCAACACTTACTTTGTATATGCAAACAGCAGCATTCTGTGTTCGTGCTTTTAGAAGTCAGAGGCTGTCACTGAGCATGCAAGAAAACACAAATATCCTTTTAACTGTGCAGAGACCCGAGCACGAAGCATAGGAGTCTCTCTCTCCCTCTCTCTCTGTGATATCTGCAGCAACCACATGCTTGTATTTTGCTGTTTTTCTCTCCTAGAAAAAACAGTATTCCTTTGAAAAGTGGCAATCCCTTTTTATGGCCGTATTCCTCCTTCAGCGGCGCGACGGCGCCTTTGTGCGTCGATAAGAGTTCGTGACTGAATTGTTCTTTGATCTGCCCCTAGCGGAGCAGGAACTCTAGAAGGTTTAGCAGCGAGATGCTAATGTCGGGCTCGAGCGTGCTGATATCACCCCCCAGGCCTGTTTTACAGTACAAAGACAGTCTCAGCCTCTCTGCTGCCTGCTGGAGAATTCTGTTGACAAGGTTTCGCTTCGTTTTTTCATTTTACTTCCCTAAGTGGAGGTTTAAATGCAGCAGGCACATCATATGTAAAATTTATGCAAAGTAATACTACTTAATTGAAGGGGGTTTAGATGCCTTCAAAAGCGGGGACTGGGAATCTGGATTACTCTCCGCTCAAAACAGACTCTGGACTTAGAAACAGACAAAACTCTGCTGGAAAATTGCTGTACACTTACATTAATTAATGCAACTTCCTGAATAATAAAACATTCTGGAAAGAGCTCTGGCTGTAGAACTAGCTGATGCTTGGGTAAAGTGGGAAAGGGGCAATCTATAATTGCTAAGTCAGGAATCGAGTAATAGCACAACAACCAATAGTTTCAGAGAATAACAGTTTGTGCTAATGTAAATGCATGTGGTTTCGCTGCTGTTGATTTAACAATTACAGATATGTACGTCTCTGCAGCCATTAGCTTTGGATTTAGCTACAGCGTTGGGATCAAATACAAGCAAATTAGGTCTAACGATGTACGTTTTCACAATGTGGGAAACTGAGTTTGTAATTATTCTGCCAAGACCAATGATCTTTTCCTTTTTTCCCCTTCCCAAGCTGCAGAAATCTACAACAGAATGTTATTGATTCAATCTGAATCTGTGCTTGCATTTTCAGCTCTTTTCTTTTGACCTTTCCAGGCTCAGGAAAGCAAAGGGCACGTCATATTTACTAAGGTATGGATCGGTTCTTGGGAAAATCATTTCGGAATTCGGGAAGGATCTCCTTTTTTAGCTCGTAGCAGTGGGAATTGTGTTCTTTGTCTTGTGCGTCACTTCAGTGACGAGAGTTTTGAGTCCTGGAATGTTGACATTACAGTAAAGCTCATAGTGTATTTGTGTCTGCTGTTCTTACTTATTTTGTCATCTGGCCATTATTCTAGTACTTGTACAAGTGATATGGAAATAGAAACTGTAGATCTGAATGACATTTCCAGACTTTTCTGCTTTAGCGGAGTATTTCTTTTTGCACTGTGGCTTCAAAAAGTAATTGAACACTTAAGTTACACTTAAATATGTATGCCATTGCATTGGATATAAAATGTCAAACCAAGTGTCATTTATTTTAAAGTAGTAAAGCATATTTTAAATTCAAATTATATTCTAAATTGATTTATGGGGCATTTGGACACTTAAGGTGAACTTAATCTTAATCTTAATTAAAAACATGGCAATTGTGTGAATTTAAGACAGAAGTATTGGACTTATAGTTGTTCATAGTGAATGGAATGAACTAAATCTGTGAAATTACTTCATACTCCTACTAAAAATCATACTGACACCTTTAGGGCTGGCAAATGATTCATACAAAATAAAAGTTTGAGTTTGCCTAATATATGTGTGTGTACTGTGTGTAATTATTATGTATCTATAAATACAAGCACATTCATGTATATATTTAAAAAAATATTTACAAGTATATGTATTTATTATGATTTTTATATTTATAGTTTATATTATATATAAATAAAAATATTTTGTAAAAAAATAACATTTCTCTTAAATGTATTCATTAATTTGTGTGCATTTATATATACATAATAATTACACAGTACACAGACATATATTAGGCAAACTCAAACTTTTATTTTGTCTGCGATTAATCATTTGACAGCCCTACTATTAAGCAAAAGTTGCCATTTTATTTTATTTTATTTTATTTTATTTTATAGAAAAGCTCTAGCTTAATTTGTTTGGAGATGCCACTTATTTGGATATTCTGTGTCTAATGCAGTGACATTATTTAAGTGTTATTTAATTGTCTTCAGGGCCACTATATATTTACATTTATATATTTATCAGATGTATAAGAAACTGTTGTTGGATTCGTGGAATACAGCTACTATTTTCTTCCTCGTATGTCCATTGACCTTCTGTTGACTTATTGTGTTGCTCATAATAGTGTGAAGGCAGGCAGAGAAAATAGTCCCTGTGGAGAGAAAAATAAGGAACAAACCATAATACTACTATAAAGTAATTTGGTTGTACTGCCCATGATTGTCAGAGTGAAAGCTTTACTTGCTAAAATCTGACCATCTGGTGTTGAAACATGGACAAAACCGGACTTTGGACAGAAAACACAAGCTCTTTTCCGGCCAATTATGATAGTACTGTGGTAGAGCAAAAAATGTGGAAGTATCTCTTAAATGGAGCTGTTGCATTGAAATAAAATAAACTTTTCTGTGTCTTTCCATTGATCTGAGGATAGTTCATGTAAATGATATAATGAAATCCACATTTGTGACCCTGGACCACAGTTAATAAGGGTCAATTTTTCTTTCTTTTTTCTTTTTTTAATTGAGTTAATACAAATAAAAAAGCTTTCCATTGATTTATGGTTTGTTAGGATAGGATAGGATATTTTACTCTTTGAAAATCTGGAATCTGAGGGAGCTAAAAAATCGAAATATTGAGAAATTTGCCTTTAAAGTTGTCCAAATGAAGTTCTTAGCAATGCATATTACTAATCAAAAATTAAGTTTTGGTGTATATAAGGTAGGAAATTTACAATATATCTACATGAAACATGATCTTTACTTTATATCCTAATGATTGATAATTCTGATAAATTGATAATTTTGACCTGTACAATTTATTATTGGCTGTTACTACAAATACACCCGTGCTACTTATAACTGGTTTTGTGGTCCAGGGTCACATTTGTGTCATGTATTAAAAGAAATAACATAATATTACACATTTTAGTCAGTAACTCAGTACTAAAATGTTGGGGATGACATAAATGATATATAAAATGGTTACAATCCCTTCATGCTGTTTTCCTCGTCTGCTTCTCATCCACTGAACTTTAACAGCAGCAGCGTGATCCAGAGTTCCTGATCCAGAGAGATGAGTCCAGCATTGCTTATTGGCAACTCTGGGTCAATAAATCAATTGTACGGCTCCAGCCTTCTCTTGGGTATCAGCTGGCTTTCTTTTCTCGTTTCGTCTTGCTACGGTCCGTCAGTCCTAGGAATCACTCATGCGACCAGAACAAGTTGATGTTCCAGTGTGAATCTTCATTATGTTGTTTTCCGTGAAGAGGACAAGAATCAGACTTTACTGACCGACTCATGAATCTGGTTTGATCTGATATGAGTGATCTCACTTAGGGGAACTTTCATTTTATAACAGCTTCAAACAAACTAAAGGTAATTTAAAGGTAAAACGTATTGTATACATACTGTACTGTACATCAATAACTTAGTAGAGCAAAACAGCTAACTCTTGATATGACTTCAGGGCATGAGCGTGGCAAGTATAGATTTGATGCATCTTGTTGGAGCCAAATTTAGTTCAGTGTGCTCTTACCACATCTACTATCTCAAAACAACTCCCAATTACAACAGCATCTTTCATATATATAGTTTTCAGTCTTGTTGGGGAAGGCTCATTCATGGGCCTGGCAGATATAAACGCCTGTTGCCCTTTAATTCGTAAGTGTTGCTCCATTGGGTATAGAACCAAAGTGCTTTGATCATTTCTTTCCTCCCTGCTCTCTTTTTCTCAAAATTACTTTCTGTAACCATGCCAAGGCAAACCAATCAATAGTTCAGCTACTGAAGTTCAAGGTGGCCTGGTTTCAGTACCTCTCGACTTATCACCCCTGGAGATCATTTCCTTTGTCCATTTTTAAAGGGCAAGTGTTTTGTGCCACTGAAGTCTCAGAGCCACATAAAAAGGAGGACATCAGTGTTCCACTTTTCCAGCATTTTCCTGAAATCAGTGGTCACCCCTGCCACCTTTTCTCAAACTGATTCTTACTATCCATCCATTTCAAGTCCGTTGAACTTACAGTATCAGGGTGCTGGATCTGTGCATTGTCTTAAAGTGACAGCACTTTTTAAATGTTAATCAAACAACGAAAGACAAGGAAATCACTGCTCTTGATTTATAGTTTTTGTAATTTTAATTAGGAATCATCTTTAATTTATACAGTCACATTTGCATTGTCATTTTACATTTGATTGCTTTATTCAGTTTCTATACCTAAAAACTAAAGTTGGACCTACCTAAAATCCTGAAAAGCACTGTTTATTCTATTTGTATCTTTCTATTATATTTATTTTTGTTATTGGTTGTAGTTAGATTATTTGTTCTTAATTTCTTTTTTATTTGACAATATAGTCCTTTTTTCTTAAACATAGCACATGCTGAACGGTACCAAAACCGTGACGCTAAATCTGTGATGCAAACCGAACTGTGAGTAATTTGAAACGTTATACCCCTAGTAGTCTCAGAGTTCTGGAGCCCGCTGTATAGTTTGTGTTTGATTAGTTTCCTCATTTGCAGTGTTCGTTTGGAAATATTGCCGGGTGGTTAATGAAATGCCTGCAGGCTTGGAGTTCATTGAGATCACATGCTGCTGAAGGTGCCCAGTGTGGGAGACAGATGGAGAGATCTGGATGTGACATCTCCATCAAAGATGAGCGCAGACAAGCAGAATGTTTTTTTTTTTTTTTTTTTTTTTTTATACAAATCACATGTAATATGATTAAAGTGCCCCTATTATGCCATTTTTAAGGTTCCTAATATTGTTTTGGGAGTGTCCTACAATAGGTTTAAATGCATCCTAGGTCAAAATCCGCTTTTGTTTTCTCAAAATATGAATGTAATATCACCTCATTTTCCAGCGATTCTCAAATGATTCGTTCGAAGCAGTTCAAAGATTCAGTCTCTCTAAACTCCTTTCTGTGAGCCTACTCAGCTTTGATTGGTCGGATGGCCCAGTCTGTTGTGATTGGTACAACGCATGTCGGTAACGCTAAGCCCACTGCCATAGTTTTGTATTTTGAACGCACAATAGAAAATATAAACATCTGTTATTTATCATACGTACAAGCTGTGATTCAGTGGAGCCAGCTGGTCAAAATAAACTGGGTACTTGAGCCATGTTTCAAGAGCAAGCGTTTTGTGAATCCCACGTTGAACGGGTCAAGTTGTTTGCGGCCATTGGTGAGAATTATGCAAATGTGTTATTTTGTGACGTGTAGCCATCATGGAAGTGGGATTCGAATTACTAAGGACTCGTTTAGGCTGCACATAGCCGATTCTGTATATATAGTATACGTTTGTTGTATTATATATGAAATTGAAATGCTCTCTGAAGCGCCAGGGGGTGAAAACTTTTTGAATTTGATGATCAGACTAAATTTTACTTATTTTATCTTCTGGGAAGCATGTAAGTATCTTCTGTAGCTTCTGAAGGGCAGTACTAAATGAAAAAAATATGATATTTAGGCCAAATAAGAAAAATATACACATCTTCATTCTGTTCAAAAGTTTACACCCCTGACTCTTAATGCATCATTTTTTCTTCTGAAGCATCAGTGAGCTTTCGAACCTTCTGTAATAGTTGCATATGAGTCCCTCACACTGCAAAAAATGCTTTTCTTACTTAGATTTTTTGTCTTGTTTCCAGCCAAAATATTTAAAAATTCTAAAATTAAGAAGGATTTTCTAGACAAGCAAAAATGATTGTCTGAATTAAGTGAGTTTTTGCTTGAAGTAAGCAAAATAATCTTGTTTTCTGCTTGAAATAAGATTATTTTGCTTACCCCATTGGCAGATTATTTTGCTTGCTTTAAGCAAAAACTCACTTAAATTTGATGTCTTTTTTCTGAAAACAAGACACTAATTTTTGCTTGTCTAGAAAATCCTTCTTGATTCAAGAATTTTTAGATATTTTGGCTAGAAGCAAGACAAAAAATCTAAGTAAGAAAAGCATTTTTTTGCAGTGCAGTTGTCCTCAGTGCGAAAAGATGGATCTCAAAATCATACGGTCATATTTGGAAAGAGTTCAAATAACAAAAATGCTGAAAAACCAAAGAATTTGTGGGACCTGAAGGACATTTTTTTTAAGAACAGTGGGCAGTTTAACTGTTTGGGACAAACAAGGGACTCATGAACAGTAATCACTTAAAAAAAAAAAAAACGTTCAGGTAACAACACAGTATTAAGAATCAAGCGTATGTAAACTTTTGAACTGGGTAATTTTTATAAATGTAACTACTATTTTATCTTGTGGACTACATGTAAACGTCTTTCATGTGCAATATCTTATTCAGGTCAGTAAAACGTGCATTTTGTATGATTCTTTGTAAAATTATTAACATTTTGCAGATTCTGCAAGGTGTATGTAAACTTTTGACCTCAACTGTTTAATCATTTTAGAATTATAAAACAAAGAAATGCTGTCGGACAAATATAAATTCTCCGCTGTTGTTTCTGGCAGAATAATAGAAGGACTGACAGGGGAAAACACATGTTGATTGCGCCTCATTTTTGATTTTCAATTATGTATTTGACTTTCAAATAAATATGAAGCAGTGGGTAAAGTCCTGTGGGGGCTTGTAGTTGTTGGTAGCTCTCAAATGAGAACGTAAAATATTCTCAGTTCGAGAAGAGGGAAAATAAAAGATCAATTCCAAGTGACAACAACACATTGTGACCAGATGCATGGACAAATGAAGGTGTTTTAGTGAGCGGGAGATTTTCTAGAGCTTTCCGAGAGGATTTGCACTGTTGTTTTTTCCCTCCACAATGAAAAGGATTTAAATGTAGTAGTAGAGCTGATGTCAGAACATGTTCTCAGCTGCTCTCTCCCATGGGTCACTCAATCACGAGTCTTCAACCTATCAATCACTCTGCAGGGGAAACTCCAGGCGGTTTCCTGTGCTCAGCCACATGGAAGAGATTGGTCTAAAGCTATTACACTGACATAATTGATCCCTCAATGTGGGCTTTATTAACCCATAGATGAGTGAAGATCTATAAACATTTTCTACCTCTTTGCCCTTACTACTGTAAGAAGTCATAATGGTGTCATCCAATTCCTCATCTCAATGTCCTGTCTGTTCCCGCAAGAGAGAGGTCAATGCATAGAAGCACATTGTTTGAAATAAACGGATGGGTTTAATAACGTGACCACAGATCATTATGTTCCTCTCATCTCTCTCTTGCTGATGGTTAAATCTAGTGGAAGCAATGGAGGATGTCCACAGCAAATGTTCCTCTATGGACTAATCTACATTACCGATCGTCCCGGTGGACCTAGAAGGTGGGCTCAGTGGTTGTAAATTCACAATAACAATGGTCTCCTAAGAGGTCATTATTGAGAGACAAGATGGTGGAAGCAGCGCATGGCTGCAGGAGAAGCGAAAGGTTATTGATTACAGATCCCTGCCGTTTAGTTGTTCCTCATTGACCTCACGGAGTGGAACAATAGGGGTGGGGAAGTCGTCCTTTCTCTGGTCGTGTCAGGAGTCAGGAGGGGGGTATCCTGTAGGCTTGGCCTTTGCTTTTGATCCGATGAGGATGTACTGGTCAGCATGACTCTATTCATGAGCAAATTGTCTAGTCATTTGACCAGTCGAACATATGTCACCATGTTGGGAAGGATTGCTTTCCTCTTATTGTTGCAGTTCTTTTTTCCTTTGCTTGGTACAATCCTCACAGCAGCTGCGGTGCTTTCATGCAATGTCGGCAGATTCCTTTCCCTCAGAGATGTTAGAAGGGGAGGAGACGGACCACTCGGACAAATCGCAACAGTTGATATAGCACCTGTGGGACCCCTTTCAGTTCATTGGCCTTTTTGATGCATTTTTAAATAGCTTTTGCCTTTCACTCTTGGACCAGCTATTTTTGAACATATGTAAAAATGAAAACTCTATCATTAATAACTCACCCTCATGTCGTTCCAAACTCGTAAGACCTTCGTTTATCTTCGTAACACACATAGGGCCCTATGATTTCCCACGATGCGGAAAACGCGGACGGAATCCAGTCATAAAAACGGAATTTACTGAATAACACGGAGTGTCACAGAATTTGTCAAAGTTTGAATGAAATGACGCGGTAATTTCAACATGTGGCCGTTCAATTTTATGAAAACTAGTGTCATATCATATACACACAAAAATGTAAAGGTAGACACAGCAACCCGTCAAAATATGAGTCCGATTTTAATTTGAAGACATTGTGCCAGAAATATATTACTACTATTACTACTACTACTTCTACTACTAAAATGAAACAAACATTATTTTTTAGGGTACAATCACACAACATTTCTTCCATGTTTTAATTTTAATAGTAAATTCCCCTTTGTTTGCCAAAAAAAAAGTTTGCTTGATTTTCAGTAATTAAAAGATAAATGAAATTAATGTTTTATGCCTTTATTTGACAACCAGAACATTTTTTTTTTAATACACAACACATAATTTCTGAGTGTAAAAAAAAAACCTTTCATAATGCTATTTTATTCATAAATTTGAATAAATTAAGTATGCATTCAAATAATTAGACATGCTAAAACACAGAATAAAACATATGGTGAGAAAAAATAAAACATTTCATAGGGCCCTGAACATGTCATTTTTGTTAAACCTTTATTCAATTGATGTGAAATTGTATGTGTTTCATGATTTTAATTAATTAGACATGCTCTTTAATAAAATTGAATTTACCATTAAAAAGGAGTTGAGAAAAATTAAAACGGGAAAAATACGGAATCCGGAAAAATTAAAACGGAAAAAACAGAATTTGGGAAAAAAAATAAAACGGATTTCATAGGGCCCTAGACAAATTAAGATATTATTAATATTAATATTATTATTATTAAAGGTAGTAAGGACATCGATAAAGTAGTCCATCAGTGGTTCAACTGTAATTTTATTGGTCCCTAAACTAAAGTGTTTCCATAAAACAGCCTTCATTAGGCCACTTCTTCTTCATCTTCTCTGAGTGGACATGATTATAAACAGATTTTTTTAAAAAGTCCTGTTCAGTTCTTTAGGGATAAAACTTTTAATGAGAGAAAAAATTACTGAGTGCATCTGTAGGAAAGCTGCGAATGAGAGCGTGTCCGTGTATGGAGCTGTCTTGAGAAGAAATCCCTCTCACCAAATGACTGAGGCAAAAGTGCCAGAGGATGTTATGGTTAGTTTAAATGAGTTCTCAGAAGTTAAATCCTGCAGTCTTTCTCAGATGTGTTTCTGTATACATCTGGGATTGTTGTAATGATTTCAGGGAGTAGTTCAGATTCCACTGTCTTGGCTTTCCCGCTCAACATTCGGTCTTATATTTCACCCCACAGTCACTCCACTCGCAGGAAATACCTAAACTTATTAAATGTGATTCAAATAGGGTATTATTAGTCAGAATCCTTAAGGGGCAAAGCCAGACATCTTCAGGTGTGTTACAGATCTTGTGCTTAAAAGGGAGTATCGCATGAAAAAAAAAAAAAAAACACACTATTTACTGTGCTTTAAAGAAATGTTCCACATTCAGAACAAGCTAACCTTTATCAACGGCATTTGAGACATTGTTTTTTTTTAGGCAAAAATCCTTATTGCAAAACTGCACTTGTGCAGGAAAAAAAAGAAGATGTGTGCTTATGCAGACAAAATTGTCTTTTTTTATATAATTTAATAATCTTACATTTGCACACATGTTTGTATTACAGCAATATTTTCTTTTCTTTACTTGAATAATGGCTACAGTAGCCTCCTTAGGCATTTTACTTAATGTTTACTTCTGTTGTGCTGCGTTTGTCAGATAGATTCGCTGCCTCCTCCCTCCTGCTTTTCAACATGAATAAGTAAAGGCCTATTAGCAAAGTGCATGTATTGCTCTGCTCCATTTCTCCAACCCCTAATCGATAAATGCTCTGCTGGGCTCGCTCACCATATTGGTAATGTCAAATTCATCAGCTGACTTCAGTAACAGGAGGCTTCTACTGCCTCACCACCATTTGCCTGCTGTGGAAGGAAATGCATGTTAAGACCTTAAGACTTTGACATCTCAGGAGATTATGCTGGGTCATTCCTGTTATGCAATACCTCCTGAACTTGTAAAACTAAATATACTTATGTTTTTAAAGAAAACATCGGATGCAAAATTCACTTTTACATGGTGTTTGTATATAAATGTGTCTATGGACATAACCACCCTACAGTGATAAAATCCATTCACTCCTTTTGCTTTAATCCGTAAAAAAACCTAAACAGTCTCAATTATCAAGCCGTTTTTTTTTTTTTTTTTTTGGCCATTTGAGTGACCATGGGCGGGGCCTAAACCATATGATGTCATATTTCTCAGGCCCCGCCTACAACCGCTGACAGACTATCCCGTATTAGCCATATTAGTCTTCATTTTCTCCAAACCTGAGAGCCACTGAGGATGCAGTGGATTAGTTTTGTTTTTGATACTAACAAAAAAAAAAAAAAAAAAGACAAAAGAGGGGTGGGGTGGGGCAGTAGCTCTTTATCATTTGAGACATGCACTGAAATGGGTTGCTGTGAACAGAGCTGTTTTTGACAAGGTAAAAAGAGTGTTGTTTTACATGACCATTGAGGAATTTTAACCATAGTATTTTGCAGACATTTCATGAAGACCCTAAAGAATACCAACTTGTGGAAAATGGGCATGCAGTGTCCCCTTTAAAGAAGTATTTCATTAAAAATAATCTAGAAATACCCTTTGGTCAAGCTCAATCATTTAAACATTTATTAGTGCTTCATTATTTGAACAATTCAGTAAATAAGAATTCGATATTAAGAAGTGTTATATTTTAAACATTATATTATGTGTTTTTGTTCAACTTTGCAGAGAACATATTACCTTTGAAGTCATAGCAGGATTGTTGCATGTCTCCGACCAAAACAGTGGTGTTTAGTTTCTGAATGAATCTGCATTTTGAACGAATCATGTGAATCAATGATTCAAAGGCCCGTTTATAAAGAGAGCCATTTATTTTGTTCCTGAATGAATCAGCCATTTGAATGAATCGAATTTAACAAAAATAGCTTTAAATAATCCTTTGTGGGTATTTCCAGTCAAATTTATTTTGCAGTTAATTAGATTAATCGACACGTCATGTAATTAATTAGATTAAAAATTTGTATGTGTGTTTATTTATTTATATATATATATATATATATATGACAGATGCTTCCTTTTGAGTTTATATCCCGGCCGGTAGCTGGCGGTCTTCTTATCTCTGAACTTAAACAGTGACAGGAAATATTAGCATAAAGGCATGCCACTAGTGTTATCGTTAATATAGTTCACTGCTAGTAATGGAGGATGAAAGAATAGTTCCTGCTTGCCGCATCCCGTGTGAAAGAGTCTTCGTGGCGGGCGGTGTGGTAGCTTTCTCTCGCTTTCACCGCTTTCTCTCATGCTGGGGGCGTTTTGTGCAGTTGGCGATTCCACGCAGAACATAAATACAAACTGAAATCTTGTGAAATCCAAAACTTGTGAAATTCTCAGAACAAAAATGTTCTAAGAATGTTCAATACATGTATTCATTTTATTGTTTTACAGCTGTTTTGTTTTTGTTTGATTTTTTTTACTTTTTGAGCTGAACTTTTTGCTAAGGTTTGAATATGGTGGTGTGTTCTTAATTACAGCTTTCCTTAAAGTATATCCTATTCTTAAAATAAGAAATATCCCAATATATCGCCTTGTTTACAGTATCGCAGTGTATCACAGCATATCATATAGCAACCCTTGTATCATATCACCGGATTCTTGGCAATACGCAGCCCTAATATATATATTCAATTATATATATTTTCTTTAAAAATGTTCAGTTTTGCATGTTAGAACTGCATAGTACTTGGGAACATGAGAAAAAAACGTTCACCTAATTATGATATAGTGTTAAAAAAACTAATATGATTGAGAGTTAAATATTTTCTCCATTTGAGAAGCACACAGTGTGATGAGGACATGAAAATGTACTGAATAATAGGAATGACTATTTGCCTATTGATGGTGCTTGGTGAAAAACTGCTCATTGAAAACGTTTGAGTACAGAAGAGTAAATCTTCATTATGCTTATTCAAGAGGAAAAGCGATCTGCTCTACCTTGCAGTCAAGCTTAAAAAGGTAGTGTATTATGATTGATCATAGTATGTTTTACACGGTGACACCTTGACCAGAAAACCTTCTAAAATGATCATTGCCTGGATCTTGTGTAGTATAAGAAAGGTTAATCTCAGGGTCATTAGTAATTACCGGTGATAAATGTCCCCACCTCTGAGTTCACTGCACGGTCAGTTCTCTGGGTTATTGTCTGGATTGCTTGCGATATTAGAATAAATTTAACTAATGTAATCTGCCCTGCTGATGGAGATTCTCCATTCAGAGATGGATTAAGATCAATTTCTTGGCCGTATACGCAGTGCGGTCCAACAGGGGAAGTGGAGCGTAAAACCAGCCAAATGTTAATGACTCATTTGTAGGGAAATGGATTTTGCCATTGTGCTTCTACTTTAAAAAACATGACCTTTCATCTGAAATACGTAGCTTTTGGCTTGTCGGCAGCCTGTTCCTGCGGTATAAAATTGTACGCCGTTTTCATCTCTACTTGGGCTTATGAGGAGTTAGGCGTGATACAAATGAGGCTTATTTTCCATTGTGCGCTGATTAAGGATAAATACATACTCCAGTACCCCGCAGGTCATCCACTTCATTGGACCATGGGGGCTTGTCATGTAAAAAGCTGGTTTCTTTCTCTCGCTCTCACAAGACGAGCATATGTTTCAGGCATGCCGTGAAAAGGGCCCACCTAGCTAAGGAGAGTCCGTAATTGCGTTTTCAATGGGAACGCGCCACAACGAGGCCGCGGGATGGAAAGGGATGT
Organism: Cirrhinus mrigala; assembly: GCA_036247105.1. Taxonomy (NCBI): domain Eukaryota; kingdom Metazoa; phylum Chordata; class Actinopteri; order Cypriniformes; family Cyprinidae; genus Cirrhinus; species Cirrhinus mrigala. The sequence goes on from CM070019.1 coordinate 25,087,434, forward strand.
GTACCGAGCGTCGGGTTTATGAGGACTCAAGCTGGGCAGTTAGAAGAAGAAAGAAACAGCGCGTGGCTCTTCACATCTGCACCGAACAGCCACAGTCACCTAATTCCCAGATTCAACACGAGTGTGAGGAGGACGCCGCCGAGAGCGTTTTAAGCAGGACTTACCCAGCTGCCTCTTAATCTGATATCTGTTTTGCAAAAGCTTGTTTCTAAGCAACAGTGATCCTTACGTTCCCGCTGTGCTCATATTCTTTGTTTTGGTAATTGCTTCCCATAGAGCACAACCTAGTATTTGTCTGTCTTTTTGTGCTATTTTTATTAGATGTAAGGGAAAGGAGAGACTTGTGTGCTTTTTGCGGTGCAGGAGCTTATTTTATTATTAGTTTTCTTTAAAATATATATATATATATATATATATATATATATATATATATATAGAAGACTAGAGGGTTAGTGAATTTGATTATGGCCAGATTTACCTCCTGGCCTAATGGTGACTGGAGCACTGGGTGTCACTGACACACTTCAGTACAGTTCAGAAGGGGCATCATAACACGATAACCCCCTTGGCTGCTGCTTGTTTGGGTCATATGTGATGACATGCAAAGGTCTGGAGTTAATGAAAAGCTCAGTCACCTAGCCTCAAAAAACAGGCCTCCTTAGTATTTTCTGTTTCATTGCTACCTTAAAAAAAAGTCGACTGGGTTAGCCATTAAAGTGCAGATGCGCCCGTCTGAGCCAAACATCTGCAGGTCGAGAAGTGCACTAGGAAACTAATTAGGCAATCAGGTCAGATCCACTCTCATATCAGTTACTCACAAATGCTTGCAGTGTTGCAGTCTACATCATTTTCTAGTGTGTACCATTGAAATGTTCAGGGTCAGTATTTCCTTTTTCAAAAGTAAAGACATTTATAATGTAAAAAAAAAAAATGTTTCAAATAAATGCTGTTGTTTGAACTTTGAGCTTACTATTCAGTAAAGGATAATGGAAAAAAAAATTGTTTCCACAAAAATATTAAGCAGCACAACTGCTGTCAGCAATTATGTTTCCTAAGCACCAAAATCATATTAGAATGATTTGTGAAGGATCATGTGACATACAGTGTTTGGGGAAACGCATTACAAGTAACACAAGTTATGTAATCAGATTACTTTTTTTAAGTAACTAGTAAAGTAACATTACTTTTTAATTTACAAGAAAATATCAGAGTTACGTTTTCAAATAAGTAACGCCACTTACGTTATTTTCCCATTTATTGACTGACAGCTCTACTGTCCCCATGTTGAGAGAAATCAAGACCAACACTCTTAAAAATATAGTTTCCAAAAGGGTATTTTTGCAGTGATGCCATAGAAGAACCATTTTTGGTTCCCCAAAGAACCTTTCAGTGAACAGTTCTTAACAGAACCATTTGAAGAACATGTTAAAAATCTAAAGAACCTTTTTTTAAATATAAAGAACCTTTTCTGCATTTGAAAGTTTCCATGGATGTTCAGGGTTCTTCATGGATCCATCAATGCCAATAAAGAGGGAAGTGGAGAGGCATTGTGTGTGCTGTGTAAACATAATGTTACTGTAGACTTGCAAAAAAAACAAAAAACATTCAGTATTCCTCAAAATGAATAAAAACAGGGTATTTAAACTCAAAATATGACGCAAATGTATAATTAAACAATAATTAAACATGCGTAACACAAATATCCAGTAATCAAATATCCACTTTACAATAAGGCTAAACTAGGCTTAACTAACATGAACAGTACATTTATTGCACTATTTATTTATCGTTATTGTTGGTTAATAAAAATAGAGTTGTTCATTGTTAGCTCATGTTAGTTTGCAGTGCATTAACTAATGTTAACAAACACAACTTATTTTATAAAATAAGAAATTATTATTAATTAATAATGCATTAGTAAATGCTGAAATTAAAAATTAACAAACCTTAATAAATGCTGCAGAAGTATTTTTCGTTCTTACCATAGTTCATGTTAACCCTTTGGGGTCTGAGGGGGTTTTGGGGCCCTGGATAAGTTTTGACATGCCCTGACTTATGTCCTAATATAGTTAAGTAATGTTAACTAATGAACCTTATTGTAAAGTGTTACCAAATATCCTTTATATATTTAGTTCCATTTAATAACCAATGTCTTTGCTGCTGACCTTTGATGATCCATTTCAACCATACTAATAGGCAAAAATTACTTTAGATAAACTAACATTTGTGCTTCATTTTTTTTTTTTTTATTGCTAAAGAGCGTTGGTCTTTCTTCTTCTGCATTCTGCTGTTCAGATGTGAATTTTCTTCTCTTTAAACCTGAGGCTTATTTATTTCACTTTTGGTGTGAATGGGCTTTTATGTTTGCCGAAAACAGAACTTTTTATGTTAAAAACAAACAAGCAAGCCCTGCCCAGATTTTAAAACGTGACACATCACTTTCCATATATAGTAAATAAGTAACTAAAAATCTACTTGTTTTTAGGTAGTAGTGCAATATTGTAATGTGTTACTTTTAAAAGTAACTTTCCCCAATGCTGTTAACTGATACTGTAGTCCTTTTGCAGATCTCTGTCAATCAGATCCCCCCCCCCACCCCCAACATTAAAATATGCCTCAAGGGATGCTGAGGAAATATGTTTGTTCAGTGCCCTTGAACACAATAAGTTGCACTCACAATAAAAACAATTGGAAGCTTTCTCACATTTTCCCTGCAGCGATACTGTCAGAAGTGGAAGATTAAGATGAAACTGCATATATCTGCAAAAGAAAGCTGTTTGGTACATTCTCCGCAAAAGTTTTTACTTGTAATAAAACAGCTTTTCACAATGAAATGAAGATACATGGTAAACGCACGCAAGCATTTCCGAGGTGGCACTGCGATCGATTTACTGAAAAGACACCACATCTGTTTGTGTTAAAGACTGACATGGATAGAGTTTGTAGATGCAATTTTTGAACCCCTGTCAGTCTTGTCCAAAAAAATCCAGAGAAATCAAACCAGGAGCTGTTATCTTGACAGTGACTAACAATGTTTTGTATATCAAGACAGCCTTATGATTCATTTTTGCTTTCAGTGTCTTTTTCTGCTTACTAATGTGGCATAAATAGCATGACATAAGCTTTTGAGTACCTTTATTGAGTTACTCTGTTTTGAAAGCAGTGTATCTTCTTTCAGGCTTCACTGAAGCATGATGTTAAGATTTTTGTGTGCGTTACATCAGATTTGCTGTCGGTAAAGCATTATTTCACAGTTTAGTATAAACCCTATAACAATGTGTTGCATCTTGTAGCTCAGATGGAGCAACAAATTTCATTCTTGCTGTTGTTTATTCTGCCCTATTTCTTACTTTGATTGAAATACTTAAAGGGTAAAACAAGTAGTGGAAAACTGTCTAGCCAGATGGCATATTAAATTTTGCTGTCTGAATCTGAAATAGGCCCACACTAAAGAACAAGCCGTTCAAATGCCAAGTATGAAACATATCTAGACTGTCAGAAGTGTTCATTAGATTATTGATTAGTTAGTTAGTCAGCCAGTTAATGCTTATTTTTACTTCGTTAACATACTAGGCTTTATAATTTCACTTTGGATTATACATCATATTTGTTCACATGCTGAAAAGCAGCAGATTGCACACATTTTTTTTTTTTAGATGACGTCCTCAATCGTATATACCAACTGTGCTTTAAATCAGTGGCGGGCGTTCTGTATTCTCTTAGACATCATGACAGCATCTTACTGTCAGGATTAAGTAAGCATTTGGCTCATAGCCATCATCACTGACAATACCACCACTTTTTAAGGCTTAAATCTTCTAGCGGTTGACAGCTGGAATGTTCCGTGGCCCACCAGCCCTTCTTCTACTCCTCTCACAAGGCTGCTCCAATCCTGATCTGCAGCAAAATTGATTTTGTACAGAGATGATATACAGTGGAAAAACATCACGTCAACAGATTTGCTGAGTCACATATTCCTCTAATTTTCAAGTTCCTGTTTTGTCCCTGTCACGGGCGGCACGGTATTCAGGTTCGCTCTGCCAGGACTGATAATAGAGGCACCGCAGGGAAAGATGTTCTTGCCGTCCTTACAAAAGTAATGTTCTTTCACGATGACGCATCTGACCCTGCAGGAAAATGTTTGTGTTAATTTCAAAGATTCCTCTTTGGAATATAAATCGGTGTGTGGAGTGTTAGATGCGAGACTCAAAAACATAAGATTATCTAATTCTTTCCCACTGACATTGATTTGCAGTGAAATAGTAGTGAGTAAAAATTGGTGATTTCAGCCATTTTAGTGACATCATTAATTTATATGAATGAATTAAAACAATATTTAAACATTGAAATAAAGTAGTAGTATTTTTTAATTATTAATTATAGATACATGACATTTAGATTACATAAGCACTTTTGAGCAAAGCAATTCACAAAAGGAAGTTTATCAGATTTGATTATGAAACAATAGATTGTCTGACCAGCTGGCTGTAAGTCATTTAAAAAATGACTAAGAAAAGTTTTGGTTTAGTATTATATGCTTGCAAGTGCATGCACTTGGTTTGTTATTGTGTGCATTTTTAAGTGCGACTTTTAATTAGTTCGCTCCTAAATTAAAATTTATGCCATGCCCTTGCCATCCAAGATGTTTATTTCTTTCTTTCTTCAGTCGAAAAGAAATTAAGGTTTTTGAGGAAAACATTCCAGGATTTTTCTCTTTATAGAAGATTTCAATGGGTATCAATGAGTTGAAGGTCCAAATTGGAGTTTCAATGTAGCTTCAAAGGACTCTAGCAAACTGGTCTGTCATTTTCTAAAAAAAAAAAAATAAAAAAATACAAATACTTACACTTTTTAACCATAAATGTTTGTCTTGTACTAGTTCCATGATGTACCTCCATGACTTCACGCATCATCTAATCACATTGAAAAGGTCATGTGTGGTTAGTTTTTCATCTGTGTACTCCATCTCATTTTCTCCTCCAACTTCAAAGTTGTCCAGCATCATTTTACTTTTTTTTTTGTAAAGAGCGTTTGACTGACTTTGCGTGTTCGCTTTGTAAACGCTGGGTCAGTACTTCCACCTACAGTACGTAACGCAAGACCTTTCCAATGTAATTATGTAATGCGTGAAGTTGAGCTAGTGCAAAATGAGCATTTGTGTTTAAAAAAAAATATATATAAATTAAAAGTTTTTTCATAAAATGACCAGTCATTTCGCTGGATAAGACCCTTATTCCATGGCTGGGATCGTGTAGAGCTGCATTGAAACTGCAATTTGGACCTTCAGCCTGTTGAAGTGCACAATATGGAGGAAAATCCTGGAATGTTTGTCATCAAAAACCTTAATTTCTTTTTGACTGAAGAAAGAAAGACACGAACATCTTGGATGACGTAGTGTTACGGAAATTTTCATTCTGGAGTCTTGTCATTAACATTGTCTGCCTGTAACTCCAGCATTTATTCTTTACTATCCAGAGATGCAAGTCTGGCTGTCAGCATCCTTGATTTGTGTCTTATGTCTACAGCTGCACCACTAATGGCCTTCCATTCAGAGGAAGTCTCGGCTCGATACACAAGAAGCACTCTGAGTGGAGCTAAAATGGCTGCCATTGTCCCAGCGTTGTAACAGTGATAAGAGGCTAATTAGCGTTTGGACTCAACTCCAGCAGAGGTCATGAATTATATACCACGGCAAGCGATGCCGCGAAGCTACCTGGGCACCGTTAAATTAACCCCATAAGCTTCCCTCAGTAACAAAGGTTCTTTTGGTGTCAGCACAGCGTTCTTTTTAATGTTTAACCCTGAGAGGAAACGGCAGTGGTTCTCCAGTCGTCAATAAAAAAGGCTTAGGCGCAGTGCTGAGAGCTCTATTCTTGCGAGCATGGTAAATGACTGACCTTTTGAATGAGCGTTCTGGGGATATGGCTGAAGAATGGCGCTGCCAGGTTCCAGCTGAAGCTTTAGCCCCCGTATGACCTTGGGCAGTGGTAAACATTTGTGTCTGGATCTCTATTTTGTGCTTTCTGGATGCTTTTAGGGTTGTAATGAGGAAATAGTACTTTTAGCATTTGGAGATGATCAGGTACGCAATGCACGGTGGAATAGTGTGTATTCTCATGTGTTATATGATGTAATATTTCTCAGGATTCTTCCAAGATACTCCCTATTGGGTTCTAATGAATGTGTCTTCATAAACAGGCGTGTTAGCATTTTTATGCGGCTGTGACTCTCATTATTCATAATGATTTTGGAGCAGGCCTGCAAGATCATGATCTATCAAATACAAAACAGGATCTTTGTGATTCATGAAGCTACGCTTTCCGCCAAAATAACGCAATAAATCTGTGGTAATGTGGTATTTTTGGCCGAGGCTGTGGTTACCATGGTAAATTTACATAAGGGAAGGGTTATCTAAGGCATTGTTGTAATAATTTCTAATGCAGTATCTAAAGACTGCATAGCAGTGCACCAAAGAAATCCAGTTATTTATGAAAACGGTACCTGTTTTGATTTTGATCGATGGATAGACTAGATGGATAGAAATTGCAAGCTTATTTAATTGGGTTGGCATGTTACCTTTTAATTAAGCCAGGATGCCCTGCTTAGTTAGTCTGGCAATGATAATTGATGAATGTTTAAGAGAGGATCTCACCTTCTGATAGTTGCTTGAGTTCTTTGAGACATAGGAAGGTGAAAAGAAGTTTAAGGATGTAAAGAGCTGTAAAATGGCCTGCCTCTCAAACCCAAACATGCTTAACGGAGGCTGTTTGAGGGCAACTTTGGAGGTAAGTTATGTAAGCCTACAAATTGCAATGCTGTTTAGGCTCTAGGCCAATGTAAAACCGCCTCAGGACATGTCGAATTAGCATTATTTGATTTTGAGCTCAAGTATTATATATGTAAAGTACTAGTTTAAGTTTTAAGTGTTGAAATTACTAGAAACGGTTGCAGTGTTTTATTAGAGCAGGTGCGACTGTGAGGTGACAGTAAACGTTTCCTCTTGGTGGACGATCACTTTCAAATCATAATCTTAAGAGAGTGTGAGGGTTTTGGAGCTTAGGTGTCAATGTCAATGGGAAGCGTTGAGTTCCTGGATTAAATCGGCTTATTTAGGTCGGCTTTCTTTTTACGGCTTACATTTGGAAACGTGTCGGTACGTGCTGCGGTTATGTAATCTCAGGTCCAGATGGCTTAACAAATCTAAATTGAACAGCAGAGAGCCACTGATGCCAAAGAGAATAAAGGAAACCAGAGTAGCGCTACGTAGTCAGCGATACACACACACAGCGTAGTTGTCACTTGCTAGTCAGCAACAGCATGATGTTTTTAGGCTATGCTATTTAGAGCAGGTGTGTATGTACAGTTCAGATGAAAGGCAGTTCATTTAATCCACTGGAGGCTGAGTAAACCTTCATACAGTATCATACATAGACCTAACTGTTAAACAGTGTTTTAGTGCTATGTTAAAAAAAAGATTATGAGATTTAAGTCATAATATTTTGAGAATAAAATTGAAATTTCAAGAAGAAAGTCGAAAACTTTCAAGAATAAATACTATTTTGAGAGTATATCATCTTATTGCACAAGCAAATAGCCTGGATTGGGAGCACCAGGAGATATTCCAAAGTCTCAACTTTCAAATTATGCCAGTTTTATAGCGAAATACAAACAATATGTCTATTACAATAATGTGTTTTTCACGCTCTTTAATGTGGCGTGACAGATCGCTGTATTCCCTTCGGTTTAAGCGGCGTATAAGTCAATCATCTTTCCGATTACAATAATGAGACATTCTTTCATTAAATTAGACTGTACTGTTTTTTTTTTTTTAATGCCTTCTGATGTTCCTCCACTTTTATATCTTGCTATAAACTAAAAAAAAAAGAAACACAAATTCATAGTTTGTATTTCATGATAAAATTGACAATTTGAAAGCTTAGCTGTATTACATTAAAAGTAACAAAACACAAAATTATAGCAATTACTGGGTGTCTGGCGCACTACAAATAATGAATAGAAGATGTTAAATATTATGTCCAATTATTTACTGTATTATACTGTAAATAAAACAGCTTGTGAATAGTCACTTAACTTTATATACCTCAGAAAAGACAACAATATAACTTGTTTACAACTTCAACCTTTAGAACGTTTTATTGTTGTTTTTAATTAAATGCATGTGAGGAATGAAAGGTTGGACGCCACAGATGTTTTTGTGGAGTAGGTGGAGGAATTTTCACAAAGAAAACCGCATAATTTAATGAATTGATTCACATGAATACAGGGATTTGTCACGCCACATTAAAGTGCTTGAAAAATGCATTATTGTAAGACGCAAAGTTTGTATTAGGCTATAAACCTAATTTTGAAAGCTGAGACTGTTTTATATTGGCTATACCAAAAGCACAAAGCTTATTGCTATTGGGGGGCTGGCACACTACAAATAGCGAATGGAATCGAATGAAATATTATTTCTAAGCGTACTGTCCCCGTGAGTATGACACATGGTATGATTTCTGCTAATAATCCCACTTATATTTGTAGTATTAAAAAGGGTTAAATAAGAGAGCTACGGTGCCCCCCAATGGAATGTCTTTTGAGTGTGTGAGCTGATGTTAAGACAAAAAGTTGTTCCTGTTCAGTCTGTTAATAAATATCATACTCTTGATAATAAGCTGTTTTTGCGAGTCCTTAAAATTGACTCATTCCTCATCCCAGTAAGATGAAGCAGGTGCTCGGATGCAACAATATTCAGATAAATTCTGATCCAACTGGCAACTTCTCCCGGTGCTCTCAATCCGGGCCATTTGTATGCACAATATAGGCTGTACTCTCAAACTTCAATTTCTATGATTTAAATTCTCGAAACATTTAGACTTTATTGCCGAAACATTTCGACTTCATTCTCAAAATATTTTGACTTTATTCTCGAAAAATGTCGAGTTTATTGTCCAAATATTTCAACTTTATTGTCGAAACATTTCAACTTTATTCTTGAAATATTTTGACTTTATTCTTGAAATATTTGACTTTATTCTTATACTTTTCCAACTGTATTCTCATAATATTTCGACTTTATTCAAGAAATATTATGACTTTAATCTTATAATCTTTTATATATATATTTATTTATTTTTACGTAGCACTAAAACACTGTCGTAATTGCTTGTTGTATGATGATGGATTTTTAAAGAAGTCTCATATGCTCACCAAGTCTGCATTTACTTGATCATAAAAAAGTAGTATCGTAAAAACAATAAATAAAATAACTGTTTTCTATTTTAATAGATTTTAAAATGTAATTTATTCCAGTCATGGCAATTCTGAATTTTTAGCAGCCGTTGCTTTAGTCTTCAGTGTAACATGATCCTTCAGAAATCACTCTAATATGCTGATTTGGTGCTCAAAGGACTTTTTGATCTTGTTTATTTATTACATCTTATTTTTATCATTTTTAAAATCATTGCTTATATTATAGTCCTTATCTTTTTTAATAATAAACCTCACCCAAAGTTTTGAACAATATTGCAAATTTCTAAATTAATTTCAAATGATAATTCATAGTTATGCACTCATACAAATTAATTAATTTTTGAAACGAATAATGTCTAATTTACTTCATATTTTAATAATCATCATCATAATGCTGATTTTTTTATCGCTTATAATTTAAATAAGCTTTGTTTCTCTCTGACTGTCCTTTGAAGGAGAAACAGTCTAACCTGTTACAGCTGCCTCTGTGCAGGTGATTTTTCTTCTCTGTAACTCTGCTTTATCCATTTCTTTTTCTCTCTTTCTCAGATTACATTTATTAATTCCTTATTTTGTCTTTCCTCCTCAATCCTTAGACTCGCTCTCATTCCAAACGGCTTCATTTTCCCCTTTCCCTCAAGCCCACTTGGCCCTCTTCTTACCCTTGTTTCCTCTTTCATTTCCACTCTTCCTGCTTTCAAGCCTCCATTTTAATGAGATGCATTTCTACAGAGAGACAGAGAGAGAGAGAGAGAGAGGGGGGGAGAGAGAGAGAGAGCACAGGCCTTTCAGATCCAGCCCCAAACGTGTGCAGTGTTCCTTCAGTTCTCCGCTGACAGCTCAACATGAAACAAAACAGTCATCCCACCCCCAGAGACAGAAAATTTCCGACTTTGCTTTAACATTATTTGTTTTGTTTTCTGCATCGACATTCAGCTTTTGTACAAAACAGTCAAGCAACTCACAAAGGATAGGAGCACAGATCAAAGGGAAGTGACACGCGTATGGCACATACTCCGGAGCTCAGCTTCACGCTCGTACCCTCCCTACCCTCGTTTGACATTTTTTATGCGTAAAATTAAGACTTGACAGTAGAGACTTTATTACAGTATATTTCACCTGCACCATGATTAGATTTCACCTGACAGTATGTCAAAACAAGAAACAATTTGCTCGTGGAAAAAAAAACTGAAAAGGTTGTAAAAGATTACTGAGAGATGATTCACAATGGGATAATTCATCAGTTTGGCATAAAGTCTTTCATTCATCCAATATCTGATGGTGCATTCAGGTTTTTTTTCTTTGCTCCCCCTGGCACATATTAGATTGTGAACCTGTAAGTATCATTTTTAATAGTCAGGCAGCAGTGGGCCAATTAGTAAACCCTTTTCTAACAGATGGATGTGGTTCTTTTTATTTATTAATTGCTTTTTGGTATTATTTATTTGTTCATTTATTATTCTGAAAGCAAACGAATAAAGGCACCCACCCACAAAGCACAAGCGGCGCTCAGCCTCGGTATCTTTGAAGTAAATATCAAAAGCATCAGTCGGTTCAGGACTGATATCAGTTTGATTTCACTCTCTTGTTTCAGTCCCTCATCTTTTGTTCTCTTTTTTTATGTTTCTGTGGTCTTGATTACAGAAGAAGCAGAATTGTGCTGTCAGAAGAGCTCACCTGCGTCCAACTTACTCTATAATTTATGCCTTTTGTTGTGTGGGTGAAATGCTGTTGAGTTGTTGACTTCTATACAATTAGAGTAGCAACACAAGGGAATTAAAATATAGGACAGTAGCGTAACACGTTATCAGCTTTACTTTGTTTTCAATCAACGCTAAATGTAATGTGTTCCGTATTAGCATGTATATTGTAGCATGTATAGCAGTGTTCTATTCTATTTAAAAGGGTGTTATCATCTATGCAATAATTAGCATTATAGTGTGTTATAGCTCCAAAAATAACTGTGTTGCTGCTCTCTGATAGCAGCTCAAGACGAAGAATGCTCTTTCCGAATAATTAAAGGAGAACTCCACTTTCAGAACAACAATTTACAAATAATTTACTCACCCCCTTGTCATCCAAGATGTTCATGTCTTTCTGTCTTCAGTCGTAAAGAAATTGTTTTTTCAGTATTTTAAGCACAAAAGCTTGTGTAGCACAGGCTTTGGGATGCGCGTCCACGATGCTACGAATTAGTGATGGGTCGTTTGAACGAATCTTTATTGTGACTCAAGGAAAAGATTCGTTCATTCGCGCATGCACAACATCCTATTAGGTTCTGTACTGAAATTAGTTCACCTGTTTCGAGTCTTCGGGTTTTTCGAGTCGTTCGTTCATCTTATGGGGCTGTCACGTGATGAACTGACGACTCGAACCCGATGACTCGAGAGATTAACTAATCAATTATTTTTCCGGCTCACACTGCATTGGTTAAGCTTATGGAGCTGTCACGTGATGAACGAACGACTCAAACCCGAAAACTTGTCAGATAAGAGGTGAGGTGAGCTAATCATAGACTAAAGACCCACGATCAATGTATGTGTAAACAGTAGATGTGTTAGGGAAGAAACACATAACATTTTAATTACATTTTGCTAAAATTAACGAAATGACTCAAAAAAAATATTCGTTCATTTTGCTGAACGAGACTCAAAGGTCTGAGTCGGTAAAATGATCCGAACTTCCCATCACTACTACGAATCACGTCTAAGTTCATCATCTGTGTACTCCGGCTCAAAAAGGTAGGGTATGGCGAAAAACTCCATCTTATTTTCTCCTACAACTTCAGAATCGTCTGACATCGTTGTACCTTTTTGTTTGTAAACAGTGTTTGACTTACTTGCACTTTCTTAGTCTTTGGGCGTTCGCTTTGTAAACGCTGAAGTCCATTATATGGAGAAAAATCCTGAAATGCTTTCCTCAAAAGCCATAATTTTTTCACGACCGAAGACAGAAAGACATGAACATTTTGGATGACAAGGGGGTGAGTAAATTGTTTGTGAATTGTTGTTCTGGAAGTGGAGTTCTCCTTTAACATGTGTACTCGCGGTCCCACCCCCCTCTCTCTCCCACTTCACTTCCTGTCAATTCTGATCTGTCCTATCACAATAAAGGCAAAAAATGCCAAAAATAGATCTTAAAGAAAAAAACTAATAACAATAAATGTCTTCATCATCACTTTTGATCAATTTAAAGTATTCTTGCTAAATAACCTTTATTTAGCAAGGATTAAAGGTTAATTTCTATAATTTGTCTCCCCCAAAAATTGTACTTATACTATAATGTTACAAAAACTCAGATAATTTCAGATAAATGTTGATCTTTGTATCTTTCTAAAAAAAAATCTATTTAACTGTTTAAAATATTGATGCTGCTGCTGCTACTACTAATAATAAATGTTTCTTGAACAGCAAATCAGCATATTAGAATGATTTCTGAAGGATCATGTGACACTAAAGACTGGAATAATGATGCTGAAAATTAAGCTTTGATCACAGGAATAAATTGCATTTTAAAATATATTCAAATAGAAAACAGTTAAATAGTAAAAATATTTCAAAATGTCACTGTTTTTGCTGTACTTTGAATCAAATAAATGCAGACTTGGTGAGCAGAAGAGACTTCTTTAAAAAAAAAAAAAAAAAACATTAAAAATCTTACATGTGCATGAGTGTTGAATTTACAATGAGCTTAAGTGGAGGGAAGCATTAGCAGTGGCAGTGATGGATGTGAAGTGTGTTGGTGAAATGTATCCTGCCCTTGCACAACACAGCCAATCAGGAGACGGAGATCGACAGTGCTCAATGTAGCAGGTGCCGCATGAATTTAAGTTGTGAAGGGAATCAAAGCTGCATTCTGAGGTTCCACATCTGGTGACATTCACATTTAGGCTGAATCACTATTCACATATTGTTTGTTCTACAGTATATACACTACCATTTAACAGTTTGGGGTTGTTTAAGTTTTTTTTTTTTTTTAATGTAGTTTATTCATGTCATGACAAAGCTGAATTTTCTTCACATCATTCCAATGTGCTGATTTATTACATTGGAAACATTTCTTAGTATTTCAGTTGAAAACAGCTGCACTTCTTAGTTTTTTTTTTTTTGTTTTTTTTTGTGAAAACTGATTTTTTTTGTTTTTTTTTAAATAGAAATCGTTACTGTCTTTACTAACATTTTTATCAGTTTAATGCATTATTGCTAAATAAAAGCATTTATTTCTTTCAGGTAAAAAAGACAACAAAAAAACCCATACTGTTGACTTTTAAACAATAGCAAAGTATTAGGATTACCATTTATGATATTTTGTAAATAGTAGACGATTTATGGGTTTATCAATGTCTGCTACTGATACCTATACAGAGGAGGCTGGACAGTGGCTAATATACACTATTAGTCAAAAGTTTTTTTAGTGTTTTTTAAAGAAGACCAACCCTGCATTTATTTGATCCAAAGTACAGCAAAAACAGTGAAATTCTGAAATATTTTTACTGTTTAAAATAACTCTTTTCTATTTGAATATATTTTGAAATGTAATTCATTCCTGTGATTTGAAAGCTGAATTTTTAGCATCATTACTCAAGTCACATGATCCTTAAGAAATCATACTAATATTCTGATTTCCTGCTCAAAAAACATTTATTATTATTATTATGTTGAAAACAGCTGAGTAGAATTTTTTTCAGGTTTCTTTGATGAATAGAAAGTTCAGAAGAGCAACATTTGTCTGAAATCTTTTATAACATTATAAATGTCTTTATCGTCTGCGCCGATAGCCTTGTGGGCACCGCCCGCATACGGCACCCATTGCGCTCCGGGCGACTCGAGGACCTTTCCCGATCCCACCCCCCTCTCTCTCCCACTTCACTTCCTGTTAATTCATATCTGTCCTATCACAATAAAGGCAAAAAATGCCAAAAATATATCTTAAAAAATAATAATAATAATAATAAATGTCTTTATCATCACTTTTGATCAATTTAAAGTATCCTTGCTAAATAAAGGTATTAATTTCTATAATTTGTTTCCCCAAAAAATTGTACTTATACTATAATGTTACAAAAGCTTTTTATTTTAGATAAATGTTGATCTTTGTATATTTCTAAAAAAGTTATTCAACTGTTTTAATATGGATACTGCTACTACTGCTGCTACTACTAATAATAAATGTTTCTTGAACAGCAAATCAGCATATTAGACTGATTTCTGAAGGATCATGTGACATTGAAGACTGGAATGCAATGGTGCTGAAAACGCTATGATCACAGGAATAAACTACATTTAAAAATATATTCAAATAGAAAAGTTATTTTAAATAGTAAAAATATTTCAGAATGTGACTGTTTTTGCTGTACTTTGAATCAAATAAATGCAGGCTTGGTAAGCAGAAGAGACTTCTTTAAAAAACATTAAAAATCTTACTGTTCAAAAACTTCTGACTGGTAGTGTAGTATCAGTATAAAATGCAAATTTGAGAGAAATCTGTTCAAATTTGCTAAATGGAGCTCTTTTTGTTAGCTGAAAGCATGGTCAAAATTGCCAAGTAGTTCATGAACAAGGATGGTCCATGAATATGAAGAATTTCACAGAGAAGTGAAATTCCAATCCTATGGAAATCTGTGGAGCTTTCTGCAGAGTTCTGTGTGGGCCTGCAAATGAGATGAAACTACTGAAATTAAATGAACGGTTAAACGAAATGAACACTTATTTAACACAATATGTACTGTTAATCACAAAAGAAAATGTGAATTATCCATGGTTGGCTTGTTAGTAGATTTAGAAACTGACACAAGGGAAATCTAACACTTCAGCTGGGCATAGTTATTATCTGATACCATAATCTCAAAATGGCCAAAAATCGTCTAATTAGTCAGTTGGTCTGTCACTAGAAAATGGTACGTAAAAGATGCCAGCAGTATACACTATTCCAAATGGATTTACAAAGTGCATCTGTGCACGATATTTGTGACTGTTATTGTCCAAAACCTTTACAACAGTTCTTTGAAGCAGTATTAAGATGCAATTTCATGATGATGTGCTCTAATATTGTCAAACTAGCTTACTTCATACTTACAAATATGAAGGTTATCATTGGAAGCGTTTAGTATTGGGATCCAGCTGTAGTGATCAAGACATGATCAAATAGTTTGGAATTTAATTTTTCAGACGAGAAAATTTGTTTGGGTGCTATTGATCTGTGTCTTGGCACATTTTACTCACTGCATGTGGCAAATACCCACAGTGCTACTTGTGAGGGAAAGGAACGGGATTAACTTGCTAATGTTGCTAATTAAAAAGAGGGATGAGTCGGCGGTGCAGTTGCAGTGTCGTGTCATGCGGGCTGTCTGTGTCTTCCTCTCTGTGCTAATTACCACGCAGCCTTCACTGGCTTCTCTAATGACTGTGGGTAGTTGAGACCTATGAGTTACTGCTGCTGCAGCTGGTCATTAGGACCAAAAATTGGAGTAATTGAAAAGAATGTAGATTGTAAAACCAACTGTTGCCTTTTTCTGAATGATGCTCTCGTAAGGATACAGTAGGGGGTGACGCATAGGCACTATGGGCCATTTTAAAGCTCCACATTTGGTAATTTCATAATAAGTGTCACATCTTTGTTGCTAGAGTAGGAATATTTAGGAGATAAACACTTGCTTGCATTTCCTACTAATATTGGATAGTGCAATCATACGATCTGTTTTGATGTGAGAAGTTCTGTAGCTATCATTCATCATCAAAAACAAGCCGGAACTCAAAGAGCTAATGGGAGGAGCTCTGTTGGATATTTTGCTGGTGTATTTGGTTATTCGCTGGTTTATCCAAGCAGATGGTGTGAGATGGGATGTTTAATGGCCAGGCACTGGTCACAGTTCAGAAGCTGTTAGAGTAAGTGCTGTAATAATGAACTCTCTGCACATGGACATCTGCACACACTCTACCTCAAAACCACAGCCAGAAACACATCTGAACAGAGAGCTATGATGTCTGTCTGTCTTTCTGTCTGCCTGTCCATCTGTCTGTCTACTTATCTAGCTATCTGTCATCTGCCTGTCTGTCTACCTGTCTAGCTGTCGTCTGTCTGTCTGTCGTTCTGTATGTCAATCAATTTTTCTGCTGTGCTATATGTCATTCTGTTTGTCTGTCTATCGATTGTTCTGTCTGTCTGTCCATTTGTCCGTCTACCTATCTAGCTCTCTGTCGTTTGTCTGTCATTCTGTCTGTCAATCAATTTGTCTGTCGTTCTATATATCATTCTGTTTGTCTAGCTACCTGTCTGTCTTTCGATTGATTTGTCTGTCTGTCTACCTATCTAGATATCTGTCGTCTGTCTGTCTGTCTGTCTGTCTGTCATTCTCTGTCGATTGAATTGTCAGTCGTTCTATATATCATTGTTTGTGTAGCTACCTGTCTGTCTTTTGATTGTTCTGTCTGTCTGTTCATCTGTCTGTCGACTGACAGAATGACAGACAGATGACTGATAGCTAGATAGGTAGACAGACATCAAAAGACAGACAGGTAGCTAGACAAACAATGATATATAGAACGAAAGACGGATATCTGGCTACCTGTCATTTGTCTGTCTGTCTACCCATCTAGCTATCTGGCATATGTCTGTCGATTGATTTGTCTGTTGTTGTATATATCATTCTGGGTTTGTCTAGCTACTTGTCTGTCTTTCGATTGTTCTGTCTCTGTCCATCTGTCTGTCTACCTATCTAGCTTTCTGTCGTCTTTCTGTGTGTCAATCAATTCGTCAGTCGTTCTATATATCATTCTGTGTTTGTCTAGCTATCTGTCTATCTTATGATTGTTTGTTCTGTCTGTCTGCCTGCCTGTCTGTCTACCTATCAAGCTTTCTGTCGTCTGTCTGTCCTTTCGTTTGTCTATCTACCTATCTAGCTATGTCGCCTGTCTGTCTGTCTTTCGATTATTTTTTCTGTTTTGTCTGTCTGTGTTTTTTTCTGCCTATCTGTCCGGCAGCCAGTCTGTCTGTCGAACATTCTGTTCCAATTTTTTTCTGTCTGACCATTATTCTATCAAATGTTCTGTCTGTCTGTCTTTGTCTGTCTTTCTAGCTGTTCATCTATCTGTCGGTCTGTCGATCAATTTATCTGTAATGTCTGTAATTGTCTGTAATGTATATTATTTTGTGTTTTTCTGTCTAGCTGCCTGTCTGCCTTTCGATCATCTGTCCATTGTTTGTCTGCCTATCTGTCTGTCATTCTGTGTGTCTGTCTGTCTGTCTGTCTGTCTGCCAAACGTTCTGTCTGTCAGTTGATTTGTCTATCATTCTGTCTATTGTTCTGTCTAACTGTCTGTTGCTTTGTTTCTAAAAGTCTTTCCATTAATCGTGAGATGTAATTATAGATTGAAAGACAGACAGACAGACAGAATGCCAGACAAATAGAACAAGAAGTTCTATCTATCGTTCTGTCTGTCTGCAATTCTCTTTTTGTTTGATCTATCATCAGATAGCCAGATAGATATTATATAGATAGTATATCTATTCTTCTGTCGTTCTTTCTGTCATTCTAGCTATCCGTCTCCTATTTTCTCTGTGACTCTAGCAGCAGACACATCACAGACTGTGTCTCTGATGTCACTTCCTGTCTCGGGGGAATGAGTGGCTGGGAAAAGCGTAGCTGTCTTCTGTATTGTGTGTTTGTCCAGGAGTGAAAGGTTCTCTGAACCCAGGCAGAATGTGGAGAGAGATACAGAGCGTGCGTGTCTGCGATACTTGTTTATTGTCAGACAGTACATATTGTGTTTTTGTCAGACAGGTTTATTTTGCCAGAAAACGAGCATGCTCGCCTGCTCCTGCATGTGTTTTCTGCAGAAACATCTAGTATGTCTGCAAAACTATTTACATAGCTGTATTTGGCAAGCTTGTCATCATCTGACTCTTTTGTCATATTATTATGTCTTGTTATTCTGTACTGAACTTCCCATTTTTGTGTTCAGTTAGAAATTTAGATGGCTCGTGCATGTCTTTTATTAGGGACAAAGCTTTTGGCTGCTCTACAACGATGACAGACTTCAAATGAACCCTGAGTCATCATCTAAAAAAAAATGGCTTATATTCTTTGCCTGCAATGACCAGGTGCCCTTACTCAGTTCAGTTCAATAAAAAAACAACAGCTTTAATACAGAAAACTATCATTGCCCTTGAAAGAAACGATGTGGGCTGTTTAAGTTAATTGGTCCTTTTTTCATTTGGATGAATATTCAAGAGTGAATCAAGAGGGGAAGGAAAAGCAGCTCTGCTGCCAGACCGAAAAAGCAGCAGGAAACGGTTGGAAATTAAGAGCAAAACTGCATATTATTCCTCCATCTGCGTCCTGTTAAATGCTTATCTGGCTGGCTCTTTATGGACTGCGTAGCGACGGCCAGACCTTGCACTCAGTCAGATGGGCTCCCAATTTTGGGATTGCGTTTTTGCTGCCTGCGGCATCTGTTGTCAATTGTCAGGGATGTAGAAAAATGTGGCAGGAATGTTGATGGTCTACAAACTCATCCGCTGGGTTTTTGACTCATCTCTCTCTCGCTCTCTCTCTAATATCCCTCCAATCACCCCTCGGTCCGTTCCCGGCACCGTCACAGTGCGAGCCAGCTGCTATGGCAACTCTCAGGCTGTCAGTGGCTGAGTATCGCGTGATTAAGCTTCCGCTCCAGTGCTGTTGATGGTCTGTAACTGTTTGAACTAGTATCTGTGAGCCGAGCTAGTCAAAATGTCAAAACGCTAATACAGCTCAATAAATCAGAGTAAACATTAAAGACATGCTATAGCACAGCCGTGGCAGGTAACATATCACCAGAGGTGTACGCTATCGAAATTGGTTGCCAAAATATCACCTTGGTCAAACGGTTTGCTTTTTTTTTTTTTTTTTTTTTTTTTTTTTTCTTCCTTCTCCATCTCAGTGTAGATATTACTTCAGAGGGGCCCCGGGCACTCAGCCTACTGTTGAAATTGATCTACCCGAGTTATAATGATGAACATCCAAATGTTTTAGAAGAAAAATCCCCCTCGCTAACGCAAATATCTCAACTGTCAATTCACGCATGTTAGCGTTTTTTTTTTTGCCGTTGCAAAAAATGGAGAGAAATGTCACGTCAACAGCACAATGAAAACAAACTTGTCATTTCTGTCTTCAGCATTGCTAACCGCATTTTCTTCTCATTTTGTTCTCCCTCATGTTCTGCCTGCCCGGGCCTGACGGATCTACCTCACTCTGTTGAACATCATCTCAAAGGTAAGTCACACCTATATTGCTTCTGCCCGTGTCCGATCTGATTTGATCTGATCCGATTGCCGCGTGTGTTCGATGGTTCCCCGCCGCCTGCTGTGGTTTGGGGCATGTGCTACTAAAACTCATCTGTGTTTTCATAAGAGGCCCCTTGCGGTAGCAAAAACACGTGTCATCTGCGACGGATTAGAACAACAAGGCGGCGTTTCCTGTGCCAGCGCATTTTAGCTTGTGGTGATGCTTGGCTATTTGCTTAATTTATTATTTATTTTTCTAGTCTGTTTGTTTACCACTTAGTAGCTGGCACAGCTCGACGTAACTCTTGCGATTTGTCAGTCATTCGCTAATCACGTCGGCCTGTTTTTTTCCTTTGGTTTATTAAAATCGATATAGAACTTTTGCCAAGTTCAAACTGAGCAAATAGAGCCTCTTGGCAGCCCAAATTTGTACTTATTCCCTCCGAGCAATTCCGCCTCACTGGCATTGGCTAATTAAATTAGCCTGTTACGCCCCGCTCTCATTGTTCACGACTGTTGTGCGTGCCGATGACTAAAAACAATCATTTGTCTCATGACCAGCACTTTAATTTCATTGTTTGTGTTCATTTGACTTTGACTGCTCGATACGGCAATGTAGTGTGGAGCCCGGGGGGTCCGCTGTTGACGGTGAATAATTAGATATCTTTGTGTCTCGGGGCAGAGCATCTAATGAATATCTGCGAGGTTCTTCAGGCCCCTGTGTCTCTGAATAAGATACAATAGCGCTGCAGATTGTCACAGTATGGTATTGTTATAGACATGATAAGTGAATCCACGATACTGAGAAATTTGCCCCCTTTAGATTCATTAATGCAGCTTTGTTTGATTTAAATTTGCACTGTTGAGGAGAGTGATGACTTCTTCAGAGCGTAATAACACTGAGAAACTATGTTTGACTATGTGACCGTCTTTGTAGTTAATTAGCAACAGAAACTTGAGCTCTCTTATTATTACAGATATCAAGTATTCATAATCCCACAATGAATTTATTCAATGCAGCATTAGCACATTTTATATGTGTGTGTGTGTTTATATGTATGCATAAACTGCTCAAAAAGTGTTGTTGGTGAAATGAAAGATTCATGAAAGATGTCTCTAATGGCCAACAAAGTTGAATTTATTTTGTTGAAAATACAGTAAAACAGTTGAATTATTTAAATATTTTTAAAGTGCAATTAATTCCTGTAATGATGAAGCTGAATTTTCAGCAGCCATTACTCTAGTCTTCAGTGTTGCATGATCATGAAATTAAAGAACAGTATTTTTTTTTTCTCTTGCTAAATGAAATATGTTGCTGAATGTTGTTTATAGGGTACAACGGGGCTAAAGGTACCCCGGGGTAAAAGGCACCTTTGATATTATTTTCCTCTAAATCACTAGATGGCACAAAAATGTCGCATAGCACTTTCTAAGACATTTGCTTTTCAAGATGCACGTGCAGATTTGTCTGATCATTGACACGATGGCAGGCAGCAATGCAAAGTTGATTCTGTGCTTACTTGATCTACTTTTTTATAGGGTACAACGGGGCTAAAGGTGCCCCGGGGTAAAAGGCGCCTTTGATATTATTTTCCTCTAAATCGCTAGATGGCACAGAAATGTTGCATAGCACTTTCTAAAACATTTGCTTTTCAAGATGCATGTGCAAATTTGTCCGAGCGTTGACGCGATGGCGGGCAGCGGCGCAAAGTTGATTCTGTGATTGTAGATTTAAGTAGCAAATGAGAATCGCTAAAATGGATGCATATATTTTGAGACAAATGTCGTCTTGATGATTTTAAGATAATTAAAGCAACAGTAGCGAAAGAATATGTAAAAGTATGGTATTTAGGGTAAAACGTGCCCCTGCTGTTGGGGCTAAAAGGGACAATAATTAACATGATAATTAATAGATGGCTGACTTTTCCATTTGTTGAGATGACATGGTTAAATTCAGATGTTAAATATATCATGTTGGGCGTCCATCTTAGAGATAATCACCATGTTTAGAATGAAACCATCATATTTAAAAGCATGATATTAATCATATCATATTATAAAATATCATTTGTTGTTACTGCTGTATATCTATATTAAATTATTATGGGATCTCCTTCAGTGCGTTCAGAATCTTTGTTTTTTAAAACGATTTATTTCTGTATTTAAAAAA
This sequence comes from Cirrhinus mrigala, assembly GCA_036247105.1. Lineage (NCBI taxonomy): Eukaryota > Metazoa > Chordata > Actinopteri > Cypriniformes > Cyprinidae > Cirrhinus > Cirrhinus mrigala. Next base: position 25,109,116 of record CM070019.1, read on the forward strand.
AAAAAATATTTGTAATATTAACATTTTAATGACAATATATTTATTGAACAAAAATTAATTTTTATTTTTCAAAATAAGCAGAAAATAGTACAAACTTTGCTATAGTGATTGTTTTGAACAAGTATTTACAATATCAATACTGTATGCCTTTTGCCCCATCCTGGTGAGCCTTTTACCCCCTTGCCACCTCATGCATTTGTAAGATTTTAAATCAAAATAAACAACTTGTATAAGTTATTGTCATTTAAAATCTGTTGCTCCGTATATGTTCAGTACAAACGTATATATTTTTTACTGCAGTTACACATTTTAGGTGCAGTGAAGGGCACATTTTTTTATTAAGGTATGCCTTTACCCTTGTTGTACTCTGTGTACCTTTTGTGGTTCAATTCACATCCAGCTATTGACAATGAAAAGCATTATTTGTATATTTTCTCAGGAATATTCCTTCCTTGTATATCTATCCTTTCAAAAGAATGTTGTGTTGTCTAGTCCTATATATGAATGTGTCACGAGAATAACGTGCAGTATGGAGCCATTCTTCTAAAGTCTTTTTTCTGTAGGGTAAGAAACAGTGGCCATGTAAGAACGCTGATGTGAGGAACAGGGTTGGCAGGCTTACTGTCTTGTTTGCTGAGGCTGACTTTAGATCTGTTTGGCTGCTTGTGATGCCAGAGCCAAAACCAACAGATGGGATGAGCAAAGAAAGTGGCGCTTTAGAGTTTTTCCTATGTGCGGCACTGGGCCAGAGCACACTGACTGTTTGGCAGCCAGTCCCTGGGAAAAAAAAAAACTACGTCTCCAATGGACTGTCATGGCCTGGTGGTTTACCGCATTGAGAACTTTGTCTTTGGTGTCACAAGCATGACTGCCAAAAAGCCACATGTTAAGTAGAGTGAACTAGGCTCAAGATATTGTGCTTTTTGGTTTGTTTTTTAACTGTAGCAATATATATCAATAAATAGGGCATCAATAAGCATTTTTGGTTTATTTTGTCATCTATGCCAGTGGGTGTCGATATAAAGTCCAGCACCACCATTGAATCACCCAGTAAAACAAGCCAACAGTGTACTCAGTTGGCTTTTTAAGTCAATAATCAACCGTTAGAACATATTTAGAGAGAACCTGACAGACGATATTTCAGATGTTCAGCCACGCCAAGGTCATGAGTGCATTCCCAGGGAATATGCTCCCTAAAAAATAGCTTCTAAGTCACTTTTGATTGAAGCTTATGCCAAATGTATGAATGTAAATGTATCCAGTTTAGCTCTCTATGATACAGCAGAGCTTTTGTGATTCCCTTATCACACCTGCAATGCATTAAAAGCCGGCACCCAGCCTCCACTGAGCGAAATCCATTAGAGTTTTAATCAGGAAATATGATTGCCATATTCTTCATCTCGGCGCACCAGGCCTCAGCGCTTGGATCCGGCGCCACTTTACGACAACTAGCTGAGGGGGAATAGAACCAGGAAAAACAGAAGAATAGGGAGGGAAGTGTTTAATGATCTTAAATCACTCTGAGCCTCTGAGAGGAGAGAAATATATCATCCGTTTTGCTGCTCGTGACTGTGGGGAATATTAGAGTCAAGGGAAGAGAAAGAGGTGTGATGGATCCAGTCAAGCTGCTAAATCAGTCATGCCATGTTTATCTGCCGCACAGATAGGTGTTCGACTGCTCCGGCCTTGTGCTTCTCTGCAGGGTGTAAATCTGCGGGAGAGCGAACGACTTTCCAAAGAGAGCCTAAAGCTGCTCTGCGCCATCTCGACGGCCTTGTTTTCAACTCTGTCTTTCCTGTCTCTCTTCTCCTAACCTCCCAGTCCTCCCTTCCATCGCCATTTGTTGTCATATCATGCCAAAATAATCAAACGCAAATATCCCTGCAAGCTCCTGGGATGCAGGCTTGTCACTAATTAGGGATGTTTTGTGGGAAGATTGGAATCCCAGGGAAATATATATATATATATTTTTTTTTTTCCCCTGGTGGGGCTTGTCTTTTCATCTGGTTCCCAGTGTTATTCTTATGCAAGCCACATGCTATAGGTGATGGCTTTAATCTTTCATTTCCCCCCTTTTTCTGATGAAACAAGCAGAGCTTTGTTTTGTTTTGTTATGTTTTTATAATGATTTTACTATCTGTCATCCCTCAAGACAACTTCACATAGATTATTCAAACGTGACCACGTGCCACTCAGCTTTTAGAAGCAGTGATTTCTTGGGCTTTTTGATCAAATTCAGCCATAATGTTGTAACTTATTTATTACTTTTACTTAAATAATGCTATAATTTAAATGGAAATTGTATTAATTAATTTAATCACAAAGATGTTTAACACATTTTTTTTTTTCCAAAATTTTTTTGCAAACATAAGTTTTCTTTCCTTCTCCATTTCTATTTTCTTTCAGATGGAAATTTCTCAATATTTTTTTTAATTTATAGCCTTGCATCATGCATTTGTAACTATGTCACTTACAGTTGAAGTCAAAAGTTTACATACACCTTCTGCAAGATGTTAATTATTTTACCAAAATAAGATGGATCATGCAAAATGTTAGTTTTTATTTGGTACTGACCAAATAAATTTTTTTTTTTGTGTGTGTTTAGTGATAGTTGTTCATGAGTCCCTTGTTTATCCTGAACAGTTAAACTGCTGTTCTTCAGAAAAATTCTTCAGGTCCCACAAATTCTTTGGTTTTTCAGCATTTTTGTGTATTTGAACCCTTTCCAACAATGACTGTATGATTTTGAGATCCATCTTTTCACACTGAGGACAACTGAGAGACTCATATGTAACTAATACGGAAGGTTCAAACGCTCACTGATGCTTCAGAAGGAAATACGATGCATTAAGAGCCGGGGGAAATCTTTTTGAATTTGAAGATCAGGGTAAATTTAAATTATTTTGTCTTCTGGAAAACATGATCTTCTGTTCCTTCTAAAGGGCAGTACTAAATGAAAAAAAAAAAAAAAAAAGATATTTAGGCAAAATAAGAAAAATATGCACATCTTCATTCTGTCCAAAAGTTTTCACCCCCTTGGCTCTTAATCTTTCTTTTTATTTTAGAGACATTAGAGTATGTTTTACAAAAAAAAAAATCTATTTAAGTCTTTCTACTTCAGAATTTCACATATAATTCAGTGTTACTTGTTTTTCTATGTAATTATTTGTGAAATTTGCTTGTAATTTTTGAGTGAAATTTGTTTTTACAGTCTGCCAACTGTTTAATTATCTTAGTTTTTCTTGTTCATGCTTTAAAAAATAGAAATGCTCATTTAATCATAGCATTTATTCAACATTACTTCCAGTGAACAAAAATCACATCTTATTTCAGTTATTTATGTGCAATTGTTTTTACTTTCAATAATTACCACGCTTATGTTTAATTACATTATGAAGGTGGTTAATTTCACAAATGTTGTGTATTTTTTTTTCCTCCCTCTGACTTAAGAAGTATCCATTCCTGATACTATGAATCACATTCAGTCTGATTATAGTTTTGCTTTATGCATCTGTAATAGGTTTTCATTTCTCTTTCATTCCGCTTTAGATGTGGAGCTTGTTAAAGAAGCTGGAAAATAGACTTATTCTTCATTTTATTAATCAGACGGAAGCAAATAGCTTGCAAGCACCTCAATGCGTGTGCGCTCCTGTTGAGAATCCCTTTATAAATGTAAATTTGTCCTTGTGAAAGCACCCGCTTACTGTGAGCCCCATGCCTTTATTCATTCTCCTCTGCTCATAAGCTTTCCACTGATTGGGACTTATTTATTTATTTGTTTAATTTATTTCATTTGAGTTTGCCTTTTTATCATTTCCGCAAAAGCCGTTCGCTGTATGCATTAGTTGCGGTTGTTTTTGAAACAGCTCACAGCAGCATGGATTACAACGCTAGATCCAAAGCACCTTTTGTCAAATCCATTTTCATAACAAACAAATGAGAGACAAGCTTGATTTTCATTTGGGATTAGGTGTTCTTCGCTTTAATATTTATGACAGCATGTAATCGGTATGCAGATTAAGGTAATTTTAATTGTCATAATAATTACTATGGTGATTTTTATTAATAATATAACAATATAAAATTCACAGTTTGTTTACATTATTTTGAAAGCACCAAACACAGGCATATATTTCTGCCCCGAGCTAGAACATCTACTGCAATATGATGAAATATTATTCCTAATCTTTCTGTTTGTCTTTATTTGTCATAAAAACAACGTTCACGCAGATGTTTTTATCGAGGTTCTCGGGTAGAACGTCCTGTAAGCATAGACTTGAACAGAACAATCCTCTCCAATCCAACACTTGGACTGTTGTGGCTTTAATATCCAAAAAACATTCTCTGAAGTGATGTTCAGATGCTAGATGGAGATACAGTCAAAAGCTGTAAAACTGAGAGCACAATTTCAGATGACCCAGAACACTGTGCTCTTCCATTGTCTCTGCCATGAGGCATTTTCCTTGGGCTGTGAAGCAAACTAATATGATAACCCACAATATAGCTTGTTTTCTTTCTTTTTCATCCCCTGTTTCTTTATACCAGGGATATCAAAAACACAGCCTGCAGGTTGAATACAACCCATAGAACAGTTCACTCCAGGCCAATCCAATTTTGAGCAGGTACAAAGAAACATATGAGTGGTTAAAATGTGTTAGTAATAATTTGAATCTGTATATTAGTAAGCCTAGTTTTCTGTTAATGTTGATTTAAATTTTTAAAATGTACCATATTATATATAGTGATGGCCATAGCAATGGATAGATAAAAATGAATCAAAGGAATAGTTAACGCAAAAATGAAACCTACCCCATGATTTACTCACCCTTAACCCTACAATGGCGTTTTAATGCCATGTTAAAAAAAAAAAAAAAGACTACAAGATTAAAGTCCTAATATTTCGAAAATAAAGTTGAAATTACAAGAATAAAGTCGACTACGAGAATAAAGTTGAAATTACGAGAATAAAGACAAAATATTTCATGAAATGTTTCGAGAATGAAGTTGAAATGTTTCGAGAATAAAGTCAAAATTACAAAAATTAATTTGTAGCTATTACGAGATTAAAGTTATACTATTTTGGGAGTATATAGCCTAATGCACGTGCAAATGGCCCGGATTGGGAGCACCAGGAGAAAATCCAAAGTCTCAGCTTTCAAATTTTGTCAGTTTTATAGCGAAATACAAACAATATGTCTATTACAATAATGTGTTTTTCACACTCTTTAATGTGGCGTGACAGATCACTGTATTCGCTTTAGTTTAAGCAGCATGTGAATCAATCATCTTTCCGATTACAATAATGAGACATTCGTTTCATTAAATTAGGCTGTACTGTTTTTGTATTTTTGTATTTTATGTATTCTGATGTTCCTTTCACTTTTATATTGTTGTAAACTTGAAATAAAGAAGAAAAACACATTTATAATTTTGTGATTAAATGTGTTCTGAGCTGTGTTATATTAAAAAGCAACAAAGCACAAAATTATTGCGATAACTGGGTGGCTGGCATGCTGCAAATGCAATTAATGAATGGAAGAGGTTAAATATTATGTCCAATCATTTACTTTATACCGTGAATGTACAGCTTGTGAAATAGTCACTTAACATTATATACCTCACAAAAGACGCCAATATAACGCATGTTAACAAGTTGGAGCCCACTTCAACCTTTAGAACATTTTATTGCTTTTAAGTACATGTGAGGAATGAAAGGTGGGATGCCACAGATGTTTTTGCGGAGTAGGTGGTGAAATTTTCACAAAGAAAACAGTATAATTGAATTAATAGATTCACATGAATACAGCGATCTGTCATACCACATTAAAGAGTCTGAAAAACACATTATTGTAAGACACATAGTTTGTATTTTGCTATAAAATTTTTGAAAACTGAGACTTTGTTTTATATTGAAAGTACCAAAAGTATATAGCTATTGGGGGGCTGGCGCACTACAAATAACAAATGCAATCGAAGACATTATTTCCAAGCATACTGTCCTTGCGAGTACATGTGCGACACATGGAATGATTTCTGCTAATAATCCCACATATATTTGTAGTATTAAAAAGGGTTAAATAAGAGAGCTACAGTGCCCCTCCTAAAGAATGTCGGTTGGGGGTGTGAGCTGATGTTAAGATAAAAAGTTGTTCCTGTTCAGTCTGTTAATTAATATCTTATTCTTGATATTAAGCTGTTTCCACAAGTCATTAAAATGGACTTTTTCTCATCCCAGTAATCACATCCCATGTGCCCTTGCGGTCTTACAGATTAACAGTGGCTGCCGTGTGCGCGTGTCCGTTAGGTCCACAATGGGTGTCCCATTCATCATTTTAGCATTCAGAAAGTGCAGACTCAGAGGAAGACCGCAAGGGTTTAGGGTGCCATTTGGGACAGGGCCTAAGATGATGCAGCCACTCGGACGCAACAATATTCAAGTAAATTCTGGTGGCCTGGCAACTTCTCCTGGTGTTCTCAATCCGGACCATTTGAATGCGCAATATAGGCTGTACACTCAAAATATTGTAACTTTAATTTCTACGATTTAAATTTTCAAACATTTTGACTTTATTCTCGAAACATTTCGACTATATTCTTGTAATATTTAGACTTTATTCTTGAACTATTTCAACTTAATTCTCGAAATACATCGACTTTATTCTCGTAGTATTTCAACTTTATTCTCATAGTATTCCGACTTTATTCTCATAATTTCAACTTTATTCTTGAAATATTTTAACTTAACTCTCGAAATATATCGACTTTATTCCTGTAGTATTTAGACTTTATTCTCGTAGTATTTCAACTTTATTCTTATAATTTCAACTTTATTCTTGAAATATTTCAACTTAATTCTCGAAATATATCGACTTTATTCTCATAGTATTTCAACTTTATTCTCATAATATTTAGATTTTATTATCGAAATATATCGACTTTATTCTCATAGTATTTCAACTTTATTCTCGTAGTATTTCGACTTTATTCTCATAATTTCAACTTTATTCTTGAACTATTTCAACTTAATTCTCGAAATATATCGACTTTATTCTCATAGTATTTCGACTTTATTCTCATAATTTTAACTTTATTCTTGAAATATTTCAATTTAATTCTCGAAATATATCGACTTTATTCCTGTAATATTTAGACTTTATTCTCGTAGTATTTCGACTTTATTCTTGAAATATTTTAACTTAATTCTCGAAATATATCGACTTTATTCTTATAGTATTTCAACTTTATTCTCATAATATTTCGACTTTATTCTCGAAATATATCGACTTTATTCTCGTAGTATTTCAACTTTATTCTCGTAATATTTGGGCTTTATTTTTGTAGTATTTCGACTTTATTCTCAAAATATTACAACTTTAATCTCGTAATCTTAGATTTTTTTTTTCATGTGCCACTAAACCGCCGTCGCACAACCCATTCTATGGGGAAGACAAATACTGTCAGAGTTGTATTAAAAAAAATTTCTGACTCTTTCAAACTTTATAACGGGAGTGAATGGCTGTTGTTGAGATTTTGAAGTCCAATTAAGTGCATCCATCCATCATAAAAAGTGCACCACACAGCTCCGGGGGTTAATAAAGGCCTTCTGAAGCGAAATCAATTCATCTGTGTGAGAAAAATATCCATATTTAAAATTTATAAACTGTAATCTCTAGCTTCCGCTAAAGTCGTATGCGCGTTAATGAAAGTGGCATTCAAGGTATAGCGTAAGCTCTAGCGAAAATATGCTAGTCTCTTAAGAACCAACTTTTGTTTACAACAAGGAAAACAAATCTCCTCTTGGGTTATATTGAAATCCTCTGACATTTTTCTTTACAAATCTTCATTTTGTACTTCTAATTTGTGACCGGTGTTTTGTTTTGCTCTCTCCACTGCGCTTCCGTGTTCGTCACTTTTCACCGGAGCTTACGCTACATCTACGTCCTACATCATCTGCTGGAACGCCACTCTCTCGTAAATGCGTGTACGACAGTTAGCGGAAGCTAGAGATTACAGTTTATGGTTTTAAATATGGAGCCATGTGGATTATTTTTATTGTGAGCTAAAACATCTATAATGAAATGTTATTGCTACTGTCTAGACTTGTCAGGAACTAACTATAGAAGTGTGAATATTGTATCAGTGAGAGAAACCCCATATAATTGCAGCACTAAACAATGACAAACACACATGCATATGTTCATAAATCTATAAAGATCTACAATTTGTCTGCCACACTTTGTCAGACTGCTCTTTTGGTCACTCATGCCTGTAGTTAGTGGTGAATGGGTGTGGCTTTGTTTTTCTTGAGGTTTCTTAAAGCTCTTGACAGATTTAATGTGGTGGTTTTCATGATAACCCTCAGCTGTGCTCGTGACATCCTCGCCGAACTCAGATAAAAGTAACTGAGACCTCCCCGTTACTTGCTTACTCTGTAAAGCTTTTGGATGCAAACAAACAACCTTGCCACTTTCTTCATGTTATGTCTCGCAGTTGCATCACTCCAAACGTGTTTAGACTGGAAATATCTCCTGCAGCGCAAGAGCTTCAATCCTGATCCCAGTCCTCCAGTTAACACGCACAAACACAATAGGTGGATTTCATATTGCCTCAGCAGAGAAGCTGTTTACAGGCCTGACCTTGAATTAAACCATGCCTGAAAGATTAAAATGAATAAAAGGAGTTTTTATAGCCATTCATTTAATTAATTCTTTTATTCATTAGTTTATTTATTCTCTGTTTTTTTGTTAAGCTCGTCAAAACACATTATTAGTAATAAGGGCTATAGCTGTTTACCTTTTATTAGCATTGAATTTATTTAGTGGCAGCTCATAGAGGGGAAGACTGCCAGGATAGAGCTTTGCCCTTCAGTGTGTAGTTAATCTGTGTTAAGTGACTGTAAGTGGTTCGAAGTTCAAACGGACTGCACCATATTGCTTTTTTGGTTTCCTTTTTTGATAATTTGGTGACAACAGTAGTGCTTCTCTAGTGAAAAAATGCACTTAATAAAAAAAATACCCTCCAACTGTACTTTTGGTATATTAAGCTGGTATACTTAAAGTCTGTAAAATTGGAACAGCTAATTTTGTACTTGATGCACTTGAATTGTGCAGAAAAGAGACAGTGGTATGCAAAATTTTGGGAGCCCCTTGCAGAATCTGTGAAAAAGTTAATAATTGCAGATTCTTTTTTCATCTTTTGCAGAATTTGAACCCTTTCTAGCAGAGACTGTATGATTTTGAGATTCATCTTTTCACACTGAGGACAGTTGAGGGACTCAAACGCAACTATCAAAAAAGGTTCAAACATTTTCTGATACTCCAGAAGGAAACATGACGCATTAAGAGCTTTTGAACAGGATAAAGATGTCCACAAGTGCTCAGTTTAACTGTTAACAACCATCATAAAACAAAAAAACAGTTGTAGATCATCCAGGTAACCACACACAGTGTTACGAACCAAGGGTTCCCAAACTTTTGAAGGGGGTTATTTTAATCATTTCAGCTATTCTTTGGCTTGTGGACTACATGTAAACATCTTTTATGTAAAATAAAGCGAAATAAATAAACTAATAAAAAATAACATGCATTTTCACAGATTCTGCAGTGGGTTCCCAAACTCGAGCAAAGTCTCGAGCAATAAATGAGGAAATATGTTAATAGATTTGAACTATACTTAGTATGAAATTAATGTATTTAAAATATATTGCTTTTTTGGTTAACCATGGTTAACATATGAGAATACTTGGCATGTAACACAATGTGGCTTAAGTAAACAAAAAATCGTTAAACACTATTTAAATGGAAGTTTGCATGAAAGTTAAGTATGTTATCTGACAAAGGTGTTACAGATTGAAAAAACAAAATTTTATTTTATTTTATTTATTTATTTTTTTTTTTAATAATTTGTTGCTTGTGTTCAAATATGGTTAAAACAAGCTCAAATGTATTAAGAGTATTACTCGTATAGTTTTAGTATTAGTTATATAGTTGTATATTTATATTCATATTAAAAATATACACTTTGCTTATTTGGATTTTTGTGGCCTATATATTATTTTAAAGCTATGGTGGATTTCTAGTTGTTTTTAAGACATTACAAAAAAATAACCTGTTTTTCATTCGAATTTCTAATTTATAACATTGACAACTTTATGTGAAACTGATACACATCCAATATAATGTTCACTGTTAGCTTTTTCAGTTATGTGGGTGAAAGACATACATAGGTGTTAAAATACAGTTGTTAAGGTGTTAAAATATTAGATGTTCAAACTGTTTGTGTATATTTAATACAGCAGTATTAAATAAGTAAATAAATAAATAATAAGCCCATTTTTATTTATTTATTTATTTTTTAATAATTTGTTGCTTGTGTTCAAATATGGTTAAAACAAACTCAAATGTATTAAGAGTATTACTCATATAGTTTTAGTATTAGTTATATAGTTGAAAAAATATACACTTTGCTTATTTGGATTTTTGTGGCCCATGTATTATTTTAAAGCTATGGTGGATATTTAGTTGTTTTTAAGACATTACAAAAATAACCTGTTTTTCATTCTAATTTATAACATTGACGCCTTTATGCGAAACTGATACGCATCCAATATAATGTTTACTGTTAGCTTTTTCAGTTATTTGGGTGAAAGACATACATAGGTGTTAAAATACAGTTGTTAAGGTGTTAAAATATTAGGTGTTCAAACTGTTTATGTGTATATTTAAAACAGCAGTTCCGTTCATGTAAAGAGAAATTTCACCTGAAAACAATTTTATGAACCTGTATGACTTTCATTCTTTTGTAGAACATAAGATATTTTGAAGAATTTCTCAAATCCTTTTGCCCATACAATGAAAGTCTTCAAAATATCTTCTTTTGTATTCCACAGAAGAAAATATTCTCAGTCCAAAAAAAGAAAATCCCTTTACTCTGTTTCAGAATTTGTCTTCCGGCATTGCTTATTTTACTGTAAACCCCAAACTGATGAGGTTATGCAAATCATGTGAGTGTTGTATTGCATTTTTAATTGGGTAAAGAAAGCTTAGCAAAAGTTGAAACTGTCTGATAGAGGCCTAAATTGTGACATTTGGAGTACTATCATAAGTGTGCTTTTAAACTTGTTTTTGACTTTTCAGGTTTGCTTTTCTAGTTTCCTCTACCGTTTAATGTTAGTAGCTCATTACGCCGTCTGAGTTTATTTGTATCCTCAGCAGTCTTTCTACTATTCCTACCCCTGATCTATTCAGCCTACATCTCCTGCGCTGATGGTTTTTGAAGCTGACAGTTGGTCTTTGATGGCAGGGTGGTGGGTAGTTGGCCTCAGGGCTCGGGCCTCTTCTCCGCTGCTCCATCGGCAGTGTTGTCTGCGTGGGCCCGGCCCCGCCGCTCCGCAGCATCTCTGGGGCCTGCGTGGAGCAGAGACATTCAGCACTAACCTGATGTGACAGCCTCCTTCTGCTGTTGGTAAATCCAGCACGGAGCACGGTGAACTCTGCTCAGCAGTCCTGCTCATTCTTCGTCTCGTTGTGTCAGACGCATGGTGCGCCATTTCACAAACCTTTTTTTTTCTCCCCCCTTTGTCTCTCCTCGCTGCCTCTTGTTCTGTAATTATAGTCATGCTTATGATACTCAGAATTATTGATGATGGCTCTCCTAAGAGCCTCACGTCAGCGAGATGATCTGACGCAACGCACAAAGGCAAACAAGGTGCATAAACTGCAGTATGACACTCCAAACTGCATGTATTGGCAGAGTAAACACTCCATTAGGCTGTCTACTTCAAACCACAACAGTTCATTTGCACATGATGATAGAATATTTATTTTATTAGCAGTAGCAAATGTGACCACTGCTAATATCATAGAGAAATGTACAGTGCAAAAGACTACAATGAACTCATTTAAACTTGAAAATAAGTAGAATGTTTTAGAATTGTACTACTACTACTACTAATAAGAATAATTTATTTATTTATAGACGCCTTTGAGGGCACTCAAGGACACCCTGCAACATAGACTGCAAAATCAATAAAATACAAAGCAATACAACACAGACTATTATTACAAAACATAATCAGTAAAATCATACTGAAACCAAATGGGCAAAAATATACAAAAGCAAATCTAGACAAGTAAGATTTAGAGTTTTAAATTAGGAGATGTATCTGATTTTTTCTAATATTTTTTTTTTTTTTTTATGCTGGTAAGATCATAGTCAATTAAAAATGTTAAACAAAAAGTTACATTAAAAATTCACTTACTTGTTTATTGTTCAACCTCTTATTCAGTTAATATGCAGTGAATAATAAAATAATTAAATTTAAGGAAAAATAAAACAATTTCCACTAATAAAACCAAATTTTTATTTTTTATTTATTTATTTTTTTTAAAAAAATTAACTTCTCACTTAGTTGGTTATGCTTAAGAGATATTTGTCAATGAAAAATAAAATAATTACATTTGGAGAAAAAAAAAAAAAAAAACTAATTAATTTTTTTTAAATGTAGCTTCTCTCTCAGTTGGTTATGCTCAGAAGATCTTAGTCAATGAAAAATAAAATAATTAAATTTGAAAAAAATAATAATAATATTTTTTTTTAAATGCAACTTCTCCCTCAGTTGGTTAGTCAATAAAAAATAAAATAATTAAAAAAAATTAAATTTAACTTCTCACTCAGTTGGTTATGCTCAGAAGATGTTAGTCAATGAAAAATAAAATAATTACATTTAAAAAAAAAAAAAAAAAGTTTTTTTTTTTTTTTTAATTCAACTTCTCACCCAGTTGGTTTTGCTCATAAGATATTAGTCAATAAAAAAAAAATTATTACATTTGGGGAAAAAAAAAAAAAAAAAAATATAATTATTATATATATATATATATATATATATATATAATATATATATATATATATAATCAATAAAATAGATTGTATAAAATATACCAAATGTGTAATTAATCTTTTGTTTAGATTTTTTCATTCTTAGTCATTAGGCTTTGATTGACAAGAGGATTTGCTGATCCAGTTGCGTGGCACATATAAACAGAGACCGCCGCTAAACATTTCAACATTTCATTACAAACAGAGGAGGGCCTCCCAGCCCCTGAGGAAACGGCTGCCTGCTATGTCAATCATACTACTAAAGACATTTCGGTGCCAATCCGAAAACCCCGTAGGCCCGTTGCTCTGTTTTTCACTATTCCACTCTCCCTTTCCTTCATTCTCCACCCCCCCCCCCCCCTTCCATTTTCTCATCTCAGTCTTCTTTCTTCGCACGTTCCAGAACACTCTGCCGTGTGTACATATTTTCACTATCTTCAGTTTATTACCTTTGGAAAGGACGAGAGCGTGTTTAGCTAATCATGTCAGTAAGTGAGAGGGAGAGAGAGAAGGGAGATAAAATTACCAGCTGCTGGCCTCAATTTATGAATTATCAAAATAATTTACTGTTTTCATTCATCTTCATTTGAGTAATGCAACACGAAAGCAGGTTTTCAGGTGCAAGTATAAAAACCTCCCACACAAAATGACTGCGCTTATGGCTTTTAGCTTTCATATCATGTGCAATTCCACCAGTCTGATTTTTTAAAAAAAAAAATTGAATGTAGAATGACTACACAGTGAACTCTAAAAAAAATAAATAAAATAAAAATTCTCATCCTTGTCGTCTCAGTAATGGTCTCTTACTTGACAGGTTAGTTTTAATGGAAAAATAAAAAGCCTCAGAATTATAAAAAAGCCATGCTGCAAAAATGTTATTTTTACCTCATGCAAAGTCAGTGTCTCCTCACTCTTTAGGTCTGGGTTTACCTTTCCATATTCTTTTTGGCATTCTGTGCTTGTACGTGAACGCATGAAGAGAATTATATTAGACACGGGGCGGATAGCTTTTAGAGAACCGTCTCTGTAAACACACGGGCGACTGGTGGTCTCAGCCTGGCTGGGCTAAAACCTGCCTTCTAAAGCGCCATCCCATTTCCTCTATTTTTGTGTTTGGAGAAGGCATTATACCCATTCCCATCCCAAACACAAAACGGTAAAATAAGTGCTTCCCCATGTTTCCGATAGATTACATTAGAGAGGAGGGAGTCCAAATTAGGTTTCTGCTTCTGTACACAATGCCGCTTCCAAACAGGAGCCTGACCTTCTGTCTAGCCATTTAAACTTTTTGAGTAAATTTCAGTTCAAACAAATATGTTTAAGTAAACTCTTAAAGAAAACTGAGAGCTGAGAGTATGCTTACCAGTTGGCAAAAGCTTTGCTGTGCTGCTCTGTTTTCTCAACTCATGCTCAAATTCAGGTTTATTCAACCAAATATGCATTTTTATATAAACTGAAAATGGTAAAAGTGTGAAATATTATTACAGTTTAAAGGAGGTGTTTTCTATTGTAATAGATTTAAAAAATGTAATTTGTTTGTATGAGGGAAATCAGAATTTCAGTCATCATTCCAGTCTTTAGATTCCATTCATTCACACAGAGATGCGCAGAACATTCAGGATTCATATTTAAGTAGTATTTTTGCGGCTTAATATTCCCAAATACTAGTCCATAACACATGATTGATGTGCTGACCTGCTTTTGATTTATTCATCCAAAATTTGACAAATTCCATAATATTATTTTCCAGTAATTTCCATTATAAAGTAAATTCCATTTTTATGACTGGATTCCGCCCCCGCGTTTTCCGCATTGCATAAAACATAGGGACCTAATTAATGCATTTTTGTGAAACAAATGATGTTGTCTTAAAATTTGTCTAAAGAAGGGATGCAAGATGGCAGGATAAATAACTCGCCTGCCTTTTAGAGCAGGCTTCATGTTGAAAGCACATCTACGATGCCTCTATAGATAGCTTGATTGTATTGGAGCAGAGCAATTCACTTTTAACCGAGTAAGTTGAGCGTCATGCGAGTATGAAAGAAGGTCACCTTCAAACTGGTTTAGCTGTCCTATCCTGCTATTCACACCGCCATTCCTGCAAGTCGTGAGAGCGTCCCATTCGAAGCTGATGAGGCAGGCCTGGGCCTATTTTTCGAAGGGTACTTGTCAGCCAGGGAACGTGTCGGAGAGCGGCTTAATCCAGGGGACATTTCCATAAGTAAATAGCTCAAAAGTGACAGAATGTGCTATAAATGAACTCGCAGGAAGCGTGGCCTATCAACCAACAGGACAAAGATGATGGGAGAGAAATGGGACATGTTGGGGCATGCTGGGTAGTTCGGTACAGGGTGACAATGATGAATGCCTGCGCCTAAATATAACTGATTTTTATGTTGTTCACTCATTTACATATTGTTTGTTTAGTTGCTTGTTTGTCCATCTGTCTATCTTCATTCATTTTGAGAATCAGGCATGTATTGTTTAATTCTGCTGTTTTCTGGACCTTTACAGTTTCGTATTTTTATCGATCTATCTATCTATGCATTATTTATTGCTCTATCTATCTGTCCATCAGTCGTTTTGTCTGTTTCTTTATCTATCTCACTCATTCACTCATCCCATCTGCTGTATTCCTGTGTGATTCTGTCTCCTGGGTCTATAAACAGTCATCCCATCTTTCTGGCTGGCCTTTTGTGTTGTTTTGCTGAAAATGCAAGCACTATAGCAGTGTGGTAACCTCTCATGTAATGGCACACTGTCTTTTACTGCTAACTAGATACTTCTCTTGAACATAGCCAAGTATCTGCTGGATGTCAGCCACAACTAGTAAACTCTTAAAGCACTCACACCAAGCACAGCCATTTTCCTCTTAAATATCAACACTTGACAGTGTTTCTCTCACACTAACATCTTATTGCTCTGCTATTTTTTTTCGTTGGCTTCTGTTTCATTTGTTGGCTTGTTAGTCTTATTTCACCAATGAGCTCATATTTCCTTGTATTAATGGTACTAAAGTTGTGGTTGTAGCCTTGATGAAGCCTATAAAATTGGCAGCTTAGTTCATATGTGTTTTACTGGCAGTAAAATGATGTTTACCATGTTTGAGAACAGGGAACAACCCCCAATGGCACAGTGTTTTGTAATGTTAATGAGAACTGTGTCTTCTTTTAGTCCAGCCCTCTTTTCCCAACCAGAATTGTGTGTCTTTGATGAATTATTGCCATTATGCTGCACTTACTGTTGCTTTTGCCAAACAGGATGGATTGCTTATGTTAATATGTTTTGTTGTCTTTTTATTTTAGTCTAACTCTTATTTTAGTTACATGGAAAGTGAGGTAACGGCTGCATATTTAGGTACATTATTTGCTTGTTAATCTCACCAATTTCATTCATACTGTGTTATGTGCTCTGTAAAGGGTAAGATACACGGGTTGTTCATAATCTCTCAGAGACATTTTATGGTTTAATGGAAGTTTCTGGAGTGTAGGTGTGAAGTATGGAAACTTTAATTTGTTCAGGCTGATATTAATTATACCCTTGCTAATAAGGGTGATGTAAAGAAAATGAGCATATCTAAATTCTGTACTTTATGCAACCATTACGCCAGACAATAATATGCATGGCTACAGAAATGTCAAAGGGCAAAATTACAGTAGTAGTGTGCCTTCTTTAGCAAACTCTCTACTTAAATTCAATATATAATTAGTAATTCATGAAAGAGCAAATTACCACATGGAGTGAAAATATAGTGTCCTTGTTGAATTGTCCTCAGAGTCATAGTAAAATTATATTGAACTGCTGTCAAAACATTTTGCAGTTTTTGATACCTCTAAAAGGGGTGTGAAAACTTTTGAACAGAATGAATATATATATATATATATATGAATATAATGAATATGTTATTTTTTTTTTATTTAGTACTGCCCTTCAGAAGCTACAGAAGATGTTTCTCAGAAGACAAAATAAGTTGCATTTAGCCTGATATTCAAATTCAAAAAGTTTTCACCCCCGGCTCTTAATGCATTATGTTTCCTTCTGAAGCATCAGTGAGAGTTTGAACCTTCAGTAGTAGTTGCATATGAGTCCCTCAGTTGCCCTCAGTGTAAAAAGATGGATCTCAAAATCATATAGTCATTGTTGGAAAGAGTTCAAATACACAAAAATGCTGAAAAACCAAAGAATTTGTGGGACCTAAAAGATTTTCTAAAGAACAGAAGGCAGTTAAACTGTTCAGGACAAACAAAGGACTCATGAACATCTATCACTAAAACAAACAAACCAAACAGCCATTGATCATTTAGGTAACAATACAGTATTAAAAATCAAGCGTATGTAAACTTTTTAACAGTGTACTTTTTAACACTGTAAAAAAAAGTTGTTGAGTCAACTTAAAATAATTTAAGTTCAGCCAACTCAAAAAAAAAGTTTAGTCAACTGGAAATGTTAAGTTATACTAAGTGACAACTTAGATATTTGAGTTCATTCAACTGAAAGTTGTAAGACAGCTGGGTAACAAGCCCAGCTTTTAAGTTTAACAAACCAAATTGTTTGTTTAGTCAACTCAAATATCTACGTTTTCACTTTGTACAACTTAACATTTTAAGTTAAATAAACTGAACTTAAAATTCTAAGGTTGCAGGGCAACAATCATTTTAAGTTGACTCAACAAATTGTTTTTTTTTTTTTTTTTTTTATAAAATCAGCTATTATTTTCTCTTGTGGACTATATGTCAGTGTCTTGTGAAATATCTTATTCACATCAGTACAAAAAAAATAACTCGTATTTTGCATGATCCCTCTTATATTGGTAAAATAATCAACATTTTGTAGATTTTGAAGGGCGTATGTAAACGTTTGACCTCAACTGTAAATAATTAACTGTTACATCAATACATCATTATGAAAAGCAACGATACTTCTAGATGGATCCACACACCCCTAGTAACTGCAGCAAACTTTGTGTACATTTAATTTCTCCCTTTCATTTTTTTTCTCAGTTTGTGTTCACCTGGTTTAATTTATGGACTTCCATGAGTGTTTAGCCCCTTTCAACTTATCTGTTGATTTTGTTTAGCTATCTGCCAGGTGATGTAGCTGAGGGCTCCTGTTCTGATGACAGATTGGAGGAAAGAAGGAGAATGGGGAAAGGGGTGAGTTGCCGTGGAGAGGACTGTCCCATATATAGAGATGAATCCTCTCCACCAGGCCCGCTGCGTTAACACGGCCACAACCGGACCCATAAATTACCCCTCTAGGCGTTTTATGGGCCCTGGTGAAACCTTCTTGGCTCCCTCCTCTGTTCACATCTACAGCCGAAGAGATAAATCATCTCTCTTGCTCTCTCCATCTCCCTAAAGATGCTTACTCTCACCACTCTTTCCACCGTTCCTTACTTGCCGATGCGGTTCAAGTCCAGAGAAGGGTAAACATTGGAAAAACACAGAGCTTAGCTGGTCAGCTGCATCCGTTGGAGGAGGTAGACAGGGTTGTTATGATGCTCCTGGGAGAGCAGAGCTGGATTAAACAGGTGTGGGCAAGGCTTGAAGGATGATAAAGGCCCATTGCTGAATCCCACAGCCCCTGAAGAAGAGTAGCCATTAGGGACTCGGAGGTCGGGGTTGTTGACAAAGCAGCCTCTGAACGTGCTGTTTGTAAGGAACTCATGCAATCTTCTGGATGTATACCACGTGTACTTGGAGAGAGAGAGTGTTTCAGGAATAGATCACTGGATCTGTTAAAATGCCTCTCCACGTTAACACTTTCTGCAGGGTTAGTTAAAAAAGGTTAGGCTTAGTTCACCCTGCAATGAACAAGAGAATGTTGTAGTAAATCTGCATGATTTTTCTTCTCCAGTGGAAGAGGAAATAAAATAGCAGGACATTCAAGCTGCTTTCTGCTGTACAATGAAACTGGAAGGTTGCTCCAACAAGAACCAAAAATAATACTACAATAAAATCATCATAAATAATGTCCGTATTATATATTATAATCTGTAATATTATATTATATCATAGATTTATTATGTATTTTATACACATTAGAAGAGGATTTCAAATGATGATTTGACTGGAAAACATTGGTCACCATTCACTTTCATTGAAAGGAAAAGAGAACGTGTGAAAATCTGTTAAGCTTCCCAACATTTCAAGAAGGAAAGGAAGTCATTAAAGGTTAGAATTACGCGTTAAATTATGATTTTATCATTGATGATTTCATGTGGTGATTTTATTGGAAACCATGGGTCACCATTCACTTTCTTTATAAAGAAAAGGGAATGTCTAAATTTTTATTAAACTTTCCCTTTTGTCTTCCAAGAGAAAGAAGGTCATTTTTGAAAATAGGCTCATTGTCCAACTCCCCTAGAGTTATACAGTTGAGTTTTATCGTTTTCGAATCCGTTCAGCCGATCTCCGGGTCTGGCGGTAGCACTTTTAGCATAGCGTAGCATAGATCATTGAATCTGATTAGACCGATAGCATCTCGCTCAAAAATGACCATATATAATGACAATATTTTTCCTATTTAAAACTTGACTCGTCTGTAGTTACATTATGTACTAAGACTGACGGAAAATGAAAAAGTGCAATTTTCTAGGCTGATATGGCTAGGGACTATACTCTCATTCCGTAATAATCAAGGAACTTTGCTGCTGTACCATGGGTGCATCAAGCACAATGATATTACACAGCGCCTGAAAGTGACCGGCACTAAGTTTGTGTAGATGCAGAGTTGCAGCCGGCAGAGCTGACGGCTGCGTAATGTCGTTGCGCCTCCTGCACTCATGGTACGTCAGCAAAGTTCCTTGATTATTACGCCAAAATGAGAGTATAGTTCCAAGCCATATCGACCCAGAAAATCGCAACTTTTAATTTTCCGTCTGTCTTTGTACAGAATGTTTAGCTATGCTAAAAGTGCTACCCAGAGATCGGCTGAATGGATTCGAAAATGTTAAAACTGTTTAACTCTAGGGGAGTTAGAAAATGAGCCTATTTTCAAAAAAAGTAGAGTGTTCCTTTAAGGGTTATATATTTTTTTTTTTTTTTTGGATGACCTATGCTTTTAACAGACATTTTGGGCCTGTGGACTTGATTCAGAAAGAACCATGGAAAAATCCAGCTGCTTTCCCTCCCGTTTTAAATCATCAGTCCAAATTTCAGGGAGACATTTTGGCAGGAAGTAGATTTAAGAGAGGAAACTAATCAGCCAAACAACATTTTTTTAAATGTTATTTCATGCTCTAAATACTCCTCCCTCACCTTTATCATTTTCATTATATCTCAGCACAAAGAGTTTAGTTCACATTTCATGGTATAACCATTGTGATAAATTTTGTTTTAGCCTATTTTGTGCTTCAATTGGAAAGTATAATCTGTGGTCTACTCCGATAATTGTTATACATGTTCCATCGTGCTCCACACTCCAGGACTTACAGGGCTCAGGGGGCTTTTCTTTGGCCTATTGTTATATGCCTTAATAAGGATTTTTTGCTTGCTTCATATTTTTTAGTGAATTGTGTGGAAGTGAATAGCAAGGTTAGAGATTAATGAGAGATAGAAGCTATTTCTCACATCTGTAAGTGCTGCTGCTATTCCTGGGCTGGTGAAAGATTTCTTGTAGAGGAGGAGAGCACCTCTAAATGAGAATTAAATATTTCTTTTTTTCTCTGATTTTAATCTCAGGAGGCTTTTTTATACTTATTACAAGCAATATTAACAGTATCCTAGCTTATACTACTAAGAATTATACAATGAAACAATCCAATTCTCCCATTTTGTGCTGCACTTGTTCCAAAAGCTGTTAGTGTCTTTATGAGTGTTCAGTACCATTAAAGTGCATTGATTCTTTTTAAATTCCACTCCATTACCATAATAGCCTATACATCCTTAAAACTACGTTTATGTGCTTTAAGCATTTTTCTTAGTTCAACTCATAAAAGTAGAAGATACTGAAAAGTTAGCTAGATGCCTTGCAATGGTCAAAGATGCACATCTAGTGCATCATTAAGAAAGACCAGGAGCACCAAAAAAATAAACATAGACAGAAGGGAGGGAAAGAAGGGAAAATTAGGGGCCTGTTTAGTTTGTGCCTGATAAAATGCAAAAGCAATCAGCAGCTGTGCACAGGCCACACACCTCAGTCATGAGAGCTGCTGGTGTTGTTTGATGAGGTTGACAGTGTTCCTCTCTCTATTTAGGCGCACCAGCTATTACACTTATCTCACAGGTCAAAAAAACATAACACACCCAAACAAATCCCTCATTATGAAAAGCCTTGAAACTTGACCTAATTCCTTTTTGTGCCTGCCATTTTCTTTGCTTAAGTTTAAATATGCATATCTTGTTTCCCTCAAAATTGAATCCAAATTTGATACAGGACCTACTTAGTATGACCTACCTACATTATCCCAAACAATTATTGTCCAAAACAATTCGTTTGACAGACTTGATGTATTATGCAGTTGACATATTATGCTCGACAACACTTACTATAATAGAATTACAATTTACATTTTTTTTTCTTTTCTTTTTTTTTCCCAAGTAGTCACAGCAATGGCCTACTTAGTATGACCTATTTAAAGTTGACAAATTGTGGTTGACACCAATTACTTAAATTTGAAATGCTACAAGTTCATCTTATAGAAATGTATCATCTCAAATGTTTTGGGAGAATTTTCATCATATGTGACCCTGGACCACAAAACAGTCTTATATTACACGGGTATATTTGTAGCAATAGCCAAAAATACATTGGATGGGTCAGATTTATCGATTTTTCTTTTATGCCAAAAATCATTAGGATATTAAGTAAAGGTCATGTTCCATGAAGATATTTTGTAAATTTCCTACCGTAAATAAAAATACCGTAAATCAGATTCTAGATTTTCAAATAGTTGTATCTCGACCAAATATTGTCCTATCATTGTCCTATACATCAACGGAAAGCTTATTTATTCAGCTTTCAGATGACGGATAAATCTTAATTTTTAGAAATTTACACTTAAATTTACACTTATGGTAGTAGCTAGTAACATCAGAACATTGACATGGCTATAGCATTTAAAATAGGTCAAAATATGGTTATATAGTTGGACAAACTAAATATGTGGAACAATTCAGTAAATGAAGCTGAAACACAGACTGAAACCATCCTGTTGTCTTCACTGAAGTCAAATTTAGATTTGTCAATATCTGTAATACACATTTGACACGTTACATTTGTATCTGAAGTATTAAGGGATAGACAAGGAAAACACATTTTGTGATACAATGAAAGAAATAATCAGTTTTGTAGCCTGTTTTGTCCCAGTTCTCAAGACTCGATGATCTGTTCCTGTGTAATGAGACTTTGGCATAATATTAGCATTGTTCTGTGTGTGTCTAGCAGTTTTTATTAAGACAGTTTGATAACTATAATTCCGCAGCTTTAGATCTGATGGATACTGACAGTTCAAGGCCCGTGTCAGAGTCTGATTATTGGATGTCGGAGATGAAACAAGATACAGTGTCTTTGTGATGGAGGCCACATTTTCAGAGTTGATAGCACTGTAATCCCATAATGGAATCATTATCAGGTTTGATACTCTCTGGAGAAAGTCTTTTAAAAGGTTTCAAAAGGTGAAATGAAGGACCAGCTGCGTTCCACTTTGAAATTCCACACCGTGTGAGCTTTAGCCAACAAAACCGAAGGAAGCATTTCACTAAAAACGGTTATTTTCAGAATACAGACTTTTTTTAGTTTTCCAAATTTTTCATGCAGAATCCGTCCGACAGTTTTAAGCAAAGTTATGCTCACAGCCGTCGCGCTCTGCCTGTGCTTATCACCATGGATGGTTGAGCGCCTGGGAAAAGGAAAGGAACAGTTGTTAGTTTATAATAGGTGGTGTGCATCAGCTGAGGAATGTGTATTAAAATCGGGTTTGACATTCACTTTACTGCATGTCCAGACTGGTAGCGGGAAGCATTAGTCTCTAGTAATGCTTTGGCAGCGCCGTGCCCACGGCTTGCCTCTGAAATGTGTGGCATTAGTTTCCCATCAGTCTGCACGCAGCACTGGTTATCATAATAGTCACATCCCTGTACGGATCGCATGTGTACATTTGCGAAATTGTCCATTACCTTCCCTGAAATACACAGAGGTATGGAGCGTTTTGCTGTCCGGAGGCTTTTAAAGGCAGAAACTTTACCTCTGTGAGGCCACTCTTGACGATATCAGCATTCACATTACAGGCTCATTAACAAGAAAAATGGTACTCAATAAAACCAGTCACACTGCAAAATAAACTTCAATTAAACAACCTTATTTTCCCCATTAGAGAGGTTTGCTGCCTTTAGGGGCTGGAGAAGATAACTCTGCTGCTCTCTCTCCATCTGCTGTGGCGAATGAGGCCCCTGTCTCAGACAAACACATTAGCTGGCATCTGTTTGGGGCATCAGCCTTTTTGGTTGAGTGGAAGCTAGAACAGGTAGGGGGACACAGAATGGCGTTGCAGGGCTTCCACGGTCAGATGAAAACCTGGAAATGAGGACAGAACTTGTCTTTGTGGCATCTGGATGCAAGTGTGAAATCAGTGCATTATTCCAACATCTTGTCATTTTGTCTTCAATGGGTGCACGACTCTGCCATAGCCTAGAAGGAATGTAGAATTCAAAAATTGTGATTTACAGAGCTCGAAATGTCATGGACATTGTTCAAATCTTGGAAATTTAAATCTTAGATGTCTTGGGTTTGATTAATAGAGAATGCATCAACTAATCAGATGTATACCCACTGTTGACTGCAAAAGTTGCCTTGGATAAAAGCGTGTGTCAAATGCATAAATTTAAATTTAGTGAAAGTGACATGACGTGTAGTCAAGTATGGTGTCCCATACTCGGAATTTGTGCTCTGGACTTAACCCATCCAAGTGCACACACACAGCAGTAAGTAGTCACACACTACCCTCACTACACTGTGCCCTCATTGTGCCCATAACGTCCCAATTATACCCCTGTTATGCCCGTTACTTTCTTGTTATGCCCCTGTTACGTCCTGTTATGCCCATTACGCCCTAGTTATGTTCTTGTTACACCTTATGCCCCCGTTATACCTCCGCTATGCCCTTGTTACGCCCGTTACACTCCCGTTATGCTTCTGTTATGTCCCTGTTATGCCCCGTTATGCCCATTACGTCTCCGTTATGCCAGTTATGCCTGTTACACCTTTTTATGCCCGTTATACCTCTGCTATGCCCATGTTATGCCCGTTACACTTCCGTTATGCCCGTTACAATCCTGTTACGCCCGTTACAATCCTGTTACGCCCCGTTACAGCCCTGTTATGTCCCTATTGCGTCACTGTTATGCCCCTGTTATACCTCGTTATGCCATGTTATACCTCCGCTATGCCCTTGTTATGCCTGTTACACTCCCGTTATGTCCCATGTTGCATCTCCGTTATGCCCGTTACACCCTAGTTATGCACCGTTACACCCCGTTATCCCTCCGTTATGCCCGTTACACTCCAGTTATGCCCGTTATGTCCTTGTTATGCCAGTTACACTGCCGTTATCAATCTGCTATGCCACTTTTATGCCTCCGTTATGCCCTTGTTATGCCTCTGTTACGCCCCAATTATGCCCCCGTTATTAATAGTTATGTCCAATATTTATTCAGCTAGAATTTGCCTTTTGCGGGTGCAATCATTTTAACATGATTTTATAAAATTCTCAAACTAATAATCGTGAAAGACTGCCACAGTCTCTAATAGTATAATAAATCTTTATAATATATGTTTTTAAAGTTGTGCTTGGTCTTAAAATATTTAATCACTAGAAAGTACAACCTGAATTTTAAAACCCCTCAGTAATCATGAGCGACTGGAGGAGTCAAGAAAATTCATTGGTCAAAAGGTGTGGGAATACTGGGTGTAAACTTAAATGTGTTTTTAAATTTAATAATGGAGGTTAATACAATATTTGCATGTAGCAAAAAATGCAGTGTGAATATTCAGGGTTAAAATATGTGCAAAATTAACCATGTTGAATAGGCACGGAGCATAGCGGCGCATGATATTTTAACATTCTGTACATCTTGTTTTTAACATAATTCCCTCATTTTCCAGCCAACTTCAACAGCTATGTTTAACAAGAAGCAGTTGTGGCGCTCGGGTGAGAATAACAGCAGGTTGAGCTGACGGCACTAACTGTGACTCAGAGCCCGTCATGTGAAAAACGGCCTTGTGCAGGCTTGTGTGTATATACTCAGAGGCTAAATTGAAGGATTAATGTTGCCACACACCGGATACACACGTCTGCTCTCGGCTGTCACTTAACCTCTCCACCTCAAGTGTGAGACATGGACCCATAGTTTCAGCATCAATGCAAGCCCTTTTATTGATTTCGAACTGATGGTATTATGCCCCCCCCCCTTTCTTTCTTTCTCTCTCTCAACATATTTAAAATCTCTCCCTACAATATTCTCCTTGGAGAGACTAAATGCAAACACCCAGCTTCCCTCTGATAGAGAGGTTGTGTTAGCCTAATAAAACACTGATCCGTTGTGTTTAACTGTTATTAGGGGTATTTGCTAAGGCAAACATAACTATTACTATACTGTACAAATTGAACAAATCTTTAAATTTGCACATTGATCAGGCTTATGGTTTAATTTTTCACCCTGCAGATGATAAAATTGGCCAAACATACAGTACATTAGATTTTAATTAAAAAGTGATTTGAATTTTGAAAACGAGGCTAAATGTATTCCCTCCGTGATCGTGTTTACTTCTGATCACACTCTGAATATTTATCCAAAATGTTTAGAACACCTTAGCAATTCTACAGCAACACCTTGGCAACCACTTTCAACACCCTAGCGACTACATAGCAACAAGCTAAAACATCCAGAACACCTTAGAAGCACCCAGGTAGCAACATTAGTCTGTTTCTGATGTCACACAGCAGAAATGTCTTACTTGAAAGTTCCTTGAAGAGTTGTTGTGTATGTGTGGCAGTCCGGATGACCCTCTGCCCACTGGAGGATCTATTTGCGTAAGCCATTAATTGGGGAGAATCTGGATGAGGAGGTGGCTGGGGCGGAAGGGGGGCAGGAGCGTAATTACAGGCCTGCAAAAGTGTCAGAAGCTGCATTAGGCCACATCAAGCTCCCGTCTCCCCTATGAAAAATTAAATATGAAAATATGCAAATAAGCCCCGCTCTGAGCTCTTAGGAAGACTTCCTAGGGCACGCCGCTAACAGACTTGTTATGATTCAAAGCAGGGCCATTGTTATGTATATTCATATCACCACGCTTTAAGACTCATGGAGACAATGAGGCAGAAAGACCTTTTTGCACTTTGACTTGAGTGTGATTATGATTAATATTTGACTACGCTTCCTCAACACAAGTGATCTAATTAATTCCGTCGCCGTGATTGACGGCGGGCTACACATGCATGCTTAGAGGCGAGCGAGTTTTCAGGTGACGCTTTTCGAAGACGTCCCAAAGTTTACCCTGAGAAGTGGCACAACTCCAGGAGACAAATTGCCTATGTTCAGTGTCGTCTTTAATTGCTGCGCTGCTTCTATTTGCACAGTGACCCTTGCATGCTGAATGCTGTCTGTGACGCTGATGAAACACCTCCCCCCCTTCCTCCACACTATACTAACGCTTTTAAAGTAGAAGCATTAAGGACAGATGGGCGGCATTGTGTGAGTGGAGCTCTTGAGCTTCACACATTCTAGGTGTTGATGTTGTCAGGTTGCAGTGACACACTTTTGTAAAATGTTGGCCCATCCTCCCATTTATAGATTCTTGTTCTCTCGCTTTCACATACACAGTTGGTTGCTTGCTTGCTTGTGGGCAGTCAGGAGGACACTCAAGGCCTCTTTGCCTTCCTATTATAAGCCTGGTTTCTATCCAAAGTTGCGAATTTAACTTATGTGCAAAAATTGGAATATCGCATTTGCGAATAAGCACAGTTTCCAACGAACGAGTAAAAGAAAACAAAATCATTACTTTCTGATAAACTGCCACTAGATATCACTAAGAAAAGTAGGAGAAGCTACTGAATATAAAGATTTTCATATATAATAAAATACTTCCGCCTCAAAGCACAATAAATGCGGTTACTGCTTTCAGAGGCATATTGCGAGCTGTTTGGGAACGCGGTCTTGTAAGACAGTCCTGGGAGGCAATTATACAGAAATATTTAACGACAGACTTTGCTCAGGCATTTCAGAATGACCATAACAATATTTCAGATGCTGTGCAGTGAGGTCATTCTGCTGGTTAGTCAGCTTATTTCATCCCATCGCGCAAAGTCACATGATTTTTTTGTGCACGTGATGGAATTTACTCGGTTACACAGTTAAAAAACCACGAAACTTTTTTTCTTGAATTAAGAGAATTTTTTTTGCTCCAAATTTTGTCGTTGTTATCATTCGTTTCTGATGGGATACTTCAAAATGTGCATAAAAGCAGGGTGATGGAAACATAGCTATAGTCTTATATACAAAATAATCCTGTTGTTTTTACAGGGGGAAAAAAAGAATCTGGCAGCTGTGGTTGCCAAAATAATTCTGTTTAAAAAAAAAAAAAAAAAAAAAAGTGAAAATGTTTACAATGAAACCTGTTGATTTTACAGTTTAACACTGTAATTTACCACAGGATGTCTGCGGGTCCTTAAAAAGTCTTGAAATTTCTTAAATAACATTTTCTTAATAAAAGGCCTTAAAAAGTCTTAAATTGTTTTAAATTCAGATTTGATGGGTCTTAAATATTTTTGGTCACATTACCGCTAAAATATCTTAACTCTGACTGACGTAATGACTGTTTACAGTCATTGGACAGACCAAAGATTTTTTTCCCCCCATGGTATCATCAGGCAGAATCGCAACTACCTTTTTTTTGTATATAATGTTCACAGAAATTATAATAATAGATCGAACTTCAGCTAGCTGACCACCAGCCTTCGAGCTAGTTTAATTTTTTTTTTTTTTTTTTTTTTTTTACTTGCCCAATCAGACAAACAGCCTGATTAAAACCTAAGTGACAAAAAAAAATAACCAGCGAAGCATCGAAACGCAAGAATGATTCTTCTGATTTTAATACATGCAGCGTAAACAGTGATTGATAATGGATAGTGTATTTCTGGCATCAAGGTCGTGCTGCTTGTCTCTTTGTGAGAGACTTCAAAACAAATGAGATTCTGTGCTACCAACAAAAATAGTTCCAAACAAGGATCACAGCAGAAGTGTAGCACATTCTCCAAGCAATACTCTGGTGATTTGTTACTGAACGATTCAGGGTTTTTGAAGGAATCAGTTGAATGAATGACTCAATGCTTACTCATTAAGTGACTTACCGCCACCTACTGGTAGTTTAGTATGTTTAAAAGTATGCAACCCAATAAATAAATAAATAAACACTACTGACAGCCACCGTAATGACAAAGGTGGAAAAAAAGAAAGCAACATAAAAAAAATCAAAGTGTATAATAAAGTAACCTTTCCACAAGTGGAGGCAAATACTGGAATATAGAAAGTGCACAGTGTATTAAACACCATCCTGGTAACACACATGACTTAAAAACAGTTTTTAACTTTGAAAAATGGTATGTATAACCAGTACCATAACAGAATATTTGAAAAATGTGGGATTAGATCTATTACAGTCTTTCTGTATTCAGTAAGTGAACTTAAAAAAAAAAAAAACATTCAGATGTTTCTGTCAAACTGAAATTTGTCTCCTTTTCTCTTCAGTCAGCTCTGTAAAAGCAGGATTTCTGATGGTGTAGCTGTCGTGTTTTGCAGTATAACCTTGAGTTGCAGTTTCTTTGACGGTGTTTAATATAAGCACTTCAGGGGCCTTACAATACTTGGAGTTTCACTTCCTCCTTTATTTCCTGTCTTTTCGTTCTCATGAGTTCATGGGGCCTGTCTCTGAATGCAGCACACAGTACATCTTTGCGTTTGTAATAATAATAGTTTTGATTACTTTTATGTTTCAACCTTGTAGTCAAAAAGTGTCCAGGAAAAGAAAATTCTTAGATATCAGTAACTCCCTTGGTCACCAATGGCAGATGCCAGATTTAGAATTCACTTTGTTTTGTTTTCCCAACTTTTCCCCCTCAAGCGAACTTAAACAAGAAACCTGATTTTATTTATTTATTATTTTGTAAGGACAAAGCTCCACTTGAAACTAGTTCATTCATTTTTTTTTTTTTTTGAGTTAAGAAGAAAAACTTTTACAAGTTATTGTGTTGTATTACCAACAGTAAATGCGGTGTATGAACATATCCAATCAATTGTCTTCTGTACTGCTTTTCTCTGCATGTCCTTGACATGAGCCGTTGACTGCCTCACGCCCGCGCACTTGATTCTATTAGTACCGAATTATCTCTCCGTAGCAGATGACTTGTTAATGAACAGCAAAGATTCTGCGTGTCCTCTGTGAGTTGCGCTCAATACCGAATCTGAGCCGTTTGCCCTTCTGAATGGCCTTTCTAAACTAATGTGAGGCTGTTTTTGTTGTACAAACTCTTTCGGTGTCTCGTTGCTCTTGTGGTACCATTGTAAAAAAAAAAAAAAAAAACGTCTGAGTCACAGCTGTTAGATGTTTACGTATGTGGATTTGGAAAACGTCACGAGAGATTTTCCCTCAGCGATTCTGCTTTTGCTTTGGGCCTCGGCCCCTTGAGTTTGTGTCTGTCTTTTACCTCAGACGGTGTCTCTTATCTTTTCTTTCTTTCTCGCAGTCTCTCTGACTCTCAGTGTGAGGGCATATGACTTGCCTTACCTCCAGCACCTTTCTTCTCCAAGAAACTGAGTTTTGCTGGATCTCCAGCGTTCCTCGTGTCTTCTCTTTTACATGCGTGATCCAGCTTCACACTAATAGATTTAGCTGCCAGGCATCAAATCACCCAGTTCTGTCCCTCACCGCTCAATTATTTAGATGCCGCTTCTTATGCAAATGATGTGCTATATAGGATATCCTTATTCCTCTTCTCCCTCTCTCGCTCTCTCTCTCTTCAGGCGGTTATATGTGCTTACACACCAGACAACCTCTAGCCTGGTTGGATTTGACACATGGCGTGTTGGGGGATGAAGCACGCTGCCTCTTTGCGATCCCTCATCTCCCTGTATGTGCAGCTCCATCAAACCCAGACTATTAGAGTCTGATCCAGCCAGCTCTCCGTTTACAAGCTCTAAAACTCTCCAGTGGTTCCCTAGCAACAGCTGCAAGCCGTGTTCCCGTTTTCACTGTATCTCTCTGTTGCCTAGTTACGCAAGCTTAGACACAACCGCAGCGTTTGATTGCCGTACAGGCTCGTGATGCTTGATTTCAGGCGCTGGATTGATAGACTATAGTCGTGGAGATCTTGGTTTCAGATAAAGGATGATAGCACACCTAGATCTGTGTTCAGTTTTGAATCTTTTTTTTTCTTTAGTTACAGACATGTCTTTTTATTTTCCATTCACTCAAGTTCCAAGAAGGTATGCACTAGTGCTAGGCAACAATTAATCACAATTAATTGCATCCAAAATAAGTTTTTGTTTATTTAATATATGTAGGGTGTATATTTATTATGTCTGTGTAAAGACACACACATACTATATTTTGAAAATATTTACATGTATTTGCATGTATATATTTATATTCATATAATTTGTTTTTCTTACATATATACGTGCATGTGTGTGTCTTTATATACAGTGGCATGCAAAAGTTTGGGAACTCCTTGCAGAATCTCTGAAAATGTGAATAATTTTAACAAAAAAAAGAGGGATCATACAAAATGCATGTTAATTTTTTATTTAGTATTGTCCTAAGTAAGATATTTTACATAAAGTCCAAAGTTCAGTTGAGAGACTCAAACACAACTATTAAAAAAAGGTTCAAACATTCAGTGATGCTTCAGAAGGAAACACGATGCATTAAAAGCTGGGGGGTGAAAACTTTTTGAATTTGAAGGTCAAGGTAAATTGTACTTAATTTGTCTTCCGGAAAACATGCATATATCTTCTTTTGCTTCCGAAGGGCAGTAGTAAATGGAAAAAAAAGATATTTCAACAAAATAAGAAAAATTTGGTTATCTTCATCCTTTGCAAAAGTTTTCATCCTCCGACTCTTAATGTCCCTCAATCGTAGTTTAAGAGATGAATCTCAAAACCATACAGTCACTGCTGGAAAGGGTTCAAAGATGCTGGAAAACCAGAGAATCTGCAGAACATGGAGGATTTTTCTGAAGAACAGTGCTCAGTTTAACTGTTCAGAATAAATGAGGGACTCATGAACAACCACCACAAAACAAAAGTCGTAGATCATCCAGGTAACCACACACAGTATTAAGAACCAAGGTTTCACAAACCTTTGAAGGGGGTTATTTTAATAATTTCTGTTTTTTTTGTTGTAGACTATATGGAAGCATCTTTTATGTAAAATATCTTACTCGGCACAGTAAAAATAAAATAATAAAAAATAAAATGCATTTTGTATAATCTCTCTTATTTTGTTAAAATTATTCACGTTTTCACAGATTCTGCAAGGGGTTCCCAAACTTTCGCATGCCACTGTATACATAATCAAAATACACAGTACACACACATATATTATGTGCACAAAAACTTTTATTTTAGATGCGATTAATCATGATTAATCGTTGCCCGGCACTAGTATGCACAGATATTTAATGTCTTGCTGATACAGATAAGCCGATAACAGTTTTCATGATATGCCTATAAATGATAAATTCTACAATGAATTTACTCACAACTTTAAATAATTAAACACTTTTTTATGTTTTCTTTTTTAAAATTGTATATTCATGTCCCAGTCACATTTTCTTGGTTAAATAAACATTACTTACACTACCAGAATAAAAATCTACAGGCTATTAATAGGCTATTCTAAGTATAAATCTCATCAATTTAGTGTTTTTAAGCATTTTACATTTATTCTAAAATAATAACTCAAGGCAGCAACAATTGAAAAGCCATATTTTTTTTAAACAATTATATATTTTATTTATGAACTGGCATTTCTTTAGTGATTTTTGGTTATTTTAAAATTCTGTATTATCAACCAGTTACAGATGCTATAGTTTTAGATGTTATGGTGCAGCTATTCTGTGCATGTCAAATTCAGATAGCAACCAAAGCACATCTCCACCCACAGTGGTCAAATGTCAAACATGCCTGGCTTACATCATACTCACAGACCAGCCATCAACCTGAGGTCTCTTCTGGCCAATCATATGCAGTGTACTCATGAAGCGCCCGTATAAACGTTGCATTTGACACCATGGGGTTAAGACTTTGGCCAAGGGCAGGAGAAACGAGGCTGGAAAGATGAGCTCTAATTAACACTCATTCAAACAGCCTGTCCTCACTGTGATAACAGGAAGCCGGCCCGCTAACGCTGTTCCTCCACCCTTGCCACCTGTCAGCGACCTCATTTCCTGCGCTGCCGGTTGGAAACTGCCTCCCGCCTGCCGTGACCATCTCAGCAGAGCCCTGGATTAATAGAGAGATGATCTGTATTGCTTTTAGTCTGCTAACAGACTAAGGAGCTTGTTGTGTGGAGTGCTGTTTTAGTAATTGGTGGACATTAACCTACCTGAGGCTAGAATAGATGGAGAGGATCTGTAATTGAATGGTAGTGCTTCAGCTAAAATAAAATTGTGATTTTTTTTTTTTATTATTTTTTTTTTTTTGTGACACATGGGTCAACATGGGCCTACAGATGCCTTTTGCTTCACTGCAGGTTAAAAGCCCATTTTCTCTTCTCCCCACACAATGCCTGAGCTTAAAGAAAGGGTTTAGGTTGACCTGACCAGAGAAATGTATTTTTTTTACCCCAAGATCGCTGTGCCCCGACACATTACCACAGCTAAAGTTAAAGGGGACATGGGGATCTCACCTGAGGATCTGACGATGCTGATACATATTAGACTAGTTTTATACTTGGCTTTATACCTGGGTTTTCAGTTATCAAATAGACTTCTAAAAACCCCATCAGAACATTCAGTAATTCTGAAGACATTTTGAATGTACAAGTACAATCATATATGTGCCATTGCATTGAAATTGCATAAAATATTACAGGAAGAGTACAGTTAGATTCAATTTGTTAAAACTAGTTAATGCATTAAATTTATATATTATATCATATTGTATTGTATTATATTGTATTGTATTACATATTTTTGGGGTCTTTTTTTTATGAAATTATTAATTTTTTAAAGAACTTAATAATTTATTCTGCATTACACTGACCAAAAAAAATTACAGGAAGAGTATTTGTAAAAATTAGCTATAAAATATATTATATTATATTATATTTTTGGGTTCTTTTTTATAATTTTATTTTTTTTTTTAAAGAAATTAATAATTTTATTCTGCATTACAGTGACCATAAAAGAATATTGGAAGAGTACAATAAGATTTTTTGTTAAAATTAGCTAATGAATTTTATATTATATTATATTATATTATATGTATTTTTTATTATTTTATTTTAATTAATCATTTTATTCTGCATTAAATTCACCAAAAGTGACAGACATTTAATGTTATGAAAGATAAAATATTATATTATATTTCTATTTTTCTATTTTTCTATAAATCTTTCTATTCATCAGATAATCTGTCAAATAAATCAGCACAACAATGATAACATTGTTGACATATTCAATACTGATAATAAGAAGAAATCTTTTTTTGAGCACCAAATCAGCATATTAGAATGATTTCTGAAGGATATATATACATATATATATATATATATATATATATATATATATATATATATATATATATATATATATATATATATATATATATATATATATATATATATAAAGAGAAAACCTAATTTTTAAAATTGTAATATTTCATAATATTAATGATTTGCTATACTGAGTCTAAGAAACTTCTTTCAAAAACATAAAAAAAAAAACCTTGATTGAAAAAAAACTAACATTTTAAATGGTAGCATATGTGTATAGGTATATAATTTAAAAATAATGAATGAAAATGAATGAACAGTAAATTAACATTTATTATAGATTAATAATTGGTGTAAATGTTTTCATTAGTTGGTGATACCTAATTCATTAAATAACAAATTGAATCTGTTGTTAGCACTGCAATTGTCTGTTAAATACATAATATAGTACAAATGAGCAACCTAGAGATGCTTTTTTTTTTTTTTTTTTTTTAATTCTTGCCAAAATTTTGTAGCTTCAGGTTCATGCAGGTGCCCTGTGTTTTTGTACAGCATTGTCAGGGCATTTCTAGCATGGCAGAGTAGCTTTGTTTGTCCAAAACTTGTTTTCATGTCCTTCGAGATGCCAGTTCTATCTCTCTCCCTGTTGTAGACAAATTATTCTTTAAGTTACTTATTCACGACAGAGCTGAGGTGAATTGTAAGGAGGTCACCCGCACACACAAACTCCCCACAAACCAGGGTGCCGCTCTACGTTGTGCTCCACACCTCCGGAGAGCCTGGCACCAGAGCTCGTTCAGGCAGCGGCGGGCGTCTGAGGCAGACCCCTCGCTGCAGAGCCCCACATAATGAAGCGCCCTGTCAAAGCCGTTCTGCTGGATGCGCAGAAAATCTCCATCCAAGTCGCAACATGGGAGAGGGCCGCCAGCCTCAAATTACTGTCCTCGCCAAGAGCCAGCGGAGGGAGAAGTTTCTCTCTCTCTCTCTCTCTCTCTCTCTCTCTCTCTCTCTCTCTCTCTCTCTCTCTCTGTTAACCCACTCCGATGGGAAGCAGTGACTAGCTCTACGCTCCACTGAGATAGAGTTAGCGGATTCAGGGCATGGAGCAGAATAGATTCAAAGTTTTTCAAAATAGTGGCAGATTTTAGCTTTTATTTTCACTCCCTCAGGTAATTTCACAGCCTGTGTGATGATCAAGAGAAGTCGATACGTTAGACGACTCTGGCAAAAAGTAGCTTATTTTGAATGGTGGAACAAAGAAATAAACAGATTTCTTTCAGGAATGGCCATTAATTTCAATTTCGTAACATTCATTACATATTTAGCCTGATATGAGACTCATATCGACCGTCGTCTTAGCAACTTATAGCTCGACAGAGATCTCCGGGCAGTTAGACATTATTATGTGAGACTCATTCTCATATTAGACAAACAGCATTAACTCAGGTAAACAGGTTTAAAAAGTGTGAGCAGCATCTGAGAAGCAAAACCCCACAAGGTAAAGGAGCCATTTAAAGTTTGAAACTTTCACCTTAGAAATTCGATCTATGATTAGTCTCTACTTTCCTTCAATTACTTTAAATTTCCTCCTTGTACTCTAAAAAAGACTGATGGTGTGGTAAATTCAATAAGGCCATCTTAATGGTGCATTTCTACCTCGTTTTGGACACTTGTGTCTGAATCAAGGCTTTTTTGCAGGACATTTACAGAGAAGCGACTGTCTTCTATGTCTTTTAACAGCTCAGGTGTTAAAATAACAGCAAGACTACTTTGACATAAAGGCTGAGGTCATGCCGTCCTCAGATTTCACATCCCAGAAATTTCTGTCATAGCACTATGAACGGATTAAAGCTGTCTAGAGAGGAGTAAGATGTGCTGGTGTTGTTCATTCTCTCTTCTGACCTTCCAGTGTTGAGTCATGACTTCAGTCATGCTGCTGAACTGCCAAGTGAAATACAAATGTTATTTTACTGTACCCATGCACTGTGCTTTTAAAAGATAACAAAATCAAACACATCAGTTTTAAAATTAGGCAGGATGTGAAGTTTCGTTGTCATCATCTACAGGACCATGGCAATAAAATGAGTGAGGTTAAGATTTGTGCTTTAATAACCCGGACAAATACAGCTCATTATAGTCACTAAACACTTTAAAAGTGAAATATGTTCCTCTGTTTTGGAGGGATGAAAATGTTGTTCATTTATACCATATGTATTTCAGCAAAATTTAATACTTTACTAAAGTACTAAAGTATTAAAGTATTATTATTTAATTTCATTTTGTAACCTACTTGTTCTATAGATCTGTGTACTAGTGTTAAATGGTTACTCCACCCCAAAATGAAAATTTTCATTAATCACTTAACCACTTTGTTCATCTTCAGAACACAATTTAAGATATTTTGGATGAAAACTGGGAGGCTTGTAACTGTCCCATTGACTGCCATGTTAATGCCACTGTTAAGACCCAGAAAAGTAAGAAAGACATCGTCAAAATAGTCCATTTGCCATCAGTGGTTCAATCTGAATTTTATGAAGTGACGAGAATACTTTTTGTACGTGAAGAAAAAAAAAGTTTTTACTCAACAATTCATCTCCTCCACACTAGCTTAGCGCCATTTTGGAGAGTATCCGCTGGATACATTCTGCGTACGCCGTTCTGTGTCATTCGCATCACACGGATACATTTTCTATGTATATTTATGCTTTGATTTGAATGAAAACAGCGTATCCGTCGTACGCGGTTTGTGTCCAGCAGATACTCACCAAAATGGCCCTATGCTGACACAGAGGAGACAAATTGTTGAATAAAAACTTTTTATTTTCTTTACATACAAAAAGTATTCTCGTTGCTTCATAAAATTCATATTGAACCACTGATGGCAAATGGACTATTTTGACAATGTCTTTCATACTTTTCTGGGCCTTGACAGTGTTATTTACCTGGCAGTCAATGGGACAGTCACAAACCTCCCGGTTTTCATCCAAAATATCTTTAATTGTCTTCCGAAGACGAACGAAGCACGGGCAAGTGATTAATGACAAAATTTTCATTTTGGGGTGGAGTAACCCTTTAAGTGCTACTATTTCTTGATAGCATTGATAACGTTTCTGACAGATAATATAATGTTTTTTTTTATTTTTTATTTTTTTTTATTTTCATCAGCACTAAACTGCATATGAATGTAAACTGTCTAATGTTAGCAAGTGAAATATCCAATCCAGGAAGTGGTAAAGGCTATAAGAGTGCTGATAGAAGTGATCTACTGCATTTTTGCTTTGATGAGAGAACTTAATATGATCCAGATGTAGTATTTGATAAAAATGCGATTTTCTTAGCTTTTTGCTCAAAATGTTGCTACATTCAAGTGTGTGTGTGTGTGTGTGTGTGTGTGTGTGTGTGTGTGTGTGTGTGTGTGTGTGTGTTTTGTTGTTTTTGTTTTTTAAGTAGAGGGTCTGTTCTTTATTTTGATGTATTGCAAAAAACTTCAAAAAAGGTGTCGGTAATGCAGTGTTGCCAGATATTGCTATGTAAGCAAATAAAAACCGAAAAAACAAATACTAAATAAACCAAAAGTAGTTAAAATCTCTTGTAATTAAGATAAGAGAAAGATATTGCTAATCCTAAAATGCACCTCACTCCACTATCGTCTTGCACTGCACCTTAGCCTTTGCTTCCAAAAACTAATTTGTACTTAATATGCTCATCAGTTCTCATATGATAGAAAAACTTTTTCTAGGTTTCATTCTATCACTTTGTACATCATTTTCAACAAAACAAATAGATTCTGAGGTGTAAAACTACATGTATGTTTATTTATTTGAATTTCCCCATCAGTTAATTACATTTTAAGAGTAGTATGATGAAGAAATGAACTGTAGTTAAGTAGACTCAGTCATTCTAAAAGCATTTAAATAAGGCTCATTCAGAAAGAGCTAGCAGCAGATTCAAGGACACGAGGAAGGGTTTGAGTGGACACTCATTAATCTTCGGCCCAACCTGAACCCTCCTCAAATTAATCTGAGGGGAAACTTGAGTCATTTAACATATGGTATTTTAATTAATGAAGAAAACTGAGGCTGTGCAAACATATTGTGACACCGGTTCAATTTAAAGTCACTGCGGCTTTCACCCTCTGTTATTGACTGGGTCAGAATTGTTTAGTGACTTAGAGTGATTTTCTCTGCTGTTATACACATACCACAGTGTAATTTAATAATACTGTATACTGCCAGTGCTACATTATCACATGACCTTGAGACATTGATCGATCATCTTGGAAATAAATAGTTATTTTACATTATTAATTCATTTGGTTAAAATGTGTTTACATTTACTTCAACAAATTATATAGTTTATTCTAGGGCTGCCCCCTAATAGTCGACTAACCATTAAGTCAACGAGAAGAGGCTTAGTCGACCAAAATTTTATTCGTTTCTTAGTCGCAGAAAAAAAAATTCACAGGAAGTGGCAAAGTCACGCAGTACGTGATGATTTATGTGGTAATATATAGTACATCGGACAGGGCGTCCAAACGTTCAGCTGTCATTCAACCTTAAATATGGCTTTTCATCTGAAAGATGTATGTAGCAGCAACTTTACATGGCAGCTCACTCTAATGTTAATGTAGAAAAATGTGCGGTATTGAAGTGTCTGTGCGGAGTGCATGACAAATGGAGGGGCCGGTGCGGTCACTTGCTCTTAAAATACTCGGTCATACATCTGTAAAGACTCTACGTTTATTTGTGTGCACTCTAAACATTGTGCTTTTGTAAAATAAAATACTAGTCGACCAGAAAGCCCTAGTTTATTCATACATAATAATTTGCTAGTCTTGTTTTATTGTTTTCCAGTAACAGTATCCAAATATTTACAATAAAATAGATTTACTTAAGAAAAAAAATCTGTAATGTGTGATGTGAATATCAAATTACTTCTTACTTCTTATAAAATAATTTATTTAATTAATTAAACCCCACTCTAACTTAATTTAGTAAGGTTTTGTAATAATAATAATTATTTATTTATTTTGCAGTGTACAGAGTATACATTTTAATGTATATACTGCAGAAATTGTTAGAGTAGTATGTATACTATTCTGAACAAGAGAAATCAGTTTCCCTAAGTTACTGTATCTCACAAAGATGAGACTTTTAATATATCAGATTGTGTTTAATATACCTAATGTTACTTCATTGTGTGTACGTTTAAGAATATCTAAGCGTGTGTGTGCTGGCAAAAAAGAACGGAAAAGATAGATAGACACAGGGAATAGAGATTTTCAGTGCTACTAAACGCTCGGTCTGAGTGACAGCTCTGATGTATGCATTGTTTTCTGAGCTATTCATCATTTCATTTCATTTCCTGCGTGCACGGCTGCTTCGAGCCCCAGTCTAACTCACTGATGTCTATGTCGGATGCATCGCCGGGACTCTGAACAAAAGACAGAGAGAAGCGTGCCATTCTTTCTTTTCCCTTTCTCTCTCAGTGCTTTTTTATTGTTGCCTGGGATCACATTTGTGTTGTAAAACATCACAAACTCTGGAAGAATCTGTGGAAAAACCTCTGTCGGCTCAACGCGTGATTGTAAAGCAATTTCAAAGTTTATTTCAGACCACTTATTTCATGCTTAACCCCCCATCAGTCCCCTCAGATCAGACGCAGAGCATTAGCCGAGTAGTGCTCAAGTACTCTATTAGTGCTGGTGTTATATGAATCAGACAGCGAGGCAGATCTAAAGGTCAGAGCTGAATCTGATGGCCGCTGGAGAAGCTCTTTAGATGCTCTGCTTGAGTGTAAATCATTCCAGCGAGTGCCGAGGGGGATGTGCTGGCAGAGTCTTCTTGCTCACTGATAGCCATGTGATGCTGGAAGATCCATAACCTCCAACTGTACCATCTTAAAGTCTTAGCGAGGAAAACTTTGTTTTCTGATGTGATGTGTCGTGGGTTTTTCATTAACTACATTTTGAAAGGCAACACTATATTGATATTCCTAAAAAAAAAATTGTGCTTGCTCTAAACACTAACCCCCATGTATCCTTGGCCATATGTAGTGATTTTAGTTGTTATTCAGTCAAAATAAATGAACAAAAAGGCAAAAAAAATATTAAGCAGCACAATAATAAATCATCATATAAGAATGATTAATGAAGGATCATGTGACACTGAAGACTTGAGTAATGGCTGATAAAAATTCAGCTTTGCATCACAGAAATAAATTATATTTTGAAGCATATTAAAATAGAAAACCCATTATTTTAAATTGCAATAATATTTCACAATATTACCTCTTTTCTGTATTTTTAATCAAATAAATGCAGCCTTGATGAGCATAAAAAACTTTTGTAGTAAATTAGTAATATTGTGAATACTGTGAAATATTATTACACTTTTATTTTTAGAATATGATTTATTCCTTTGATGGCAAAGCTGAATTTTCAGC
This sequence comes from Cirrhinus mrigala, assembly GCA_036247105.1. NCBI lineage: Eukaryota > Metazoa > Chordata > Actinopteri > Cypriniformes > Cyprinidae > Cirrhinus > Cirrhinus mrigala. The sequence goes on from CM070019.1 coordinate 25,149,145, forward strand.
AGCCGTTACATCATGAATACTGTGTTTTTGGACATCCTACTAATAGACATTCTGTTTCTAGCTTACCCAGGAAATTCAAACCTATAACATTTCCTACACCACACTCCTCTTCATTATGCTTGGGAATTATATTTATCTATGTAGTTTTGACCCTCAGTGCAGTGGCCTCTTGACAGATGAAGATAAATGATTTTTTTTTGTTTGTGAATTCAGTCGTACAATAGCTTCTTTCTTGAACAATTGTGTATAAAGAGAACTCAAGTTCTTAAACCCAAACTTCAACCTCCACACTAAATTACACAATTGAAGTGTTCAGACACTTTTTACAGACCACACACACTGAGATGAGAGCGGAGTTTCTTCTGTAGTTGAATAACCACCATCTCTCATTCTCTCTTACTCACTCACTCTCACACACACACACACACACACACACACAACCAAATTATCCAATCAAGCCTACATATTTGTGCAGCGGTAAGGAATGAGGGAGAAGCATCTGGCTCCTATTTCCAAATTACTCTTCAAACAAGAGGCTGTTGTCGGGTGATGTTCACCCAGAGAGTTTTAGGAGAGCAGTCACTCCGCCAGGCCCTTCTTCACTCATGGATGTCGCTTTAAACCCCAGACCTTTCGCTTGCGAGCATCATCTCGCCCCACGCCACCATCTGTGTTTGTTTAACCTGGGAAAATGGCTGAAGTCAGCGTCCGTTGCCAAGATCTTTCACATCTGCCAAACCACCATATGTTATTTCACGCTATTAATATTGGTCAGTGGAAAGATAGAGCTGCCAGTGATGATCTGCTGTTTGCTTTGCTTATCTGATGCGTGCAAGCTCTGCAGCTGGAATGGAGACAGGCCTCAGGCCACGACTTCTGACGGCTTTTTCTGATTAGATCTTATCTGTTGCTCATTGAAGTCCGGTTGTGCCTATTACCCATTTTAGACCTTTCGGGAAGAATTTGCCAAATAAAATTTCAGGGAAACATTTCAGCCAATGTCTTTATACTTCTCAAAAATGGCTCAGTGTTTAATTACACTGGCTCTCAAACATTACAGACCAAGAACTTAAATTATTGAATTATATGTTTGAATGTAAATATATATTATATTTTATTTTGTTTTATTTTTAATTTATACAACAGTTCTTTCTGGTCCTCGAATCTGATTGCCTGATAAGAGTGTGATATTCTAGTTATAACAGAACTCCTACCGTTTCACCATTTGTATCACTTCTCTCGCAGCCTGCCAACATACAGCCATATCACACGGCTATTTTGGATATTTTAATGCAAGTACATTCTTGCCTAAAACGCTTAAAACTACATTCCGTGACACAAAACCAGTATTATTTTTAAAATTAAAGTGGATTTGGGCGTCCTCCATGACACTCCCTGTGAGAAATTCCTCTAGCGGAGTGATACAAATGGTATAATAGACTACTTTGGAAATTTGAAGTCTAAATAAATGTGTCTCGCCTAAACTCTTAAAACTACATTCCGTGACACAAAATAGTATTATTTTTTTTTTTAAATTAAAGTGGATTTGAGCATCCGCCATGACACTCCCTATGAGCAGAGTGATAGAAATGGTACAATGGTTGAAGTTCTGTTATCACTAGAGTATCGCACTCTTATCAGCCAATCAGATTCGAGGACCAGTAAGAACTTTTGAATATAATTAATATAATATAATATAATATAGTCTGATATTCTAGTGATAACAAAACTCCAACCAGTTCACCATTTTGTATCACTCTGCTCACACCCTGCCGACATACAGCCATATTGCATAGCTACTTTGGATATTTGAACTCTAAACAAGTATATTCTTACCTAAAAACTCTCAAAACTACATTCCGTGACACAAAACAATATTCTTTTTAAAATGATAGTGGATTTAGGTGTCCGCCATGACACTTCCTGTGAGAAATATCGCGAGCAGAATGATAGAAACGGTAAAAGTTGTTATCACTAGAATATTGCACTCATCAGCCAATTAGATTCAAGGACCAAACAGAATTGTTGTATATAATACAATTAATATAATATAATATATTTTATACAACAGTGCTTTCTGGTCCTCGATTCTGATTGGCTGAGAGGAGTGTAATATTCTAGTGATATCAGAACTCTAACTTGAACACGAGCAAAAACTGTGGGAACTTTTTGCCTTTGAGCTAAACTCCAGATTGTGATGATTCATCACTGAATTTCACACATAAAATTTTGCCAAGCAAAAGTAAATGTGACTGCACCTTGTAAATTTCTACGTTTGTGTACCAGAGCTTCAGAACTGCTTGGTTTTTTTTAATAGCTACTTAGTAGTTCCAGATTTTTTCATTCTTTATTTTTTGTCCAGAGAGCCACTCATGCAGCTGGCAGCACTGAATGGGCCTCTGAGGGAGGTGTGGTGCAACCTCCATTTATTTGGATGTTGCCCACTCTTGAGCCTTGTCACTGTGAACACTGATTGATGGGTGATTTCTCAGGACTCACTGCTGATTGGCTGATGTAGAGATGTAGAGCCGAGATGGGGTCGACTGTCCTCCGAGGCCGGACAGACCATCATTTCAACTCAGGGCTGTTGCTGGCTCAGCCTCTTGAGCCGAAAATGCATGAATATTCTCTTTGTTAGCTGTGACAGCTTCCCATCCCAAACACATCATTATTTTTTTCTCCTGAAGCATGAAAAATTATTTCAAGGGAATCTTTGCTGCTTGCTAAAAAGCTATTACCACTTTGTTACATCTTTGCTCTCTTGCACTGCTGTTTTCTATCATCTACTAACATCTACATCCATCAAACGATGTGTTTATTTGTATCTATTTTGTTGTTTCATATACTAAACATCCCTTTATTTCTGATGAAATGACTGACGCTTTGCGAGAAACCAGACTGAACTGACAGCCGTAGAAGTGGTGTTTGCCTAATGTGAAAACAGACAGACTGAGGCAAAAAGGAATGGAACAATAGATGGGAAATAAGACTGGGATATAAGGTGGATTTCCCATAACTCAGCATTTATATGATCATACATTACATTACTTTTTGGAATTACTAATTTGGAAAAAAAAAACAATGTTGACAGCTTGGTGATTTGGTCATCCCAAAAAGATAACAAATGCTTGTTTTATGCTTTAAAACTGAACCTTGAAAGAAAAAACTAAGATAAATAACTCAATTTACCCTAAAATTCAAACTGAGTAGGAAAAAAAGCAAAGAGAACAGAGGTTTCTCTTGATGGGAGGATAAAGTACAGGAAATGCAGTAAATGTGTGCGTCGAGTGCTTGAGTGCTGGGTAATGATGATGAATACAAGACATGGACTATCGGCCGAGTCCGGCTGATGAGCTGTCTCATTTATCACGTGGCTCACGGTGGACGCATGTACGTGCAGGGGCGGCAGCAGTTTGTTTTGATTAGCCACGTAATTAAAGTGGAATGACAGTCAATGAAGAAGCAATTTGAATGACAGTCTCACGGTGATTGTGGATGATAAGTTGACTGAGTCGATGGAGCGTTGATGGCGCTCAGAGACTTCTAGATTCAGCAGACACCATGGGGGCTCCCATCTCCTCACCCGTGACGCAGACGCTATCGCTGTCCAGGTTGATGAGGAAAAGCCTGAGATCTCTCTCTCTTTTTTCCCCTTGTCTTAATCGACTCATTTCTGCTGTCATGAAGGAAGACAATTCAGCCTTCCTGATGCTCATCTCTCACTCACTCGCCTATTCTTTCCCTTTTCTCACACTATTCATTTATTCCTAGATACAGTGGCATGCGAAGGTTTGGGAAACCCTTGCAGAATGTCAAAATGTAAATAATTGTAACAAAATAAGAGAGATTTAGTTTAGAGAGATTTAGTACTGTCCTGAGTAAAATATTTTACATAAAAGAGTACAAAAAAAAAATAGCTGAAATTATTAAAATAACCCCCTTCAAAAGTTTGGGATCCCTTAGTTCTTAATACTTTGTGTGGTTACCTGGATGATCTACGACTGTTTTTTTGTTTTGTGATGGTTGTTCATGAGTCCCTTGTTTGTTCTGAACAGTTAAACTGAGCACTTTTCTTCAGGAAAAATCCTCCAGGTCCTGCAGAGTCTTCAGTTTTCCAGCATCTTTTGCATATTTGAACCTAGGGCTGCACGATAATGACAAAAATCATGATTGTCATAATTCCCTTGAAATTGTAATTGCGATTATTAATTACAATTATCACAATTTACATTGAATGATGTATTGAATAGCTTTATACCACTGTTTGAAACAACTGCATGCCACATTTTTTTATGTAGTTTCTTCTTTAAATATAAAAAAAAGTAAAAATGTAAAAAATAAAACAATGAGAAATAAAGTCTTAAGATGACCTGTAGGAAAAATACACACACTCTCTCTCACACACACAACCACGCATCTTAAGAAAGCAGAATAATGTAAGTTGATTTATTTTTGTTTTTGTTTTTTTTTTTATTGTGCCTTTGAACGATTACATAATTGTGGCATCTGTAATTGTAATCACGATTAGAAATTCGATAAATTGTGCAGCCCTGTTTGAACTCTTTCCACTAGTGACTGTATGATTTTGACAGAACAATTTAGGACAACTCTCAAACACAGCTATTAAAAAAAAGGTTCAAACATTTACTGATGCTCCAGAAGGAAACACAATGCGTTAAGAGCCGGGGGTGAAAACTTTTAGAATTTTAAGATCAAGGTAAATTGTACTTAATTTGTCTTCCGGGAAGCATGCAAGTATCTTCTGTTGCTTCTGAAGGGCAGTACTAAATGGAAAAAAAATGATATTTCAACAAAATAAGAAAAACATGGACGTGTTCTTCCTGTTCAAAAGTTTTCACCCCCCGGCTTAATAGTTGTGTTTGAGTCCCTAAATTGTCCTCAGTGTGAAAAGATGGATCTCAGACTGGAAAGGGTTCAAATATGCAAAAGATGCTGGAAAACCAAAGAATCTGCATTACATGGAAAATTTTTCTGAAGAACAGTGCTGAGTTCAATTGTTCAGAACAAACAAGGGACTCATGAACAACCATCACAAAAAAAAAACAAAACAAAACAAAAAAACTGTCATAGATCATCCAGGTAACCAAACGCAGTAGTAAGAACCAAGGGTTCCCATACCTTTTGAAGGGGTTATTTTAATAATTTCAGCTTTTTTTTTGTCTTGTGGACTATATGTAAACATCTTTTATAAAATATCTTACTCAGGACAGTACTAAATGAAAAATAACATGCTTTTTGTATGATCTCTCTTATGTTTTCAAAATTATTCACATTTTCATAGATTCTCAAACGTTCGCATGTTACTGTATGTCTCATTCTGTCTCTCATAACTCATGCAATGAGAAATTCATGTACTATAAAAAAAAAAATTATATTTTGATATTTGATATTTTTATCTTACATTTGACACATGTATGAAGTAATGCAAAATTGCTGAATTTCAATTGTAATTTTTTTTGTTTCTTCTCTGCTTTAGAATTTTTATTTTTAGATATAGATAATGGCTAGTTGTAAAAGAATCACTTTTTTTGAGAGTCATCTTAATGAGTGAAATCATTTCCAAATTGGTTTAAATTATTCATTAGTGATTCAGCCTGAATTTAAATATTTAAAAAAAAAAATCTTTAATTCTTTTCCAGTAATCACACAAGGTCATGGAAAAGTCACGAAAACTTGTTGGTCAAAAAGTGTTGAAAGCTTGTAATCACTGCATATAGAAAAAAGGGTGTAAAAACACAACACATATAATTTCAAATTAAAAATGTGAATGTATCATCTCTTTTTTTTGGAAGCGCTTCAGATCGAACAGAATAGAAAAAGAGCCATTCAGGCTTTTATTGGATGCCACCCGTTATGATCACGCTAATCTTTTGATCGAGTCCAGACCAGGAATTTTCCGCTTATCTGAGTTCATCCGGTTCTCACTGCAGTGGTTTGAAGCTGCAGGATGTGCAATCCTAACATCGTAAAGTGTAATGAGTTATTTTACGCAGGGTCTGATAAATGCTGCCGTGTGTTGGAGGGAGTGGATGATGATGATGATGATGGGAATGACATTCGATGTCCTCTGAGGAGAAGGGAGTGCTAGTCCTTCCCTCACGGTAACGATTTTTACTCCGCTTGTGGAGATGGGAATTTTGATTTAATGTCTGTTTGCTATTTATGGACTTTATGATTGCAGTCTCACATCATGTTACTTATGTTTTGTTTTGACGGTGGTGCCATAAATTTCGTTTTATGTATGTTTGTGTGTTGAAAGGTTTTCACATTTGGCTTTATGGGTTAGTATAGATGTAAACCAGCTGCTTTGAATAATATTAATGCTGCTTTTTTACGTTTACTGACCCCAAACTTATGAATAATAGTGTGTGCATAACCAAAGAATATAGTGATAGAACAGGAGATTAAAAAAAAGAAGAAGAAATAATCAAAAAGTATATATGACTTTTCTTAAATTTCTTTTTTAAACTTGTCATGTCACGTTTGTGTCTTTTCAGTGAACAACGGATACAACTTTGTATGCACTATGTTTATGCTTTTAATATGTTTGTGTGTCATTTTGTAGCTTGACAACCCATAGTGACTATATGCTTCCGTTGTATGGATAAGAGCAGCATGAACATCCTGCAAAACATCTCCTTTCTAGTTCCACAGAACTAAAGGATAAGATTTTGAAACGTTAAATTAAGACCCTTTTCATTTTTGTCTGAACCATCCCTTTAATTCTATTCAGAAGTGTAGCTGATATTATTTTTTTTAGACTATATTGAGAAGATTTACTGTAAGGTTCTCAGTTCACAGCCAGAAAGTGATTTACACATCCTTTAATTGCTGGATTTAGCTAAATGTTTCAGGCGTGTGGCACGTTTTGTTGAGTAACGGCTCGCGTTAATCTTTGGACCAGCCGCATCTTCCTCCATCAATTCAGCATTTAGAGCATCTTAATTGAAATGGCTGCTAATTTATTGAGTGAAAAGAGCCACTTCTGTCTCATCAGCCTTCCACAGCTGTGTTTCTTACACAAGCCAGAGAAACCATGTTTACTGAATGACAACCTGAATTTGCTTAATATTCTCTGAATATTTATTGTTTTTCTAACATTTTAGAAAGGTTAAGTGGTGGAAGTTCTGCAAGGAAACATAAATAGGTTTCCAAAGCCTTAGTAACACCATAATAAACCAAAAGATAGATCTGTGTCAACACCTCCCTCCCATAAAAAAAGTTCAACTATTGAATTTACACTAGAAAAGAATATTAACATGCCACTGCGCAAACCCCATCAGTGTTGTTAAATTCAATCTCCCGTTCTCAGAGAGCCACGGGCCAGAGCTGATTTCTGTCTTGCCCATCCCCGTGCGTGATCAGAAGTGGCCGGGGCATCGCAGCGTGATCATTTACAGAGCGGCGAGCTTAAGCAGTCGACACTGATTCATCGAGCGGAGAACCTACCAACTCGCAGTGCTCTCAAAATGAAATGCAAAACATAAGATTGGAAGTTTTTGAAAAGGGAGAAGCGAGAGAGATGTCATCTGCTGTGGCTGATGTCAGAGAAAGAGCCTGTATTTCTGAAAGAAGCGAGAATGAACAGATGGAGATCAGAAAGAGAGATCACATGATTTCACTGGTTTTACTCCACTGAAATTTCACTAGCTACAACAGTAACACTTTAAGCATGTCGTTTCCGTATCTCTAGTGGGAAAAGTAATGATCAAAAGTAATGATCTTTTCAAATATGAAGAAGCTCAGTGAGACCATAAAATGGGGATAAAAAGTCAAGAAAAATAATAAAATTCCATGGAAGTTTCTGGAACAGAGCTAAGTGATATATGGTCTATTCACAATGTTTTCATGATGGTTATCAACAATAACAAAACTAGTAAAAACTGCTTACTAAGTTGAACTTTTATGAATCTGTTCAAATTGTCAGTTTCAGCAGTCATTCAGAAACGTTATAGAAGTTTATGCACAAAATGTTCTTTTTTTTAAGATGTTTTAGTAAAAATGTATGTAGGCAAACATGGCAGGGGGGAAATTAAATAAATAAATAAATAAACCCAAAAGTATATTGGTTCATATAAATAAAATAATTAAATGTCATTCTTGTTCATTTAGTGTCAGTGAAAAACATGTCATGTCTTGACGTGTGTAATTTTTTGAAATATTAATAAAATTTTCTTGGAAAAACGGCTGTTCCTTTGATTTAAAAAAAAAAAATAATAATATCACAGTTTACAGTCAATTTAGAAGAAATGCATAACTATCAATAGAATGTTTATTAACCCCTTTCACACAGTAATACCAGTAAATTGCTGTAAAATTACCAGAATGACTTCCCAGGTAAAAAAAAAAGTGCATTTCCATAATGTACTTTAAATACAGATTTTAAAAAAGCAGATTTTAGTTCATATACATGGTGTCCCAAAATACACATTTGAGTACACTTAGATGTTCTTAAGATTCTCTTAAGAAGTACTAAAGAATCATTGTTAGTATATTAGGTGCAAAATTTGATAAAATAAGAGCACTTTAAGTACGTTATGGAAGTGCGCTGTTCACAGAGGCAATGCAGTTTCGTCTTTTTACTGGTAAAGCACTATTCACACATCACACAGTTTCAAAATACCGGTAAATTCTGTGACATCATTTGCAATAATAGAGGGTTAAACGTGGACAGTTTTTTTTTTTTTTTTTGTTGATGTTTTCACTGTGTCAAGCATTCACATTCATGTAGTTGCTTTTGGCCCAGGGACATCGTATTAGACGACTTCAAACCATACTATACAGCGCCGAGTAAATGCATCATCTGCATCAGAATGTTATGATTGGCTCAGTTAGACGTCTTACATCAGTGCATTCTCCTACGTGCTCATACCAATAGTCTTGTTCTTCCAAGTTCACACAGAGCACATAACTAGTAATTCACTGGTAGTGCTGTAACTTCTCATACTGATAAATTGGCAGAACAAATTTACAAGGATTTTTAAAAAGGCTCTGTTCATACATGACCTCTTAACGGAAATTTACCAGTAAAGACTGTATGTGTGAAAGGGGCTAGTGTCAAAATGATTAAAGTATTGAGATTTCTTAGGTAAATCTGACAGTAACTAATGGTGCAAAGATTATTCACTTCACTTTTTTTTTTTTTTTTTTTTTTTTAGTATGCTTGTTAAAATGTCTGTCTGCTTCCTTCGTCTGATAACTATCAATCTACAAATTTGATGAATATAAATTGACCCAATGGTTATAGCTGTTTTGCAGTATGATGTGTCACAGTTCATGCTCAGCTCGTTGCTGGTGAGCAGGATAATGGAATAAGCATGTAAGCGTGCACACACATGTTTTATTCAAGGATCGGGTCACCTATTTGGAAGATTCACAATGCTTTTCAGCACTATTCGTTTCAGGCACGCACCACCGCACTGAAGGGGAAAGGAGGGAAAACCTACATGTTTTTGTCAAGGTTTAGTTTGAATTTGTTTTATTATTAAAATAATAAATACTGTTATTAACTTGTTAAAATTTTTAGGCAAATAACTCTTTAATTGTTAGACATTTACCTAGCCAATCTCTCTCCGTCCCTCTCTTTTTCATTACTTCAAATGGTTGATAATTTTCTTTGATTAAAGGGTTTGGTGAAACAATGGAGGTTGTGTGTGAGGAATGCTGAACTTTCTGAGATGGTATCATGTTTCTTTAGGTGGATTCTTTCTTGATTTGCTCAGTAGACAGTTAAGCTAATCTTCTCTTTTATCCTCCTGATTATGGCTACAGACCATTAATGCAGGCGACCAATTTATCAAGGTATTATGTGGCATAAGGCTGATCGTTGCACAATTGACGGCATTCACTCTAACAGAAATACTGACGTCATTTGCATTATTAAGCTCTTGTTTGTTGAGGCTACGGGGGGGGTGAAAAGATGAAAAATAAAACCATTAGCAGGGTGACAGTTTCACGCTCTCTGGCATTTATACGGCAGCTTCCTGTTAAAACAGGATCCGCTTCACTCGGTGTCAGACTCCGCCACATTAAATCCATTAAAGGCTATGAAATTTAAAAGGCAACTTCACAATTCATTTCATTTGTTAATTAAACAATTATCACTTTTCTACATTTAGACTGGTCTATTGAAAAATGTTCTATCAAAGAGTTATCAAAGTCACATCCCCTAGGATGCACTGCATTTCAAGAAGTGCAGAGAACTTGTCGTGTTCACATAATACAGTGTTTGCTGCTATAGTAAAGGATATTTAATCCAGGTTCAGCGTGTTATTTATCAGCTCGCTAATGTTAGTGTTGAGTAGAAGTTTTAGTGTGAGGGCTGGTGGAGGAGCAGTCACTGTTTAGTAATGGTAAATATTTGATGTGCTGTGGAGTGCTGGGGGTGTTTCTGTGTAGGCAGTGTCTCCCTGTGGACAGTCTGATCAGTGCCACTCCAACAGCTGCTGCAGGACCGACATGCTGTGTGCATGTGTGTGTGGTTATCATAGTATATTATAGAAAACGTGGAGGTGAGATGTATTTGTTTATTTATTTATTGCAACCGCCTTGCAAAGAAACAGTTACATTTACAGTAAAGTTACAGAGTACATTAGCAACTGCATAGCAATGCCCTGGCAACCACTCTGGGATTCTGGTGGTGAGTTTTGCACACAAAAGCATTACAATTTTTTTTTTTTTTTGGATTGTTTTGCATTGACTTAATTAATGGACATATCCATGAATTATGTCTAAATATATGTATAAACGGGTGTACACTAAACTGCTCAAAATTTAGGAAAAATGTTTAATTTTTAATGTTTTTGAAGTCTCTTGTGTTCACCAAGGCTGCATTTATTTAATCCAAAATACAGTATAAACAAAAATATTGTGAAATACTATTACAATTTTATTCATAGTATTTTGAAATTCTGACTTTTTTTCTCAGAATTGTGAGGTATAACCTCACAATTGCAAGTTATAAAGTCAGAATTGAGAAATAAACACTTCTGAGAAGTAAAGTCAGAATTGTCTTATATAAGCTTGCAATTGCGAGTTACTCTGAGCAACTCTGAGAAAAGAAGTCAGAATTATGAGATAAGAAGTTGCAATAACCTTTTGGTCTTACTTTTTTTTAAGGTCCAATTCTCTGTATTTACAAACCATTTAATTACGAGTTTATTTTTCCCTTATAAGTGCTAATACACAGCCAATATGCTAGTAATACACATGCTAATAAGTAGCTAGTTAACAGTGTGAATTAGTCCTTATACTAAAGTGTTACCAACCTTTTTTTCAGTTTTTACTTAGTGGCGGAAATAGGCTTCCATTTAAAAAAACAAACAAACAAACAAACAAACAAAAAAACCGTGCAAACCATGTCCTTCTGAGATAGTTAAATATCATTCTTGTTCATTTAGTGACAGTGGAAAACATGTCATGTCTTGACATGCTTTTTAAATTAGATTTAAGATCTCTAATTCTTTTTTTTTAAAGAAGTATCTTGTGTTTACCAAGGCTGCATTTATTTAATCTAAAATACTGTAAAAACAAATACTATTGCATTTTAAAGTAACTCTTTTCTATTTTTATGTATTTTAAAATGTAATTTATGTTGAAAACTGTTGTTAAAACTAATATATAGATAGATATTTCAAGTAAATGTTTGCATCAAAAAAATATAGTGCCATTACAGAAATAAATTACATTTCAAAACATATTAAAATAGAAAACAGTACTGTAAAACTGTAATTATATTTCACAGTATTACTGTTTACACTGTATTTTGATCAAATAAATGTAGCACTGCTGACTTCTTTCAAAAACTATAAAAATATCTTAATTATTTCACACTTTGACCGGTAATATAAATACTTTGACAAGTCCAGACAGCTCATTACCGCTGGTCTGGTGTTGACATAATAAACACGTAACTTTTTTCCCTTGTATGAGCGTCTTGTCCTCTGTCTTTCAAATAGTATGGTGGGCTTAAAGGCATAGAGTTGCGTCTTTGTGTTCCCTCATTAGCCTCGTGGTCCATTGGGAGTGCTTTTTCCAGAACGGCTTGTTGTAGCAGAGTCCTCTTCCTGTACTAATCTCAAACGCAGACAGTCCTCGTCTCTGCCTGTTTATTTATGATAATGCCCCTGTGTCTCAACAGGACTGGGAAAAGTTCTTTATTCGTCCGTGCAGATTAGCGTTTTGGCAGTCGTGTCCCGCAATTACTCAACGCATTTCACCCCGCCACTAATTAACAGGTGGCTTGGGAAAATGCTTTTTGGGGGAAGCATTTCTGACCTGATTTTTGAAATGTGTGTTCCACTTCAGTTTTGTCCACTACAGTGAATCATGAAAGCAGTTCAGCAGTGCAGGCTTTCAATTAAATAAATACATATACTGCTTTTTTGGGAAGGAAAGGACAGCAAGGAGACATTAATTTGAATTGCTGTAAATGCTGTTCTGTTGAATGGTTAATTATTGTATGTTATTGTAGGTACAAAAAGCTGTTGACTGACTTTTTAATGCGTGACGCATGCCAGATGCCGTAGTCACACATCCCGACTCACTTTGCTGTTATCACATATGCCGTTTCTGTTTCCTGACCTGCTGAACCGATAGACACCCAGTCACACCCAAAGACAATATGGAATTGAATTTGCTGTCCCCTCACGAATGAATGTCATGTAGTATGGTATTCTTGTCAAGTATCACTGGGACTACAGTGATATTGCTGGAAGGCAAACTGTCTGGCTTATATGTGAAGTGTTGGGGGACCTCAGTGAAGTGTTATGATGTGAATATGCACAGACAGTCTGGAGTAGTGAGAGAAGTTGCTATTCTATTAGTGGCCTTGATCTTCCCTCCACTCTCTCCCTCTCTCTCTCTCTCTCATTCACTTCTTCTTGCTCTGGACAGTATTGATTTTGATATTCAGAGGAGATATGGGAAGGAAGTTAACGAGAGACACACACAGGCGATGTTGTTAGTGGTTAAATAGAGTGAACTTGACATTGTGGAACACAAGGCACCAAGCATTAATATAAGAGATATTAATGTAACCAGACACCAGCCAGTCAGCATAACAAACAACTATGAGATTAAATAAATCAGCTAAACAGCACTAACATAAAACTGACTGAAAGCAAATGTAGGAGATTAATGAATAACAGTGATAATGCATAGACTAATGCATTTAAAAGTGTTTATAATAGACATTTTAGTCATCGCTGTCTGCATTTTAGCTTTTTTAGGACAACAAGGTCCATTTTAAATGGGACGGAACTGTAATTACGTGCCAAGCCTTTTTGAGATGTTTAGTGGCGTTTTTTTGACCAATGTATACAAAAGGAGCAATTACTCTAAACAGAAGAGACTGAAATGCTAACCATTTTTAGAACAGCACAGTATCAAAGTAAGACAATTTATGAGAATAACTATATATTTTTACTCCAAACTTGCGTTATAACATTGAGTATTTGAAATAACTTTCTTCTGTGAAGTTATTCTTATTTTATAGTATTCTATACAGTGCTAAATGCTATATCGATTAGCATTGCAATATAAATGTATATTGTCCGTTTGAAAAATACCTGAGATGGCTTGAAGAACACAGATAAACCATATATAGTTGTAATGGTGTGCCAATTCTCATCGTATTTCAAGACAGTTAAGGTCTTGCCTAGCTCTGTGTGAACTCTATGTATTCCGGTTCAAGACAGCTTAGGGTAGGTCGAAAAACTCCCATCTCATTTTCTTCTCCAACTTCAAAAACGTCCTACATTGCTGTTTTAACTTTTTTTGTAAAGGGCATTTGATCATCTCTGCACATTCACTTTGTAAGCACTGAATCAGTGGTTCTGCAGTGAGGTAGGACGATTTTGAAGTTAGAGGAGAAAATGGGAGTGTTTCGACCTACCCTAAACTGTCTTGAACCGGAATACACAGAGTTCACGCAGAGCTAGGCAAGACGAGCATTTGAGTTTAAAAAGTATTTAAATCATCAATTTTAGATTTTTTAGAAAATAACTGGTCATTTCGTTAGATAAGACCCTTCTTCCTCAGCTGGGATCGTTTAGAGCTCTTTGAAGCTGCATTTAAACTGCATTTTGGAAGTTCAAACTCACAGGCGCCATAGAAGTCCACTACATAAAGAGAAATTCTGAAATGTTTTCCCCAAAAAACAAATTTCTTTACAACTGAAGAAAGAAAGACAATGAACATCAAGGGGGTGAGTAAATTATCAAAATTTTTGTTCTGGAAGTAAATTTCTCCTTTAACACTGTCTGAATTGTTCCATATCCTCTATATAGTGCACCATGTGCCATTCACTGTACAGAAAATACAAATTCTGTGCAGCTTCAGCGTGTATTTATAGTGTAGGGGGCGGGACGCTTCGGATTCTAGAGAGAATTTGATTGGACAGAAAGTTTGATGATAAGCTGAAGTGCAGGGTGATGTCATCAGAAGCGTTGATCCATATTGGCAGAACTTAGAAACTTAGAAATTTTGTCATTGTTTTGCACCAAAAGCCAAAAAATTTTGATTTCATGGCGATTTTAATGCTTCATAATGGCACTGGCGTTGGATTATTACAGTATGTGTCATATTATCGTGTGTGTACTATTCATTTTTAAATATCACCAATACTGGTATATTGTGACACCCCCTAGTTTATATACTATTTTGGTTTGTGATCATGCTCATAGTATGAGAGTTTAGTACTTGTATTTGCTCCTACTGCTTGCAGTAGTAGCCTCGTTACAGCGTCATGTTGATAAATTTGATAAAGATCTAAACGGCATCTCTTCTGATTACATTTAGTCAAATTTGCATGATGCTAAATGGTCATAAACGTAATAGATTTTCCTTTGAGTGTTCCAGCTCTTTTGAAAATCCCCCACACCTTTGTTCTTGCTCCTAATCCAGGTCCATGAATTATCATTAAGGAAAACCCTAATCCCTTTTGAAAGAAGCATAAATTAACGCACTAACAACTGTGTCCGTATTAGAGTAATTGCCTTTTACTTTACAAGTTGCGCACGCACCAATAAGAATAAAAAGGATGATTTCTTAAGCGAGAGCCTCAATCAACAGGGGAACCGTGACGGAACTCTGTCACCATGACAACAAGGGTTTGATCAGGTTGGGCCTGAGTGGGTGTGTTCGTTTTCGTTTTGTAATCTTTGATAACAAACACGCAAGTGGCAGCTAAGTGCATAACGCCGGAGAGAGACTGTCTTTCCAGTGAGTGGGTACAATGCCGCCCCTGTGGGCAGGGCAGAAGCAGGGCTTGTTTTAACTGCTTGAGCCCCACAGGACTCCGTCCTCCCTCCTGTTAGCTTTATTCACTCACAGCTGTGTGAAACCAGCCTGCCTGATAGGGGTAGGTAGAAGAGTCGGACCCCATGGCTGATTACTCTGAATTCTATTACCACTCATCCATGAAGCGAATTATAAGGACAACCCACCGGTCCTGCGTGCACCACTGACATCTCCTGCCTACCGGCCTGTTTTAAACTAGACCAGCGTTTCCCAACACCAGTCCTCGTGCCCCCCACCCGCTCTGCATATTTTGTATGTATCTCTTAACACATACAGCAATTGTTCTATTCGACCATGAAGTGCCCTGCGAAGTGGACATCACCAGATATTCCGCCATGATTCCAGTTAGAAAGGAGTGTATATGTTCCATTCAAAGGGCATTAAAGAGTGCGAGACGTGAATTTAAATTGTATTTATTTACAGAGGTATATGATGTCACGTTTCACACTTCTCTAGTAAGCTTCGCCTGTGTGTGAAGTCGCTACAGGCAGCGGTGCAGTGCAAATACATGAAGGAACGTTACGAAGTAAAGTAAACTTCAACGGAGTTCCCCTGCTCAGTGAGTAGGGAGCAATGAACACTGTGTAGGGATCATGTCAATCGGAACACAGTCCATGGGTGGGGGGGGGGGGGGAACGCTGTAGTTGGGAAACGCTGAACTAGACTGTGGCAGAAAATTGTAGAGTTCTAATCTATTATTAAACATGATTTTAATTTTCAGATTTTAATTAGAATAACACATTTATTTGCTTTTATTCTTGTTCACATTTTCGTTTTTAATCGTGAACCTACAGGACAACAGCGCAGTATTTAAAAACAACAAAATACGCTAGGGCTGGGTAAAAAATAAATAAACAAATAAAAATGGATTTCTCGATTTTAATAGATCCTTACAATAGATCTCTTGGTCTGTGTTGTTTTCAGTTGATGAAAGGACAGTACATAGTGCATCTTTCTTCCAAGAAATAGCGATAGGCTAAGCTTTGTGTTACTTTTGATATGAAGCAAAGTCTCCGATTTCAAATTCTGAAAAAAAAAAAAAAAAAATGTTTTTTGTTCTGTATCCGTGCTCTGCTGCCACACTCGCCACCAACTGGACAGGGGTGGGAATTACAGCTACAATTTACAATAGATCACCCTCAGTGTAATGTTAAAATGATGGACGGCCTTCGGATTTTTCCGTCACTGATAAAAAAAAAATAAATAAATAAAAATTTGTCTCCATATATATATGGAGTTGGAAACGTATTGGGGGAAAAAGTATTTTTCCACAAATTTTGTATGTATGCAAATTGTATAATATCCAAGGTACACGTTTCTATTAATTGTGCAGTTAAATCTTGTATTGTATTTGCAGAAATTTTTGGAATATTTTTCCTCTCCCCAAATTTGTCACTGACGAAACACAGTAATATATCTTACATCTTCCTTGTAAATATATATATTTTCCCCATTTTATTAAAATGTTTTCAAAGGTAAATCAATAGCATTTACCATTTTAATAATATTTCAAGTGTGATTTATGAGATTTGTTGTATTTTGAATCCACTTTTTCTTTGTAAAAGGCACAAAGTTAATCATACTGGTTTCAAACTTAGGGATTTATTAGTTTGAATATACACTGAACCAAACACTATCATAACATCTTAATTGATAATTCAGTATAATTTGTCAAAACATCCCATGTTTCGGTAAAATTTTGTTTATTTCCCCCAAATAAAGGATAATGTGTTCCCTTTTGAACCTAGCTCAAAGATGCTATTCAGCACATGGTTAGCTAGCACAGTTATGAAACAGCTGTGCACATATAAAAACTAAATGTTATGGAGTAACTCTCAAAAAAGTGTGTTTAATTATAGAAAATGGTGTTCAGTAATGACATTCTTTAAAGTTACGTACACATTTACCTCAAACCGATGGGGCCTGCCTACTCACTATGTAGCTATGAGAGAAATTTCCTGATCATAAATGTAGGCTTGTAGTTAAAATCAGTCTCAGCCAATGGACTAAAACATACACTGTTTCGGTAGTGACATAAAAAAATACTTTTTTACATGAAGTTTTATAATTTACAAAAAAAAAAGAAATTTAGGGGTTAGGGTTCATCCACCTCCCAATTGCAAGTACCCACTAAATGATGAGTTTGTTATTGAAATATTATTCTGGGTTTTAATAGATAATAATACAAGATTTGAATACTTAAATGCTTTTTAAATTAGTATTTTTGTTTGTGGCACATCAGTTTGCACCAATTCTGTAGAATGGCCCATATATATTTCTTAACCAGCGTCAACCATTCAAAATTGTAGATTCATGAATGTCATGTGTCAGATGTGTATTTTTCATGTTATGATGATTGACTGCAATCAATAATAACGCTCGACTTGTCAGTGTTGAGCCGGCTGTCTATTTTAAGTGTGAAAAATGGGACTAGCTGTCACATCTGCTCATGCATGGCATTATTTCATGTTTCACGCCATTTTACACACCCATCTTCCATTCTGCGTCAAATCAATACACTTATCTATGTGTACGACTGCCATGCTGCTCGTGTGCACGTGTCTTTGCATGCAGCGTTACTGTTCAGAATCATTTTGCAACTGTGATTTTTAAACTACCCTTAATTCTCTTAGGGGTTGTTCGTTTTTGAAGGTGCTAATTGCAATCTAGCTACAGCTTACAGTATATAAACAACCACATTCACGTTGTGGTAAGTGATTTGTTTTGAAATATATTAAAGAAATAATTGCCTGTTCTGTGGAATTCTGGGAATCAAATTTATTTCTTGAATAACATGGTCCTCTGGATTTAGTCACGATTATTGGCATTATTAAAAGCCGCTCTTGCAGGTTTACTGGCTTGTGCTTCACAATCAGGATGTTAAGTGTAAAGGAAATGCAGTGTCTGTTTTAGAGGATACAGAACGCTGAGTAGTTGGCGGTGTGCTCGTACAACACATGGCAACATTTAACCTCTCCCTAGATTCAGGTCAACCATTCCATGGTTTAACATGGAAAGCCTTACATGAGCTGTCATACCTAATCCATTCTGCTGAAGAAATCTGCCATTAAAGCCCAGCTATTTAGGAAAACTAAGCTTCTCATCTTCCTTTAAGAGATCAACTGTCTGATGTCATGGCCTAAATATGTGCAGTCCTAAAGAAGTGATATATATTTAACAGCCAAAATAACTATTTTATTTTATTTTATTTTATTTACACCCATACTTTTAACTTTAAAGATTTTTAAATTTAAAAAAGTACTCATTTTAATGATTTAACCAATTTTTAATGCTACATTATATCCACTATCCTTTCTTATTTATTGTTCAGATTAGCCCTTATTAAAGGAGAACTCCACTTCCAGAACAACAATTCACAAACAATTTACTTACCCCCTTCGTCTTTCTGTCTTCAGTCGTGAAGAAATTATGGTTTTTGAGGAAAGCATTTCAGGATTTTTCTCCATATAATGGACTTCATTGGTGCGCCGATTTTAAACTTCCAAAATGTAGTTTAAATGCAGCTTCAAAGGGCTCTAAACGATCCGAGCTGAGGAAGAAGGGGTCTTATCTAGCGAAATGATCAGTATTTTTTTTCGAAATATAAAAATTTGTATACTTTTTAAGCATAAAAGTTTGTGTAGCACAGGCTCTGGAATGCGCGTTCATGACACTACGTACTATTGAATCACGTCGAAAAGCCACGCAGAACTACAAACCCAGCGTTTACAAAGCGCACGCTCAAAGACTAAGAAAGTGCAAGTAAGTCAAAGGCTGTTTACAAACAAAAAGGTACAACGATGTCAGTAGGAGAAGTTGTAGGAGAAAATAAGATGGAGTTTTTCGCCATTCTCTACGTTTTTGAGCCGGAGTACACAGACGATGAAATTAGTCGTGATTCGTAGTAGTGATGGTAAGTTTGGATCATTTTACAGACTCGGACCTTTGAGTCTCGTTCAGCAATGAATCTTTCTTCGGGTCATTTTGTTCATTTTAGCAAAATATAATTAAAATGTTACGTGTTACTTCCCTAACACATCTACTGTTTACACAAACGTTGATCACACTACAAACAAGACAAAACTATAATGCTATAAGAAACAGAAAAGATTAATTCAGTGTTTACCTGGGTCTTTAGTCTATGATTAGCTCACCTCACCTCAAGTTTTCAGGTTTGAGTCGTTCGTTCATCACGTGACAGCCCCATAAGATGAACGAATGACTCGAAAAACCCGAAGACTCGAAACAGGTGAACTAATTCCAGTACAGAACCTAATAGGATGTTGCGCATGCGCGAATGAACGAATCACTACCGAGACGACTCGTTCTTCCTGAGTCAAATTAAAGATTCATTCAAACGACCCATCACTAATTCGTAGCATCGTGGACGCGCATCCCAGAGCCTGTGCTACACTTTTGTGCTTAAAGTATACAAATTTTTATTTTTCCAAAAAAATGACCAATCGTTTCACTAGATAAGACCCTTCTTCCTTGGTTGGGATCATTTAGAGCCCTTTAAAGCTGCATTTAAACTACATTTTGGAAGTTCAAAATCGGGGGACCAATGAAGGCCATTATATGGAGAAAAATCCTGAAATGTTGTCCTCAAAAACCATAATTTCTTCACGACTGAAGACAGAAAGACATGAACATCTTGGATGACAAGGGGGTGAGTAAATTATTTGTAAATTGTTCTGGAAGTGGAGTTCTCCTTTAACCATATGCAGCGTTACAGTTGACTTGGCTTCACAGTCAGTTTTACAAATCAAATCCCACATGTGGCTTGGATTGACCATTTGAGAGTTAACAGAAGAAAGAAACAAATCTGAAAAATGCAATGGTTTCATGCTGTGAGAAAAGCCTTTTGTTGACACAGAAATGTCTTCGTGTAGATGTGAACACGGTGAATAGGTTTTTCCACTGTAGAAGTCTCTTTGTGGTTTCTGAAATGCTCGAACAGAGATACAAAGTCAAATTTGATCAAACAGAGCGTGTGTGCGTGCGCTTCTCACAGTTAATGCGCCAGCAATCCAGTCAGCATGTTAGCAGTCTCTCTGTTAACCCATTACGTGCCGTTACGGCTGACTTCACCTCACAACTTGTATCGAAAGTCATTACGTGCTTTGTTGATTCTTAAGTGCAAAGATAATTGCACCAAGTAGGATGAAAGTACTTTGATTATTGTCTGCCGGTTCCTCTGAATTCTAATAGATCTAATTTTGCCTTTCCAATCCATCATCTGAGCCTCATTTCTCTCCTAAATTAACCAAGCTTTAAATGCACCACGATGAATGAGCAGGTGCCCCCTTAAAAGTAATGACAGTGTAAAATGTAAGAAGTTGTGTTAACGTGCCAAAGTATCGTTAGCTCCAGAAATCCTTTGTGTTTTGCAGCGCGCTAGTCGTTTCTGCTGTCGCCTGACGCAAGATCCTGTGTTTCTCCTGAGCTTTTATCTGTCTGCTCGCAAGCACGAGGTTGCAGGCGGAGTCTGGGTTGTGGATTGAGTGGAAGTGCCTGTCTGCCCTGTCATTGTTTAATCTGCTGTTGGGATATCTTAATTAGTCTTGACTCTCATTCTCTCAGAAGTGTGCTCTAGTTCATCAGGGGACCCGGGCCCCTGAGTCGCCGCGGTCCCTAACCACAGTTGTCATCAGAAAAGAGACATAGAGGTCATCAAAACAAGCAAAACAAGCACTGAGCTTAATTATTTACCATGACCAGCTAACAGCAAAAGAAAAGGCGTTTAGAATATCTTAAAAGATGCGTTGTGTGATAAAGGAATAGGAGTTTAAAAATTTAATTATAGAATGTAGAGAAACTGATCTTTCAGCTTTTCTTTAAAGGAGTAGCTCTCCCAATTCTTTATTTTGTTCTTCCATAGAATTCAAGAGATGATTTTTATATTTTTGTAAGTATTTTCCACATAGATTTCTCAGTTCAGTTCATAGTTACTGGATGCTGTCAAAAAAGAAACATAATAATAGTTCATTCAACTTGTGCAAGATATACTACTGTTCAGAAGTTTGAGGCCGTTTGAGGCCAACATTTTTTAAAATGTTTTTTGAAAGAAGTTTTCTTTAGCTTACAAAGACTCCTTTTTTAAAACTGAGTAACATTATTGCAATTTAAAATAACTGTTTTCTATTTTAACATAATGAAAATATAATGTAATTTATAAATAAAAATAATGAAATATAATATCATCAGATTTATTCCTGTGACAAAACTAAAGTTTGGTATCGGTAAGGTTTTTAATGTTTTTTTAAAGAAGTCTCTTATGCTCATCAGAGTTCCATTTATTTGATCAAAAATACAGAAAAAAAATATTATGAAAAGTAACAGTTTTCTATTTAAATATACTTTAAAATGCAATTTATTTTTGTGAATTTTCATCAGCCATTAATCCAGTCTTCAGTGTCACATGATCCTTAATAAATCATTCTAATATGCTGATTTAGTATCAGTGTTGAAAACAGTTGTGCTACTTAATTTTTTATTATTGTTTTTTTTTTTTTTTTTTTGAATCTGTAATACTTTTTTCAGGATTCTGTGATGAATATAACATTAAAAAGAACAGAGTTTATTCAAAATAGAAATCTTTTCTAACAGTGTAAGTCACCTTTTATCAATTGAATTCAATTTAATATCAATTTGGTGAATAAAAATATTAATTTCTTTCAAATAAAGCAAGAAAGAATAACATTTTTAACCCCAAACTTTGGACAGTAATGTATATTGTTAGAAAAGATTTTTATTTTAAATAAATGCTATTCCTTTTAACATTTCACTCATAAAAGAATCCTGAAAAAGTCTCACAGTTTCCAAAAATATTATAAAATATCAAGCAGCGTAACTGTTTCCAACACTGATAATAAATCAGCATATTAGAATGATTTATGAAGGATCATGTGAGACTGAAGACTGGAGTAATGCTGCTGAAAAGTCATCATTTCATCACAGGAATAAATTTTATTTTAAAGTATATTAAAATAGAAAACCACTATTTTAAATTGCAATAATATTTCACAATATTACTGATTTTTCTGTATTTTTAGTCAAATAAAAGCAGCCTTGATGAGCAGAAAAGACGTCTTTAAAAAACATTAATCTTACTGATCCCAAACTTCTGAACGCCAGTGTATATATAAGATTTATTATTATTATTATTATTTTTTTTTTTCTCCAGGATTTGATGAATATAAATAAAATTTATTTTAATTTTCATCAATGTAATGTGTCCTTGAACTAGCTAACTAACTAACTAAATAAATAATGAAATCTAATATCAAATTTATTCATGTGACAAAGCTGAATTTTATTCCATACATACTTTTTTTTTTTTTCTCCAGGATTCGGTGAATATAAATAAAGTTTTATTTTTACTTTTGCATAAGTGTAATGTGTCCTTGATAAATATGTGGTCATTTCTTTTCAATAAATAAATAAATATTGAATGGTAGTGTATATTCTGGCTCCTCTGAAGTCTTATGAAATCTTTATGTGAAATTTAAATCACTATTCATTTTTAAACAGCTCTCAAATCAAATATGGCACCTTTGGTGCATTCTTGACTTCATGATGTTTGGCTACTAGAGATTCATGAAAAAATACTTGCTGTTGACATACAAACTGAGCCATGGTCAATAATGACAGATTTCTGTCAATTTCATCACACAGAATTGCTGTATGGCTTCAGAAGTGGAATGGACCAAATGTGGAGAGAAAAAAAAAAAAAAAACTTGTTGTCTGTCTTGTGGTCTTATGAACTGTTGCTGTTTAAATAGCTGTTGTTTATTTTGTGTCTGTGTTCTATGGAAAAAAATAGTAATATTGTTTTGAAAAGTAATTAATAACAGTGCTCATTTCTAGGAGAATGGTTCCTTTAATCTGCTTTTGTTGTCAGTGTTTTCAGCCCAGAGAACAATATTTGTGTGGGAAAGTCTAGAAATAGCAATCATAGACTATGTGCAAGTTCTGCCAAAGCAGCTCGCACATCTAAATAAGGTGTCTTGTCTCTTTGATGTGTGCGTGTCCCTTTGGTGGAGCATCTTTTGCTGCAGAGGGGCTGTAAGAACAGAAGCCGCGCTAGTCTCCCCCAAGCCGGCTGTTTGAAGGTGACGTTTGATGTACCTCACGATCAATCCCGATGCCAGCTGCCGTACCTGTCGCACGCTGCGGCGGTAAAAGAGGAAACGTGGGAACGGGGCTGTGCCGAACGAGCGATCTGTCCTGCCCCCAAAGAGCTTTAGAAAACGCAACCCATCAAAGCGACAGACGGGAGGCCCTCCCGCCAAAGTTCTCACCCACCTCACTCGCTTTTTTTCTGTCAGAACCTTTTGCTTCAGCTTTCATTTAGGGTGAATTCACACATCAAAGCATCCAATACACGAATGTTAAATCGATCTCAGACGATGTTTTCGGAGAGCCCGGATGGCTCGCATTATCATCGTGAGTACTAACAAAACATGCGGTTCAGGTTTCACTCGGATGGTGTTGTTAACATACATGTTCAGACCAGATATAATGCCTCGAGATAAACCGAGCGCAATGCAGGCATGTTGAAACCATATATCTTTTCAGGTCTCCATCCTCCCCACAGAGTTTCCAGTGAGAAAAGGAGAGGAAGTCGGCCCTCTGAGAATAGCACCGGGAGACCCTGCTTTTCATTATTAATGGCTGTTGACGGTAGCCCATGGGCGGCGGCTTGTGTCCGATGGAATAAGATAAGTCCCTGCTGCCCGCACCTCTGTCCTCAAGGCGGCCGTCGCATATAAAACAGTCTCGGGCTCGCTTGATTAGAATGAGGCATTGAGGAGAAGAAATGCTCGAGAGGTCGGTCGAGTAAAGTGAGCAAAATGCATCCATATTCAGAGCCCAAGCCTTACGCCCTCCCTAGGCCCATTCTCTTATGTAAGTGCCCTTGACAGACTCATTGTGAAGTGATTGTATGCATTATTCCCGTTGATTGAGTTGAGGTGCGGGGCAGACACATATTCCTGAGGGCGATTGCTCGCCACACCTAGCGAGGCTCTCCTTTTTTCGACCGTCTTATCTGCTCTTCCTGTAAAAAGAATTCTTGACGGCTGTACAGAGAGACGGTTTCCCCTCCTTTCCATTCACACTTCTTTCAAGCTTTGACAAGCTTGAGACGACAGAGTTGCTCTGTATGTGTCTGTGTTTTTCTTCGTTCAATTATTTATTTATTATCAGCTATTTGGGTGTTGAAATCTATGCAAATGAAATTCTGCCCGGCTAAAGAAGCTTGTATAATAACAGCTGAGAAAAAAAAGGAGGTCCTCTTTACACAAAAAAATGTTATAAGCGAAGCTGTGTTCATTTGCATGATTAAGCTATGGCGGTTG
The DNA here is from genome assembly GCA_036247105.1 of Cirrhinus mrigala. Lineage (NCBI taxonomy): Eukaryota > Metazoa > Chordata > Actinopteri > Cypriniformes > Cyprinidae > Cirrhinus > Cirrhinus mrigala. The sequence continues at coordinate 25,173,828 of CM070019.1, forward strand.
TTTGAACGCTTTAGTCCAATCCAAACAACGCGTTTATTTTACGCTACAGATAATGTGCGGAGAGGGAAGGCTGAACAATAGTTGCATGCACCTTTATTATACGCTATTGTTATGCAAGGTTCCACGTTATAAGTTGCATTATCTGTGCGCATCGATTTGTGGCTGGTACATGAATAGAATAGTAAGTATGCAGACTGCAGACGTGCAAGACGATATTAAGAATTGTTATGGTTACGTGGACTTTAATAATCAGTCTAAAATCAACATTTTGGGGTTCTTATGAAACCACAGAAAAAAGCTGCTTTACATTAGCATTTCAATTAAATTGAACATTTTGACAAAGGGTTGTACAAACTCATATATTTGTATGTGATAGTGCAAGGACCCTATTGGAATTGGTCAGATTCTTCTTCTTCTTCTTCTTCTTCTTGTTCTTCTCCAAAATGAATCACATTTTTGAGGGCCTAAACATGAAAACTCATGAAACTTTGCACATGCTGCAAAAGTGGTGAAAATTTACATCTGATATGGGTTTCAGAAGTGGATGTGGCAAAATGGCTTGATAGCGCCACCTATAAAATTTTAACGAAGTGCCCCTTAAGCTATGGTTCACGTACATGTACAAAATTCGGTAGACACACCAATACCTACAAAAAATTCTCCCGGTACGAAGTCCGAAACCCAGCAGAAGTCTGTTATTTAGAATTTTCTTGGCAAGTTTTGTGCCATATTTGCCATTTTCTGGTGTTGTATTTAAACAGATCAACACCAAATTTGGTCAGTGTAATTTAAAGCCCTTTGCGATGTTAAATTGCGAACATCTTGAGTTTTTGCTGAAGGGCGTGTCTGTGGCGGCCTGACAAACTTCGATGTTTGACCATGAAATAGGAAGCTGTTATAATTCAGGTATACAATTTCCGATCTGCATCAAAATTCACATGTTTGATAAGAGTCCTGTCCTGAACACATACCCATGACCATATTCAGTTATAGCCATTACACCACCTGCTGGCAACAGGAAGTGGCGTGTTTTACACCTGTAGCGATTTCACGCTCCAAATCTCCTCATGGAAATTTAATGACATCAACATTATATTTGGTCAGTCTACTCTAAAGTTCTTTGCAATGTTAAATTGCAAAGATCTTGATTTTTTTTTTTTTTTTTTTTTTTTGTTAAAGGGTGTGTCCTGACAAAGTGTTCAGTGTTTCGCCATGGGAATAGAAGTTGTTGTAACTCAGCCATATTATGTCCGATCTGCCCCAAACTTCACGTTCTGCACGTTCAATAAGAATCCTGGTCTGAATACCTCCGAAGGCCAATATTCTGTTATAATCATAGCGCCACCTGCTGGCAACAGGAAATGACTTGTTTTACAGACACTTAAACATGCAGCATCAAATCTGCACCAAACTTCTCATGTTTGGTAAGAGTCCTGGCCTGAATACATCTAAAGCCCAATATCCAGTTGTAGTTATAGTGCCACCACCTAGTAGCAGGAAGTTTGGCACATATAAATGACTTTGACATGTTCCTTCCATATTTACCACTTAAAAGCATATTGCCCACCGTTTGTTGCATTGAAAGTGTTTGAACAAGTTTGTGTGTGTGTGTGTGTATGTAAATTTCATCAAGCTGATTACTCACTAAAAACTCCTACAAACCATGTTTTCAGACCATTTCAAGTCTTATTTTTTTTTTAAGTTTCCTTAGAAAATCAAGTGATTTATACACTTGTTTAAGTCATATTTTGTAATATCACCGTTGTTTTATTTTTGTACTATGAATTTTGTTTTCATCCAATATTTTGAGGAGACACTGCTTCCCCTTCCACCTTGTAGCAAACACCCCTGATTTTATTTATGTATAATGTTAAACTGTATTTATTTAGAAGTTAAACACCAGATTACTGCAGTTTATTGGAAACATGGCGATCGTTAATGGACAGAGATACTGCATTCACTGGCAAATGTGTATTGTATCTTTACAGGGTTCATTCAGCGGTCAGCACTCAAAACACAAGCATAGCGAGAAAACACTTCCCACAAACAGAACTGTAAAGAAACAATCACAGGTATCGCTCAGAATAATGGCTCTTCCCCCTCTATCCTCACTGGTGAGTGCTGGTCAGTCTAGCTGGCTAAATATCTTTATGAGGTGAATTATACGACCACCTCAGTGCCTCAAGTGGGAAATTACAGTAGATAAGTCAAATGGAAATGCTTGAGAAAAAAGGCAGACAGGGAAGCTCATCAGCTATGGGTTATGATTGCCAGTTTATCTCCAGGGCATAGTGGACTTCCTTACTAAAGCACAATCCATGACCTGCCGGTAACCCTGAACACTCACATTAATATACTTTTCTTTGTCCACGTTTTTGCTCATTTGGATGGTCCCTTTTCAAATTCTTGACAATGGAGCAGTTTTCCAACCATGATTGTTCCCTTTACTTGTGTGAAAGGGTCTAATCTGTCCCATGCTCCTCTAATTGCATTTGTATTCACACACACCACCTCAAAGTTATATGAACCAGTGATCATCTTCTCAGCTGAGAGAGTCGAGATTGCTAGGAGTGAAATCTACAGGGATATGAAGGGAAACATCACTTGTCAATCATTGTTGTTGTTGTTGTTTTTAATGTCTTCTCCAAACATACATATTCCCCTGGGTGCTGTTTGTTTGCCAGGTGAATGCATAGAGTGGGAACAGACTATCATAAAAGCGTCTTCTTAGTACACATTTGCATTTATTCATTCTGAAGCTAGCCAAGCAAGAATAATGATAATCTTTTGTCAACATGCCCTTATTCATGCATAAGTAAACGTAATGATTGTTTTCATCTTGACATTGTCTGATCTCATAGTCAAGCCAATATTTTTTTCATGCAGTTTTTACCGTTGTCTGATTCGTGTCTTGTTTAACACACAAGTATAGATAAATGCTTTATTTATTTATTTACTTATTTTCAGTTTGCAGCAGTGGATTGTGGTTTTATTTTGCATGGTAGTTTCTTGTTATTTATTTATTTATTTATTTTCATTTTGCAGCAGTGGTTTGTAGTTTTGTTTTGGATGGGGATGGTAGGTTTGTTTATTTATTTTTAATTTAATTTAATTTAATTTTAATTTATATTTTAATTTAATTTCTTTTTGCAGCGGTGGTTTGTAGTTTTGTTTTGCATGGGTTTATCATTTTATTTTATTTTATTTTATTTATCATTTTATTTTGCAGCAGTGGTTTGTAGTTTTGTTTTGCATGGGGTTTTCTTTTATTTATTTATTTGTTTACTTAGTTTCGTTTTGCAGCAGTGGTTTGTGGTTTTGTTTTGCATGGGGTTTTCTTTTATTTATTTATTTAGGTTCATTTTGCAGCTGTGGTTTTGTTTTGCATGGGGCTTTCTTTTATTTCATTTTACAGCTGTGGTTTGTATTTTTGCAAGATGATGAGCATGATTGGAAAGCAAAGTGGACTTTTTTTTTGTTTGTTTTTTTTTGTTTTTTGTTTTTTAGGAAGAAAACATTTGTTCTTTTTAGATTCTTTATGTTTAGATATAATGCAACCCCAGCTTACTACTGCCCTATATATATATATATATATATATATATATATATATATATATATATATATACATATAATGAAGAGTTCAGATGCAAAAGCCTCTAAATCCGTTATATATATAGAAAAATACATATACATAAGAAAAAAAATGGAGGGGGAAAAAAAGCAAAAGCAAAAATCTTTTTCGGATAAGCATCAAAACAATGCCCTACCGTATTGCCATGCACCAAAGCAGTCAATACAGCGCAGTCAAGAATAACTTAACTTGAAATGTATCCATTTTGATTTGTTGTTACTAAAGGTGAAAAATGAATAATCAGTAGTGGGGCTATTCTGTCATAAATCGCATACCATTCATTCCTGAACTTTACCGTCTGTTACTGGCAATGAAATTAGTCTACTGGTTGATGTGTCCCGGTAGAGCCCTGCATTTCAGCCCGAGCCCGACGGGCCTTGACTTTTTTACGCCCCTAGGGCCGGGCTTTGGGGCAGTTTTCACATCATAGTTCAGTTGCGGGCCAGGCTTCGGGCCTGTTTTATGCTTCTCTATAGTTTTATATTTTAGACATCCACCAATTATGTTGATGAAAACAAATCTGCGTTGGAGGAAACAACACGAGACTTCACTTTTGCTTTTAGTTTCGAGACCGGCTCTGAAGGCGTTTAGTTCCTCGTTCAAGCGCACTCAATAGGCTAAAGCTTGCAGCAAAGCACCAGCAAAAGTTATTACCATGAATGTGTCGGGGGGAAATAGTAAGGAGATTTTTGAATTATTTATTAATAAACTAGTGTTTTCTGAGTTAGTGTCACAAGGATGAAGTTGCCGAACCTGATGCGCCTTTAGAGAGAAATGCATCTTAACAGATTACATAATGAAAGAGTTTTTGTTTTCAATTTGCTTTATTTTGTTAAGTTCTAATTTAAAGCTGTCTATAGATATATGTGTCATGTCAGTGAGGTATGTATCTGCTGAGTTTCGGTTTCTTTTTGTGAAGCGCTCCTGTTGAGACAACACGTGTCATGTTTGTTTTCTTTCTTTTATAGAAGCACAGTTTGCAACGTTTTGTTGATATTGTGAGTGCACACAAATAAAAGTAGACCCTTTACAGTTCTGAATGATGTATTATTCTTACTTTTATCAGTAAAAATGACAGAATATTTCACATTGCTTCCACTGAAAAAAATGCAAGTGATCGCGCTGGCGCCTCCATGTCTTGCAAAGCGGCTTTAGCTTCCACTCTCCGCGCAAATGATTGGATATGCGCCTAATAGCACACATTTATCTAGGTGTAACGTTTAAACTAACCTTGTTTTATACTTGAACTGTTTTATATCTAAGGACTTTATTTTAGGCAAGTCGTAATGATTTGAGAAGGCAAAATTTATCATACTATGATCAGTCTTCCGCTGACCGTTTTGTCGTTACTTTAAAAAAACAAAAACTTATGTTTAACGAATATATAAATATAAATTTAATATTTAACAAAAAAAGCATTAAAAATAATATATATATATATATATATATATATATATATATATAGATATAGATATAGATATAGATAGTTTGTTTTTTGTTTTGTTTTTTTTGTTTTGTTTTTTTCAAAAAAAGTGCATACATACGTCTTGTAAAACAAAAATAGTGTGCATAAGTAAAAAAAAAAAAATAATAATAATAATTGTACATATATAATTTATTCTTGCTTATGTGCACTCCATTTTTGTTTTACATGATTGGCTTCCAAGGGAAAAAGTATGCACTTGTTTTGAATAAAAGAAAAAAAAAAAACAAATGATTATTTATACATGTGTAGATATCATGCACACGTTGTGCGACCATAGCTTTAGTTTCATGAATTTATAAATGGTCTGTTCTGGTTCTCCATCCTCTAATTGAAGGGTTGTTGCTCTAGTGGTCCGGAGGTTCATGTATTATGCATAGAAAACAACTGGGCGCAGGCTACATTATGGTCCCATCATGCTAGCCGGGTCCTGCTGGTGTGGGGAGAGATGATATTTCATATAGTTACAGCCTCATTAAGGGGCCACACTAACGGCACTAACACACTGGCACACACACCGGACAGCATGCTGTTTAAGCAACACTGCTGATGTAGCCATGACCCTAGAGATCGCCACTGGGAGTATTGTCTTGTCTCATTGTCATTATGTGTTATAAGTGTTGTAAGCCTCAAAACACCATGCGGTACGCTGTTCTGAGTGAAGCAAAATAAATGAAATGTCTTGATTTTTCTCTCTTGGGAGAGTTTCCTAACGACTCCCATTTCTGAGATTTTCTGTAGGTAATCAACAGTGCAAGTACTGCATTGCAAAGGATGTCATATTAAAAGTGCACCCCGTATCAATCTTTAATAGGCCATTAAGTGAGGTTTGCGAATTTTGTGCTTTAAGGTGACTGAATGAACAGAGTGACGCTTCCGTTCCAATTTGCATAAGCATTATTTGTGTCTTCCATAACACTGTGTGCATTATGTCTTCCTTAGTAATGTCCCATTTTAAGAGAGAGAGAGAGAGCGGTTATTGAAATGTGTCTGTCTGTGTACAACCTGAAAGGCAGCTTGTCATTGGTGGATTGAAATGAAAACTGGTGAGAACACATCAATAATTGACCGAGCTTTTATTCATAAAGAACAGGATTATGTAATGAGAAAAGCACTCAGACTCCCTCCTCACACGCCCAGCTCTCATTTGCCCAACCACTAAAGATAGAAATCTTTGCCTGAATAATGCAAACACGCTCCTCGTTCCCGATCCTTTCTGTACACAGACTTTAGCTGAACAGATGTGTGCGGCGAAGGGCAATTTATACATGTGACAGTCTCTGTACATTCACCCTGACAGCATTAACAGCTGATCTTCAGTTATGTTAACTGTACAAAAGACAGACTTGTACAAAACAAAACAGAGAAAAAAAATGGTTATCTATCTGTCTATCCCAAAGAGTTGACCTCAAATCATGCTTCATGCTACAAATACTCCCTCAAGCTCTGTCAAATCTGTCTATCATCTTATCTATCAATCTGTCAACTGACAGACTGTTTGTTCCTTCATTCTTTCCATCTTTGCATTTTAACTACCACTTTAAACTTTTCTTAGATTTAAATGTATTCAAAAGGTACACCACTCAGAGATTTCTCTGTTTTCTCTAATTTGCCGTAGAAATAAGTTATCATGCCAGCACATTTATATTTAGATTAGATCTGAATTAGAAGGATATTTCAGGCTCCTTGTCCATTTGCATCATGTACATTCTCAGATGTACTCATAGGATAATTTGTGATTTCAACCACAGATGTTGATAGAGAACCCAGAATTCTGGAATGTACCAGATGTGTTACTTATTGCATTTTATGTACTGCTACATTCATGTACACTTTAATGCGGGGCTGCCAGTCGATTAAAAATTGTATTCTGATTAATTATATGATGTGTTGATTAATTAATCTAATTAATCGCAAAATTATTTTAACTCTGGAAATACCCACAAATGGTTATTTAAAGCTATTTTTGTGTTAAATGAGAAAGTATTACACAAACATTTAGGCTGCAACAGGCTAACATAAACTATGGAACATAAAAGAAGATGATTTAGGAAACATCTCAATACATCAGTATTTTTTGTTCATATGTTGAAAGTCATTGAACCAAAACAGCTTTGTTACCCACAGTCTTCAAATGCCTGCTTTCATGTTCCACAAAAGACAGGTTTGAAACGACATGAGGATGAGTAAATGATGACAGAATATAATTATTTTTTTTGTGAACTATCCCTTTAATGTTTTTTTTTTTTTTTTTTTTTTTTTTTAACTAAAATGATCCTCTAAATAAGAAACCAAATCTGCCAGCAGGTGGTGGCAAATGCCTTTAGGAGTCATTCATTTATTCATTCAATTCGTTCAAATGGCTGATTCATTCAGAAATTAAGTAAATTGCTCTCTTTATGAATGGGCTTTTGAATCATTGGTTCACACGATTCGTTCAAAATGTGGATATCATGTGATATAAATAAATATGAGGCAAAACACATACAGAGACATTTTTTGTCAACAGTCAACTATATGAAATATAAGATGATTTACAGGTCTTAAAATATTTTAATTGCGTTATTTTTTCATAACTAATCAATTAAGTTACACTTAATTGCGTTACATGTTAAACTGACAACCCTACTTTTATGATTTCCTGCTTAAGAGAATGAATTGAAAAACTAACTAGCAAACTTCCAGTAGTATTCTGAGAGCTGAGGAGGAATAGCAGCCAATCAGAATATACATTGTGTTTAATATGAAGTTATGCGCAGCATAGTTTGGACCAATAAGATTTCAGTACAGGCGGGGCTAGTCAATGTGACACAGCAGGAAAACCCAAAACAGCTCGTGGTTGCAGCTTAAAGGGATAGTTCAGCCTAAAATGAAAATTCTTTCATTTCAACAACTGACGTGTTCAAAACCCAGAAAGGTAGTAAGGACATTGTTAAAATCTAAAATATAACATTACGGTTAAACCACCGATGTCGCATTGACTTTTTTAATGATGTCCTTACTACCTTTCTGGGCCTTGAGCGTGTCAGTTTTGTTGCTGTTTTTGCAGGGTCAGAAAGCTTTTGGATTTTGTCAAAAATATCTTAATTTGTGTTTTGAAGATATACGAAGGTCATATGGGTTTGGAACAACATGAGGGTGAGTAATTAATGATAGAATTTTCACTTTTGAGTGAACTATCCCTTTATATAAAAATTTCAAAAATTCTTATTTACCTATTTTTCATCTTTAGGAATGCTGGTAATATCTCAAATGCACAGATAATAATAATGAACTCTTTGTAAACATGTCTACTGTAAAATGCCGACTGTAAAGGAAATAAGGGCCACAGTGGCAGCATGAACAGGCCTAGCAGAGCGACCTGTTTATTGTTATTAATTGCCCACTGCCGCCCACCTTCAAGGGCCTGGAGGAGTCAGACAGGAAGGGCTACATTATTTCTCTCTCAGACTCATACGCAGCTTCCTTAACTCCCCTGTCATCACTGCAATGATTTAATTAAACCAGCCCGCTTCCCTCAGCCTTCTCGCCTCAGACCAGCCTCACGCTGACTGACAACCAACACATTACTATGCGCAGGCAGCAGGAGGGCGGCTACGAGCAGACATGAATGTATGAATAGATAGGATAAAAGGATGGCGTAATTGATTTTCTATCTGCTCTTCCATTTCATTAACTGAATAAATGTACTTGATTTTGGGCAGTTTTTTTTTTGCCTTGTTCAAATCAACCTCTTTGTTCCATTGTTGGTTCTTGTCATTGTTGGTTGACTTTTGTTTTTGTAGCGTGATAACGTTGCAGAAAAATAAGCTGTTTTGCACCCAGTAGAATTGCCAATGTGCGGGTACGTTCCCATGATCCTTTGCAGTTCTGAAACAGTTCTATTTGTCATTCTCTTGTATGACTTGCCTTTGAAGATCTGACAGGAAGCTTTGTTTTGTTGTTGTTTGTCATGTGGGATTTGTCCTGGTGTTAAGCAGTGTCACAGTTTTAATTTAAAATTTGTGTTATCTACAGTGGCACGTATTTACATTACGAATTATACACAGAGAGCTTTAAGTTTCTGACATTGTACAGACATAAACTGCTGTTTGTTTTTTCTTCCACCAGATGTGATCCATACAGTCGGCCCGATCGCCAGAGGAAATGTGGGCCAGACCCAAAAAGATGACCTCGAAGCATGCTACAAAAACTCCCTCAAGCTGATGAAGGACAATAACTTGAGATCTGTGGTGAGTTTAAAAGCCTTTGAGACTTTAAAATCAGCTATAAGACTCGGTTGATGCTTTCAAAACCGTGTTTTGAAATCTTGAAGTCAGGAAAATAACAGTTTTGAAGATGATTGTACAATGATGGCGTTGCTGTAAGACACATTTATAGTTGATTGTTGGATGGCTGCAGCACAACCTATGCCACTCCTTTCAGCAAATGTTTCTGATAAAGAGACATGCAGACAACAGACAACATTTTCTGTTGGTTCCACATGGGTTTTAGTGGTTTAGAGCTGTTGTGCCCCCCTCAGTGACTAACAGTTGCTCTTGTTATTGCAGCATTAATTCTCAAATTTTGTAACATGAAGCAGATCTAAAGCCAGATGTTGAATGCAATTCACACTTGGGCATGCTTTGTTTTGTTTTGTCTTTTGATGAAAATATTCCTTAAATGTAGTAAATATTTCATCATTTGATATACGTTACTGGAAATTACATGATGAAATGGAATGTAAATAGAAATTCATATCTTTTGTAAATGCATGGTACTGATCAGCTTGTGAACGATTCATTCATGCTCATTTCATTTTTCTACATTCCTTTTGTCATTGTAATTTCTCATCATTTTTTTTTTAATCACTGTCATAACTCAACCTTCTGGTGAAAGGACAGAATGCTCTTTGGTGGCATATGCTAATAATTTAGTCCACATAAACCCCATCTCTTTATCAACTGACGCTTAGCATCAAGTTCCTGTCATACTTTTTCCTTTATCGATAGTCCAACATACATTGCAAAGATCTATCACTACTTCCATTTCATTGTGATTTTTAATTTTAGTCAGCTTTGGGAGTGAACTTCTTTTAACTTGAGCGTCACGTTTTTAGAATGGCATTTCATGCAAGAGATGCGAGTGCAACAGTCAAACGTGTCCATAGAAAAAACAATGGAAAAGCAGCGCAATCTAATAAAAAACCCGTGAAGAACTACTACTGTATGTCTGATATTTAATGTTTGCGTTGTGATGACAGGCTGAAAGCTGCTGTTCATAGTTTTTACAGAATATTTGAAGAGTTCAGATGCAAAACCAGCTAAATCCATCTGACGCCTTTCTTTAAAAAATGCATTTTTATCAGGCTCTGTTGTATAGGTTTCTATGTACGTATGGGTACTTCTGATTGGGCTGAGGCTGGTATTTTAGCAAGTTCGAAGAAAAATTATTTGATGGACGTATAATATGTGTCGAGAACATTCACTCAGTATCATTATCTCATTTTTGACCGAGATGGCTTTTAGCTGGTTTTGCATCTGAACTCTTCATTTATAGTTAGTAATAGTCTACTGGTGTTATACGTTTAGTCATTTTATTTTGAATTTGAATTGCCTTGACTTTTGAGATTTTTTTTTTTTTTTTTTTTTTTTAAAGCATTTTCCTCACATTGTTTCTGAACATATGTGTATAAGACAAGTTTGTAAAAGATGTAGTTGTAGTTCGTGCATTTTTTTTTCTGCAAAGATATTTAACAAGTGATTTGATTAACATTTACATCATGTTGACTACTTGTGTGATGCAGTTGGAATATAATTTTTTTTTTACTAAAGGGTTAAAGGAAAAGTCCACTTCCAGAGAAAAAATTTACAGATAAAGTACTCACCCCCTTGTCATCCAAGATTTTCATGCTTGTCTTTCTTCAATCGTAAAGAAATTGTTTTTTGAGGAAAGCTTTTCAGCAGTTTTCTCCATATAATGGACTGCTATGGTGCCCCGAGTTTGAACTTCCAAAATGCCAATTAAATGCAGCTTCAACATTTCCAAATGTGGTTGTAAACGATCCCAGCCAAGGATGAAGGGTCTTATCTAGCTAAACGATCAGTTGTTTTCATTAAAATAATACAATTTAAATACTTTTTAATCTCAAATGCTTATCTTGTCTTGCTCTGCCTGAACTCTATGTATTCTGGCTCAAGACAGTTAGGGTATGTCAAAAAACTCCAATCCTATTTTCTCCCTAAACCACAAAAATCATTTCAAAATCATCCTACATTGCTGCAGAAGTAACGACCCAATCTTTGCAAAGTGAACATGCAAAGAAGATCAAACAGCCTTAACAAAAAAAAAAAGGAAAACAGCAATATAGGGCGATTTTGAAGTTGAGGGAGAATGAGATAGGAGTTTTTCGACATACCCTACCTGTCCTGAAATTTAATTATTTTTATGAAATGAACTGATCGTTTCGCTAGATAAGGCGTTTCTACCTCGGCTGGGATTGTTTACAACCACATTTGGGATCGTTTGAAGCCGCATTTAAACTGCATTTTGGAAGTTCTCGGGGCACCATTGAAGTCCACTATATGGAGAAAAATGCTGAAATGTTTTCCTCAAAAAACATAATTTCTTTACAACTGAAGAAAGAAAGACATGAACATCTTGAATGACAAGGGGATGAGTACATTATCTGTAAATTTTTGTTCTGGAAGTGGGCCTCCTTTAAAAAAGAAAAAGTTACTTGAATCATGTTGTAGTTACATTTTCAAGTTGACTAGATAAAAATCATTTAAAAAAAAAAAAATTGAGAATCGGTCAAACATTCTGAAAAAAAAGAGTTTTTAATTTTTTGCCATATCGCCCAGCCCTATGCTCCTTAATAATCCACTTAGTTCTGCATTGCCCATGTTTTATATGTTTTAGTGTTGTTACAGAAACAGTGTGTTCATAGTGTGACATGTGATTGATCTCAAATATAATAGTGCTCTACAGGTGTGTTTAAACTGATCAGTCCCCAGCATTATTTACTACGATTGTAACTTAAAACTATTAGTCAAAAACATCATTAGTGCAATGTTAATATATTTCATGCTGTGTTATTTTTCTTGTCATGGTTCCGTCGACAGTATGTTTTCATTAAAAACTGTTAATTATCAGCATGATGTTCCCTTGTTGGTCACATCCTCATTATAGCTGAGGAACATTGGATCAAAACAATTTCAGTTGCATTGCTATATTTTGAATGCAATTACTGCATATGATGAGCTTTTTCATGTATACTTTAAGTGTTAGGGTCAATTATTGCAGCTAGCTGCCAAAACATTTTCAAGGAGGTCATGGAACAGAATTGATTTTTTTTTATTCATAGCAAGTCATAACAAAGACGTTTTTGCTAGCTTTTAAAAAACTGTTCATACTATATGTCTTGCAGTCGCTGAAACAGCTGGAATGGATAAGACTCATATTTTCCATATTGCGACTGTATTCAGATTGTTTCTCAGCTCTGTAAATTACCAGACAACCTCAGGCTTTAATGAAGCTGGCCAAAGACCAGCAGCTTTGGACCGGGAAGACGTAGAGTCTGATCGTGCGCCGTTCCAGCTGCTGACCCTATCTCCACCATCTGGTGCGCATGAGTTATGGATCTGCTTTAATCCATGGTGGCCGCAACCAGAGGGGCCGTGCGCGAGACAGACCAATCAGCTCCTCCATCCAGACCAGCAGAGGCCCCAGAGAGGATCTCTCACAATTAGCCATGATGAGACAGTCTTTGCGGGACAAATCGCTAACTTCGGCACTTGATGAACCGCTTTAATCTCACCGTGAGGATGGAGAGGTCTGGCGTCATCGTCATTACAGGGATGGAATCGCGCGGTTACGATTGCACGAATGCACTTCTGGCTGCGAGGAAATGCACGCGCCGCCACGAGTGACTGGGAGTCAAATCCTAATTAGCGATTCTGTTTACTCTGTTTTATCTTATGGCGTACACAGACCTTCACTGCTGCAACCCATGTAGAAGGTCATGAATGAGTCTGGGGGGTTTGGGATGTATATTTACTCCCAAAGCATAGCCCAGAGATTCTTACAGGCCTCATTAGGTAGAACAGGAGAAGCCAGGAAAGGGGCCGTGCATCCTTCACTCTATATTTCTTTCCTTAAGCAGTGGCTTTACAGTACCCGCTCTTTTACATGCACATTCCACACTTGTATTTAGCTTCCTTTCTCTATTTATTTATTCAATAATTCACATATTGACGTGAAACAGGGCTCTGGTTTTACTCGAAGGCAAGTCCGGACATGTTTAGACAGCTGCTACAGATTATTGCTGCCCGTTTTGATTGACTGATGTCTGTCCGGTGAGTTTGGCTAGGCGCTATACACGAGCGCTTTAGTGTTTAGCGTTAGTCGCATACATTGAAATTAAAAATTCCCCCATTTTTATGGTCTATGTCAGCGGCTGATTTATAGCAGAGGTTCCAGACCACTTGCCTGGTAGATTAGTGCTAAACTCATTGGAGAATCTGTCACTTAGAAAGGCAGAGTAGTGAATGTTTCTCAAAAAGGAACGGTTCGCCTAGTGGGATCCTGGAGAATTGCAAGGGGATTTGAGAGGGGAAAAATGAAAAAACTGTTCAAAAAAACATAAACATGTGCAACAAAAGATGGGAATTGGATGAGCTCTCGAGCTAATCCTTGTTCTTGAGAGCCCAAAGACAGCCCCTGAGGCAGAGAGAGATCTGAACATGTGCTGCGGCCCACATGTGCTGCGCAGACAAATTCCCCTTGATTATCTCAAGCGATAGGGACCCGTGAACATATTTTTAGACAGGAGGAATCCAGTGCTGAAATGTTAGTATGAGGACCCTCGCTTCCCCGCTTTCCCCCATCGTTCCTGAAAGCATATTTGAAATTGTATAGCTGGATAGGTGCAAGTTAACTGTGATAAGAATCTTAACACATTTTTTATGAATTACAGTGAGATTCGGTCTTAGTAGTAGTGATTTTTTTAATTGTTTATTTATTAAAAGTGAAACTTGCAATTAAAATGGTTTGATTTTGTTTTCTTTGTTAATATTATTATAATTTATCCCTTTTTTATCGGCATGAAGATCTTTAGACAGGGGTGCTTGTCGCTTGCCAGCGAACACTCCTGCAGATTGGGATGAGTAATGTTTTACTGGAATAGATAGCTTAGGGCGCATTAGTTTAGCATGACACCTGTGTTTGCTCCGTGAAGCTCAATAAAGGATGAGCTTCATCTTCAGAAATGACAAGCTCTCACAGCCAAGATGCTTAACCTCCAGAATGCGGTTTAATGCTTTTTGGACCAGGAGCAGGAGATGGAGGACTCTCACTCTTCATCTCTGTCGGCTGTTGCCGTTTTTGCTCTGTTCCACATTAATGTTGGGAAAGATCAGTAAAGCTAGTGAGGGTTTTAGAGGGTTTTAGAGCCAGGATGTGTTATGAGTTATAAGGATGACTTATACATTTTGTTGTCAGTGATCTATTATTTTAGAGTTATGAAGTATTTATTACTATTTTGAATTCGCTTTTGTTTTTTTGTTTTAAGTTTCCATTTTGAAGTTAAAGTTGAGATCAAAAGTTTACATACACCTTGCAGAATCAATAAAATGTTAATTATTTTTCCAAAAGAGAGATCATACAAAATGAATGTTATTTTTTATTTAATATAGACCTGAATAAGATATTTCACATGAAATACGCTTACATATAGTCCACAAGAGAAAATAATAGTTGAATTTATAAAAAAAAGTTTGAGTCTGTTCAAAAGTTTACATACATTTGATCCTTATTACTGTGTTACCTGAATGTTTTTTATTTTAGTGATAGTTGTCAAATTCTTTGGTTTTCCAGCATTTTTGTGTATTTGATCACTTTCCAACAATGACTGTATGATTTTGAGATCCGTCTTTTAACATTTGATCTACAGATTCAAAAGTTTTACCCCCGGCTCTTAATGTATCGTGTTTCCTTGTGAAGCACCAGTGAGCATTTGAACCTTCTGTAATAGTTGCATATGAGTCCCTCAGTTGTCCTCAGTGTGAAAAGATGGATCCCCAAATCATACAGTCATTATGGAAAGCATTCAAATACACAAAAAATGCTGAAAAACCAAACAATTTGTGGGACCTAAAAGATTTTTCTGAAGAACAGCAGGAGTTTAACTGTTCAGGACCAACAAGGGACTCATGAACAACTATCACAAAAAAAAAAAAAAAAAAAAAAAAAGCCCCACACAGCTGTGAATTATTCAGGTAATATCGCAGTATTAAGTATCAAGTGTATGTAAACTTTTGAACAGGGTCATTTATTTTTCTCTTGTGGACTTTATGTAAACGTATTTTATGTGAAATATCTTATTCAGGTCAGTACTAAATAACAAAAATAGCATGTATTTTGTATGATCCCTCTTATTTTGGTAAAATAATTAACTTTTTCAGATTTTGCAAGGCGTATGTAAGCTTTTAACCTCAACTGTATCTATTTTTTTTTTTTTTTTCCAGTTTTAATATTAGTATTTCAGTGTGTATTTTTTTTTGTTTCAGTAAACTTCCAATGCAGCTTTTCCAATTTTTGTTTTTCTGTATTTTCGGTGTATCGATCTATATGTCTGTCTATCTCTGTCTGTAAAGTCTGTAAACTTTCAAACTTCCATGGCTTTTTAAACATTTTTCTTTCTTGTAAATTTTTACATTTTTCTAGTTAAAAATTACTAATATGAATTTCTTTAAATTTCAGTTCTTTCTGATTTAATGACTTCCTCAGACCCTATCTATATATAATGCAGCTCTCTTATTATTCTACTTTTAGTACTTTTGTGTTTTAAAAGTATGCTGCTGTGTGTATGTGAGAGAATGTGATTAAAATCTGGCATATCCGGGCACACGGCTCCCATGTGAACCCCGGATACACACTCCCACTCCTGCGCTCGGTTCGTTTCTGCGACCGAGTGAGCAATCTGTCACGTTCCCCCAGAGGCCCGTTGGAGCCACGTGTGACCGCGGCCTGGTCTGAGGACATCAGCAGAGCTAACCGCACTCCAGAACGCCAGCATGGGGAATAGTGGGAACTGTGGCTCTGGCGGAGTGCATTTACCATGCACCCATGAAGCCACAGAATGCTCTTCGGCGCTGAGAACTGATAATTTACAGTGGCCCTTGTCTCAATCTGCTGGCTAGATAAAAAAAAAATTGCCGCCATGACGGCCTCTGCTTATGTGCACCGTAAGCGGTAGTTGCTCATATGGGCGGTGCTGTGGTAAAATGAAAGGGACGGGTGAGTACAGATCGCAAAATCAGTCAAGATAATAAAACTGTCTGAACGGCCAGGGTGGGAGGAGTCTTGCTCTAGTGCTCTGTCAATATGTATGAGAGCCAAGAGACATTAAATGTACGACACTTGCTGTGGTATTTTGGGACACCGAGAGCTCGGGGAAGCAGTAGAGGATTTTTGTAACATTGTTAATGAGAGAAGACTTGATAACAGTTGCGAAGAACAGAAAGAGAATAGAACCACATAGCAGACAGTGTTGCTGATAAAGCATTCACACTTTGTGATTAACCAGGGTGTTAATTGTCAGATTTTTTTTTTAAGATTGAAGAACGTAAATCACTGGTGAAAGAATGAAAAACACTTGCTCTTTAGCTACACTACCTTTCAAAAGTTTGGGGTTGGTAAGGTTTGAAATGTTTTTTTTTTTTTTTTTTTTTTTTTTCTATTTTATTTGATTTTATTACTCCAATCCTGGTGTTTTATATGCCAAAATTTGCTAAATCTGGTTGCGATCTAGATATTGGGGTCTTTTCTTGTAGCATTTTCTCTTTTTTTATACATTGAATTGTGGCAGAGGTAGTTGTGCATGTATTTGCATGTATAGCAATTCAATAGTCGACCCCTCAGAGAGCACCTCATCTCCATACGGGCTTGTTGAATGCCTGAAGCAACTAGGTGGATAGGTCTCTTGTCTTCATTAGCCATGCCAGCCTGTTCTCATTCCCCTTCTGTAAAAACAGCCAGTCACTCCTGCACGAGGACAACGCCATCTGGTAGCCATTCCCCACTCCAAGGCGATTCGTTTTTCCCCAAACTCATAACATACCCTCCGGTCCTGACCTTTTACAAAGAGAAATAACTATGTTTATCCAAAACATCATCATCGTCTCATTTTGCATTGATTCTTTTGTGTGTTTTTGTTCATTATATGACATTCATGTTGAGTTATTAGATTGCCAACCCTCTTATTTTTCTTTAAAGAGCAAAACCACCCTACTAAAATGGTCTGTTATGAAAATTTCTGGGAAAGAAGTGCGATACAAAACAATGAGGGTTTTTCCCCTTACATTTGGCCCATATTGAATATCCGATATACCTCAGATGTCTTTGTTGCACCACTAATAGTCCCCTGAGTAACGGACCTCCTCCAGGTTTTCTGAGCCCACAGGGAACCACGAGTAGGTGCTTTCCGTAGTGCTACATCATTGAGATATTTTAGTAAATACACATTAAACAAACTTCTGGGCGGTCTACTATCATTTCGTAAGGAATAAAGAGCCGGGCAACGTTTTAGTGGCCTCTCTTTTCCCAGACAGATGTGTAATCATAGCGCTAGCTTACTTTTAGATTGTCTCGAAACCACAAATTGTTGATTGAAATACCGAAAGCCCAGCAGAATGCGTGATTGATGGTGTTGTGCGGTGAGATTGAACAACCAGTTTTAGATAGTTTCAAAATTTCCATTGGCTTTGTGCTGTAAGATGTGATGATGTGATTTTTTTTTTTGGCTTTCAATCCCACATTGGAGGTGTTCCTAGCACTACCATTTTGTTAAATGTAGCATTACGCTTGTGTTGTCCATGAAAAGGTGAGAGATGGGAAGCTCTCAGCTTAGTTTCTTATGTGTTTAGGGTCAAGAGAGACTTTAAATCTTGTCCTGGAGAAAAAAGACTTTGTTTACAGGGAATCCTTTAAGACTTTTGTGGCTTAATATAACATAAACGATGTCTCTTACTGAAATTTGTTGTAGAAACCTTTACGTTTTTGTTTTATACGTATTTTGGACTATTGGGGGCGCCATTATTTCACTGACATGAAATGGTTGCACTCGGTTGAGCTGCTGGCACTGCCTGTTGCTATTTTTTATTGCAACACAACCTTGAATACAATTACTGAATACAGTACGATGCAACATTGTGTGGCTTTTGGTTGTAGTTTTGGCAACAGGAGAAACGATGCAAGTCTTTGCTGCTTTCCTAGCGATTTGAAGAGTAGAAAAGAATGGCAAGATGCCTGTGGATGAATGAAATTTCCTAAAGACCTGTGTCTTTGTTCTCTCCACTTTAGCCCTGATGCCTCTGAGCCTTTTAGTAGAGCACAGCTACTGAAAGAGCTTATGAATGGCAGAGACAAGAAACGCTAGATGCCATCCTGACATACGGCGTTTGTCATGACACCGCAGTCACTGAAGCAGTTTCTCAGCGTGGATTTCTCTCGATATCTAGGGTGTTTAGACGCCTTGTGGGGAAAAATCGATGGTACGGCATCTGGTTTAAGCCTACGTTTACATACATCACCACCTGTAGGCTCTTTCAGTAGCCGTGGTCGTCATATCAGTATTTTATTTTCCGAGTTGTGTAGCACCAGTTGTGTTCAACCAATTTATGTCATCTAAATAATGGCACCCCCCATAGTCCAAAATGTGTTTTGATTTTTTTAAATAACATAAATCTTTAATGGGTTTTCTACGAGATGTTTCAATAAGAAACGCATTGATTTTTACAAAGCTCATCATTCTGAAAAACTTGGTGTTCTCTGATTAGCCAGCTATTAGCCAGTGCGTTGTGATTGGCCGAATACCTAAACCGTGTAATGGAAATGTTACGCCTTTACCGTGTTGTGATGCCGTGCCCCGGCCGGCGCGACAAGACAAAAACAATAAAAGCCATTATAAATGAGGCATTTGTTGCATCCAGTGAGGACATAATCATTGATTATAGTGACTTGTACTGTCTTTTTCCACGTTGCATTGCGTTACTTTGCGCCCCGCCACATAAACATAACACCATGTCTACATTTTTGATTGTAGAAAGAACAAACAACAAGCACTACTCAACACTGCTTAAAACTCGCGTTTAAATAGCCAATAGCAAATTCTGTAAATATGAAAATGTACTTACAGGCTGTGAGTCAGAAGCACCGGACTGTCCTTGCAAAGTTGGAATCGCCTCACTTTATAGTGTGCACAGCCGCATTGTAGGCTACTCTGCTAGATTCAGGAAACAGTCCTCAGTAAAATGCGCTGCACATACTTGAATATTTGCGTTGTACTGTTCTGGAACAGTGTTGTAAATATAACTTGTAGATGTGTACTCATTCTGAAGGCCAAACAAACTACTTTCGCTTTCACAACAAAACACACAGCGTCTCCACAACATGGCAGCGGCTGCAACAATACTACAGCGAGACTAAAAGTTACGCCGTCTTTGTTTGCGTTTACATTTGGGCGGTATTATGCAAATCTTCCCACACCGTGACATAGACATGTGGGGGTGTGTTTGAATGAGCCGTTTTAGCAAGGCTGAGTCTTAACTTTTATAAAGAAAATCTCTTTGGGTTTGAGACTTAAATCTTTGCAACTTTACAGCTTGTAACACTCCAAAGACAAAGGAAAACATGAAATCGCATCATATGACCCCTTAAATACCCTGGGTATACAAATTCTGACATCATTTACTGTTTTTTGGAACAACATGAGGGTGAGCAAATGACTAATGAATTTTAATTCTCGCATAAACTATCTCGTTGAAGCCAGCGCTGCTAAACGGTGAGCCGACCACATTATGAGGCTAAACGCTGAAGCGCTCACAGGTGATGACTGGACACTCCTTCATTTAGCTAAAAGGTTGAATTCTAATGCGGTGTGACTGGATCAAGGCTATTTCACTCTTGAACGAGTGCACCGCGATAAGAGAGCTAATTCTTTGATGCAATCGTCTGAGGAAAGAGAATCAATGGCAATATTATCACCTTCACTGTTTGGGAGCAATTTCTGACACCATCTCATTTACATGGCGCTCAATCGATGCATTTGGAGGGACATGCATAATTAATAACCCTGCACGATGCATGAGGTAATTAATAATTGAACTGAATTATTTTACTCAGCGTTGTACCTAAGCGCCTGTGGTGATGTTTTATTGCATGAACATGTCCAGTCATGTTCCAGCTTATTGTAACAAACAACAACAACAGAAATCTCCTGAAAGTGATATTGTAAACACTCCAAATGCAGGAATGGACCCCTAAAGAGTTTTATCACGGCGCTTAAAACCGGTGTGCCGCTTCATTATTTATGCATTTAAATGTTCACATGTAAAACCGCCACCCCATCCGCTCTCGCTTTCAGGGATTCGGCTCCCCGAGTGATTAATTAATGTACATTTATGTGCTTAACGGATCGCGCACCAACTTTCTCTCCAGCCCTTTCCCCCCCTTTTGCTCATAAATTATTGTCACTGTACGTAAGTGGCACCAGCTTCGTTTCTGGAATAGCTGTGAGTGGCATAAAGCTTTTATTGTGGGTGTGCGCGGGCAGCTCGTAAGACCGCTAAGCAAACCGCAATAAAAGCTTGACAGTATTGAAGGGTTTATGGCTAGATCCATATAAACTCTCTGTTTTATTCTGTGTCCGCTGATCGACTTTTAATGCTCCTTTACTGGAACACTCCGGCATTTTCTTTTGCTCGCGCGTGCTGGGATATTGAACCGTGCGATGAGCTGTAATAAGCGAAATTATAACTTTTTAATTTCATTATTTTGCTCACACTGCTCACTACATTGCGGTAAACTTAATCAGGAGAGCATGAGCCCGCTGCTTTGTTTCCCATAAGCCATATGCGTGAAGATGAGAGCTTTGGTAATGAGCAGCAGATTTGAATGATGATGCAAAATTACTCGGCTGCAGGACCTTTTTATCTCAGAACGCTCATATGTTTATGGTTTTAATATCCGCGCTTTCCCGAGCAGCTGTAATGGCGATGCCGCGCTCTCCACCGGAGTCCGTGGCGGAGGGCGTACGCACCCCCCTCCAGACTTCTGTGGCCAAGTTTGTTCCCTCTGCCCTACATAAAAACACCTGCATGCATCTAAAAGGTTAATTAGAGTGAAGCTTTTAAAAAGGTCACCGTGTCACTTAGTGTTGTCTTTGCTATTTATCTGATCCAGAAACACAGCCAACAGTAAGCCAATTAGCTCCAATTAGGGCCGTGGCGTTCGGGTTGCCTAGCACGTATTAACGAAGAGGCCGTCTGTAATTTCCATAGTCGGCCTCGCTCTGAAAGTGACGAATTTGTGAAATTGCAAAGTGGGGCACGGAGGAATCGGTGCATCCCTTGACATTTCACCCCGACCATCCAGGAGCTGTAGTCGGGGTTGGTGTTGGCCTGAAATATGGAGGTATGTAAAATGTGACATTTTACTCCAGCGGTCTAATCAAGGCTGATGAAGGGGCATAGTGGGGGAAATAAAGCATGTAGCCAGCATGTGGGGTGTGGCTAACTGATTACGAGCCTCAGGGAGCCATCTGTGACTGTGTACCATTATCTTTCTTCCTTTTGGAGGTAATTTTAGAGTATGTGGGGGGAAAAAAAACTGGCAGTGAGCTATGTGAAACAAAAGTGAAACAAAGTTTGAATGGGAAAAGTTTACGCCAGTGGACTTTCTTCACCTAAATGCACTGTGCTAGGCTTTTGATATGTGGTGTCTGTCAACTTGTCGAGGGAACTCCCAAAAGGAGGAAACTTTTGAGACCATCTAGTGAATTTCAGTTGTTTGTATTCCTCTGCCACACCACAATAGGATCGACAGCCAAGAGGTTGTCAGTGAAAATGCTGATTAAACAGATGTTGGTCTCAGTGGCTCCGTGGGAGGCGAGAATTCCACAATGAGTGGATATTAATTAGACATTACCAAGGGTGGGTTTCAGATTCTGAAGCAAAACAAGAGACTTCATCTCCTCTGTATTCACAATGACACATGGCAGGAGAAAGAATTCTGTGTGCCAAAGTGATTCCCTATGGCTCGTATAGACGGTGAGATGCCACATTAGAATTAGAGTTTTTGATGGTAGGCTACATCACTTGTGGTTGTGCTGTATAATGCATTTTATACAGAGTTGAATTAAACAATTAATGGGTAAAGTTAGTTTGGACAGGTATTTATTGTTTTCTGTAGGTTTGGGCTGGAATGCAGTGGCACCAAGTGTTGAACACTTAATTCACACTTAAACATGTATGAATGTCATGGCTTTATAAAACTGTAAAAATACTGGGAAAAATAGAGTATATGCAGACAAAACAAACTAAATAAGCAGGTTGATTGTTAGGTTGATTGTTAGGTTGTTAACTGTAAAACCATAGATAAATTGTACAAAAATAAGATAAAAGGTATTATGTATTAGATTTGTATTAGAGTGTTTTTTGTTCTGTTCTGTTCGGTTTCATTCAGGTTCTGTTTTCTAGTTGTGTGTCTTTTGGTTCTTGTTTTGTTTTGTTTGGTTTGTTTCATGTTTTTTGTTTTGCTTGGTTTGGGTTGGGTTTTGTGTGGTTCATGTTTTGTTTTGATCAGTTTGGTTTGGTTCATGTTTTTTTTTTTTTTTTTTTTGGTTTTCTGGTTTAGTTTGGTCTGTTTTTTTGTTTGTTTATTTTGTTTTCGTTTGGTTTGATTCGGGTTTGATTTTCTGGTTTAGTTTTGTTTGGATTGGTTCGTGTTTTGTTTGATTTGGTTCTTGTTTTGTTTTCTGGTTTTGTTTTGTTTGGTTCATGTTTTTTTGTTTGTTTTTTGTTTTGTTTTCTGTTTTGATTTGTTTGGTTTGGTTCGTGTTTTGTTTTGTTTTCTGGTTCTGTTTTGTTTGGTTCATGTTTTGTTTTGTTTGATTTGGTTCCTGTTTTGCTTTCTGGTTTTGTTTGGTTTGGTTCTTGTTTTGTTTTCTGATTTTGTTTGGTTTGGTTTGTGTTTTTTTGTTTTCTGGTTTGTTTTGTTTGGTTTGGTTCGTGTTTTTTGTTTTCTTTGGTTCGTGTTTTGTCTTCTGGTTTTGTTTGCTTTGTGTTTTGGTTTGTGGTTTTTGTGGTTTTATTTGCTTTGTGTTTTATTTGGTTTGGTTCATGTTATTTTTTCTTTTGCTTTTGTCTTTTTGCTCATACTTTTTGGGTTTTTTTGGGTTGTTTTTTTTTTTTTTTGGTGTGGTTTTTGTTTTTCCTCCCTATACAGTTAAACTTTATTTAATAAACATGTAGGTCATTATATCAAAAGTGATGCTTTGGGGCTACAATCCAGAATGGGTTGAAAAACTTCAACTGAGGCTAAGATTCATCGTAAATGCAATTAATTGGCTTTCAGTGAGCATGTCAAAACAGGCAATGTAAGACTGACGACTTTGCCCTAGAACGAAAGTAATCTTTTACGATTTCTTAAACTGCTGGCCTAAATCAGACAGTGTGCACCAGGCTTCTGCCATTGAGATGCACGACCAGAGAGTATAAAGCCCTGAGGAACCCTGTCTTAAAAGAGGGAGGGATTGTTATTTATCAGAGGCCTGGTGAGAGAGGAACATGTTTCATTCATTAGAGACATTTGGTCCTGAGATATATGAAGGTCTGTCAATGTGCGTACTGCCGCTAACACCTTCTGACAGCTTTCATCCCATGGGCGAGGCAGATTCACCCAGCTGCGAAAAGTGCAAGAAATCGCCTAATCAGTTCATGCAGCCGGAGTTCCATCTTGCCGTCGTTATCACGGCCGTCGGTGTTGATTGCAGTGTGAGAGGATGGTGTGAGGTGCAAGAGGTGGTCTGTCCCTGGCGATTGTTTTAACAGATTGGTTTTCCTGTGGCAGTGGCAGGGTGGTCAGGATGAGTTCTTGTTTACATCATTACAGTTAATTAACAGGCAGAAGTACAGCAGAGGGGAGCAGACGCCAGTGGGGCCGGACCCAACTGACACGTATATGCTTGTGCATGACATCGGCAGCGATGTCACTTTTTTCCCCCAGCGGTGGCCGTCAGAGTTGCTCACCTCCACAAGTCATGAGTCCAGATCAGCTGCAGAGAGCCTGTCTAGATCTGAATGATTTGATTAGATAATCAGAGCGCCGTCAAGCATGCGAAAGCCTGTCTTTGTCTCATACCCGTCTCCTAATTCTTCCCTCCCAGTTACACTCTCATCATTACACTTCAACGCAGCTACGCATGGGGGCATTTTCAATTTAATGCTCGCAGATGGATATTTTAATTATTATTGAATCAACCGTAATGGGGCCTACGAATCTGTGCATTCTTTATAACACATTTAATTAAAGTTGCAGGGCGTGACATGAAACACGACACCGCCACTGCATCAGACAACTTCTCGACAAGTATGAACGAAAAAGTAGCCAATTATCTCACACCAACAAAGAAAGGTTTAGTACTTTCTTGTTTATGTACATGGAATTAATGAATTAATGATGTCTTTCACACTTTTCCCATAGAGCTGAATAATGTTTATTTTCGTATGATTATTATTATTATTATTATTATTATTATTATTATTATTATTAGTCATATATTTTTTCATAATAATGATATTAATAATAATAATAATAATCATAATTTTGTTATAAAAGTTAGTTATAATAATATATAAACAAAATAATTATTATTAGTCCTAATCTTTTTAATAATAATTATTATTATTATTAGTAGTAGTAGTATTATTGTATTAATTTGTGAAATAATTTTGCATGTTATAATAATAATAATAATAATAATAATAATAATAATAATAATAATAATAATAATAATAATTTAGTTATGAAAGTTAGTTATAATAATATATAAACTATATTATTAGTAGTAATAATATTTTAGCTAATAATTACTATAATATTATTACTATTATTATAATTATTATTATTAATTTATGTATTTATTTGTGAAAGTTACTTTATGAGCAATATTTCTCGTTATTGTTGTTTTTGATAATAATAATAATTAATAATAATATATAAACTAAATTATTATTATTAGTCAAATAATCTTTTTCCATAAAAAAAAAAAAATAATAATAATAATAATAATAATATTAACTATTATTATTATTATTATTATTATTTTGTTTGTTTGTTTAATAATTACTTTGAGCAATTTTTCACATGTTGTTTTTGATAATAATAATAATTTAGTTATAAAAGCTAGTAATATTCATGTATATAAGCTAAATTTTATTATTATAAACTAAATATTATTATTACTATATTATTATAATATTATTAGTAAAAAAAAAAATCTAGTAGTAATAATAATAATAATTATTATTATTATTATTATTATTATTATTATTAAGTAACAGTTTTTTTAAAATGGAAATTTTACATTAATATGCACACTAACAGTCAAAAGTTTGAGCACACTTGAGTGAAATCATGTTTCAATTTTTAAATACATTTAAATTAATAAATTAAAAAAAAAAGATATTTTGTAAAATTTTATGACTTAACTGTTATTCTAAATGTGCTTATTCTTTGCTATAATAAAACAAAATAAGCAGGTGTGTCCAGACTTTTCACTGGTAGTATAATTTAAAACATTTAAATTACACTACCAGTGAAAAGTCTAGACACATGAGTAATTTAGACTAAGACACACCTGTGAACTTTTTACCTGTTTCGCAAAGGTGAGTGTCATCAACGCTAGCGCTGTGTATATGAAAACAGGTGTCCGTGGTATATTTGCACCTCCAGACTCACACAGATTGCTTTCCCGCAGAGCTGCTAAAGGCCTCAGTGGTCGCCTCACATCCTGTGACATCGCTCTCCATATGCACATTAATTTATGCCTACCACAGCCGCTGACTCAGAAAAAGGAGAGAAAAAATGCACCGGCACATCTTATTAGATTTCCTTTGTAGCCCAGATATCCAGTGTTGGACATATTTAATAACCCTCAGCTAATTATAACGGCTTGTTATAGTTTTGAGCAAATTATTTTCTGGAGGGTAATGCTGACAGGTGTGCTGAGTGATTTCTATGGCCGACTGCCATTTTCAGTAGTGTTGACAGAAATGTGGACAGAGGAATGGGGTCTTGGAGTTTTGCAGAGGGGAGAAATAACCTGGTCTTTGTTCTGTGCTTGGGAGACACTGGAGCGATAAAGTACCTCAGCTTTTTTTTTGGTTAAGCAATGATGTACCAAATTAGGTTTAATCACGTTACATGGTTTTTATCATGTAACTGACATTTACTCCTCAACAGTTTTCCCTTGATATGGTATCTCAACGCATTTGAGCATCACATGGAAAAGAAAAAGATGAACAGAAATCTGCCATATGGCTAGATTACTCAGCATTGACACTTCTTTTCCGCTTGCAGCATGTTCAACACATTTCCTAAAATAATGTCAATATTTATATCATTTTTATATCTAATTTTAAATAGCGCTGTGTTTCTTTTTTCTGCAAGAGGCAGGAGGAGCTCTGATATGTTGGTACATTGCTGTATATAGCTTTCGTGTATTGAAACCGAACGAAATCCTTTGACATTTAAATTGGATTTGCACACAATATATACAGCTTTTATGCAAATTATGCATGTATGGTGAATGTTAATTCTGTACACACAGCTTGCATTTGTTCACAAGTGTAAATTCTCCCATAGACTGCGGTGCAACTTTTGTGTTTACCACTTTTTCCCTCCAGGCAGAGAGGCCGAATGCTTTCATTTGGAAGTAAGCGGTGTTTACGCCCGTTGCCGTAATTCTTTAATCGCATCCGCCGTCCCAGCACATCACCAGGTTTAGTGGCATTACCATCTCTCAAGGTCACTTCTAACAAGAAGGTCTTCACTACGCCTGCACACTATTGATTGGCTTGCAGCTTCAGTCGAGCACAAAACAAGGTCTGCTCTCACATTCATGAAGGAGCCTCGTCACATCTCAGCCGCGTTTATGAGAGACGCGGCGAGCCCTAATGCAGAAGATGAAGGTAGATCAGCCCTATATACAACCATGAATACCAAGAAAGGCATCGCAATCCATCCTCATATATCACTTGTGTATTCATAGAATAGATTTCATAGCTTTAACCCAGTTTCCTCTGGTCATGCATAGGGATTAGAGAAAAAGTTTTCTTCAGCTTTAATATGGCAAAGGAATTGGTTGCCTAAAACTGAAAGTTCTTTTGTTATTTGCTCACCCTTATGTTATTCCAAAACAGTATGCTTTTCTTTACTCTGTGGGGCACAAGAGGGAAATGTTTGAGAAATAGCCTGTCAAGCTGCGAAAAGCACCATAAATATGTCGTAAAAGCGCTCCATATGACTCATGCATTGTTGGGGAAGCTACTTTGAAACTCTGTGGCAAGATACAAGGTATGCATTATTTACGATAGTTCAAACTAGTATTTAAACTACAGTCAAGTCTTCTCTCTTGGAAAATATACCAACAAAAAGTATAGAGCTCTGCTGAAGGTTTTTTTTTTTTTTTTTTTTTGTCAGGATCTTATAGATTATATATTTTTCAGACTATATGATTTAGCAAACAACAGTATTTGAAGTATTTGAAGAGAGTTTAAAGTTGTCCAAATTAAGTTCATAGCAATGCATATTACTAATCAGAAATTAAGTTTTAATATATTTATGGTAGGAAATTTACAAAATATCTTCATGGAACATGATCTTTACTTAATATCCTAATGATTTTTGGCATAAAAGAAAAATCGATAAATTTGACCCATCCAATGTATTTTTGGCTATTGCTACAAATATACCTGTGCAACATAAGACTGGTTTTGTGGTCCAGGGTCACATATTATAAATGTCTTTACTGTCACTATTGATCCATTTAATGCACCTTTGTTGAACAAAAATATTAATTAAAAAAAAAAAAAAAAACTTACCTCAAACTTTTGAATGGTTGTGTTTAATTTGCACAAAGTAAACAACACCCTGAATTTAATTTATAACTCATCTGAAAACATAGTAGTACATAGCAGCATTTAAAGGGCACCCCGGGTATTAATACGTATGGCTTAATGTAACGTAAATAATGTCTCTTAACTAAAAATAAAATGTTGTATAAAACCCATTAGACTTGTGTTATTTAAAAAATCCATATTGTTTTATATATATTTTGGACTATGGGGGGCGCCATTATTTTGATAACATGCAATAATTGCACACTGTCAGCTATTGGCACTACACAACTAGGAATGCACAACTCTGAAAATAAAATGACGTGATGCCACATAGTGTGGCTTTTGGTTGTAATTTTCCGTCGAAGGGCAACAAGAGAACCAATGTAGATCTTCACTGCTTTCTTAGCGATAAGAATAGGAGAAAATAATGGGAAGATGCCTGTGGATGAAAAAAAACTTCCTGAAGTCCCATGTATTGTTCTCTTCACTTTAGCCTCTGAGGCTTTTAGTAGACCACAGCTACACTCTAAAAAATGCTCGGTTAAAAACAACTCAGCTTGGGTTATTTGGCAACCTAGCGCTGGATAAATATTGGACAGAACACATACTGGGTTATTTTGACCCAGCTGTTTGGGTTAAATGTTTTTAACAAACATACTGGGTTATTTTATTGAAGTCAACTATTGTTTAAGAATTATTATATTGCTGGCTTAAAATGGACTGGAACTGTAACACACAGAATTACTAGAGGCAACAGTAATAATCAAAAGATGAACATTAATTTTTAGCAAGAACACATGGACAAAATACAAGACAAATTGAATTTATTTGGGTGAATACAGCATATTTTACAATATTACATACATTTTAGCTTGTTTAACAAGCATTTTAGACATAAAAAGTAACATTTAAAAGTAGAATTTTAATTTTAATGCATTCAGCCGTTCTCTCTAATCGTTTTTTTTTTTTTTTACGGAAGTAGCGCTAATTCTCATGCCGGTGTGTCACCGAAATCTGAGCCGGTGAAGGGCTGCTGTTCACCAAGGTTACTGCAAACTTCAGACAGTTTCACTCGAGGCTGAAAGATGTCGTGACTGACTCCATAACCTGCCCATAAACAAACAGTACTGACATTAGAGAACATATTTTAACATCAAATTAAATTAAACTCAGTACTATAACTAATAAAATCCATGCATTTTATGCAAGGCAAAAGGCATTTCCATCCTGTGAAACAACCGCTGCTGACTCAGCTGACTGACATTTCGTCCTTATGTTGCTTTGCGTAAAATAATATAATTTACAGCACAGTAAAGACTTTATAAATTAAATAAAATGTATACAAACCTTTTTTCGCTGAAGAAGTGCACCAAATCAGCAGTGCTGAGAACCGCTCTCTCCTGTAGAAGACTCAAAAAGCCAGTGCTGTGACTGTAACTCAGCAGCTGGGTTGTTTCGTCAGAGACTGGCTTAACCCAGCGGTTGGGTAGAATAAAAATAACCCAGCGTTAAAAATGACCCAGCAAATTAGTTACAGAAAAACTATTCAGCACCTGGGTAAAAATATTAAAAATAACCCAATAAAATGACCCAACAAGCTGAAACCAGCATTTGGGTTAAAAAAATAACCCAGCATTTTTTAGAGTGTACTGTAAGAACGTACAAATGGCAAAGACATGAAACACTAGATTCCATCCTGGCTCTTAAAAATAAAGGTGCTTCACGATGCCATAGAAGAACATTTTTTTTGTTTAAATGGTTCCATAAAGAATCTTTAACATCTGAAGAACCTTTCTATTTCATGAAAGGTTCTCTGTGGCAAAAGAAGGTTCTTCAGATTATAAAAAGGTAAGAAAGAGATGGTTCTTTAAAGAATCTTTGACTGAATGGTCCTTAGTGAAACCAAAAATGGATCTTCTATGGCAGTGGTTCTCAATTCCAGTCCTAGGGTCCCACTGCTCTGCATGTTTTGTATGTTTCTGAATCTGACACACTAAGTTCGTGCATCTTTCTCCTAATGAGCTGATGATATGAATCAGGTGTGTTAAATGAGGGAGACGTACAAATTGTGCAGAGCAGTGGGCCACGAGAACTGGCATCACGTTGAAGAACCTTTTAAAGCACCTTTATTTTTAAGTGCTTCTCAATGCAAATTTCACTCGATATCCAGGGGCGTTTAGGCTACTTGTGGGGAAAAGTCTATGGTATGGCATGTTCTTACTGAAATACGTAGTAGAAAAGCCATGAAAGACTTACGTTTGGACTATGCCATTATTTCAATGATGTCAAATGGTTGCACTTGATGAGCTACAGGCACTACACAGCTCGGGGAATAAAAAACTGATATGATGACCACAGCTACTGAAAGAGCTTACAGGTGGCGATGATAAAATCGTAGGCTGTACCATCGATTTTCCCTCACAGAGAGTGTAAACACCCCGCCTATTGAGTGAAATCTGCGCTGACAAACTCCTTCAGTGGCTGCAACGTCATGACAAGCGTTGCATGTTTACATCTTGCCAGGATGGCATCTAGCGTTTCTTGTCTCTGCCATTTATAAGCTCTTTTAGTAGCTGTGGTCTACTAAAAGCCTCAAAGGCATCAGGGCTAAAGTGGAGAGAACGAGACGCGGGCCTTAAAGAAGTTTTATTCGTCCACAAGCATCTTACTATTTTTTTCTCCTCTTCTTATCGCTAGGAAAACAGTGAAGACTTACATTGCTTGTCTTGTTGCCTTCGACTGAAAATTACAACCAAAAGCCGCAGAACGTGACATTGTTTCAGTATTTAATTTTCGGAGATAAAAATAGAAACAGGTTGCGTCAGTAGTTCAACGAGTGCAACCATTTTACATCATCAAAATAATGGCATAGTCCAAAATATGTGTGAAATGATGTGGATTTCTTTTTTTTTTAAATAACACAAGTATTTCAAGGGTCTTCTACTACATATTTCAATAAGAGAATTAAGCCATACAAGTCTTAATACCCAGGGTTACCTTTAACAAAGTGTTTTCTACAAAAAAAAAAAAGCCTGAATACATAAAGCACTGTCTCTCACGTGTCTGCCATTGACATCTGCCTGCTCGATGCATCAAACAGCATTATATTTGACTTGAGAGCTACAGCAGAAGTCAAGATATTCAGTGAAAGAGAGCAGCATGAGCATCGTAGCCACTTTTGCACTGTATGCGAATTACAGATGAAGCCATTGTAAAAATGGAATCAGCTGTGACCACTCGAAAGTGCCTGTCTTTCCTTTTTTAGGTTGATCTGGCCTCTAAGATGGTTGTAATGTTATATTTATGTGCTCTGTCACCATAGCTCACTCATAAAATGGTGAGCCGTGTACCAGTTATTTAGCATGTAATGAGATTCTAATATGTGACATTGAGCTCAGAATAGATCTGAGATTATAGATATTGGTCTTTTTTGGCTCTCTGCTCGTTAACAGACTGACAGCCCTTGAAGTGAATCCTTGCTCCTGCTCTTTAGAGGTAATTAAAAATTATATGGCACATTTCCATTAATCTGTCATCTAGTGCCCTGCTGATGAGTTCTCGGTGTAGTTTGACAGGTTAACCATTCGTCTCGCTGTCAGACGCTGACCTGATATTGGATGTGCAAATGGGTCTACGTTGTTTGGTCCTTTTTAAGCACATCTTAAAGTGAGGATTCAGATCTGTTCGCACAGAATAAATTTGTTGCATAAATTTCTCTAATTAGTAAGACAAGTACATGAAACAATGTACAATGTTCCCTATTCAGAGGGAAGGTCATTTCCCGTGTTAAGTTTCCACTATGTGCAGATCAGAGCATTGAGATGTCCGTGACATATTTCTACAGTAAAACCTGTGATCTGTGAAGCATAAAACCATCAAATGTCACAATGGTTATATTAGCTTATAAATGTGGCCGGGAAGTCGTGCCGAGGGAGACGTATAGGCATCGTTGAGGTCTTACTGCATGTACTGCTTGTAATAAATGAGCTGAACGTCACAGGCCTTTCTCTGCATGCCATTGACCAGAGTCAGTGTCTGAGGTGTCACATGGCCTTCTGGGATACACCATTTGTGTCGTCCTTACCTAATGAGGCAAGTGCATTCAGACAGCGAGATGTTGGTTTGTCCTCTGTTTTGCTGGTTTAATGTATTTATTTGTATTTTAAATGTAGTAGCCCTGGTGCTGAAGCTAATGTACTGTATAAGTGGAAAGAGAAGTGGTCGTTTTGAGATTGTGTGAAATGTTGATAGCCCTCTATTTTTACATGAAATAAATAAATAAGCAAGTTAATAAATAAATAAATAAGTAAAAGTTGTTTTGTTTTCTTACTAGTATTTAAGTAGAGTATTGTCACCCCAGACAAATAAAATAGTAAGGTAGAAGAGATATGGGCATTTTTATTTTATTTTATTTTATGCCTGCATTTTTGTATATATAATAATTTTGTCCTAATATGTTTAAGTTAATATAATAGGTTGCCAAGAAGACAAAGAGTGTCAGTTAAGAGCTTTCTTCAAATGAAAGATGATATATGATGTGTGAACAAAAACAAACTAAAATCAAGTTTAAATGTCACTTGTCAGAGGAATGTTTTATTGTGCATAATTTTCAATCAAAGTGTAATTTTAAATAATTAAAAGTATATTTATAATATATTTTAAAATATATTTGTATAATTAAAATATTTATATTTAGGAGACATAAAATATTCACTTAGCAAGAAAAACAGAGTTAATTTATTATTTTTTTTAGTGCTGTCAAAAGATGCAATTAATTGCATCCAAAATAAAAGTTTTTGTTTACATAATATATGTGTGTACTGTGTATATTTATTATGTGTATATCAAGAGTTTAATTTGCAAAAACAGATAATTCAGGGTTATTTTTAATTTTCAAAAATAATGATTTGTATTATGTTAACATGTCAAAAACAGATAACTCAGTTTGTTTTGTTTTTTTTTTAATTTTCAGAAATAATTTTTATTATGTTAACATGTTTTTATTGTTTTATTGCGTTTGTTAGCTGTATTTTTTTTTTTTTACTAAAACCCAACTGCAGTTTGATTGAGATTAATTGGAATGCACAATGAAAAAAAAAAACAAAAAAAACATGATTTTTGAAAATTGTTAAAATTTGTTTTTGCAAATAAACTCTTTATATATAAATACACCCACATACAGTATATATTTTGAAAATATTTGCATGGATTTACATGCATACATAATTGATATTATATGTAAATGATTTAATAGATGAAAATAAACTTTTTCTTAAATGTATACATGCATGGGTGTGTATTTATATATACATAATAAATATACGCAATACATGCAAATATATTATGTCATCAAAAACTTTTATTTTGGATGTGATTAATCTTGCGAAGCAATTTTTTATTTTTTTTATTATTTATTTTTTTCCCCTCTATATAATGAAAGTCAATAGGGACAAAACATTGTTTTGGACAACATTGCCATTCATTGTATGTACAATAACAGTTCTTCAAAATATCTTATTTTATGTTCCACAGAGAAAAGAAAGTAATGTATATTTGAAATGACATGAGAGTGACTACATTTTCATTTTTAGGGTAAACTATTCCTCCCTAGGGGCCAAAAGTGCCGTAGTAAAAGGAACATTCATTTAATAGAATGCTTTAGTAAGATATTCTGTATTTACTCCAGAATGAATTACAACCTTCACAGCATGCTGGTAACAGTCTTCTGTGTTTGCTTTCTATATTTTTTTGGTTTTTAGTTAACCCACACTGTCTTTACGCAGTTTTCTATTTTGATGTGTTTTGCAAACCATCATTATACATAACTGATTACGGACTAGTGAGGCATGAGATATATAAAGTGATGGGGTGATGCTTTTCCTGTCCCTCTCCGTATGCTGTGTTCTCTGAGGTCTCTCTCCAGCAGAGCAGAGCTGATTAGGGACTCAGTGGGAAGCGTGTGGGTGCCTGGCCGAAAGTCTCCTCTTATTGTCTTAAAATGGCCCTGAACTGTGCAACTCTCAGATGGTGGTCTGATTATGTTTCCCTGATGACTTTTTTCAAGACTTTTTCGAGTGCTTACGACCCAGTCATTTTGGCTTTCTATAGTTTCGTAAATGTGAGATTATTATCGGCCTTGACGCAATCCATCACGTTCATTCTTGTGAAATGTAATTAAATCACTGAAGTTTCACACTAGCTACGTCCAAGCCTTAATTGAAAATTGAAGAGCTAAATTTGGGTGTTAATTAACGCGTCATCAATATTCATGGAGATCACCTATAAAAAGGTTCTGATGTTTTTTAGTATGACATTTTAAAATGCCCCTATTATGGATTATGAACGGTTCACATTTTGGTTTTGGGAGTCCCCAACAACAGGTTGACAATGCATGCAAGGTCAAAAAACACTTTCATTGTCTTAATATTCATTTATTTTTATCTTATTTGCTCAACGGCTCCCAAACGGATGCTCTTTTCTTGAAACAACATAAAAACCCTTGTCAGACCAACAAAATTGCCCCAGATGTTGTCCCAACTAGTCAAACACAGTTCTCTGAACAAAGAATTTTATATTGTTGAAATTTTAAGGCTTTGTGAGTTCCCAGCATGTATTGCAGCATGAATAAATTATGCAGTTACTGTTACTGTTACTACTGTGCTAATTTAAACTTTTTGTTGTTGTGCTGTCATGATTGTTAGTTGTTTGTTGCACTGTTATGTAAAGAGCTCATCTTTTTAACATTTGTTGATTGCAACCGTTCTTGAGGTTTGTGTGTCTAGTTTTGAGGCCTAGAGTATGTTCAACCACTTATATCTATTTGCTGGCTAACTTACACTTGTAAGATGTTTTACAAACAAAGACAATGTTGTCTACATATTAGACTAAGTTATCCATTAAGGTTTCTATAATAATTCACTGTTTGTCATTTGGAAATAAATGTAAAAAAAAAAAATGTATACATAAAACAACAGTAATTGTTGTTTCACTTGCTGTGACAAAACTTTTTCTGTTAGCAAAATAAGACTATCAGCATTGCATGAACAAACAAATTTATGCTGGCTAAACAAAGTATCTTTATTGAGAAAAACTAAAAAAAACTGTTGAGAGAACTCAAAAGTCTTACTGCATCAAGTTGCTGTACTTTAAGGTTTCTCAACTATTTATTTTTTACAGTGTGCACTTCAGTTCAAGACAGATGTCGAAAAACTCCATCTCATTTTCTCCTCCAACTTCAACATCACCCTACATCGATGTTTTACCTTGTTTTGTAAAGGGTGTTTGACCCTCCTTGCATGTTCACTTTGTAAACACTTAGTCAGTACTTCTGCAGTGATGTAGGATGATTTTGAAGTTGGAGGAGAAAATAAGATGGGAGTTTTTCAACATACCCTAACTGTACCCTAACGGATTTATTCTCGCAGTGTCTTCTCGACATGATGCTGGGAATCCGCTACAGTGTTTGAGGGAGTTCAAGTTTTCCTGGCTCTGCGCGTGCAACAAGTGGGCGGGCAATATGCTAATGTAAAGCTTGGGATTTGTTTTAGGAATGACTCGTTAAATGATTCAGAAATGACTTTATACACGTGCACTTTGATTTAAAATTTGAAGGATGTTTTCATTCACTTAGTGTTACACACTGCATGAAAGGTAATTTTCAAAAATCCATAAAAGGCACTTTAAAGACATGTCGTCACCTTAGAATTATAGGGTTCTATCTGACATTTTTTGTCAAAATTGAGTTATTCACAAATTCTTCAGTGACAACTTATTTACATGTGATGTTTCTTTTGTAAGCTGTGTACATTTTGGGCCTTTTTTTTTTTTTTAGAAAACAAAAATAGTTTTATCTACAGAAGTCTATGGAACGCAAAAACTTTGCAGCTCAGTATCTCAGAAGTGCTTAGAATGCAGATAGAACCGACAATTTGGCTCCCGGGTCCTATTGTTGCAGTGAACGAAAAACAAAACATGTTTGTCTGAGAGCATGCCACACACGCTTTTGGACTTTTCACGCAAATCTCTCTTTATCCACGAGGTATCAACGGCTTGACAATGGCGCTCTGTAACGGCACGTATGTAGGCTGGGAGACGGGGAAGGCGCTGGGCAAAGTGGCTATAATTCATCGGAACCACCTGGTGATTCCCCCAGTCACCTTCCTGTTTCCTGTGTGCCAGATGCTTCTCGCATACCCAATCAATCAGCGGTGCCGAGCTGCTGCTTACCACGGCCGACCTTGAATCACATTCCCCTGCTTCTGCGTTTTGGGGTCTCGTCCGGGAGCTTATTCCCTCTTCAGTGTTTCTCATTTGGAGACGCACCTGTGTCCAGACCCAGATAAACCGTGTCCTCCGAGACTGCTCAGGGCACTTCCCTGCCTCTCTGGAAGTGCAACAAGGCTGTACTCTGGGAGCCCCGGCCAATCACGAATCGGCCATGCAAGGTGATTTAAAATGCACTGGAGGAAGGAAGGTATATAATTATGTTTCTCCGAGGGGAATAGGCTTAATAACCGGCTATAAGACAGTCGGCTTTGTCGTAAGATTCAGGCAGGGTTCACGCTTCCTGAAGCTACTGTTTTTATTCGTCTTCACTCATGGATATTTAATACTCATGGATATTTCACAGATGTTGACAAAAGCTTAATCTGTGCTCCAGGCAAAAGTCATCCGAAGCAAAATTTGTTTTGGCAGCAGAGCGCCGGTTTGTGAGTAGTTATGGAATACCTGTCTCTCCGTGGCGCGCGCCTCTCCCACGCCGCACACATATTGCTACGAGGCATTTAATTCGCACAATTCACACTGAAAACGGATACTCCACACACAACAGGGAAGCTTATGATGGCTGCTGGAGTGCAAACACTCAAACTCACTACAGTCAGTAATATGTGAGTTTGACCCTGTAAGCTTTAAATATGTTAGTAAGTTAAATAGTTACTTCTAAAAATATCAGCTTCAAGCCGTATCGTTTTTACCAGGTTTCCAATCAGTGCTTTCTCAAGAGGCCAGCTACTTTTCATCTGAATAGCAAATGACAGAAATCAAATCCGAAAGAAGCATAAAAAGGAGT
Organism: Cirrhinus mrigala; assembly: GCA_036247105.1. Lineage (NCBI taxonomy): Eukaryota > Metazoa > Chordata > Actinopteri > Cypriniformes > Cyprinidae > Cirrhinus > Cirrhinus mrigala. The sequence goes on from CM070019.1 coordinate 25,210,953, forward strand.
GTGTGTTCTTTTGGAGTCTTTTGAAAGTGATGCTTGGCAGGTTTGAGAGTTTTTATAAGGAAATTGCATCACTTTCCTGTTTAATGTTTTTGGCTATTTTTGATGGCGTAGAGGTCGGGCTCTGCGGTTCCACCTGACTGCCGGTGGACATCCATCCCGAGCACCTGGGCAGGGTGAAGGAGCGCGTGATGCCAGGCTGGCCTTAGGGTCTGATAAAGCACTTCCTCCCCTGAAGGTGACCCTCACTCCCTGAAAACGCAGCGCTGGACCCGTCGGCTGTCAGCTGTTGTGGACCTGCCACGGTCTATTAAGCACTTTAATGATGACCACTGCCAGGGGCCGGCCTGCACAGCATTGCATGCAGGCTGGAGAGAGACCCCTCCTTCTTTTCTCTCTCCTTTGACTCTTTTTTTCACCCTCTAAGTTTCTTTCACCACAGATTGATTTATTTATTTTATTTTAGCCTTTTTTATCATTTCTTCTTCATCAGAAGAAAATACAGGATGGACGATGGTTTTTTAATGCGGATCCAGTTTTGTTTCCTTAATGTGTTTTGAATTTTAATGCAGAAGATGAAGTATGGGCTTTTTTTATGACTAAATTTAAGTGATAAATCGAATGCATCACATTTTATTTCTTCATAATGGGTAGCATAACAGAAAGGAAGTGAAATATCAATTGGTGCTGATATTTTTTTTTATGATCAGTCCAGTACAGCATTGTCATAATTAAAAATATAACTGAGTGTTTAAATGATGAATCAAATACTCAAACTGACATCTCAAATGATGAATCAAATGAGCGACTCAAATGATGAATTAAAAGCTTAAACTGCCTGTTCAGTTTATGAATCAAAAGCTCAAGCTGATGACAAATGATAAATCAAGCGCAAATTACATGCTACATCAGTCATGTCAATCAATGAACATAGGCGGAGTTTATGGGCAATTCAGAAGCTGTAGTAGTGCGGATTTTGATTCATTTCAGTGACGAACAGATTCAGTGATTTGCTCTTATTGTAAACAAGATTGACTTACAATCAGTAATGGGGAGTTATTTTCAAAAGTAATGGATCACAATATTGTTGCACTAATTACGTTACTTAGTTACAGTACTTTTTGTGGAAAGTAATGCATTATGTAACCTTTGAGTTACTTTTGAGTTACTTTTGTCACCTGGGCTAGGCTTGCTTATTTGCTTTTAACAACAAGACCCTAAAGGTTGTATTTTTGGCAACTGTAAAAGCCCTTTCACACCAAAAGTGAAATGAATAAGCCTCAGGCTGAAGAAAATGCTTTTGCCTCTGCACCTTACTCCCAATATTTCTCAACATGGGGACAGGAGAGCTGGGAAATGGGAAAACAAAGTAATTTGTTACTTGCTTGAAAAAGTAACTTTTTTGTCATTTTGTACATTTAAAAGTAATGTGTAACTTTACTAGTTACTTAAAAAAGTAATCTGATTACATAACTTGCGTTACTTGTAACACGTTACCCACAGTGTTGGGTGTAACTAGTTTAAGTAAAAGATTTAGAAAATAATTAGTAATAAGTAATTAAAACTTTTTGGAGAGAGTAATTTGTACAGTCATCTGATTACACTTTTGAAGATGTAATTAGTAACTAGTAATTATTTTTTTATTTTATTTTTTTTACTTACCGAACATTGGTTACCCCAAACACTGCTTACAACCAACCTGAATGACAAATACTCTTGTTTACAAACAAGGTGCCTAGTTTATTCAATTTGTTTATTCATTTGGACATTTCATTTGGACATTTCATTCAGTTTGAATATGCTACTTCCTATTTCTGCTTTTGTTCAAGTGTTCATTGTTGCTGCCTCTTTCTCCTCAATTCCTTAAGTTTTGCCTTTCTTCTATATCTACTATATTTTGCTCTATCACTATATAACATGATGCTGCTGATTCACTGATCCCACAGCACTCACAGATATTAAATGCATTGTTTTATCAAGTTCAGGGTCTCAAACATGCTACAGGCTCAGTGATATATGTGACCCTGGACCACAAAACCAGTATTTGTAGCAATAGCCAACAATACATTGTATGGGTCAAAATGATAGATTTTTCTTTTTCTGCCAAAAATCATTAGGACATTAAGTAAACCTAAAATATATCAAACTTATTTTTTGATTAGTAATATGCATTTAGACAACTTTAAAGGTAATGTGTGTGTACTGTGTAATTATTATGTTATGTGTAATTTTATATATATATATATATATATATATATATATATATATATATATATATATATATTAGGGATCCAACAATACAGTTAGTCCACGGTTCAATACGTACCTCGGTTTTTAACCACGGTTTTCGGTTCGGTTCGGTTCGGTTTTGATAGCTTGCCACATCAGAGTGTTTTTTTGCATCTAAATAACAAAAAAATAATTCTGTAAACCTCTATATATATGGTTTATTTGTGTTCTTTAAGCCATCTCGGGTATTTTCATAATGATATTTGTAAGCCATAATCGACGTACAGTGTAGAATATATTGTCTGCCTCATTCTATGTTAAGAAGCCACATCAGATCACAAAAGGAAGTTATTTTAAACTATGTTTTATTTCAGACTGATGCTGTGAAGTAAAAATAAGTTATAATGTTCTCTTTTGTTGGACAACAGGTTTAGAAAGGCTTATCATTGCATGTCATTAGAATGAAAGATGCTCTCTGTGTGTTGCTTTTTTTAAATACAAGCACGGAAGCATTTCCTCATCTTAGCACGTGAAATCGCGGGCACACACACAGCAAATTTCGAAAGAAATAAAACAAGGAAATTATTTAAATGCAAAACCGAAAAACCGCAATTCACAAGCGCGTATTGAACCGCGGATGTCGATGGAACCGTGGATTACACACAGTACACACATGCATTAGGCAAGCTCAATCTTTTATGTTGTATGCGATTAATCGCAATTAATTGTTTGACAGCCCTAGTTGTATCTCTGCAAATATTGTCTTATCCTAGCAAACTGTACATCAATGGAAAGTTTATTTATTCATCTTTCAGATGATGCATAAATCTCAATGTCCAAAAATTGACCCTTATGATTGGTTTTGTGGTCCAGGGTCACATATGATTGTGAGCCTGTGTTCGGCTTCATTTTGGTGTTACTGGATTGATTATAACAATGAATGATCTAAAACAACCATTATTTCTTTTTATATTATAGTTTACGCTTTAAGTAAATTAAATAGTATTTAATTGATCATTTTGCACATACTACTTATTCATTTAGAATGGAAGCATTGAGCATTTCGCTAGGAAAACCCTCCTTAATGATGATTATGTTGTGGAAAGAGACAGAACGAGGCAGAGTGGAAGGTAGAAAGTTCATGGTTCTCACACGTTTATTCCCATTCACAGCTTGCCACAAAATAATACTGTCAAAGGGGAAGAGGAAGACTGTGAAAACAGCTTTGATCTTTCTGTGACAGGTGTTGCTACTCAACACTCAGAGACTTGTGGGAGAAGTCTCTTCTTTAAGAATGGTCTCAATCACAGGGTTGCATATACCTTTCCTTATAAACGAACATAGCAATTTCCACTTTCCATTTCAGTGAAAGACAAACAAGAGAACTGCATTTCTCAGTGTTCTCCCATAGTAGTCCACAAACCTTGTTTTGCATGGAAAGTTCAGAGTAATCAATCAGCAATCACTCCAAATGAGCAACCTTTGGCTTGAAAATACTTCAGAGTTCTTCTTTAGAATATCGTGACCATGTTGCTGCCATCATTACTCTAAATTCGAAATTAATGTCTTGGAGGGGAAAAAAAAAAAAAAAAAAAAAAGACTGTAATCAAATAAAGGTCGTATGAAAATGAGGCAACAGCATGACTAATAGCGAAGGGTCCTGGCACCATGTGCTGTAGCAACAAAAGTGTCATTGTCAAAGTGGGTCATTATATACTATAGTTATCAGTGACTTGTGCTGTCCTTTGATCTCCCCCTTTTTACAACACTGAGTTTGCCTCAAAAGAAGTGGGAAATCTCAGAGGAGACTTTTTGGGGCGCCATGGCATTCTGTGTCATTTTACTGAGCCTGGGTGAACAAAGTGAGCTGTCGTGCTTTGTGTCGTTCCGGCTAGCTAATCTGGCTCTTCTGGGCCTGGCAGCAGTGGGGCTTTGGGATCAAAGTGGCAGTGCCTCTGTAGAGGTGCCCCATGGCTACCCACAGGGTGGCCTAATGTTTGTCCTGCTCATTTACGCTTTGTCCTCGCCAAGGACCTTTTCTAGCGATGATGCTTTGTTGTAAAACATTTGAACACCCACCAAGGCTGATTGAGATATTGGACGCAACGTCTTTGAGCTGAGGTCACAATACTCTACCTTTCATTACATTCCCATATCATATTCAAAGACCTAAGGTTCACAAGTAGGTACGAAATGTGTGAACTTTTTTCCCCTTAGTTTGTTTGTTTATTTATTTATAATTATATACCCTTTATATTTGAATATGTCCTGTAAATCAATATTTTCCATGCCATATGTGACCCTGGACCACAAAACCAGTCATAAGGGTCAAATCTTTTTTTTATTTTTTTTTATTGAGATTTATATATGATCTGAAAGCTGAATAAATGAGCTTTCTGTTGATGTATGGTTTGTTTGGATAGGACAATATTTGGCCAAAATGCAAATTTGAAAATCTGGAATCCAAAGGTGCAAAAATAAAATAAAATAAAAATAAAATATTGAGAAAACTGTCTTTAAAATTGTCCACATTAAGTTCTTAGCAATGCATATTAATAATCAAAAATTAAGTTTTGATATATTTATGGTAGGAAATTTACAAAATATCCTCATGGAACGTGATCTTTACTTAATATCATAATGATTTTTGGCATAAAATCAATATTTTTGACCTATCAAATGTATTGTTGGCTATTGCTACAAATATTTCAGTGCTACTTAAGACTGGTGTAAAAAAAAATGCTATATTATATTATATTATATTATATTATATTATATTATATTTCACTTATGCTATTACTTTATTTTGACTACTTTTCTTTAAAATATATCTTGCATTGTTTTGTTTTGTTTTGTTTTTTTGTTTATTTTTTGAAAGGCATGTCTTTTGTATGGAAGCCCGTTTCTGCCACTGAAAAATGGTAATTAACTTGTTTTTCTTGCTATTGCGAGTTTATATCTTGCAATTCTGACATTATAACATGCAGTTGCGAATTTATATCTCACAATTCTAATGTAAACTCGCAATTGCGAGAAAAAAAACTCAGAATTGTGAGATAAAAAGTCACAATTACCCTTCTTTTCAGTGGTGGAAACAGGCTTCCATACTTTTGCTCACCAAGGCTCCATTTATTTGATAAAAATACAGTAAGAACAGTAATATTGTGAAAAATTATTACAATTTAAAATAACTGTTTTCTGATTTCAAATATTTTAAAATATTATTAATATATGTGATGTCAAAACAGAACTCTTCTGCATCATTACTCCAGCCTTTAGTGTCACATGATCCATCAGAAATCATACCAATTTGCTGACTTCGTGTTCAAGAAACATTTCTTATTATTACCCTTGTTGAAAACGGCAATATTTTTCTGGAAACTAAAGAAGGAAATCCTTTTTCAGATCAACATTTATTTAAAATATAAATCTTTTGTAACATTTATAAATATCTGTACTTTCACTTTTGATCAATTTAATGTGTTCATGCTGATCTCACTTTTGCTATGTATTGTATATTTTAATTAGTTGATTATTGTCACAGTGCACACGTTTTGTCTCGTTGCTTTTATTAAAAACACTTAATTAACGAATATTTCACTCAGCAGTTCTGTTTAGCATCTAACAGGCATGCATCTACACACATGCATCTGTTTTCAGAGATCTAAGAGTAATCTGACCGGGTCACGGTGCTGCAGAAAGGGACCTTACTACCCCCTCGGCTGATTGCTTTCATTTGAGGGATCAAGTTTATTAATGTTAATATTACCGGGGCCCTGACCCCTAATCTTTCTACAGTCAATTAGTGCTGCCGGTTCCCACCTCCAGGGCACAAGCAGATTTATGTGCTTACATAGTGGGAGAGAGCCAACCACATCATGTGGATCTTCCCACAGACTATATGTGCTGCAATTCTGTTCAAACACACCGCACTCCCAAAGGCGCTTTTGGTCAGTGTGGGCTGACATGTTGGAAAAAGCCTGTTTGTTCAGAGGTAAAGATACCGCTTTGAAGTTAATTTACTGGTATTGTATACACTGCACCATGTACTTCCATGTGTCGTTTTTTTTTTTCTTTACAAGAGCTACTGGACAACACAGCTCCAGTTTGTTCTTGTCTGTAGACACCTGTGATAGTGATTTTCACTAGCACTGTTGTTGGGTTTTTGCCATTTTAGGCTTATGTACAGCATGTAAATAATATACTCATTATGTTTAAATATATTGGTATTTTGATAAAAAGTGGTTTTCCTGGTCCCAGCTGGCAGCTTAAATAGGATGTGCTGAGTAAATAGCTTACGTAAATGAATTGAGGGACTGGGGGAAGGTAGTTTAATTAATTATTGTATATAAAATATTAAATATTAGTTAAGTCTGTGTGGTTTTAAAGGAGACATGTCATGTAAATTTGACTTTTTTCATGTTTAAGTGCTATAATCGGGTCCCCGGTGCATCTACCAACTCAGAAAACGTGAAAAAAACAACAACCCACTTTGTTTTGGTAAGCCTTTTTCTGCAAGCATGTGAAAAAAACAAGCCACTCAGATTTCACTCCCCTCATGATGTAGAAATGGTATTTTTTTTATAATATTACCACCCCTCAATCTGCACTTTCCCACCCACGGAGCCGCCATTTAGTTTTTGCAAGCGACAATAGTGTACCAGTTCTAACGCCATGGCAAAAGTTCGAACAAAGCATGCTAACTGTTCTGTTGTTGGCTGCACAGACGAGCACAGAGCGCTATTTAGAGTCCCAGCCTCAGAGGAGACAAGAGAGCAGTGGATTTATTAATTTATTTACTGTATATTATGCTGCTGCCATGCAGATATAATATAAAAATGCCATTTCTTTCCCAGCCATTTACCTTCACAACTCCCTGTGTGTTTTTAACATAAACTTGTGTGTGTTTGACAGTTTAAGCACAATAAGACTGAGCTGAAACTTCACAGACACATTCTGAGGACACCTATTGTAAAAAGGAGCATAATTCATTGTGTTGCATTTGTTGCCAATAATAACACTGCATAGTGTTTTGGTGCCTTTTTATTAGAATTACATGGTGAAATTCTGGTTGTCGGATGCAAACTTCACTTTTACATGATGTTTGAACATTAATGTGTTGGCAGTGTATGTACAAATCTACCCTATAATGCTAAAAATCAATGCAGTGGTTTTTAATTAAACTGTAAAAATAATATCCCCTTTTTCAAATTGAGCCATTCTCAGATGTCTGTCGGTGTGGCGTCACACCGACAGAGGCCGCTCCCACGATAGTTGATTGACATGAGCATCTTACCTCAGATCAGCTGTAACAGTCCGACCTTCATTGTTTCGATGCCGGAGCAGGGATGTAAGTTAGACAAGAATATCTCTGATTGAGCGATTGAGGTGTTGTGTTGCTGGATGTAATAATGAACATAGTGGTCGTCATTTACTCCCGACATCTGAGCCGCTGAAGATGCAGTGGATTACATTTGTTTGTGAAAGGAATGCGCCTCCTGATCTACATAAATGCGTCTGTGTTTACGCAAATCATTTGTGAGCCAGCTTCACCTAAAGCAGAAGTGAGTATAAGTTTTTTTTTTTTTTAATGAAACTCTGCAATCACCTTTCCTAATAACGTGCTAGTTAGCAAGTTTTGCGGCTAAACGCGCTAAATGCGGCTAAAGTAAACAATCTCTCAGAGCAGCATGTCACTCCACAGAGAGAAGAGCGGGGCGGGGTGAGCAGAGCTCATTTGCATTTAAAGGAACAGTCCATCAGAATGGGTTGATTTTTGCAGAGCTCATTTTGACAAGGTAAAAGGGTGTTGTTTTACACAGCCATTGAGAATTTTTAACCAAAGTATATTATAGACTTTTCATTAAGACCCTAAAGAATCATATCAACTTGTGGAAAATGGGCATCCGATGACCCCTTTAATAGTGAAAGCAAGAACAAAATAATTGTTCTTAATTACTTGTCCATTAGGGTTGTGGAATGTAGCTGCTTGTGTATCAAGAAAAACATAAGCATTTGTAGGAATTAAATTAGAGTATTCTAGAGTAGCGTGTTGAAAAATGAAGCATTTTCTTTGGTTCTCAGTGGAAAAAAAGAATACAGACGCACCGTAGTTAATTGTTCATTTGCAAAGTACTGATATTCTACACATCTCTCACCATTCATTCACAGCAACCCCAGAATTTTAAGCCCTTTTTCCAGATTTTAAAGATCAATTAAAATGGCTTTTATAACCCTGATTAAGTGCAAAGAACACCATCTAATGAATACCCTCAAGAACATTTGGAGTCAGAGTGAAATCTGATATTAAAATCTCTCCACACTGCAGATACGTTAATTAGATGTGGAATTATAAGAGCGGAATCTGTGAAGTTTTTGGCTGGAAAGTCAGAGACAGAATAGCTAATGTCATCTCCTGGAAATTTAATGGTCTCTGACAGCCAAAGGCAGTGCATGTGATTCTCAACCACAGACAGTATCAATAAACATGCTCAGGCAGCAAACAAAACGTTGTTTGGTCCATAGTTTTGTTCTCCAGTGTGAGTTTGGCAAGTAGGTGGTTGAATAAATAAATGATATATTGAACAAGATAAAAAAAAGTTAATTTGTTTTCTTTTCTAAATTCGATATGACTCTTAATATTACTTGCCTCACACGCTTTCCCAGAATGCATCACAGAGATAGAGCTGGAACAATTAGACTCTGCACCTGAGTAGCTCTCCCCAATGACAGCAATCCTGTGTCCTCCTTTAGCAATGGACGTTTGTCTAAAAATACACCCCAGATGCCGGCCAGCCATTTCTCCCCGAGCGCCACAATAACAGTGACCTTTATGCCAGTGTCCTGTTCCTGATTTCCCATCGCCCCACTAACCTCCCACGGTCCCTCTTATACCCGCCAGAGCAAACATCATCTGTTCTTGTATATTTTATTTTATATCATGCGTTTTCAGTCTGGTTTTGTGACCGCAGATTAGATGTAATGAAATGCCCCCCTCCTGTCGTGAGTGTAATTAACCAGACATTGGATATTAGGAATATGAATCTGCATGTATTTTTCTCCCCCTGATGTTCTAATCAACTGCTCAGATTGGTTAAATATGAATACAGTCAAAGTCAAATGTGGAAAAAGGAGAGAGACAAATCTTACCCTGTTTAATTCCACGGCTCCCTGCATTAGTCAAGGACAACCGTTTTTTTTTTTGTTTTTTTTTTTGCAGTCATTAGTATGCCTTTAAAATGCCGGGAACCGCAAGAATCAATTATAGAGCAGCTTGAAATGAAGGCAGGAAATGTTAGGAGAGGTTCAGCCACCTTAGTGTCGCTCCTCAAGTCGTTTCATAATTTAAAATCATTAGGACAAACCCAAAGACTAAAACAGCTCACTTTTTATAGCACTTATAATACATCTGCACAGATAGAGAGAAATAACATTTCATCTTTATTTGTTGGACATTCATTTATCTCACAGATTATGCTAGTGAAACAGCACTAAACCGGCAGCCACTTTTTTTTCTTAAAATGCAGAACATTTTGGCACCTTTCGCTTTTTGACTCTGGATTTCCTTTGAACCGTCCTTTGATATGTGGCTTTTGAACTCCTGAAGGATGTCTTGAAAGGAGAAAATGTTTAATTAGCTGTTTTACACTGGGAGCAGAGCACAGGAGAGAAACCCGACAAGGAACGCAGAAAGGATGGCCTCTTGTCCTCTACGTGATAATATATGCAGGAAATGTCGATTTATAGACGGAATGGGCCCTAATGTCAGTTGAAAAGAGGCCTTTCATTCTTATTTAATGCTTAAAATTGGGTTACGCCTGAAAGAAATTGCTGCAGATTTAATGAAGATTCCTTTTTCTGAAATGTACAATTACTGTAAGTTTCACTCTTCGTCTTCATCCCATAATCCTGTAGGGATGAGAAATAATAGCACTTGTATGATGTCAACTCTTTTAGGGAATGGTGTGGTGTCTTAATATGTAGTCTATCCAGAAAATGACATGACTTGAAAATGAAAAAAAGACTTCAAAGAGATTAGGGAGATCAGTCCTCAATAGCCTGGTCAACACAGTTTCAGAGGTTGATATCATATTCCATAATAAAAAATTATGAGCATTATTATTATTATTATTATTATTTATTAAAAGCTGTTTAGTTGAAATTGACAATTTAGTTTTTATGTTTAGTTCTTTTTTAATTCACTTACGACAGACCAACAATGCTTTATCATTTCAGTATCATTTCTATAATATTACAGTATTTATTATTATTTTAAACATATTTTCAGTTTTAATTTTTAAATCTTCTATTTTAAATAATTTGATATATTTTATTTTTATTTTATTATTTTTAATTTTTTAATTTTAGTATTTCAGTTAAAACTTATTTCAGGTAGTTGGCAAGGCATCTAATGTTTATTATTATTATTATTATTATTATTATTATTATTATTATTTTAGCTTTATTTAAATTATGAAAAGTATTTTTGCTACTTTAGTTAGCAGTAACAACATTGCCATGCTTTATATTAATACCCACCAAGACTAGCATTGAGCACCAAGTGCGTTTGACTGTTTTTTTTTTTTTTTTTTTTTTTTTTTTTTTTTATTTTATTTTAGTACAGATTTTTATGTAAGAATAGAAGCATATAGAAAAGAGTTGGTACTGTGCACAAAAAAAAAAAAAAAAGGTCAAAGTCAAAAGGTCAAATGACTGGCAGCTACAGCTGCCAAACAAACAAAATTACAACAAAATATCTTAATTAAAATAAAGTGCAAAAACAATAATTTTAAAATTTTTAAAACCCTGTTATTTTACCGATTATTCCTTTAATTTTACGTTTTTTTTTATTATTATTATTTTTTTTATAAATCTCTTATTTTAAAGATTTTTCCTAGATTATTACAATGAAATAAAATAAAACATTTACATTTTAGTTTTTGAAGAAATACAGAACAATCACATTTAACATTTAAATTACTGTACTGATGATGAACATACTGCTTGATACCCAAAACATTAATTTATTTTAGTATTGATTTGATGTTTTTATTGTATTTTTCACATCACCTGTTTGCATTATGCAATATTTTCTTGCTACAATTCTAAGCTAAGTCCAAATAAGACTAAGGCACTGCTGTGTCTGAGTATAAGCTGCAGTTACACATTCTACAGTAGCTGCTGCATGTGCAGATACACACGTCATATAGTCATTTCTCACTTTTCTCATGCCATTCTTTCTTCTCTATTCCCATTTTAACGGTTCCCCTTTAAACCCCTGATTCGAATGCCATCCTCAATTTATAATGTCATAGCTCTCATGATAAATACAATAAAACATTTAATAAGACCATTAGCTACGTGTCAGAGTAAAGATCTTAATCAATGTAAAGTTCAGGGCTTTAAAGGAATTGATCTGGACGTTTTGTAATGAGAGGGAGATTGTGCGGCGGATAGAGGAGAATCGCTTCTATTATTCTGCCTGTCAGGGTGAAGTGTCGTCTCCAGGGCCCTGCTGATAAACATGCCGCAGAGCCGGGCAGACCAGGCTTCATCCGCTGCCACAAACAAAGCAATCACTATGATGCATTTTTTTAAAGGGGGCCGGAGCTGACAACACACTGGAGCTTAAACTGTAAAATTCAGGCAGTGGACAGAATTAAAGTGACGTGTTGGTGCACTTACGAGAACTGCTTTCTGTCTTTTTGTTCCTCCACAGCACACATTGTATCGGTTGAAACATCTCACCCGAGATGTTTGTTCTTGTGCATTTCTAGAGCGTCGAAGAGATTCAGCTTGTGTATTTTCTTCCTGTTGTATTTTATGTAGAATACTATGGTATTTTTTGCACTCCATTTGTTGAATATTTTGCTTTTAGGTTATTTGTTCAGAATTCAGGTTATTGGATGGACTGGTGTGGTGCTGTGGCTATCAAAGTATCTGTGAAAGTTTACTTCTCATTTTCAGTCAAGCGCTTGAGGTTGTTGAGAGGATATCGAACTCTTCTGTTAGACTGCTTGAAGGAGCAGCAGTTGGTCAGCCATAAAAGTGGTGATTGAGTGTTAATCAAGATCATTGCACCAGTGGCTCTGTCAGTTACTGGCCTTTGTTCACTGGGATTTTGCTGATGCTCCCCTGAGTCTGTCTGTCATTCTTATGTAGCATGACGGTGTCTATCAGCAGCACTAGCTGGACCTACATGTGTAATGGAATATTGAATTAGATTAGACTGACCATATAGATTTTATGTGTATTGAAATTAATATATGAACTTTACCGTTGAAATGCCATGAAATCATATCGGATAACCAGTGGCACTGACAGATAAGCCAATTTTTTTTGTTAAACTTGATGCAGAAATGGGATGATATTGGTTGATGATATGATGAATAATTTAGTGATTCACTGATAAAGACGGGCACTTGTTTTGTTCCTGAATGAATCGTTGTTTTTGAACAAATCAGTTTTTTTTACTATTATTTCGGTAGCACTTTAACTAATATGAACAAACTATGAACAAAACATTTATTACACTATTTATTAATCTTTGTTAATGTTAGTTAATAAAAATACAGTTGTTCATTGTTAATTCATGTTAGTTCACAGTACATTAACTAATGTTAACAAACACAACTTTTGATTTTAGTAATGCATTAGTAAATGCTGAAATTCACATTAACTAAAATTAGTAAAGGGTATAGAAGTATTGTTCATTCTTAGTTCGTTAACTAACGTAGTTAACTAATGTTAACTAATGAACCTTATTGTAAAGTGTTACCATTATTTCTTATTGCGTATTTATTACTTATTTTTAGTCGTAAGATAATAATTTAATGATTATTCATTTGTAACTTAAAATAATATTTATTATTATTATTATTTTAGTATTATGTATTTGTATTACTATTATAGTTTCAGTTTTATTATAAATTTAGTTTGAGCAGTTATGTGCTTTTGTCCTTTTTATTATGATTTTGTAAAAATACATTTCTGTTAAATTTTAATTTTATTTCAGTGATAACAAATGTAAAAATCTAAATTTTGATTTAAGCTGTAATCTACTATATATATGTTTTTTTTTTTTTCCTGAAAGAATTATTTGTGAATGAATGATGTGTGTCCCTTATCACCACCTATTGATGTAATAGACAAAAAAATCACAGAAAATGCCTACCAATAACTGTGTATCTGAAGCTATTTGGCAAGATAAAATGACATCAGCAATAAACATGATTCATAATGCATATATATATATATATATATATTTTTTATTTTTTTTTTTATTTTTTTTTTTTTCCCTCCTCTCTATGTAATTAGTTTGTCAAAGCAGAAATAAATTAAAAATTGGCTCTCTGAATCTGTTATCGGGCACATAAAGATCTGTCTTGACCAAAATATTGGATTGGGAAAAATTATATAGAGAGATTTACAGATTAACTGATGGATATTTCATAAACATTTGTGGGAAGAAGTGTGTAGGAGGTACAGAGGCTAAAATTGCATGTTAAATTCCAAAGGTAGCTGAATGCATTAAAAAGGTAAAGGTCAGGTAAAATTAAATTTTGTATATGGCTGCTTTAAGCTTATTAATACATATTTTATAGAGCATTGATTTATTTTTGTTAAACACTTTATAAAAAAGCCGGTGTTTGTTCCTGTGCTGAATGTGGCTAAATTGTTGAAACAGTGTTACTGTCAGTGAGACGGAGCTCATCTCTCTTGTGTGATTTATACTCAGTAGCTCCTTGAACAAACACACAGGATAAGACTGCGGCCAGTGGGTCATCTCCTCGCCTCTGGTGCTTTTAGCAGCGTGTTCCCATGGCAACCCGCATACACTGCTTCAGCTCAGGCTGGACGTAAGAAAAGATCTATGATTATGAGCAATCACAGCATCTGCATGCACACAGCTAGGCCATGCCAAGTGTCCCAGTCCAAGTCATGGTGCGTCCTGTCCAAATGGCTTTGTTACCTTAATGGATACACTTTAATAAAAGGATTTAAGATCTGCTTTGAGATTCCACCTTCTTAAAGTGGATATTTCCTTAATTAGAAGGATGACCTGGAGGTGTGCGTGCAAATGAAAGACTCTTGGAGGCTTTCAGAAGGTTCTATCAGTGGTTCATCTGTATCAGTTTAGTTCCATCGCTAATCAAATGCATCTGAACCGGCTAATCAAGGTCTGCGGGTTCACTTGATTAAAGTAAGACATGCTGATGTGGGGTTAAAGGTAAACTTTGTAGGGTGAAAGAGCATCTAATTTGTACTTTTTAGGGTCAATGGGGTTGATATGTTCGACTAGTCATCCTGACTAGTCAGTTAATCAGCTAGTGAATTCATCTAGATCTCATTTGTGACCCTGGACCACAAAACCAGTCTTAAGTAGCACAGGTATATTTGTAGCAATAGTCAAAAATAGATGGTATGGGTTAAAATTATTGATTTTTCTTTTATGCCAAAAATCATTACGATATTAAGTAAAGATCATGTTCCATGAGATTATTTTGTAAATTTCCTACTGTAAATATATCAAAATGTAATTTTTGATTAGTAATATGCATTACTAAGAACTTTATTTGGATAACTTTAAAGGCGTTTTTCTCAGCGTTTTTTATCTGAACCCTCAGATTCCAGATTTTTTCAAATAGTTTTAACTTGGCCAAATATTTTTATAAATATAATACATGTATAAATCTCAATTTAAAAAAAAAATGGACTCTTATGACTGTTTTTTTGGACCAGGGACACATTTGTTAGTGTTATTTGCATTTTCAGTAAACCTAAACAAAAAGTTTTCATTACTTAGCATTAGTTAACTTTAGTTAACAAGAAACTAAGAATGAACAATGCTTCTACAGCATTTATAGTTGTTTATAGTTATTTTAGCTGATTTATTTGTTGAATAGTTGTCAGGCAAGCTATTGAGAGTTGTATATGGCACTACAGCGCTCTGCAGTATGACATAACAAGCACAAAACTGCAGGAAGTGTGTTTGGCCTGTTGACACATGTAAACACAAACCCCCACAGAAATATGTTCAATTAAGAGCTGCTCTTAAACCTGGTGGGAGATCCACCAAAGAAGGTGTGTCTGTTATAAATAACAATAATAATCTTAATAAACAACCTGAAGAACACCAGAAGCAATGATTGATTAGAGAATAGCGATTGCAGTGGAATTGTTTCCCTTGTGACCAATTTCAACATGCTACTGCAAGCAAATAAAACACGAAACACAATAAGCAGGCAAAAGCAAGTGGGCCGTGAGCCTGATTTGGTCCTAATGAACTGACAGATCAGAAATAATAATACAGGCATAGGACCATAAGTCACTGCAGAGGTGTAATAATGTCAGCCTTGTTAATTAAGGCAGCGGTTTGATATAAATGCACTGCTGTAATATATCTAAACAAGTGTTGCTGGTCATGGTTGTGGTGGCGTAACTGTGCCGAGCTAAATCAACTGGTGAGTTGTGTATCCAGCTGCACTGTGAAGCAGTTATCACCTCCACCAGGCTAGAAATGATTAGTCAGACACACCAGTTGTGTCTTTTTGCTCACAGAACTCAATACCGAGACAGTCTCTCTGCTCTTTACCTGTAATTGGAAGAGGTTTAGAAATTGTACATTCAAGAGTATTATCATTATTGATCACTATTGAGCATTCAATCAATATGTGGCTATGTAAAGCCGGTAGATGTGCATGTTCTTCAGTGTTATTTTCTGATGATACTTTATGCTCTATTGAGCCAGTACAGAGGCTGGAAGGACAAATATGCTGGATATCAGCTAATGTGCTTTATCTGTTGCTAAAGGCCAAACTGGGAATTATTGGAATTTTTAATGGAAAATTGTTTAATTGATTTTGCTGAGATGGTATGAAGGTTTTTGAGAGAGGTCATTTGCCTTTGGGATGAAAATTTCAATATAGATTTTTTTCAGTACAGATTAAAAATGTATATTTAAATATCAATACAGATTATATATATATATATATATATAATATATATAATATATATGTATTATTTAAATAACAAAGGGGTAACAGATGTAATGCAAACACTATTATTAGTAGTAGTAGTAGTTGTTGTTGTTGTTGTTTTTAATAATAATAATAATAAATACCAACATTATTATTATTATTATTATTATTATTATTATTATTATTATTATTATTATTATTATTAAATGTATTTATTTATTTTAGGGCTGTCAGTTTAACACGTTAACTTAATTTATTTATTAAATTAATTAGATTAACTATTTTAAATGACTGTCAGCCCTAATATATATATATATATATATATATATATAATATATATATATATATATATATATATATATATATATATATATATATTAGGGCTGTCAAAAGATTAATCGTGATTAATCGCATACAAAAGTTAGATTTTGCTAATATATGTGTGTACTGTGTGCAATTATGTATTTATAAATGCAAACACATTCTTGTATTTATTTAAGAAATATTTACTAGTATATGTATTTATTATAATTTTTATAATATTTATACAAATATTTTGTACATAAAAAACATATTGCTCTTAAATATATACATTAACGTGTGTGTGTTTATATATACATAATAATTGCACACAGTACACAGACATCTATTAGGCAAACTTAAACTTTTATTTATCACGATTAATCGCGATATATTAATCGCGATAATATATATATATATATATATCGTGATAAATAAAAGTTTAAGTTAATAATAATAATAATAATAATAACAATTATATATACATATATATATATATATATATATATATATATATATATATATATATATATATATATAATTGTTATTATTATTATTATTATTATTATTATTATTATCTGTTACCCATTTGTTTTATATATATATATATAGATGTGTATGTGTATATATATATATATATATATATATATATATATATATATATATATATATATATATATAGCATAAATGTTTAGGCTGCAACGGCCTGTATTTTTTGTTTATATAATGAAAGTCATGGCAACCAAAACAGTTTTGTTACCAACAGTCTTCAAAATACCTTCTTTCATGTTCCACAAAAGAAAGGTTTGAAATGATTTGAGGGTGAGTAGATGAAGACAGAGTTTCATTTTTAAGTTTTTTGTTTTTTAAAGTTTCTTCTTCTTCTTTTTCTTTTTTTTTTTTTTAATGAAATAAGAATCTGCCAGCAGATGGCGGTAAATGTCGTAATGAGTCATTCACACGATTGGTTCAAAACGTGGATTCATTCAGAAAATAAACACTGTGTTGCTCAGAGACGCGCAAAAATTCTGCTATGGCTTCAAAGGTAATGTGTGTGTATGTAACAACAATAACCATTTTTGCATTATATCTGTTGTTCTATTATTATTGTTACTGTTGTTGTTATGATTTGTAATAATATTATTATATTATTACATTTGCCTTTGGGATGAAAATTCCAGTGCAGAGTATATATATTTTTTATATTTAATGAACAAACAGATATAATGCAAAAACTATTATTATTAGCTGTAGTAGTAGTTGTTGTTTTTGTTGTTGTGGTTATTATTATTAATATTATTATTTCTACTACTATTATTAATTTTTATTGTTGTCGTTGTTCCTGTTGTTGTCAGGACATTTGCCTTTGGGATAAAAATTCCAATACAGAGTATATATGTTTTTCGAGCATGTCTTTATTGAACCCCGCAGAGACTCAGGCGAGTGTGCTTACATTGTGTTGAGCCGAGCAGCGCTCTAAAAATGGCCCTCCTCTGCTGCTCATCATGGGGAATTTGAGCCCAAGCGAGATGTACACCTGGAAAGGTCAAAGCTTTAGTGAAAGACTCAGCTGAAATATTGATCTTGACAAGCGGTGCTTTGACACAACCCTGTAAAATAATAAACAGCCAAACAAAGCCCCTCCTCTCTGGGAAAAACCAGAAAGTAAGTGCCAAAACACCGGGGGAAAAATATGCAAGTACTGTCTGGTATCAGGTGAAGCGCGTATGCTGGATAATGCCGCATCATCTGCCGTACGGCCGTAAGGTTTTTATTGTAGCAGTAAGTTATGGTTTATAATCAGAGGTACACAGCTCAGCAGGAGTCTCATCTGTTCCTCATTGAAAAGCTCAACTGCCTTTGATTTGTACAGCTGTCACCTGAAATTATATCGCCGTTGTTTCGTGTTGTTGTTTTCCCTCTAATGTTCTGTTAGCGAGGCATTATTGCAATTACAGTCTGCTTTGTGCTAAAGCTCTCGCCGCAGAACAAAAGCTCATTTGATATGGAAAATACCTACTTTTAGCACTTCAAACAATTTTAAAACAAAGCCTTATTAGCAGCCTTTTAGAGCGTCGTTAAACGGCATCTCGTCCAGTCAGAGCGACGTCTACAAATGCCGGCATTCACACCTTTTTAACACTCACCTTATTACTCCTGTTCCGATCTAGATCCAAACAAACGGAAACGATAGTGAAATTTGCATTTGTCATAATGCTGCATTAACGCAGTGGTCACACTTTGTTTTTTTATGATAAATGCTATGCTAAAGCACAGATTCAGCTGGTTTGTGGAGACAAATGAGAGCTTTGAATAAATATCTCCTCTTTACTGTTTATTAATATACTAAAAATGATGAATGTGGAATGGGGTGCGTGGAACGCGGTCGTATGGAAAAATGATGGTTGTTGCTGCTCTAAACCTGCTCTTGAGTAATACATCTGGTGCAAAGTGCCGCAGAGCCAGACCTATTACAGTATGGTAAGTTTTTAATCTTTTAAAAAATATGGCCATAAATATCGGAGTTGCTCTGTTTCTCCCACAGTCGCGCTGGTCTTTTTTTCTCACGCACCTGTTCGCAAAAATTCTATATCATTTATCAGTGAATACTAAGACACAAATAAACACCCCTAAATAAACATCACTTAATTCATATTTTTATTTATTTATTTTTTTTAGGATTGCAGGTAATTAAAGGACACTTTTGCACTTTGGACAATTCATTGTCACAGTGAAAATTTCAATACAACAGATGAGACATCATCACATAACATTTTGGAATCAAAAATGCACACGAGAGATGAAGCGTGTCACATTACTAAATTTCCAGAATTCATATTCTAGAACTGATCCTAAATCAGTGGCTCTTTACTTGTTCTTGATCAGTAAGTAAAAAGAAAGTTTTCATGACCTTTTAATTTATTTGGACCATTTAAGAACTTTTTGGACTGTGACCTACTTTTGAGGTTTCAAAATGTGTTCTTTAGATTAACACATTTAGAGCTAAAGACATTTAATTTGTTATATTATACAACTTTGCATTGGGTCAATATTTAGTTTTGAAGAGATAGTTTACCAAAAAATTTAAAATTGTCTTTTATTTTATTTTATTTTATTTTATTGTGTATTTTATATCATTGTGTTGTATTGTATTGCATTTTTTAATTTAATTTAATTTAATTTAATTTAATTTTAACCATTTAATAACTTTTTGGAACAAGACCTAATTTCTAGGTTCCAAAATGTGTTCTTTAGATTAACACATTTATAGCTAAATACATTTAATTTGTTGTTTTATACATCTTTACATTGGATCAATATTTTATTTTATTTTATTTTATTAATTTTTTTAATGTTCTTTTTGTTTTTTTTTGTTTTTTTATTTTATTTTATTTATTTATTTATTTATTTATTTATTTATTTTTTGTTTAGTTTAGTTTAGTTTAGCTTAGCTTAGACCATTTAATAACTTTTTGGACTATGACCTAATTTCTAGGTCCCAAAATGTGTTCTTTAGATTAACAAATTTTTAGCTAAAGACATTTAATTCGATGTGTTTTACAACTTTGCATTAAATCAATATTTAGTTGTGAAGGGGTAGTTTAGCAAAAAAAATTAAATGGTCAATAATTTTATTTATTTATTTTTATTATTATTATTTTATTTATTTTTTTATTCCTTTTTCATTTTTATTGAAGAACAATGGAGTCCATCCGAACTGAGTCCAACTAACATTTTTTATATTGACTAACAAAAGGCAATATCAAGTGTAAGTTGGACTCAATCTTATATGGACTCCAGTGTTTTTTCAAATGTCTGATTTTGTGACCTTTAGGAGAACAAAAACTCATACAGGTTAAAAACATTTCACATGTATCTATAGATCTAACCTACAGTCCAAAAAAAAAAAGTTTCTGAAAGCTTTTTGAGTGTTTCTTGTTGAATCTTGACTAATTCACGTTTTTAAATTCTGGGTGGATCAGTTATAATTTTCAGGAGTATTAAATTATCGTGCACAACTTCAGGATGCATTCTAAAGACTGATGTGCATTTCCCAGAGGCCATCTCTCCTCCAGTTACTATATGTGTCCTGACATACTGAAATATGACTGTCCCTTAATTAACTGTCAGATTAATTAGATCAACACCAGACGACAGGCAGAATGTTGCTTTTGAAGTCTCTCCAGGAAAAGGAAATCAAAATGGATCTTTCTCGCTGGGTGCATGTCGAAAGCAGGTGGCGAAGCCTACAGGTGGCGATGTCACTCTTATTGTATATGGCAATATGTGTTATCTCAAACTGATTTACGTGGATGTTATGTCTGCGTGTCACATTGCGTCAAAGCGCCGCATGTAAGCGCTCTTTCTACCCCAACAGGAAGAAACGTTCATTTCATCCTTTTCTTTGAAGCTGTTTCAGTATAGCCTAGAGATCTGCAAAAACAAACTCAGGAAAAAGCAACGCCCCATGTCTTTAGGCTTTATAATATATATTTGATGTAAGCTTGCATTAGCAGTTATTCCCACTGGCTATTAATGAAACATTTGACATTCACTAAACGTCAAATTTCTCCAAAACACACAATTTCATACGGTTGGCTTTAATGAAATTCATGCGTGTTATCAAAATGCAAACTTAGCAGGAACTGGAAAGAAACAACTTAAGGCTGAAAACTGTAGTATTTGGCTCATTTCATTGCCTGCTTCTAAGTCTAAGGTGGTTTTCTCCTTCCTGATTAGGTTTGGGTCAAAATGTATGTATTTTTATATCAGTTTAATGTCAGAGTTGGCTTACTTTTTCCTTTTTTTTCTATTACAGGCCTTTCCATGCATATCGACAGGAATTTATGGTAAGGAGAATGTCTATTCATCCTCTAAACCTTGTCAGTGTGATTCTGAACGTGTGCATGAAGAAGCATGTGTGCGGTTTAGATAGCAACTTACATTTATATTTGCAATGTGTGCATATAATGTAGAGATGAAAGAGCCGATGATGAGCAAATTATGTCTACAGTCTTTTCATGTCTTCACATTCTCCCAGCATTACTCTCATTTTCAAAATTGCCTCTTGTTTTTAAAAAGGACTATGTTAAAGTGTGCATACAGTATATTATGGAAGCCCATTTCTGCCACTGAATAAAAAATATTTAAAAAAAAAAAAGGTAATTGCGACTTTTTATCTCACAATTCTGACTTTTTCTTATTATTCTGAGAATAAAAGTCTGAATTACGAGATACAAACCTTCATTTGAGAGAAAAAAAAGTCAGAATTGTGAGTTTTTATCTTGCAGTTATGACTTTATAACTTGCAATTGCGCGTTTATGTCTCGCAATTCTGAGAAAAAAGTCAGTTTGTATCTCGCAATTTTGACTTTATAATGTAAATGCGAGTTAAGTCAAAATTGTCAGATATAAGTTCACAATTCTGAGAAGATACCCCTTAAAACTGGACTTTATAACTCGCAATTGGCAGTTTATCTTACAGTTCTGATAAAAAAAAGTGAAAATTGTAAGAAAAAAGTCAGAATTGTGAGATGTAAACTTGCAATTGTGAGAAAAAATTCTGAATTGCAAGACACAAACCTGCATTTGCAAGAAAAAAGTCTGAATTGTGGGTTTGTATCTCACAATTCTGAATTTATAACTCACATTTGTGAGTTTATATCTCACAATTCTGAGAAAAAAGTCGGAACTGAAAAACGTCTAGCAATTTTGACTTTATAATATGTAATTGCGAGTTAAATCAAAAATGTCAGACATAAACTCACAATTTATTTATTTATTTTATTATTTTTATTATTATTTTTTTTTTTTTCAGTGGCAGAAACAGGCTTCCATAGTATATGATGTGCCTACTTTGTGTGAGTGTGATTTTTAAATAAAATAAAATAGTACAAACATAAAATTAAACATTATTTAATATAATGTTTTATATTTTAATATATTATAATAATATATATCCAGTGATTAGCAATCATTATTTTAGTCTTCAGTGTATTATGATCATTCAGAAATCATTCTAATATGCTGATTTGGTGCTCAAGAAACATTTCTTATTATGATTAAAATAAAATAAAATAATAAAATACAATTTTATATAATATAATATAATATAATACAATTTTATATAAGATTTTTTTGTTGTTGTTGAAT
The DNA here is from genome assembly GCA_036247105.1 of Cirrhinus mrigala. NCBI lineage: Eukaryota > Metazoa > Chordata > Actinopteri > Cypriniformes > Cyprinidae > Cirrhinus > Cirrhinus mrigala. The sequence continues at coordinate 25,233,611 of CM070019.1, forward strand.
CCATGAATTCATGATTTTTCAAGATTCTTTTTTGTATTGAAATTTCACAAGAACAGCACTGTTGTGAAATGGATTTTTTACAACATTATAAATGTCATTATTACTTTAAACAATTTAATGCATACTTGTGAAATAAAAGTATCCAATTAAAAAAAAAAAACTCTTGAACAGTAGTGTATAATGTACTGGCGTGAATGTGTAAAATTCTGCCATGAGAAGGTGCCTTTGAGATCTCATCACTTCAGAAAGAATGCAATTATGTTTGATTCAATAAATATTCTGCATCCTGCCTCTCCAGCACTGCGTAATTGTTCAGATCATCACAGAGAGTGAAAGCATTTACTCTGAAAGCAAGAAGAGCGCTCGAATATCATGATCAAAGAGCTAATAACCCAGAATACTTCCCCAACCTGACGTTTTCTTGTTTCTTTCGGCCAAAAAGACAGTAAACGCTCGTTTAGGAGGGAAATGAATTTCGTACGGCTGAGCTCGCATATGCTACCGTGGCAGTTTTGAGCGTTTGTTTTTATAAGCTGAAAGAACATTTGCTCTCTTCTTCAATGTGAATAAGCTAACCAAGCGAGACAAACACAATCCATGTGGCCACATCACCAGATTAAGCAGCTCCATGCACCCTGATCCAACATGTAGAAGTGTCACTCACAGCCAACCGGAGCTGACACCCCATCTCTCTTTTTCGCTGCATCATGGGAGCCGAGGTCCAGGCTGACAGATGATCGGGGTACAGAGGGTAAGGCGTAAAGGGGCTGTTCTGTGGGGTTGGGAACGTGGACAGCAGGCAGGTAGAAAAATGAGGCCTCACTCCCAGCTGACAGTCCAATCCCTCAGCCCACACCATTAGCACAGGTAGAGCTTTCACACACATGGCGTATTGGAGGAGATGCCACCCATAAACAAACTGGCGCCTGCCGCCAGCAGAGGGGTTGGATAGTATGATAGAGGTTATTAAGTCCGACGCTCATAGCCTATCAATCAATGCCACGAGAGACGGGTTAAAACGGGTTATTTCTTTTTCGGTGAGGATGGGAAGGACTGGCAAATCTATCAGTGTCTTACATAGTGCGGACACAGGCAAAGCACAGAGGTGGACAGAGGTTGCATCATCCTTTACTCTGTCTGGATCTATCATTCACTTTTCTTCCTGGATATGCAGTTGGTTCATTAAAAACAAGAGTTTTTACTGCCAAGAGCTTTAATTCATTTATTTATTTGAGATTGAAGTTGTAGTATTATACCTCTGTTATGAAATCTGAAATAGAAATCTTACATTATATTAATGTTTTAGAACATTACAATATTTATGTTTTAATCATGTAATGTTGCAATTTTATTGTAAAAAAGTGTTGAGATTATTCTCAGAATTTTTTTAATACTTATTTTTGAAATGTTTTGAAATGAAATCTTAATGTGGCGTTAAAATAAATGGCACATTTCAAAGAAAAACATTTATTTTTAATTATAAACATTTTAATTTTTTAATATAATTTAATTGTATAATTTTATTAAAGATAATTTTAATTGTATTTGTTTTTAGTGAACAAAAAAAAGGTCCTAATGCTGTAAGATAAGGGAATAATAATAATAATAATAATAATAATAATAATATAATGTTAGTATAACTATTAAAATTGTCTCCAACCTCACAGCAATCATACAAATTTTGTATGGTAATTTTTCAATTTTATTTAAAAAAAAAATCTTTTATTTGTTTTTTGTTTGTTTGTTTGTTTTTGTTTTGTTTTTGTTTTTTTTTAATTTTATATTTTAATGTGGCATTAAAAGAAAGGTCAAATTTCAAATCATTTTGTATGTGTTTATTTTAATTATAAACTTTTTTACATTTATTTGTAAAAAATATTTTTTATAAAATATTGTTTTTGTAAAATTTAATTTTATAATTTAATAAAAAAAAATGTTTACAATTTTTTAAACAACACAGGTCTGTTAATGTTGTAAGATTAGGGAATAATAATAATAATAATAATAATAATAATAATAATAATAATAATATTATTATAACTATTAATATTGTCCCCAACTTCACAGCAATCATACAAATTCTGTTTGGTAAATTTTTTTGGCAGTTTTATTGTAAAAAAGGAGTATTGAGATTATTTTCAAAACATTTTTTTTTTTTTTTAAGATTTATTTATAAAATTTTACATTTTAATGTGCCATTAAAAGAAATGTGAAATATTGTTATTTATAATATATATTATTTTATATAAAATTTAATTTTATAATTTCATAAAATCATTTTCATTTTTTTTAAACAACAACAACGACAAAAAATTGGTTAATGTTGTAAAATTAGGGAATAATAATAATAATGATAATAGTTATTTTAACTATTAATATTGTCTTCAACCTGACTGCAGTCATACAATTTTTGTATGGTAGCTACAGTGCTAGCATCTGCCATTCATGCTAACATTTACCCAGCAACCTACACATGAAATAGACAAAATGTAAAAGTTTCAAAACTTTATACAGGCAAAGAAAAATACTTTATATCCAGGGGAAGAAAAAAAAAATCCATTTTATTCTTCAAAATCAGTTGTTCTCAGGCAGGCAGAGAACTGTACTTAGCATGTGTCTTTGCTCTTACCTGATTTTTGATCGAAGATATTTAGTTTTACAGTTGCCCTCGGTCTCCTCTACAGTTATTCCATCTCTGACAGCTTAAAGATGCTGTTCACAACTTGTGTGTGTAAGATTCATATCAAGGAAACTCAAATCCAGTAGCCTTGAACCCCACAGGTTAATTCTTCTATGATTATTTCAGCCTGCAGAAAGAGAGACAGAGTCAAAAAGGAGAAAACTGCAATTACATTTGAACCATTCGGGCATCTTAACAGCCTCCTTCTAACGGCGTTGTCACAATCTGTCATGATATATCCAGCCCTGCCTTTAGATAAGCAACAAAGAGAAAATGAATTAGACACCGGTTCATCTTTCACCGAAGCCTAGAGGAGAAAATCTCGCTCTGTGCCCGTGAGGTTTAACCGCCCTGACGACTTTGTCAAGGAAAAGACAGGAGCTGTCTGACATCAAAACATGTCACTCATTAGATTACTGTCATCGCCATTTGAAGAGACCTCTTTATTGCCTCATAATCCAGCTCTTTGGGGTATATTGACTTGAAGCATTCATCGTTATATCAAGGTCTGGTCATTTAAGGTTTGTGTACACATGGTGATAAGGCATGATTTATTATTTATTTTCCTTCAGAAATCCACTGCAAACACCTTCCCAAGGCCTTGTGGAGAAAAATAGGAGTCAGTGTCAAACTATGTTACATAAAAGGCTCTATGAACATACCTTAGTAAGAAGAAAAGAGTGACATTTGACATTAGACATAGTTTGATGCATATAAACACTGTAAACACTGTGGTTGCTAGAATTTTACCGTAAAAAATACAGTGGCAACATTTTAGGTTTTACAGATTTAACTTAAATTTACATTTAAAAAAAACGTGTGTCATTAAACGAATGGAATGTTAATATTCAAACCTATTGAAGTAGAAATCTGTTTAGTACCTTTGTAATGACCACCAAAAGAAGGTGGTGATGAGAAAGTCACATAATGAACCAAAGCTCATCACAAGCAGCTTTTCCACAAGCTGAGAAAGAAAATGCTAATATATGTAAAAGGTGCACACCATCATGGTAACACATGATACTGAAATAATGCAGTCTGAACCTTTTTTTTTGGTTAAAAATGATCCGTAATCAATTTTTGAGCAAGTACACAACCAGCCAGTGTTCAAAACTATCCCCTCACCTTAGCCCGATTCACAACGGTAAGCTTGTAATAATGTTTTCCAATTTGAGTGGTACTGGTTGGTTTTCTCGAGAAATATAAGCATGCCACCATTCGTCTTTGTGTCATTACGTCACGTCTGTAAACATAAAGGAGTTCCGGCTAGTAGGCTATATCGCATGTGAGGATGCTGCAGGTGCCGGATCATTTCTAGCCTTTTCTCACCGCAGCTGTAATAACTAAATGACATTCAAATGGTATGACAACTGGAGATTAGAAATTGAATACAGAAATTGAAATCTACTGGAGATACTAACACACACTATACATGTAGTCATGCAATGCTGATGTTGTTAACATTAACAATTTAAAACAAAGTAAAACAATAATAATAATTAGTGCAGTTTGATGTGATATGAGCTAACTTTGCGATTTTTAGTTTTAATCACCATTGCTTGCGCTATTTATTTTAAAGCTTTGTTCCCTCGTTTGGTGAGAACAAATGTGGCAGTCATTTTACTTACTTGTTTAGATGACAGTATCCAGTTAAAATTCTTATTTTGGTCAAACTTCCAAGATGTGGAATTGGTGATTCCGAAGTACCGTAGCCACACCGGTGTGGTGACTGACAGCCACACGCACACCTCAAAACATTAGATTCATCCGCGCTAAGAAGCCGTGCCGATACACAACCCACATAAAGAAGAGAATTCCGTAAATAACTGCAGTTGCAGATTCTAAACAGAGATGGCGGCAAAGAAGCAAAACATACAGACTGCAGCTTTAATTTAACAACATTAGATGTCACATACAACCCCAGTGAACACAACTGGTAAGCAAAAGCTAAGAAGAAAGTTATTTTAACCAAAAAAAAAACATCAAACGTGAAATGTAACGCAGGGAATTGTGGAAATGTCAATTTACAGTTTGTCACATTAAATTATACTTTCTTTTTCACTTCCAAAACCTGTATTTTACCATAAAATGACATGAAATGTCCGTTCGTTTTTTATTGTATATACAGTAGTAAGGGAACTTACCATTAACCATTATCAATAGGTTTTTTCCTGTACCACTTTTTACGTTCTTTTACTGATAAAATCACAATCATTTTTTGCAGTGTATTTATTTATTAGTCTTCCCATTGATGCTATTATATTGTTTAAAAAAAACAAAACACAAGAGACAGGATTTATTGCTTTAACCAATCACAGCCGATCATAACCAGTCATTTCCAATTGTATCACGTTGGAGGCGTTGTCTCCGCTCACGTGACCATTCATTCTCAGTTAGTCCCCACTAAACTCACTGCATGCTTTAGGGGCTCTGTTAAAACTCAGTGGGCTCAGGGGAGGTGAGAGAGACACTGACACTCCTGTAACTTTACCTGATGGTGTCGCTGTTGGACAGATTACCGTTTGAAAAACAAGTGATTCATACACTTTTTTATGTCATATTTGCATTGTTTTATTTTTGTACTATGAATTTTTTTCCCGTCCAATTTTTTGAGGAGCCACTGCCTCCCTTGCCTCCTCGGAGGAAATGCCCCAATATACATACCTTAAGAAAGAAACATTTTATTTGATTTAACGTAAATTTTATTACACACAAACATTCAGGCTGCAACGGCCTAATGTAAACTACGGAACATAAAAGACGATAATTTGAGAAACTTCTCAGTATTTTGTGAGGGTGAGGGTGAGTAAATGATGAGAGATTATTTATTCATTATTTTTTTTTTGGGTGAACTATCCCTTTAATGTTTTATTTTTAGCAGTAGTATTTTTTTTTTTTTTAATGAAACAATACTCTAAATAAGAAACTAAATCTGCTAGCAGGTGGTGGTACATGTCTTTATGAGTCATTCATTTATTCATTTGATTCATTCAAATGGCTGATTCATTCAGGAATTAAGTAAATGGCTCTCTTTATGAATGGGCCTTTGAATCATTGATTCACACGATTCATTCAAAACGTGGATTCATTCAGAAACTAAACACCACTGTTTTGCTCAGACACGAGCAACAATTCTGCTGTGGCTTCAAAGGTAATATGTTCTCTGCAAAATTGAGCAAAAACACATAATAAAGTGTCTATATATATACACTAGTGTGTGTGTGTGTGTGTGTGTGTGTGTATGTGTGTGTATGTATATATATATATATATATTTCTAATCACTTCAGAGAATTCAGAGATAACTTAAGATTTATAAAGCAATTTTCAGTTCATTTCTAAATGGTACACAACGCTGCTTGACAAATGTGTTTACCCTTAGTTGAACAAGAGGTGTGTTGACACTAAGATTCTTTTTTAGCCTGTGACTGTGGTGGTGTGAGATAGGCAGCTGTAATCCAGAAAATGCGTCCGTACGACTGTTCAGGATCAGCCAGGGTCAGCCGACTAAGTGTTTTCACTGGGTGATTCCCCTGTCCATCTCTGTAGTGGATTAGGGCCGAACCCCTTATCTCTTTACCTCGATATTGTACAGGTTTTCCTCTCAGGATAGCGCTGTGTTTAAAAGCGTGAGGTTTATGCTGGGGAGTGGAAGTGTGAACAGGCTTAGGGAGGGAATCTTTTATGATCACATACTGATGTGGGGTTATCTCAGCACAGGCGGGGAAAAGGAAATCTTAGCATTGCATCTAGGGAAAGGGATGAAAGTTTAGTGTTTTACACTTTCATGGTTTTATCATTGTGAAGATTGACACTGCTCGGGGAAGTTTTGAGGGTTGAGGACATATTTTAGAGATCACAGTTGTTTGAGCAGAATCTAAATCTACAACCCTACGGCAACTTGATTTTATATTTTAGCTGAGCTGTGAACTCGCAATCTGAATTGGATGTGACACGAGAGAAAGATTGGATGCAGGAAGATGGTAAACAGGCAAGAGATTTCAATTGCGTGTGACAACAGTATACAGGGTGTGACATTGTTCAGCTAGTGATGTCTGATTTGTAAACAAGTTAAGTTTGACTTCTTTTTTTTATGAATTGGTCAAAGTGTCTGAATGATCTCACTAGTTATCGGTCTGAATCATAGAGATACTGTATATGCTGAGTGAATTGGACATCCAGACAGCTCAGAGCCTATTACTGCGTTAGCAACTGACTCCCACACTGAACACAGATCAGTGGTGAATAGTTCTGATGCTAAATTCTGATTGGATGAGTCAATGATCTGAAGCACTTTCATTATTAATGTAAAGTTATAATGTTGCTTAGGAACTGTAAAGTTAGACTGCAGATCTATAATTTGTTTGTTTTTTATTTATTATTAATAAAACTATTAATTGTAGGGTGAATCTCATAAAGAGGTTTCCATGTTATATTTTACTACAATAATCACAAGAGAAAAAAGAACATTTTGCTGACTGTTAACTGTCAGGACAATAAATGAGTATTTCTTTCTTTCTTTCTTCATTTATTTATTTATTTATCAAAATATAATAATTGTATTTATTTATTTTCCCAATTCTCATTACTTTCTCATTATTCTAATAGGAATCTCATTCTCATTCTATTAAAAAAGAATAAAATATAATTATATGTATTTCATTGCAATTATATGTATGTTACAATAATGTGGATAATCATTAAAAATAATCATATTATAATCACTAAAAATAATCATATTTATAATATTATAATTAATATTAAAAATAACATTAATTACATTTTTTTTTTTGTTTCCGTTTTTGCCTTTAATTTTTATTTAATTTTTGCGCTATTTTCGGGTTAATTCATTTTACCCAATTTCTCATTTATTTATTTATTTATTTAAAGTGTTTCATTTTTGCCTTTAATTTAAATTTTTTGCATTATTCTCAGGTTAATTAATTTTACCCAATTCTTATTTATTTATTTATTTATTTTCTGTTTTTATTTATTTTTTTTTAACTAATTTTTATTTTTTGCATTTCCAGGTTTGTTTATTTGTTTGTTTGTTTCCCGTTTGTTTCAATTTTTGCCTTTCATTTTTATTTTTCACATTATTTTCAGGTTAATTCATTTTACGTATGTCATTATTTTTTTATTTTTATTTTCTTATTTTCTTTTTGTTTCATTTTTTGCCTTTAATGTTTATTATTTTCAGGTTAATTAATTTTACCCAATTCTCATTAATTTCTCATTATTCTAATATGAGTCTCATTCTCATTCTATTAAAAAGAGATTAATATGTGATTATATTATACAAAAATGACTGCTACAATAATGTGGATAATCATTAAAAATAATCAGAAAGACACTTACATTACAATAATGATCATTTTGCACTTACTGGTTCTAAAAATGTCACAATGCAAAATAATAATAACAGTAATATTAATAATAATGATTACTGATTTTTTTTTTTTTCATATGACTGTTGGCAGTTAAATATATATTTTTGCATGAAAAACACAAAAGTAGCCTAATTATTAATTACTTTGGTAGCATGTTGGGAGGGTTGACTTCACATTGGAAAACAACAGAATCACCGTAGGAAATGTTGCTGTGGTATGTGTGTGCGTGTGTGTGACATGGTTTCGTGAAAACTAAATGTTAGGTGATAATTTTAGCATGTGGGACAAAAATGTCACCACCAATACATATGGCTTTTCAAGGTCACACCCTGACAAGCCTGGTTTGGTCATCTATATGTGTGTCTCTATCCATTTTGGATGTGGGTCACATCTCCCTGTGTTTTTCCCCCTGTATACACCAGCAATATTCTAGTCTACTAGTCTGCTGCAGTGCTGTATATTTCTGTGAACATCCACCAAGACAACATGTGTCTGTCTGAACTTTCATCCACTAGCTGACACGTTCAGCTTCTTACATTTTTATGAGTCCTGCACCCACGGGTCCGGTTGGACACATGTCATAATGATTTGGTTGGACGTCACCTCCATCACTTTCTCACCCATCAGGCAAATCATGACCATTTCAAAGTTCCTCAGTCTTTCCAGGTCCTGCGGTTCTGGCTCAGCTGTTTTCAGTTTATTCTTTCGTGCAAAAGTTTTCCGCGTTAATTATTAAGTAGCTTCTACCAGTGTCCATTCAAACACAGTTCATATAAATATGACTTGACTTGGGAAAAACAGCTTTGCTGTTCTGTATGTTGGTAGATGCATTCTTACCGGTAAAGTTATTCATTTTACGTGGGTTTAGTTTGAGTTTCTCGGAAACACAATGACAGTCATTAAAATCTGGATTTTATGATGTTTTCATATTGTAACCATTTTATTACTTTAAAAAAGTTAATTAGTTGATTATGGCTTTTATAGAGAAATATCAGATCTTCTTTTAATGAAGCACATAAAATCCTCATTCTTCCATAAAGCAGTAATAAAGTAGGAAATTAAATGATTTGATTAGATATAGATGAATATGGCACCTTCAGACAATAACAGAAAATATGAATTATCCACTAACCTATCATTTCATCTCTGTGCAATTTGTTGTTAAAAATATAATTAACTAGGCAAAGTAAAACCTTTTTTTTTTTTTTTTTTTTAATTTAATTTTATTGTGTTTGATTTTACTTTATTTTTCAGTTGATGCAAGTTGCAGGCTGAGCTTTTCTTTACCATTTGGCAAACTTCTTTGCATTGCTTTAATGGGTAACCAGTTAAAGTCAGTCATGCACTATAAATCAGATTGCATTATAGGTACACAACAGTGAACTATATATGGAATGAAATTGTTCACTAAGAATTTGGACAGCACTACAAAATGCTGACACCCTATATAGTGCACTGTAGAGTCTTTCTCCCTCTCTTGTGAAGTAAAGGAAATCCCTAGAGCCCTCATCAGCAGCCCATACACTGGTGGACATCCATCAGCTGACAACAAATCTTTTTGAGAAATATTTCATTGTGACCATAACACTGTATTTTGCATTATTTTGGGGGCAAAAAAATATTTTTATCACTATGACAACTGAATTATTTAGTTGTTTTTCCTTATGTATATGTAGCATCACATTCAGAATGAGCTTTCACCAAAAAACAAACAAAAAAATATATATATTTATGTTTATATTTGGTCACTCAAAGACAGAGTCAGTAATTAGTTTTGTTCCCTTAAAGTTTTGATTTAAAAAAAAATAAATGAATAGCACTTTTTGTCCTCTCACTGTTTGAGAGAGAATTTTTATGCTGCGCTTTTAAATATAAAGTCATGTAAGGTTTCCTTATGATTATTTGATTGCACATGCTGAGATGTTTTAAATCTCCCAGCGCTTTTGTGCATTTTTCGTGATTGCTATGCATAAGCTTTATACTTGACCGCATTTTTTATATCTCACAAATGGTTTCTTTTCTGTGTATGCACTACAGCATGCATAGTTGCATTTTCATCCTACAAAAACTCCTGAATCCAAAGATTTGATGTGTATCCACTAAAAAAAAAATCTTTCCAGTGGAGGGTTTCCTTGTAGTTTGAGATTGATCTGTGATGTTTCTGTGGAGAAGGCATCTCTCAGACATGTATGGAAAATGTTAAGCAGTCTGAAGAGAGCCGTTTGATCAGAGGAACCTCTCAGTGAGCTTTGACTGTTTACTCGGTTAGCTCTGACCTCTAGTGAGCCTTGTCTATGCCTCTGCAGACAGACATAACATGGCTCTCAGTGACCTCTGTTATTCTCTCTGTCTCTTTTTCTTTGTGTATAATTAATGCCTGTAAAGCACATCAACTTACATTAAAAACTGAAATACACTGAAGATGTGATTTGAACATGAGTCTAGTGCCCTCTGCCTTGTTTTTCGCCCCTAAGACATTGTGATATGCGTCAGTATTGTTTCATAAGGACATGGGAGTAACAAGTCTGTGAGTATTCAGTAAACAGTTAAAGTTCATAACACTTTAAATAGGGGAGAGCAACAGTTTGTTTTCTTCTCATTTGTTTAGCCTAAAGCTTAGAAATTTTCTTTTATCATCTTTGACATGGGTCAACAAACTTTACTCATGTTAATTGTATCATTAGGAATGAGAGTTTTCAAAATTTTGTTTAGTCTCTGATGCTCTCCAAGGCTGCATCACAGTTAAAAAATAAAAACAGTAATATTGTGAAATATTAGTACAATTTATAATAACTATTTTCTGTTCTAATATAATTTAAAATGTAATTTATTCCTGTGATGCAAAGCTGAATTTTCAGAAATCATTACTTCAGTCTTCAGTGTCATATGATGCTTCTGAAATCATTTGAATATGCTGATTTAGTTCTCAAGAAACATCTCTTATTTATTATCAATCTTGATTTTTAGGGGTTCAAACGTGTAGTGCTGAAACCCTATTGTAATTGTTACGATGGTCACAGATCAGCGATCTCCACGTAAAACTGATCGTGCAGACCTAACCGTAAGCTGTAGATACTTGAAACAGGGATGGTAGTACTCACACCACTTACGACATGACCAAGGCTCACCCCAATCAGCTTGACGGGGGCACTACAGCGAACAAAAGTACGAAAGCGCTTTATTGTCTTATATCGTTGGAATCCTTGGCTCATGCCAGAAAAAAAGCACGCCTCAGATTGGATTGAAATTTTTGGGTATTTCACATTTTTTGAAAAACATACTTTTGCAATTTAGTCCTAGAAAGATTCTCTGGAGAGTGAATATCAATAATTATCAAAGGAAAGTTGAACTTCTGACTCATCATCGCAAAGGGAAGCCAAAACGTTTGAAAGGGGCAGGGCCATTTTTAGTAAAATGCCTATAATTCCTGAACAGAACGAGATATCTTCGCCAAACTCAGGATACTTATGTAAGAGCTCAATCTGAGGTCACAGGATTTTTCACACATACACACAATATTCATATTTTACAATATAATTTCTCATTCCAGACAACTTTACCTCTAGAACCACTGCTGTCAATCAAATTGTTTGTTAAATATTTGAGAACATGTAAAAACCTACTTTTGTGAACTAGTCCTGGGTCAATCTTTTCGCTCAATCTGGAAAAAAAACACTGCAGTACTTTTCTCTGGACTCTCTAGGCCAATAATTAACAAAAAAAAATTACATTTACCCTTTGGGAAGCTACAACGGGGTTGTGTAGAAAACGGGCCTGTCCAAATTTACCCAAAATCCTATAAATCCTAAATAAAAACTCAAAACTTCACAAAAACTGCTGAGCACATGCGACAGGTGATTCTAAACAAGCATCGGATAGCTGGCGCTATAACAGTCATAAACATTAAAAAAAAACACAATATTTCTATGGCAAATGACCTGGTTTTGCCAAAAATGCCTTTTTAAATCATTGATTTAGATGGTTACAGGCTTGCTAAATAAAGTCTTTTTCTATATGTGCTTAAATACCTTAATGCGCTTGAACTATATATATATATATTTGTGTGTGAATTGTTATGCATAACTTTTCAGAAATCTGGGGTATTTTATTTAAAGAAAAAAAGAAACAAAAATCAGTTTTATTCAGGATGCATTAAATTAATCAAAAGTGACAGTAAAGGCATTTACAATGTAAATATTATATTTCTAATAAATGTTGTTCTTTTGAGCTTTCTATTCATAAAAGAATTCTGTTTCCACAAAAAACCTGAAAAAATAAGAGTCATGATTAATAATTGAGCACCAGTAGTAAATGAATTAATTTGCTGCCTGTGCATTTTTGTCAAATCTTGCGTTTGTCCAGAGCCACTGTTCCTGCCCAAATCTCCAGTAATCTTTTAGAAAGAGTATTTCAAGCCCGCAAACAGCTCTGGTCATTTTCGAATCAATATGAATAAAACACTAATCAAAAACCGTTATTTTACGGGCTACCTGAGGAGCCAGAAAGCGTTGCCGTCAAGCATTTGTTTGTAAATAGTAATTTCTCTGTATTTGTGTGAAAAGTAGCCAAAAAATGTGCTTGTGTTGATATTATTCTGGATGGGGATTATTCTCGAGAGAGATAATAGGTTTATCGGTTTCTCACGCACATTCTTGACCCAAAGTTCAGGTCTGACGGCATCCAGCCAGCAGAAGAAATCAGTCAGTGATTCTGCCTGTCAGAAGGAGAGAGAGCTAGAAGACAGCAGAAGAGTACAAAAAGGGAATGGATGGAGCCGAGACTGACAGGATAGGGCTGGTGTGAGACTCCCTCACATCCAACGGATCCCCAAATTATTTGGTGTTGAAAGGCCCAGACAGGACGTCAGGAGACACGGAGAGCACAGTGTCAGGCTGCTGAGCAGATAGAGAGGTGAAACAGACAGTGAAAACATCTCCTCAGCCGTGTGTTAATTACGTGTCCCATCACTCTGGTGTCTGAGAGCTGAGATGGACCTTTAGGGTCAGTGCCACCACTCGCCGAGCAACAGACGGGTCATTTGTACAAAATGGGTGCTTTTTGGTTTCCCTGTTTCATTTTTATATTACAGCTTCCTGGGTCCGTAAGATGTTTTTGAAAGTAATTTCTTATGCACCCAAGGCTTTATTTAATTACAATAAAAAACACAGTAAAACAGTAGTAGCGTAAAATATTAATATTATAGTCATTTTAATTGAAATTAGTAATATTATAAAGTATAATATTACAATTTAAAATAGCTGTTTCTAAAATAGCTGGTGGCAGAACTAAATTTTCAGCAGCTTTTACTCTGCGTTCTGCAGTGTCACATAACATAACAACATTGTAACGTAGCAACATTTTTATTGTAATTTATAATAATTTAAATGCATCTTTGCTGAATAAATATTATTTCAAACAAACAAACAATATCTTACTGACCCCAAACATTTAAACTGTAGTTTATATATAATGTCAATATTTTTATTACATATATTTTTATATTGTTACGTGTATTTTTATATATGCAGCAATATACCTTTTATATTAAAACATCCAGTCTGGATTATATCTGGATTTATTTCTAGATTTATTTATTTATTTAACTTTGCAGCATTTTCATTGCAACTTATACTCAGTTTAATGCATCTTTGCTAAATAAATAAATTAATTATTTAATCAGTTTAATAAACAAATAAATACATTTTTTTAAATGAATGAATGAATGAATGAATATTTATTTATTTATATATTTATTTATTTTACTGACCCAAACTTTTAAACTGCAGTTTATATATAATGTCAATATTTGTATTACATTTATTTTTATATATACAGTAATAAACCTTTTATATTATAACATCTTGTCTGGATTATTTCTGAATGTATTAATTTATTTATTTATAAAATTGCAGCATTTTCATTGCTTACTTTTCATTTCATAACTTATAATCAGTTTAATGCATCTTTGCTAAATAAATAAATAAATTTATTTATTAATCAATTTAATTTAATAAATAAATGAATAAATATCTTACTGACCCCAAACTTTTAAACTGTAGTTTATATATAATATCAATATTTTATTACATATATTTTTATATATGCAGTGATATACCTTTTATATTATAACATCCTGTCTGGGTTTTTTTTTTTTTTTTTTTTATTTATTTAGTTATTTGTAACATTGCAGCATTCATTCTAACTTATAATCCGTTTAATGCATCTTTGCTGAATAAATAAATAAATGAATTATTTAATTTTATAGAATACTAGAATTATATTTAAGACTTGCAATTATTTTTAGCATTATATTTATATAAATGTAATCATTTTTACATTTGAAAATGACCTTTTTTTAAAATGGAAAAGGCGCTTGTTTGATGACTCCTCCTCCTCTCCTTCAGCGATATTAAATATTAATCCCCTCCAATCTATTTATTCTCAATCGATACGCTGTGTTAACACCAAGACTGCTTTCCCATCTCAGCTCAGGCTCTGGTGATTAATATGGCAGTTAGTGGCATCATCTCTTACATTTACCGGTCAATGTGTCATTACTTTCTCATCAAGATGGTGGTGTGACGACCCCGGCACCTGCCACAGATGGCAGAACTGTGTAAATGATCATGTCGAAGCAACTTAATGGATCAGTAAATCTACAAGGAATTGGCAAGCACCCCATGATAAATATAGCTAATAGACCACATTTTGGGACACAAGATGGGTATGTGCGAACAGTCATGTGAATTATATCATGTGAAAAGCGGAGGTGCTGTTTTAATAAAAAAGTGGGCGTTTTTGGATGAAAAAATTGTGAGGATTTGGATTTGTGTACATATTCAACAGACTGTTGTTTGTAGTAACTGCTGAAAGTGTGGAGAGAGTTGAGCAGCAAAAAACCATATGGAGATGTTTGCGTAAGTGTTAAAGTGTGAGCACATATGCTAGTCTATGGCACAAATTCAAAGCTGAATCCTTTTCCTTTCTATCCACAGGTTTTCCCAATGAGCCAGCAGCAGAAATCGCCCTGAAGACCGTGCGTCAATGGATCCTAGACAACCAAGATGAGGTAGGAGCCGCTGACGGCGCTAAACCCTTCTCACTTCTAGTTAGAGGAGAACACCTGGTTTGAAGGGCAGATATATTTTTTTTATAATAGGAGATGCTTGTAAAGAAAAGGAAGTGTTGGAGCCAGAATCCACAGTCCATTTCTCTGATAGAAAATCAATTTAAGCTTACAGCTCTTCCAGGAGGAAAATATGAAGTGGCAACTGCTCTCTTCAATTGTCATGTTTGTCTCTCTTTGTCTGTTTGTACTCCTCCTATGTCACGTCCAGCTGTTTAGCCACTACTAAAGACGTGTGATCATGCTAGGATGTGCAGCTTTGAGGTTTGAGCACTTTTTAGCAAGCATTAATGACCTGCCTATTCTTATATCAGAGAAACCGGGTCTAAACGAATGAAGGCAAATTCCATGTGAGCCAAGCTGCCTTGATCATCTTTGCTGCTAGTTACCTTCACACACTTTGAATTCAAAAGCATTTCAGCTTGAGTAAAGTCCTTACATGCTCTGTTGGTTTTTTAAATGGGATTGTGCTGCCTATTGAGTGCATGAAGTTAGGGAGGAAGTGCGCATAAAATAAGCAAAATGAATTTGTAAATCAATTAAGTCATTACAGTGCTGTTGAAAGACTAAACGCATGAATGTGTAGTGATGTTGACAGGTGGATGTGCTAATTAAGTGTTTGACTTGACAGGTTTATTTGTGATTATTTACATCAGTGTGTTTTGCTTCAGTATGTTTAGACCAGATTGACTGTACAAAGCAGATTACGTGATTTGTTTTGACAGTCACAGAAGTGGATAAATGAAATCCCTCTTAACTTCACATTAAGTGAAGTACAGCTGCTGACCTACCAGTTAATCATCCTGTTGTTAGAACGAACAAGATCAATAACTCAATCACTCAGCAATCATAAACTGTAATGTTGCGCTTGCTCTTGAGTTATTCGACTTTGATGATGACAAGTGAGTGCTACTATAGCAGTTTTTTTTCAACAGGGGTCTTAGGACCCCTAGTGGAACGTAAAATAATTGCAAGGGATGCAGATTTTTTTTGTAAGGTATGAAATAACAGATTTACGACGGCAATTTGGTGCTACGTTAAAAAATAAAAAAATCTAAGATTATGAGATTAATTGTAATATTTTGAGAATAAAGTCGAAATACTACAAGAATCAAGTTGAAATCCTATGAGAATAAAGTCAAAATATTTCAAGAATAAAGCCGAAATTGTGAGAATAAAGTCTAAATATTAAGAGGATAAAGTCTAAATATTACAATAATAAAATCTAAATATTTCGAGAATAAAGTCGAAATACTACGAGAATAAAGTTGAAATATTACAAGAATAAAGTCAAAACATTTCAAGAATAAAATTTAAATATTTCGAGAATATACTCAAAATATTTCAAGAATAAAGTCGAAATTACGAGAATTAAGTATTTCGAGAATAAAGTAAAAATTATGAGAATAAAGTCGAAATACTACGAGAATAAAGTCAAAATATCACGAGAATAAAGTCAAAGTATTTCAAGAATAAAGTCGAAATTACGAGAATAAAGTCGAAATATTTCGAGAACAAAGTCAAAATATTTAAAAAAATAAAGTCGAAATTCCGAGAATAAAGTCAAAATATTTTGAGAATAAATTTGAAATATTTCAAGAATAAAGTCGAAATTATGAGAATAAAGTCGAAATTACAAGAATAAAGTTGAAATATTACGTGAACAAAGTCAAAATATTTAAAAAAATAAAGTCAAAATTATGAGAATAAAGTTTCAATATTATGAGAATAAAGTTGAAATTTCGAGAATAAAGTCGAAATATTGCGAGAATAAATTCGAAATATTTAAAAAATAAAGCTGAATTTACGAGAATAAAGTCTAAATATTACGAGAATAAAGTCAAAATATTACGTGAAAAAAGTCAAAATATTTTGAGAATAAAGTCAAAATTATGACAATAAAGTCAAAATATTTCAAGAATAAAGACGAAATACTACGACAATAAAGTCGAAATATTTTGAGAATAAAGTTATAAAACTAGTATAATAGAATAAAATTACTACGGGAATACGGAATTTTCACCAAGAAAACTATATAATTTAATGAATTGATTCACATGAATACAGCGATCTGTCGATCATGATTTCTGCTAATAATCCCACATATATTTGTAGTATTAAAAAGGGTTAAATAAGAGATCTATGGCGCCCCCCAAAGGAATATTGATTGGGTGTGTGAGCTGATGTTAAAATAAAAAAGTTGTTCCTGTTCAGTCTGTTAATATACGATTATTCTCGTAGTATTTCAGCTTTTTTCTCGTAGTATTACTGTATCTTAGTTATCTTAGATTTTTTAACATGGCACTAAAATGCCGTCATACAGATTAGTATGTACAATTACTGTATATATTGTTGTCATTTATTGCCAGTTTTTTGGGGGAAAATGTCTTATAGTGCCCTCCAAATGTTCAGAAACAGTTTAAATCCATATATCATTACCATTTAGTGATAACTTTGCATCAGTTAGGAACAACAGAAACTATGAAAACACATTTTATTAAATATAAAGTTAATGCATTGAGGATATAGAATACCTTAATAGCCATTTTCTAACTGTGTGCTAAGTTTTCTGTTGTGTACTAGCTTTAACTGGCAAAAAAGAAACCTGAGCCAAGTTTAATTTAGTAATTGGGCATTGCAGCTGCCAAAAGGGCATCTGACTATGACTTGTACGTACTGTATTGTTTGAAAAAAAAAAAATAGATAATTTTTCTATTAAAATGAAATATCCATACTGAATGATAAGCCTAAATATGAGTAATTGATTAAAGCTTTCCACACTAAATCTCAAACTTTCAGTCATGTAATGCTGACACTGACTTTGTTTATATACTGCTGTAATCCATCTGCTGACCCCATTAAGACACTGCAGTTAGGAATTTGCCTTGTGAGCAGTATTTTCCTATTATCTTAATCCAAGTAAGCTTATATTTGCAATAAACAGAATTAAATTAAGACTTCAGACTGTGTGTGAACTACGTGTAGCAGCTGCAATACTAACACTTTGCTTATGGAAGAAAAAGAAGCCACAACTTATCATACTCAAGAAATCTTGGGTTTCCTATAAGCAAATGACATTAATATGCAAGTTTGTTTATTAATCAGGATGTACTTTGTACAGGAGGAATAGTAAGGAGGAATGTGAATGGAATAGTTCCATGAACAACTTGTAGTCACACTATTCCTTAGAAAAGCATACAAACAAATAAACCTTTGTGGGTGCAGCTCTCGTTCCTTTAGGTTTCTCAGAATAGATTGCATAACAGATTTCGAGCCGCTTTTATTGAGTGGCCTTTACCTGCGGGAGCAGAGGGCAGTTTAATTTATTGTGATTGTTAGGCCAAAGCAAAGCCTGCAGGATGATTGTGAACTGAAGGGAAGTGAGGATTAATTACAGTGTATTTAGCCAGAGAGGACAAAACACAGCAAGAGCCGGAAGAGGGATTTATTGTTCTGTTCTGATCTGTTACCTGATCTTTTTTACTGACTTCAAACATTGTTTCTGTTTTTTTTTGTTTTTTTTTTCTCGGAAAAGGCTAAATATTGTAATTTGAATTAATTGCACCTGCTGATACTGCTTTTCCCACATATCTTCTAATTTTATTTTCCCCATGCTGTCTGCATTATTTTAGGAATAGAACTTTTTCAGATATTCACTTGATACCCAGTTTATTTGGGCACTTTTCCTAGTCCATTGTTTGACGATGATCAAATGATGAGTGCCTTAATAAATACAGTTGAGGTAAAAAGTTTGCATCCCCCTTTCAGAATCTGCAAAATGTTAATTATTTTACCAAAATAAGATGGATTATCCACCTTATTTTTCCCATAAGAGTGGGTGCGGCCATTTGTAATTTTTTTGTGTCTGGCTTCCGGTCTCATCCACTGCCAGCTATTTTAAACTGCATAAAAAACTCATTTTGCTGCTTGATATTGCAAACTGGTGTGTCTTCCCATATTATTTTAATGTATTATCTCAATTATGAACACACTGATTTGTAGTGCAAACTGTTTTACCGTTTACTGCGCTTCGATATTCTTCTCGTTATTTCCCTATGGCGGATTATGAACCAGACGTCTAACACATTACCAGAAAACAGCTTACTTCCTCATTGAAAAATAAGGTGGATACAAAATGCATGTTATTGTTTATTTAGTACTGACTTGAATAAGATATTTCACATAAAAGACGTTTACATATAGTCCACAAGAGACTATATATATATATATATATATATATTTTATTACAGAAGGCTCAAACACTCACTGATGCTCTACAAGGAAAAAAACACCCATAAGGGCCAGGGGATGAAAACTTTTGAACCGAATGGAGATACATTTTTCTTATTTTTTTTTTTTTTCATTTAGTACTGCCCTTCAGAGGCTACAGAAGGTAGTTACATGTTTCCCGGAAGACAAAATAAGTAAAATTTACCCCAGTCTTCAAATTCAAAAAGTTTTCACCCCTCAGGTCTTAATGCATCGTGTTTCCTTCTGGAGCATCAGTGAGTGTTTGAACCTTCTTTAATAGTTGCAAATGAGTCCCTCAGTTGTCCTCAGTGTGAAAAGATGGATCTCAAAATCATACAGTCATTGCTGGAAAGGGTTCAAATACACAAAAATGCTGGAAAACCTAAGAATTTGTGGGACCTGAAGGATTTTTCTGAAGAACAACGGACTGTGAAGAACTGTTCAGGACAAACAGGGGACTCATGAACAACTATCACTAAACAAAAAACACAGCTGTGGATCATTTATGTAACAACAAAACAGTATTAGGAACCAAGTGTATTTAAACTTTTGAACGGGGTCAGTTTTATAAATGTAACTATCATTTTCTCTTGTGGACTATATGTAAACATCTTTTAGGTGAAATATCTTATTCAGGTCCGTACTAAATAAACAATAAAACACATTTTGCATAATCACTTTTATTTTGGTAAAATAATTAACATTTTGCAGAATCTGAAAGGGGGGTGTAAACTTTTGACATCAACTGTATCTTTTTCTGAGATTGTCATGCCTTTTATAGAGACAGATATATATGGACTCATTGTGTTGAATCATTCTGAAACTTAAAGATGCTTTGCAATGAACTCCAGAAGGGAGCTGATAATGTTCTGGTAATATTTCAACATAATGATAAAGCTGAGCATAAGAACTCCTCTAAAATGATTCCTAAATTATTTATGTAAAAGGGCAGCTGCCTGAAGCTCTTTATTTGATGTTCTCTGATGATTGTTGCAGATGTTATCACAGTAATATTATTTCTGTTGAAGGAATAGTTCATCCTAAAATTAAAATTCTGTTATCATTTACTCACCATCATGTCTTTGCAAACCTGTATTACTTTCTTCTGTGGAAGACAAAAGAAGATATTTTGAAGACTATTGAATTACATTGCATGGAATAAAAACTTTGCATGGACTATTCCTTTAAGCTCACTAGAGTAAGGGGTTGTTCACACAGGACGCCTTTTTCCATTCTGTGCTATTTTTCCGTTGTTTTACCTAAACACACACTAGACGGACGTGTATGACTGTTGTTCTCGTGTCTCCCATCTCTTGCACCGTCTCGCACTTGAGTGGCGCTTAAGAGTTAAAAAATGTCAACTTTTACATCGCCACTCATCAGTGTCAGTTCCAAAACAGTGGACCAATCAGAACACCCCGGAGGTGGGGCAAGTGTTGCTAGCTTTTGTTTACAGTAGCAAGTTGCCATGGCAACCTTTTTATTTGACTGCAACGTAGCAGAGGAGGCATGCTGCACTGTGCTTTTTAAAAAACCCTTTCTGAGCACTGTGTCTCACTTTTTTAGAGGCAAAGATGTGTTCTGTGTGAACGATCCCTAAGGCAATGAAAGTCAACAAATGATTCAGCTCATCCTCGTTAAAACATTGGGAGTTTGTAGACTTTGCTTCGCTGTGCTAAAGAAAACCACAGCTTTTAGTATAGTAAAAGAAATATCTTATTTAGTTGAGAATATTTACTTATTTAATTATTATTAATGTTGTACTCAGGGGAGTCCTCTAAAATTCATCTTCCAGAGAGACAGTGTTGAACACATTACTTTAAAAAATAGTTATAGTTACTAGTTACTTCTCACAAATAATAACAGTTAGTAACTGATTCACATCATTATAAAAGTAACTAATTACCAGGGAAAGTAGCCGTTGTGATACTTTTTTAAAAAATGTTCAAATATGTCAGATAACTTAAACATCATACACTGATCTACACTATTTTAATGTTGCTGTGGACACCTTCCAGGGGCTAAATATCATGTTATTGGGGTCGCTTCAACCCACGGACATGAAAAACATCACAATAACAATGTGCTTTTGTAAAATAAATAAAATAAACAGGGTGTGCTCTTGCCTTCTCGGTCTCCATCATCTATCTTCACAGACACGTAAATAAAACAACCTGAATCTCTGCGAATACGTGCCTCACAGACATAAATAAATAAATACATATATATATATATATATATATATATATATGTGTATGTATATGTATAGAAAGCTTGAAATGTCTCAAAAACAAATATTCTCTGATGAAACAATCCATATGATACCAATGCAAGCTCCAGTTTTTACCGTCTAAATTCTTATTTAATCACGCCCATGAGCGGCTCCGCTTTTCAAATTTCAAACATCCACGTGAGACGCACGGACATGTAGGTAAACACCCACATCACCTCTGTAAACAAACGTGAACATTCATCAAGTTCATTTCGGCTTCTTTTCATTTCTGGAAAAGACGCAATAAGCCAGAATTTACCTCAGAAGAAGAACGCAACACAAAAATTATAGTAACGCCGCATTTTATTGCCAGTACGTAACTGTGTTGTAACGGGGGAAATTGTAGTAATTCATATGATTACTGGTTACTGAAAAAAGTAATGCTGTTAGTAACAGTGTTTATTTATAACGCTGTTATTTCCATCACTGCGGAGAGATATTTTCGTATATGGATGTCTTCAATCAGATCTTTCACAAAATATTTAAAGAGTCATCACTGTCCTTTCCAGTCAGGGAAAGAGAGATGAGTTATAAAATGCCTGACCTGCAAACCTGCAAACCTCCAGTAGTCCAGGAGCCGAGGAGTGAAAAACTGAGAGAAGATGAGCATTTGACATGAACATGTGACTAGGAGTACAGACTTCTATTTTATTCTATTCTATTAACTACAATGTATTTTTTCAGGCATCCTAAAATACACAGTTGAAACGCCATGCATGAAGGATAATTTGCTGTGCTGATAGCATCACTATCCATAACAGTGAGGATGCCATTATGGGCTTGGCATGCGAGAGGTGCATTAGTTCATCGAGAGCATCTCGGGACATAAGTGCATGTATGCACTACACTGTTAACTTCACAATAAGGTGCATTAGGCCTGGCTTGTAAATTAGAGCCTAGGCTCTTATCCACCTTAAGATGCTTCCACTTATATGTGTAATATATCATGGTACAGCCGTGCCGCCGCACCTCACACTCCGACAATTGTGATTGATGACTGAAGGTTAACCTTCGCGGGCCAGGGTGTATGTTCACTATACCGCATTGGGGAAGAGTAATGGAGATGGGGTTTTCTGATGGAGGCTGGGCTGCTGTGAGAAGGGGGTTGGGTGTTTTTTTTCCACAGAAATACAGTAAAGGATAGTATGTGCTGTGCTTTTAAATTAAAGGGATAGTTCACCCAAAAATGAAAATTCTATCATTAATTACCCTCATGTCGTTCCAAACCTGTAAGAACAGAAATTAAGATATTTTCAATGAAATCCGAGAGCTTTCTGGTCCTGCAGATATTCAAGTTTGCAGAAACTATATTCCCTCTTCTTATAGGTCACTTCTTGAAATTCCTACCCACACAAAATAGTGTTACAAACACAAAAGGGACCGTAGAAATACATACAAGCACCTTATCCCTCTAGGTTTTGGGGTCACGCTCACTCCGGAGGTTCTTCTTCTAATGTGAGATAGATTAGCTTTGTGTTTATCCCCTGGTCCAGCTCACCATGGCCCTGCTAGATTTACAGAGCTTCACAGAAGACATTTGTGCCCTGCGTGAAATCATTCTGAAAAGCCAAGCAGTGGGTGTTTTCTTTTTACCCTATTGTGTTAAAGTTGAGCAAAAGCAGCGAGCACATCGTCCGCAGCACTGCATGTTCCAGCTCTGTCATGATCTCTCACATCTGAGGGCATCAAAGTAGGAAGTCATGCTTTCATCTGCTCTTATAAGTCCAGACAACACAGCACCCTCTTTCTCTCGGATGTATTTCCCATCAGTATGACATCAGTCTGATTTCTATGTGACAGACTGTGGCAGCCGTAGATATTCATTGAACCCCCTGCCCTAACCAACATGATGAATCAATTACAGTGGCTGCCCTGTTTGCAGAGGTTTAATAAACTCTATTGCTCATTTCAGTGGTTCTTAAAGTACAGGTTCCTTAACCAAACTGGGTCACGTACCTGTAAATGCTCGACCGCAGCATGTTTTAATAATGTGTGCAGTTATTTCTTTAGTAAGGTTAACTAAAATGGCAAAGAGCAAATGTATTTTTTACATTCTATTCTTTCACATAGTTTGTGCTACTCTGACCTTTAGAGCTAAGCATCATATCATGCAACAGTATTTTTATTCCAGTGCAAATATATAGGGTTCCATTATGGACTTTGGGTTTGTGTTTGTTTGTTTGTTTGTTTGTTTGTTTGTTTGTTAAAAAGCATCTCTTTAAGCTTCTTTCATTTTTTTGTATTCAGTTTGGTGTACATTGTCTATCCAGTGAAAATATTAATATATTACATTTATACATATTACATATTACAAATATAAATTACATAATTAATTATATATATATATACATATTATCTAAATATTTTCTTTTAGATGATTGATGGCTAGTTCTTTAATGGTGGACTTTTCCCTGTTTTCATCACCATATTCCACTAATGTCCAATTAATCAATATTTTAAATTATAGATAAATTCAGTGTTTTTAGATTTACTGTTTAAATATTGTTACTTAAATATTCAGCTTTAGTTTTCTGGTAGGATATGTCAATTATATACAATAAAATAAAATAAAATAGGGTTCTATTATGGACTTTTTCTTGTATAAACAGTATATAGACTTAATTGTTTTCTTTTAGATGATTGATTGACTACTTGTTTAATTGTTGATTTTCCATATTTTTTTCACCATGTTCTGCTAATGACCAATTAATCAATATTTTAAATAAAATAAAATAAAATAAAAATATATTATGCACTTTTTCTTGTATATACGGTATATAGACTTAATTGTTTTCTTTTAGATGATTGATGATTAATTGTTTAATTGTTGATTGTTGATGTGCTAATGACTAAATAATCAATATTTTAAATTATAAATGAATCCTAAACAAATTCAGTGTTTTTGGATTAAGTGTTTTGCTTTAGTTTTATGGTATAGGATATGTCCATTTTTTAAATAGAATAAAGTAAAGTAAAGTAAAGTAAAATAAGTAACGTAAAGCAAAGTAAAGTAAAAAAAAAAAAAAAAGGCTTCTGTTATGGACTTTTTCTTGTATAAACAGTATATAGACTTGATTGCTTTCTTTTAGATGATTCATGACTACTTGTTTAATTGTTGATTTTCTATAATTTTTTCACCATATTCTGCTAATGACTAATTAATCAATATTTTAAAATAAAATAAAATATATATTTTCTATACATTTTCTTATATATATAGTATATAGACTTAATTGTTTTCTTTTAGTTGATTGACTGTTTAATTGTTGATTGTTGATCTGCTAATCACCAATTAATCAATATTTTAAATTATAGATCAATCAAAAACAAATTCAGTCTTTTTGGATTTAGCGTTTTGCTTTAGTTTTCTGGTATAGGATATATATATAATATATTGTGCAGGGTTACAGGAAGAACAACTGTGACATCTCATCTAAAAAAACACTGCGTGATTGCACTGGCCTTTATCAGGGCTGTTACATTGCCTGGAAAACTCCAGTTCAATCACATCCACTGATTGTCCATATGCCACCAACGTGCTACTTCCCTCCACTGCATCAAGCAGCTCCAGTCATCTGTTTGCTTTATTTCCCATTTTCCCATCTAATTCGGTGTAATTCAGACCTACACTGCTTTAATCTGCCGGTGAAAAATGCAGTGTGACACTTTATTTGGCTGCCGCCTCCAAATTTGCAACCAGCAGACGGTTTAATACAGCGTCTCGGACCCTGGTCCAGACGGCCCGCGTCACCCACACGGCTCTGACACATGAAACAGATTGTGGAGATTCCCTCCTAATAAAACCTTGACTGAACCAGGAATCCGTGCCATGCTCGGAGAAACTAAGCGTTGCTAAGCGAAGCTGTTGTCACTGCACTTGTGGCTTTTAAGAACCGTGGTCATTTTTCCTCTCGTTTTTATTTTATTTTATAAACATGCTTGTTTATTTTATGCCATCTGTCATTTAAGGGATGTGGATAATAAATGCAATCCCCCTCCGGAGCTCCGAAAGCTGAGATTGAATGGCTAATAGAAACAAATGCCTGTCGTGATGGCACGATTTGCTATCCGAACGGTAAATATCATTTCAAGTTCAGCAGGGACTGTGGCAGGTAAGACTGTAATATGACATCAGGGAGATAGTCTATGTCATTTCAGCAAGGAAGATATATTGAAAATGTCGACGGGAGAATACGGCAGAATGACTTTCCATTGTGGCTATTTCAAATAAGCAGTTACATATATATATGACCTGTAATCATCATGAGACTCAAGTTCAAGTGCAGTTGCCTTTATTTAACAAAAATGAGGGATGATGCTTGAGTGAATCGCTCTGTTCCAAACCTAGTAAGCTTTTTAAGCCATGCAGAGAAGCTATTTGATGGCGAGTGTGCTCCAGTGTTGCAGCAGGACAAGGGATCCAGAACAAAAACGATACTGTCACAAATCTTTTGCTATGCGTTTGATTACTCACAGGCAAGTACCCAGAAGCTACAACGATCTGTCACGCCACATTAAAGAGCGCCAAAATGGTATTTATGGCTTGGATTTCCAAATGAAATGGACAGATTTGAAATCTGAGACTTTATTTCATATCAAAAGTTACACAAAGCTTAGCCTATTGCGATTTATTGGATGGAAGGTGCACTATTCATCCATTCATCAACTGAAAACAAACAGCATAGACTAAAAATTCGATTGGGATTTACGAATCGATATTGGTTCATGAAAGTGAGAATATATTAAAATTGCAGCGTGTGGTGTTGAACATGAAAAGTTAGGCAGTCTCATCTGTTCTCTTCAAAATAATGCATAAGCCTATATCTTCCTGTAGGTTCATATTAAAAAATGAACGTGAATAAAAATAAAAGCAATTAAAATAAAATATTTAAAATATGAAAATTAAAATGACGGGTAATAATAGATTATGACGATATATATATATATATATATATATATATATATATATATATATATCCCCTCAGATGGTCTGGTCTCATTTATCTTTTTTAATTGTTTGGTTTTTGGGGGGTAAGCAGTAGTGCAAGGTATGGAAGCCTGTTTCCGCCACTGGATAAAAAATGTAAAAAAAAAAAAAAAATTTATCTTAGAACTGTAACTTTTTTCTCACAATTGCGAGTTTACATCTCACAGTTCCGATTTTTTTTCTTAAATTTGAGATATAAACTCGCAATTCTGGCTTTTTTTTTCTCAGAATTGCGTCATATAAAGAAAATCAGAATTTGGTCAGCAATTCTTACTTTATAACTCGCAATTGAGAGTTTATGTCTCAAAATTCAGATTAAAAAAGTTCAGAATTCTAGCTTTTTTTCTCAGAATTGCATCATATAAACTCACATTTGTGAGTTATAAAATCAGAATTGCAAGGCATAAACTCACAATTCTAAGAAACAGTCAGAATTGCGAGATATAAACTCACGATCATGACTTTTTTTTCTCAGAATTGCAAGTTTATATCTTACAATTCTGACCTTAAGTCTAACTTTATTAAGTCAGAATTGTGAGATAAACTTGCAATTCTAAAAACATATCAGTCCTTTTTTCCCCTCAGAACTGGACTTTATAACTTGTAGTTGCAAAAAGTCAGAATTGCAAGAAAGAAAGTCAGAATTGTGAGATATAAACTCGCAATTGTGAGAAAAAAGTCAAAATTGCAAGATTTTATCATGCAATTTTTACTTTATAGCTCACAATTGAGAGTTGATATATCTCACAATTTAGATTAAAAAAGATTATTTTTCAGAAAATCAGCATTTTTCGAGAATGTGTTGAGTGTTAGCCATTTTTTTTTTTTTTTTGAAGGTTTTGTTTTAGTTAGAAGGGAGTAGGCAGCATGGTAGCTGACTAGGTTTTGGAACAGATCTAAAGTGTTTTTAACTTAAGGGTGAAGTGTTCTTTCGTGTGGAACGGTTCGCACGTCTTTCATTGCTGTAGGTGGGCGCTGGAGACCCAGCGGGGGCATTCACTGGTTGCTAGGCGGTGCGATTCAGTTCAGGTGAAGTCAGTGAGAAAGACACGGAAATGTCAGATGTTTCTCCTCAAGGTGCTCGCCGAACTGAGACGCTGGCATCTCTTTTTTAGCTCACGTTGGTGTCACACCTGCCATCGCTATGCTGAAATCTGTGGTGTGCAGACACATCCTAAGGCTAACCCATAAGTCTACTACAGTATTCAGAGTAGCTGCAGGCCTTTTTTGAAATTATCTGGCCTTTCTTTTCAAGTTTGGGTCGTGCTGCCACAGAGAAACCTGCCTGGGGTGAGGTCAAGAACAAATTGAAGATAGCGAGGAACGCATGTTGTAGTATACACACACAGACACATTTACACACATTACCATGATGGAGTAGCCGTTAGTCCATGTTGGAGTCACTCCAAGGTATCGCCACAAGAGACCTCTTTAAGTACTGCTCTCTTGCTTACGGCGTGTCCAATCAGAGCACACAATGCTGAGGGTGCACTTTTATTTTCCTCTCTACTGACATGGTACTATCTGTCTCAATAGAAGAGGTCATAACCTGTTTATCTAACACAGCCCTCTATTACTTATTCACTGTCCCACAAGGAAACAGCTGTGGCTTTCAGAAAATGTGCGTTAGCGGTGGGATGTGTGATGGTAGGTGTCAGCGAGTAGCATTTAACTGTACTGTTTATACCTTGGAAGATATATTTATACAGATGTCAGTGTACAGGTTTATTCCTGTTTAGAGGTTTAGGGTTGGTAAGATTTGTTCATGTTTTTTGATTAATGTTTTTCTCTTATGCTCACCTAGGCTGCATTTATTTGATGCAGAAAAAAATACAGAAAAAAATGTAATATTGCAAAATGTTATTACAATATAAAATAATAGTTTTTATTTTAATATACTTTAAAGTATAATTTATTCATGTGATGCAAAGCTGAATTTTCATCAGTGGTTACTCTAGTCTTAAGTGTCACATGATCCTTCAGAAATCATTCTAATATGCTGATTTATTATTAGAATTATCAATGTTGGAAATAGTTGTGCTGCCAAATATTTTTTTGAATCTGTGATTATTATTATTATTATTATTTTTTTTTTTTTTTTTAGGATTCTTTGATGAATAACAAGTCAAAAAGAACAGCATTTATTCTAAATATAAATCTTTTCTTACAATGTAAATCTGTGCTATCACTTTAATTAATTTTGTTTATTTAATTTAATCCTTGATGAATAAAAGTATTAATTTCTTAAAAAAAAAAAAAAAGAAATAATAAAAATATCTGACCAAGTGTTGTATAGTTGTATAAATAAATGCAGTTTTTTTTTTTTTTTTTTTAGTTTTTATTGACCAAAGAATCCTGAAAAAAAGTATCACAGGATCTCAAAAAATATTAAGCAGCAGTTGTGCTGTTTCCAACACTGATAACAAACCAGCATATAAGAATGATTTTTGAAGGATCATGTGACACTGAGAACTGGAGTAATGATTCTGAAAATGTAATTTAATGTATATTAATATAGAAAAACATTGTTTAGCAATATTAAATTTATTCTGTATTTTTGATCAAATGAACACAGCCTTGATGCTTGATGAGGATAAGAAATGTCTTTGAAAACCATTAAAAAAAAAACAGTACTTATCCCAAAATATAATCATATAATATATAGTGAGTTTTTTCAGCATCATTACCCCAGTCTTCAATTACATATGATCCTTCAGAAATCATTCTAATATGCTGATTCAGAGCTTATTATCAGTGTTGAAAATTACGTGCTGCTTAGTACTTAATATTTTTGTTTAAATTGTGTTGATGTTTTTACTCTCGCTTTTGATCAGTTTAATTCATCCTTGCTGAATAAAATGTTTTAATCAAAATAAAAGTGTTAATTAAAAAGTAAATATATAAAAAAATACTGACTCCAAACTGTTGAACAGTATCAATGAATCTGTTTTGCTCAAATACACTGATTCATAAAGCGGATTCACAAATGACTGTTTTTATGAGTGAGTCATTGAATTATTCACTCAACTGATCCATTCAAAAACACTGATTTATTCAGGATGCTCAAGGGCCTTGTTCAAATCTATTTTTACTGAAAGAGCAAAAACAAAGTAACTGGCAATATTACATCTAAAATGTTTGAAATGTTTTTTTGTTATTTTTTTTTTTTTTTTATTGAACTGTTGTTAAAAGAAAAAAAGAAAAAAACAGTATGACATGATCATGCTCCCTCTTTGTACTCCAATGGCTTATCAGAAACAGCTATTGCTATTTCCTAATAATGAATGTTTGGACACGTCCTAAGAAAGTTTCTGTCTGTCAAACCTGATTTTATAATGGCCTTGATATACACCTATAACAGTATTGAGTTTGTTGTATTATTTTAATATGAATCCATTTTGTATTATTATCTATACCTAGTTTTAAATGCACATAATAGCATTTTCTGAGGAAATTATTGTATGTTCGTCTCCTAATGTCTTTGACTAAAGTAAGACTAATACAATGCTAAATTGATTAAATAGAGAATAGACTAAACATAATGACTGAATTTAATTGTTTAGATATGTATTGTACAACCTACAAGAAAAGGCCATAGCCTTCACACAGTCATATTAATTTTCCTTCTGTCTCTGTCTCTGTCTCTGTTTGACAGCCTTACATCATGCAAAACAGTGCAATTACATTGTTAGTGTGTTTTTTCTTAAACGTGCACTTTTCATAATAATGATATTATGAAATCTGCAAATGTGTGACCTTTTTTCTCACTGGTTGATAACAGCGCTAAATGAAAGAAATAATGTGAGAACTGTAGCGTAAACAGGCAGCGAGGGTTATAATTAATCAGCGGATCATATGAGAGATATACATAGCCCAAGGTTACAGCCAATTGCTTCCACAGTGTCAATATGCCCTCCATGATATGCTCACAAGAAAATCAATTTTAATGACGCCTCTGAACTCACAAAGATAAAAGTTTTTTTTTAAAAAGACCAATTTGACTGTTTAGTTCCATGCCTGGATTAGTTTAATAATAATAAAACCTGCTCATCAAATCAGACTCATTAAGTGTTTGACCCTTATCACTCTTGAAAACAGAATTAGATATGATTTTGATGAGCTTTACTAATTGCATTTACGTTTATTGCACCATCATGCTTTTTGTTGCCTTTCCGTCACAGTTCTAAAGCTATAAGTTAACTTGCTTTCAAACTCTCATACCTGATCCATAAAGTTTTCATTGCGTATTCATATAGATCCCATTAGACCCTCCTTATCAAATTTCTGTTCAATGGAGCGGCCTGGCTTAGAGAGAACTTTTACCGCAGAAACAACAGGGAGCCAGCTCACATCCTCCAAAATAAAGTGATGACATCCTCGTCAGTGAGTCGTTTATCATAGGGATTAATTATGCTTGCTATCTGTGGCTCGCAGAAATGGAAGATTATGAAAAATGTAATGGCCACTTTTTTGCCCCACTCCCTGGTGATTGTATTAATATGGATTAAGCCGTAAACCTCAGGCCTTAGAATGAAAAGACACTTGTCAGCATTTTCCGTCCTTCATGAGAAGCCGTCGCTATTATTGAGGATCTGTTGCATATCTTGACTGACAGGAGATTATGGAAGAATAGATCATTCTCAAGTACATCAAGTACTTTCTGCCTCCTTTACATTTTACTTTTCTTCCATTCTTCTTTCCTGCTTTCCTTCCTACATGTTTACCTTCCGTTTTTTCTTTCTTCATTCTGTCCTTCCTTTCTTTTTTGCAATGTTTCCACTCTTCCTTTCATTTTTTTTTTTTTAATTTTCTCTCTTCCCTCCTTTAAAAGAGACCTATTATGCCCCTTTTTACAATATGTAATAAGTCTCAGGTGTACCCAGATCATTTATTATATAATTTTGAAAATGCCTGCTTTTTGAATAGAAGCAGAAACACGCTGTTTTCGCGCATGTCTCTTTAAATGCAAATGGCCTGCTGCTCCCCGCCCCCTTTTCCAGAATAGGGCTGTGCCTTTACAGCTCGTAACTCAGATACTCTGCCAAAAAAACATTTGTTTGGTTTTGATTATCATGTCTATCACACCGAAATCATGAGTTTAAAGCCATATTAGTTTAAACTTCTGATATAGAAACACACGCACAGAAAGCAGTTGTCACATAGCATGTGAGTTCTAAACCAAGTTCCTTTCATGTCTTATTGCGCTTAAACTGTCATATACACACAAGGTTATGTTAAAAACACACAGGAGTTACAAAAACAGTCGGTTATGTCTGTGAAGGTAAACAGCTGTGAAAGAAATTGCATGTTTATATTAGATCTGTGTGGCAGCAGTGTAATATACAGTAAATAAATCAATAAATCCACTGCTCTCATCTCCTCTGAGGCTGGGACTCTAAATAGTATCCTGTGCTCATCTGTGTAGCCAATGACAGAACAGTTATCATGCTTTGCTCGAACTTTTGCCATGGCATTAGAAGTGGTACACCGTTGGCAAACAAAATGGTGGCATCGTAGGTGGAAGCGTGCTGATTAAGAGGCGATAATATTATAATAAGATTCCGTTTGTACGTCACAGGGAAGCGAAATCTGATGCACTAGTTTTTTCACATGTTGGCTGAAAAAGGCTTACCAAAACAAAGTTACTGGATTGTCCTTTTTCATGTTTTATAAGTTGGTAGATGCACCGGGGACCTGATTATACACTCTTAAAAATAAAGGTGCTTTAAAAGGTTCTTTGCCACAAAGAACCATAGAAGAACCATTTTTTGTTTCACAAAGAACCATTCAGTCTTTAAGGGTTCTTTGAAGAACAATCTCTTTCATACCTTTTTATCATCTAAAGAACCTTCTTTCACCACAAAGAACCTTTTTTAAAACAGATAGGTTCTTCAGATGTTAAATTCTTCATGGAACCATTTAGACAAAAAAGGTTCTTCTATGGCATCATGAAGCACCTTTATTTTTAAGAGTGTAGCGCTTAAACATGGAAAAAGTCCGATTTTCATGATATGTCACCTTTAAATTCTTCTTTCCTTTTTTTAACTTTATTTCTTCCATATTTCTTTTCTGCCATTTGTTATTTATTTCTTTTTCTTAATTTCTTCCTTCATCGTTTACCTCCTTTCTTCCTTTAATGTCTGTCGTCTCTGTTTCGCATTGTCTTAGAATGAGCAGTTTTCAGGAGGAGGAAAAAAAATCAATAAATGATTTGAATAAAGTCTGAAATTAACACAAACTGCAGTGACAGATTTCACTTTGTATCTCGATGCACCCGTTTCAGACAGACGCCTGTTCAATGTCGCAGACAGATCCATCAATTGACTGGCCTACATTTGGCATCATTCTTTTTCTCTTCACTGGCTTGATGTTATATTGATATAAAGGGGGCTTTGTGTGGCAAAGCATAGATTACTTTCGCTGTTTTGCCCACACTGTGGCTTTTGCTGTTGCTGTTGAGAAAGCTGATGTGTACTCTTGTCCTATTTGGATAACCTTTCCCAAACTAGACTAGTTATGCTTTCAGAACCTTTAGTCTCTTTGGCCATCATTTCAATTCATCTATATGTTCAGTATTGATCGTCTAACTGAACCTCTATGTAAACATTGCTCAGGGTCTGATGTTGTACTGAGTGATATATCCAGGTTATGAAGGTGGAGCACCAGTGGGCCGGCAGTGAGTGTGTATCAACAGGTAAAAGTTTTAGATCAGCACAGGTGAGCCAAATAATCTTCATCTCTTACCTTTGCATGGCAAGGAATCAGAATCAGCCTCAAAGCATGGCCTGGGGCCACAGCCAGTTTGAAAGTCAATGTCTGTGCATTAATTACGGCCTAGCAGACCTGTTCGCTTGAGGGGGTTTAACAAGACACGGGTTTAGGCCGCTAGCTTTAACATGGCATGCTCATCAATATGCTGCCTGCTATCCGGAGGGCAACGAATCGCAAACATGACAAAACCCAGCGCTAATTTGTTGGAGTGTTGCATTGCTAGATATGTAAACATATTTTTCAATTTAAACAGGGTGAACCCAATTACTCCTGTCTCCACAGTGGGGTTAAGGATCAATACTTTCATTACTTAATTAAATTTAGACACATATTGTATTTCTGTTTTACTTTAGCAGTTAAAAGTTACAATTTTTGTTTAATCTCAGATACGGTACAGTACTGTATTTTCACGCTTTGTGTTATATCTGTGCAAGTACAGTAAGATGTATTATCTTAAGCTTCACACTTTAGGATCAGGGTCTCTCTCTCTTTATCTCTTGTTAGCTGTCCTTAAGGAAAAGTGGTGTCACTGTACCTCCAGCACATTATTTGGCCTTTATATGGATGATTGATAACAATTCCACTGGCCTCAAGATTTGTTATGTTGTTCATATGGTGTCAAGGCCACTGAGTGCATAAGGAAGGGGAAAACGGATGAAAAATGCTTCCTTAAATGGGACTGTTGAAGAAATAAGCAAATTTGTGACACTGACCATTGTTCATAAGGTCAGATGTTTTACACTGAGGCACAAAATGCTTATTGGGTTATTCTCAAGGAGAACATGATTATGAGTTTTGTTGTTGTACATTTAGGGTTAAAGTGCTTGCATAACAAATTAAGGAAAAATGTAAAACAAATAATTTGTAATGAAAAAAAGTGTATTAAGATAAGGGCGGACAAAATGTTAATTAGAACTATTTTCATTTGGTTTATCAGACTTTATGACCCAGATTTCGAGTCAGTGAAGAAAAAAAGTGTTGCCTTTTTTGTGTTTTTGTAAGTTTTCCCAATGTTTCTGGTTCCGTACACATGAATTATCTCCAAACTCACTAAACACAGACGGGATGACCCCCCTCTCTAGCCCATGTTCCTACAGGCAAGAACACATCTGGAGCTTTTCTGCTCTCTCCATGACCTGCACGAAGAGGCAGTCCTTTTATCATTTATCACATTTCACCCTTTAGTTTCTCTATATGAAAAGAAAAAAGATTTGCAGAATAAGAAAATGCATAAGGATGCCTTTGGTGTCATACTTGGAGAGAGCTTTTCAGCACACATTCTGAGCAGCTCTTTGAAGACTGGGTACATCTGATGTTGCCTACTAGGTGTTTAGACAAGTGCCATGGAAATGCCATGGTATTCTTTGAAATACTTTGGACTTCCACAAAAACCAAGGTTTATGAATATATTAAATATGTATTAAAGTATCATAGCATTACCATCTGACACTATATCTGTACTAGTATTGAAAAAGCTACTTTGAAACTTCCCAAATTAAGTTGGGACATTTCATGAAATGCCATAAAATCAAGAATATGTTATGTGTTCATTCTCTTTAACCTTTATTTAATTGCCAAAAGTACAAAGAAAAAATTTCCAATGTTTTCAGTGGACAACTTTTCATTTTATTTTGTAAATATAACCAAATTTTGATTTTCATGGCTTACACACACTTTGAAAAAGTGGGACAGAGGCAAAATAAAAGAGAAAAGTTATAGAATATCCAAATTAAACTGTTTTGAAACCATTTACAGTAAGCGGGTGAAATGGAAATAGGTGAGGATATCATGTTTGGGTATAAAAGGAGCATTTCAGTCTTTGCAAGCGAAGTTGGACCATGTCTCATCACTTTGTGCCAAACAAATCAAAAAACACATTTCCTAACAGAAAATCACAAAGAATTTAGGTCTTTCACCAACTTCCACACATAAGATTCAGGGAATCCAGAGAAATGTCGGTCAGTGTGGCGCAAGGCAAGACACCTCAGGTGACCTTTGAGCCCTCAGATGGCATTGCATAAGAACCCGTCATGCTGCAGTGTTAAATATGTTAAACATGAGCTCAGGAGTACTTTGGAAAACTGCTGTCACTTAACACATTCTGCAGCTGCATCAATAAATGCAACTTGAATTTATGTATTTTAACGCAGAAAGCGATACATCAATTCTGTGCAGTGATGCCATTGGGTTCTCTGGGCCAGAGATCATCTCTGATAGTCAAAAAGGCGATTGTCAGATGAGTCCACGTTTCAGCTTGTTTCTGTGGAAAATGGACGTCGACTTCTCCATACCAAAGACCAAAGGGACCATCCAGACTTTAGTCTGCGACAGATGCGAATGTAAACGGCTGGCATGGGTGTGCAGCAGAGCAAACACCATTGGTGACTGGAATATGTGCGATGCACCATTGAAATGGAGGCATGTATTGGGATTGTACAGACACATACAGTATACTGCCATCAGCATGACGTTTTTAATGGGAAGTCCATAGTTATTAGATCAAGACAATGCCAGGTCTCATTCTGCTTATGCTACAACAGCGTGGTTTCATAGACGCAGCCTGAATGTGCTAGACTGGCCTGCCTGCAGTCCACAAGTTGATGTGGCACAGTATTAAAAATGCCTCTGTGCCAACTTTTTTGGAGTGCGTTGCTGCCATGACAATCAAAATTTGGTTATATTTACAAAATCAAATTAAACGTTGGCCACTGAAAACATTGGAATTTTTTTCTTTGTACTTTAGTCAGTTAAATAAAGGTTAAAGAGAATGAACACATGACATATTCTTACTTTTATGGCATTTCATAAAACATCCCCACTTTTCTGGAATTGGGGTTGTACTCAGCCAGTCCACAAGTAGCTAACCACATTGAGGCTACGTTTACACTTCTCATTTTAGAACACATAACTTTTGCTATGGCGACGCCTGTCATTTACACTATTCCGGCGTTTTCAACCCTCAAAATCGGAGACTTTCGAAAACACTGCAGGGTTTTGAAAACTCCAGGGTTGTGTTTTAGCGTAAACTGACCAAAACAGAGACTTTTGAAAACAATGATGTGGCTGCCCACATTCACTCTAGGTATTCCGTGACGACCATGTAAATAAATAACATCATTCTCAGTTTGAATGGTCATGTGACATGCATTTTCGTTTTGTGTAGTGTGGATGATCGTTTCTGAAACACAGTGAAAACACTAATGTAGACGAGGGCACTAGTGTAAACAGGGCCTGAAGCTATTTATGTTTTTTAAACATATGTAACTGTCAGGTTCTATCATTTATTTTAATAATCAGCCCTGCTAGGCTGGTTGGCTGGTCTTAGGTGGTTTAAGGTGGAAATAGCTGGTTTTAGCTGGTCTCCCAGCCTGACCAGCTAAGGAAGTGGCTAAAACCCCTCTAAAACCAGCCTGCTGACCAGCTAAGACCAGGCTGGATGACCAGCTAAAACCAGCCAACCAGCTTAGGCTGGTTTTAGCTGTTTTTTTTTTCAGCAGGGAGCAGTGTCTGTTTATGGCATTTATTTTATCTGACAAAAACAAGGACCTCTAATGTGACAGCACTTAACTTGAACAGACAATTTTACATTAAATACATCTAATGAAACTAGGAGTGACCCCGTTTACTGTCTATAACTGGATCAAAAACATAGTAATGCACAGCAGCATTTAACTAAATGTTTTACTCTCGAAAAAGCAGCTGTAAATTGCCGCACAGGGCTTTCTGTGCAGACTCATTTTTCGAAATGGCTCATGTAAATGAATAGGATTTCCCAATGCTACTTGTGAGAGAGGACATGGTAGGAGTGTGCATTTGATTATTGCAGAGCTTGTTGTTTACACAATACAATGTGTCAAAAAACAGCAATATAGCATTTTGTCACCCTGCACCACCTAGTAGTTTGTTGCTGAAAAAAGATGCGCTGTTTTGAAAATAGCTGAGGTACTGCCACACTACTGAAAAATGTAGTTAAGTTAGTCGCATTTCTATTTTTAGTTGTTGTTTTCTTCAGCGCTGCACTGTACCGTGGTACCACCGTAGTATTTTCTGGAATGGCGCACTGAACTAAAGAGCGATGGGCTTTCTCGCTTGTGCTGGAGCAGGTTAGGCAATCTTTCTCTCACTGTTTCAGCAGCTGTAGCAGTGGCCGTACGGGGGCAGAATTAATAGGCTGACCCTGTTAGGAGAGGCAGGTGGTCTTGAGAGGGGGATCGCACCTGTCTGAAGAGAGGTCACCCGCTTCTGTTCATCTTTCTTTCTTCTCGTTCACCTTGGGCTCTTGCCAAAACAGGCACATCTTTTTCTCTCACGAGTGACTCCGCAAAGTCATTCTTTTGTTACCAACTTCCTCCAAAACCTGAAGAGGTGTTATCGATAAGGGGCGGCTTGCAATCTCATTTCCAGAGAGGCATGTTTGAGGCCGCAGAGACGGCCCTGCTGTGGGAGCGCCGTTGGGCCTGGTGGTGTTCTCATATAGGACATCTGCTCAACGAGGCCTTGGATTTCTGCTTCTCATATGACCAATGCATTTATCAAACTCAGCCTGAACCAATATCACACTGTCACATAGGAGCACATGGCATTCTATCACTACGAAGGTCTCTGACAGGACAAGTCCTTTCCTATTATTGTCTTCCTGTGTGTATGTGCGTGTGTGTGTGTGTGTGTTTTCAGCTAGTTGAATGCTTGTACGTGTGCCGCCTGTGTTTGTCCCCTCTGAACTCTTATAGATCCATGGAAATTTGATCAGTACGCTTCTTCACTTCTTAAGCCCAAAACATACTAATTGTAAGTATGTGAACAGAAATGATTCTTACAAAGTTTTATTTCATGCATTTAAAAATGTATATGAATGTAATTTATATCATGTTTCCTTCTATGGCCATTTATTGTTGTAGTGACAGTTTGAAAATAGTACATAGATTTATTATCTAATGATTTTGATGATTTTTGATGAATGAATATTGTATCTTAAATCCTAAGATTAGTCTGTGCTGTTTTTAATTGATGCTGGAACAAAACTAAATCACTAAACATTATTTCTAACACACCTCCCATCTAATATTTGCAATAATCTTTGTGCTTTATTTTTGATATGAAACAGAGTCTCAGGTTTCAGGTTCTGTCAGTTTTAGCTGAAACTCCTTTACATGAAACTGAGGCTGAAGCTCATGTGAATCAAAAGATGCATTATAATGCACTGCTGTTCAAAAGTTTGGGATCAGTAAGATTTTTTATGTTTTTTTTTTATTTTTTATTTTTTTATAAAGAAGTCTCGTACTGTATGCTAATTAAGGCTGCATATACGTGATCAAAAATGCAGAAAAAAACTGATGTAAAATATTGTTACGGTTTAAAATAATGGCTGTCTATTTTAAAATATAATTTATTCCTGTAATGCAAAGCTAACTTTTCTTCTGCCATTACACAGTCTTCAGTGCCACATAATCCTTCATAAATCTTTCTAATATGCTGATTTATTACTTGTATTATCAGTGTTGTAAACAGTTGTGCTGATTAATATTTTTTTGTAACCTGTGATATTATTCCTTTATTTCAGAATTCTTAGATGAATAAAAGTTAAAAAGAACAGCATTTATTCAAAATATAAAAGTTTCTATCACTTTTCCACATCCTTGCTGAATAAAAGTATTAATTTCTTACAAAAAAAGAAAGAATCCAAATTTACTGGCCACAAACTTTTAAATGGTAGTTTATATTGTTACAAAATATTTATTTTAAACTTTTATTAGTTATTTTAAACTTTTTATTTATAAACGAATCCTGAAAAAAGTATCACAGGTTCCATCAAAATATTAAACAGCACAACTGTTTTCCACATTGATAATAAATCTGCATATTGTAATGATTTCTGAGGGATCATGTGGCATTGAAGACTGGAGTAATGATGCTGAAAATTCAGCTTTGCATCACAGGAATAAATTACATTTAAAAATATATTCACATAGAAAACAGTTATTTTACATTGAAATAATATTTCACAATATTACTGTTGTTTCTGAATTTGTAATCGAATAAATGCAGGCTTGATGAGCATAAGAAACGTTAAACATTAAAAATCTTACTGATCCCAAACTTTTGAACGACAGTGTACATATTCATTATATTTTTACCTGCCGTTACTCATCTGTTGATAAGGTCTTATCTATTGTATGTTTGAATACATTTCTCATGAAAACAAGTTTGATTTTTATATTTACACAAACAATGGGAGTAGAACTGTAATTATCAGTTGATATAAAAACTTCCTTATATGTGACCCCGGACCACAAAACCAGTCATGAGGGCCATTTTTTAAAATTGAGATTTCTACATCATTTATAAATAAGCTTTCCACTGATGTATGGTTTGTTATGGCAAAGATACAACTACATGAAAATCTGGAATATAAAGATGCAAAAAAAATCTAAATATTGAAAAAATCACTTTTAAAGTTGTCCAAATGAAGTTCTTAGCAATGCATATTACCAATCGAAAATTAAGTTTTGATGTATTTATAGTAGAAAATTTACAAAATATCTTCATGGAACATGACCTTTACTTAATATCCTAATGATTTTTGGCATAAGAGTAAAATCAATCATTTTGACCCATACAATGCATTGTGGGCTATTGGTACAAATATACCCATGCTACTTAAGACTGGTTTTGTGGTCTAGGGTCACAGATGCAGTTTAAATGTTTGTATTTTGATCAATCAAAATTGACTTTTTTATCATACACAATTATACACAATTTTCCATATTAATTAAAGTATTGCATACTTTTTTTCATAATGAACCCAATTTCTGCTAGCAAAATAAACCTAAAAAAAAAAAATACTGAATCAAATAATCTGTATTGCCCCCTACTGAAATTTATTACTGCCTCAACAACCCAAGTAACACAATATGTGAAGTATTTAGTGAGTATGTAAATCAGGACCATGTACTGTACATGCTGTGCATTGGCCATGCATTGCCTACTTGTGTAGAGTATCACTTCGCTAAAACAGTGTGGGAATTGATTTAGTAAGGGGGTAAAATAAGTAGGTTATTTATTTGGATTTATGTATGTGCATATTTGTCTGCTGAAACAAAAAGTCAACCGGCAGTCCATGCTGTTGTCCGCGGGCTGCTTCTTGCCCCGCCGTAAGAGTGAGACACAGAGATGGTGCAATTGTGGGGAGCTGACATGCTCTCCTCCCTTCACTTTGTCTTTCAGCAGAGGCCGTTTGAGGCTGGGTGCTCCTGTGGAGAAGGGGCCACAGTGTCTCTATGTCCCGCTCCTGATGCCTGGGGCGCTCAATTACTATTTATATGCTGATCTTTGACAGCTCACTGCTGCCTGACGCACATACACTAGTGCAGAGATGTAAGACACTCGTGCTCTGAGTTCTGTCTCGTACTGAGAGAAACCTCAGGATGGAAGAACTAAGTTCCAGATCTCACTTACGGATGTTAACTGGATGTTTATTCAGCTTCTCAGGCACTTCTTTTTCGTCCCAGGAATTTTTTTTATTTTTTTTTCAGTATATGAAGTTCACATTAACTGTCTTAGAAACATTTTTACTTTTCAAATTCCTTATTTTACAAAAACTTTTAATCTTAAATGATGAAAATCCATCATAAATAAATATTCCAAAAAATATTTTTATAAATAGGTCACTTTTAGAGTAAAATTAGCCATTTCTATATTTATAGTGGGGATTTTTTATTTTTTTTTTTTTAAGATCATTTGCGAGGGTCATCATAAAAATTAAGACTCTAGCCCCCACGACCATAAAGAGGAAACGCGGTTTGGATGAATGGATCTTATAAATTATAACCTTGACAAATTATGTCCCTAAAAAAATGGTGTTTTAAGAGAATATGTTTTTGCTTATAGTTGAAGAAACACCTTCATACCTTGCTCTTAATATCTAAATCAATCAAACAAACCACTGTGAAACATAACAAGTACATCCTGCAATTCTTGCTCTTGTCTTTTGTTTTTACCACATGGAAAAGGAGACTGAAAGTCATCTTTTGTCTGAAGGGGAAGGTAGGCTGCTTTCCTTCGGTCATCAAGGGTAATAGAGTCCTCAAACTGTAGCAGGAAGATTGAGAGTCTCATAAATTAGACGAGAAGAAGCATAACTGCAGGACACCCAATTCATATAATCTAGCTGAAGAGTTGATTAGACTCTCACTCACTACAAGGACTGGAATATAAAGAACTAGCTCATAGTGCAACTCTTCCAATAAGAGGAAGACACTAAAAAAAAGATTCATGGTACTTGAAGTTGCAGTGTCCAGTTTAAGAGATAATATAAGGTATTATAAATCATTTATATCTTAGGATACATAAAAAGTATGCTACAGTTCTATAGAGTAAAGAAAAAGAAGATGTAGATAAGCAGAAACCAACTGGCTCGGGCAGTTTATTCTTTTGTGTTGTAGCTGGCTCACCTTCAGAAAGCTAATTGGACAGATGTTCAAAGTAGGAGTGGAAATGTCGGTCAGTTAATTATCAACCAACGAGCACAAATGCAGGAATAGATGTGCTGTGACCCTTCAAATGCACAAGCTGTGACTTACTTTGCAAGTTGAAATGTTTTATTGTGACACATGACAATGTATGATTTACAGTACATGGATAAAATCAACGGACTCTAAAATTGGAGAACCATTTCTGACACAAGAAGACATTGTTCATGTACTGCGATGTGATTATGTGGTTAAGTTTGCTTGTTTAGTATTGTGCATTCACTATGAATTAGCTGTTGAAAACAGCTTGTTATTTTGAACTGGATGAGGAGAAAGTGAACAGAAAATTCTGTCATTCTGTGCGGGATTTGCGTCACGCACAGCAGACCTCATTTCAAACGAGGGATGAATACTCCATTATTTTATTTTGCTTCATGAAAGTCTATGCTGTACAAGATCCTGTTGATAAATAGGTTTAAAGTGCATTTCAACGTATTCTGCTGAGTTCAGCATGTGATGCACAAAACTGTACTTTCAGTGCCGGTTTTGGGACGTTCCACCACAATAACCCTCGTTCAGTTAGAATTCATAACCTGTTAATATGGGTGCTCGAATAAATACGCTCCACGGACAAAGGATGTGTGAAACAGGTCTTACATAAAAAGATATTTAATACCATGAATCATTGTAGATATTGTTATGCTAGTGTTAAAAGGGATAATTCACACAAAATATTCACCCCCACTGCCGTTTCAAACTTGTGTGATTTTTCTTGAGATATTTCTGCAAAATGTATTTTGTAGGGCTGAGTTTTGAAGCAAATTTCATGATTCGATTCGATTCTGATTCACAAGCTTGCAATTCGATTAAATTTAGTATCAGTTATTTTAGATATGTATCAAGTACAGTACATGCCAAATTTTCTCAAGAAATATACATGAGAGTCACTTGGTACTGCATTGCTATAATATTGATGGTTAAAATTAGCTGATTTACACTTAAATTACACTCAACTAAGATTTTATAATAATAAAGTTACAGTTATATTTCCACTCCAATTCGTCTGGAGGCTT
Organism: Cirrhinus mrigala; assembly: GCA_036247105.1. Classification (NCBI taxonomy): domain Eukaryota; kingdom Metazoa; phylum Chordata; class Actinopteri; order Cypriniformes; family Cyprinidae; genus Cirrhinus; species Cirrhinus mrigala. The sequence goes on from CM070019.1 coordinate 25,276,627, forward strand.
CCATAAAAACTTGATGGATTTATTTAAACATAAATAAACACTGAACAGTAATTAAATTAATTATAATGAAATTATAATCAATATGTTATATGGTGCATATATTCAGCAAAATGCTCCACTGCAGAGTCAATTTTTCTAGGTGACTAACAAAGTTATGGTCACTGAATATGTATTTTTCTGAGGTAAATGTAATGTTACGTGACACATCACATACACAAAAAATTCTGTAAAGTTTGTGGTAAAAACTGGTAGCTGTGGTTGCCAGAATTTTAGCTTAAAAAATACAGTAGCAACATTTTAGGTTTTACAGATTTAAAGTAAATTTACATTTAATTACCATAATTTCATTAAATGATATGACGTTAATATACCAACCCATGGAAGTACGGATATCTGTTTTGTACCTTTGTAATACACTGATAACCACCAAAAGCAGGTGGTGATGAAAAACATGTATAGAGGGTGCACATTCACACAAACGCTAAACACTATCATGGTAACACAAATGAAACTAAAATAATGCAATAAACATTGATTTAACAACATTAGATGTAACGTACAACCCTAATGTACACAGCTGATAAGAAAAAACTAAGAAGAAACATAGTTATTTCAAAAAAAAAAAAAAAAAAAAAAAAATTCGAATGTGAAATGTATCTCTGGGAATTCTGGTTATTCACTGTAAATTATACGTTTATTTTCCACTTCCAAAAACGTCATACTACCTTAAAATTACATGTAATGGCCAATACAATTTTTCACAATATATAGTTGGAGAACTTACCATTAACCAATTAATAGGTTTTTACCGTAGCATTTTTAGTCATTTTTTACAGTGTTTTTTTTTTTTTTTTTCAATATGCTATGCTGACTACTTTGCGTGGTTGAAACACTGATTGAGCATTTACATGAGACAAGATACAGATTTCGGTAAGCTGTACTCATTCTTTTAACATAACTTTGGATGTCCATTCATGTTTATTTCGTTCTGAAACTGGTATTAAAGCGGAGAAGATGATCAGTTCACCTGCAATTTGTCACTTCTCTTGAATCGCTACAGCGATCTATAACTCCACATTAAAATGCACCAAAACAGCATTTATTAAGTACTGTAATAAAATGGACAGAATTTGAAATCTGAGACTTTGTTTCATATCAAAAGTAGCAAAGCTTATTGTGATTTTTTGGATGGAAGGCGTGCTACTAAGCTGGCTACAGTTCATTAACTGAAAACAGGTTAGACTAATCGATTCTTGGGATTTAAGAATCAATATTGTTTTGTAAAAATTAAAATCAAGTATTTTGTGTCCAAAAATGAAAAACAGTACGGTCCAGAGAGAAGCTTGCTTTATTTTCCAAAAAAAACCCGCTGCACACATCATAATAAAGAAGTGCTGCTTTGTACAATTGAATGGCTCTGTTTTATTATAGATCAAACTTTAAATCAGCACAAAGTTTAGCTACAGCACTAGTATAACTTAAAAACTTAGTTTAAAAAGTGGTTTGTTAACAAATTCTGCTTTTACATTCTCTGAGGCTTCTCAGATGCCTGAGCAAGGTGGCTGTTTATTTAAAAAGTATGGGAATGTTAAGAAGTTGGAACGTTTCTAGAGCCTTGAAGTATATCTTAGTTACCTGAGGAATCTCTTGTCCTGGTTGAAGGGGATTCTTAACGTACACTTTGAAACTACCGACGCTTGACAGGTTCTTGCAAGAGCCCGTCTTTACTTTCACTCTCCCACAGGCCTTTGATGTCAGCACGTCATTTTGAGATTTCTTGTAGTTTAAATTTAGGTTTGAGGTTGTTTTATTCCATTGCTTACTTGTACAGACGTTATATACAAGCATGTGTGTGTGTGTATTTGTTTGTTTGCCACCCAAAGCTCCACATAAACCCCTGCAAGTCATTTAGATTATGCTTCTTATCGTCTCACCGTCTCCATTTACCTCTTATGCGAACTGAAAACCTCCTCATCCCAGACGCATTATAGGTAATCACCATCCTAATAGATAATTTTGTTGCGTGGCTTTTGTGGGCTCTGCCGTCATTATGGCTTCAAAGAAAGCCCTCTGAATGGGTTATGTCCTGTTGTTAGAATCAATGAGCTGCGAATTATTCCGTATAGAGTGAGTTAAGAACACAGAAAAGGACCACGCAGATAGCTCTCAGTTAGAAAACAGTGGCTAAAAGTATTACGGACATGTCGTGTGTGTATGATTCTGCATCGGGGTTGGGAACTGAAAACTGGATCGAAGCAAACTAGGACTTTTTGATGCAGTCAGTGTCCAGCGTCATCAACGGCACAATTGCGAATGTGATATTTTGGTATTATGCAATAGTTCAATAAACTAGAAGTTAATATGAAGAAACGTATATACTTCAGAGCACAGTAGCTTGTTTATTGTTGCTCCACCAATGTAAATGCATGCAAATAAAGCTGTTGCATGTCTCTCACCACTGCAACACACAGTAATGGTGTATCTGAATGAATCAGTGGGGTTGCTAGAGTGAATGACTCACTTGTTTGTTCTGGAATTAATCAGTGAGTTTTAACGAATCGTTTGAGTGAGTCACATAACATGAAACACAAACATGTCAGTGTTGGTTCGGTTTTATTTGTTGGAGCCGAAATAAATAAAGGCATTGTTTTTAATATTAAACCAACTCTGGGAACCCTGTGAGGCATCAACTTAGGGAGGATTCTGCATCGACAGAAAATAAAAGAGTCATAAGTGCTTTGTGGCTCTGGGTTGACTTTCAAGGAGGCTGGCGGTAATAACATTTACAACAGTCGAGAAGGCTTTTAATTTCAGCGGCCCACCTTTCTTCCCCCACGTTCTTATCTCAGTCTTTCTCCACTTATCAGCGCTGTCATTCTTCATAAGTGCCGCACGGGCTAATGAAAGCATCGTCTGTGACGACAGTGAATCAAAGTAGGAAGTTGTGTGCGCTTACCTGGAAGTGGAATGGAGATACACATTTGGACCCAGCCTGTGCCAGCTCCACCACTGCCGGAGAGAAGAGATACTCAGTCAAAACAAATTAACGACATGAAGGGAGGCAGTTTTCAAAGGTCAAATTCTCTTTCCCCTCTTTTCTTTTCCACATGTCTTCATCTATTATTTACTCTCGGTGATCTTCACTGTTATTGGACCATCAAACAGATGTTTATTTCCTGAGTAAATGTGAAATGAAAACCACTATTGGTGGAATTGCTATTGATATTTTCTTTTTTAGAGAGCCCACAGCTGCTGCATGAAAGTGGTCTTGATGTCGTTGCCGGTTTGGCGGTTACATCAGTCTATTGAGGGTTGTTGTCAGTAGGAGATTGAACTGGAGAGTGGAAACCGACCCAGGGTTCGTTAACAGTAGTCCTCCACATAACAACCAGTATTGAAAAAGGCAGAATGAGCTGTTCTTAAACATGATAAGAGGAAATAATGGTCCTGATAAGCACATTCAATTACAGTTCAACTGAAATGAAGTATCATTTGAAACTGCAGCAGGTAAACTGCAAACGGCTTGCATGTTGATGCAATTTGCGACGGTATTAATAAATGATTAGTAGTAATAGAGCTGTAAGCTCACACATTAAAACAGGCTTTTATTTGAATAAATAAAGGTGGTTTTTGCATGTGGAATTATAGTTTACAGGTTCAATATGATAATCATTTCATGCATTCATGGATTCTTTAATTACCTTGTCAAAGACTTCCCATTCATCTTAAAAAAAATAAATAAAAAATCTAAATTAGTAAGTCATACTATGACATCAAATGAAATATATTAATCAGTTTGAGGCAAGCAAGAGCATTTCCCTTAAGAGGCTGATTGAAAAACCACTTTGAGCTGTAATTTTAGTGATCTAATCGCAACCTACATAAAGATTTACTGCAGTCTTTGCGTAGTAACCAAAGGTTAACTGTGGTATTTATAGGACAAAAGAAGCAGTGCATTACTGTTTTTAATGTCTCATATCGCTAAAAGAGATAATAATGAAACTCTCAACACTATAACTATAATGTCCTCCTTTTATACACTGCTTTTCAAAATGAATAGAAAAAGATGAATAAAAGGTTCAAAAGAACAGCAATTATTTGCAACAAATTATATTAATGCATCCTTGATGAATAAAAGTATTAATCTGTTTTAAAACAAAACAAAACAAAACAAAACAAAACAAACAAAAAAAAAACTTACCAACTTCAAACTGGTTCAAAATAAAATGATTCACTGATTTGAAGTCTGTGTGGGTTTTTAATAGCAAAATAGTTTCCAACACAGTTATATTCCAATTTTATTTGCTGTATTCATTCTAAATTAGACCTCTCTTTTGTTGTCAATGTTTTTCAAGTTGCTTAGCTTGTATTGTAGCTACACTTCTAAATCTGTACTTTAACCCTCCTCTTTCTCCAAATGTACTGTATGCATGACTTGGAAGTTAGTTTGACACACATTTGGCATGAAGTTTTACAGGCATTTGGATGTAATTATTGAACTGAAGGAGAGCCCCTTATTTTATTCTGAGTCTGCATGTGTGGTCATGTTTGTATGTATATTTCTCGCTCTCTCTCTTTCTCTTCTTTTTATTGCAAATGATAAATCTGAGGACTTTTGAAGCTTTTAGAACTATGAACTTGTCCTGCAGTCAAAAAAGCCATTTTCGTTTTGTGAGACACTTGACACTGACTCAAATGACTCTGTATCGACCAAAACATCAAGATGAGAGACGCTAGCGTCCGGTAGAACGTCACTGCCGTGACAAACAGAGCTGTAGTTGAAAAATCTCATCGCTGTCCTTTAAACTGGCCAGGCTTGAAGCCTGTGGCTGTGTGAAGAATAGTGTTTAGCCACCATTACTTCTCTCTGACCTTGTGACGACAGCAGCGGGAACGAGAGCCGGGTTACAGTTGAAAGTTTTGGACAGTGATGGCTGGATGTCACCTCCAACTTAAAGCTGAATTATTTAGTTGTTCTTCTCCAAGTACTGGTCTTTTTTTGCTTTTCTCTCTCATCTTAAAAGTTTTCAGCATCTCCCCAAAACTGCATGATTAAACAGAGCAGAATTGCATAGTCATAAGAGTTATACAAAGAAAGCGTGTTTAAAAATCACTGGCTTCGCCAGCTATAATGAACCTCGCTGTTCATTTGCTGTTCATTTCTGTAGGATATGAATATGGAGGAAAGGAAAACGATGTTTCCTTAATGAACTATTCTGAGAGACGTTCTCATTTCATACCACTGAAGTTGTGTGTCTTCCGGGAGTGGGGAAAGGAAACATGTCGGCGATCCTGATTAATACGGTGGCGATGTTTTGATAGCGAGTCGCGCTTTGACTTTTGCCATTATTCACGCCTACCAATCGATTCAGCCTGCTTCTGTCACAGAGACGAAAGTTGACTTTTACTTATAATTAAAGCAATCTAGATGCAAATCAGGGCAAATACGAACTGCATATTGTGTTATGAAGCCTGCCATGCTCTCGGGAACGCCGTGTCATTACTGGCCGCCCTTATCAGGCATGCCACACACACATACACACACTCGCACGTTTGCATATAAATATAGGCCCTCATCTCGTAACGAACAACATCTTTTTTTTATGCATGTGCGCAAATTTAACTGATATTTTGCAGCACTCCCTTTGATTAGTTGCATTCATAAAGTCTTAAAGCTTGTAATTGTCACTCTCAGAGGAGTGAAACCTGTCTGCATACATTCACAGCTGGGTCCTAATGTCAGATGACGCCATTAAAAGCCATTATCCCGTCAAGAGCGATCCATCTCATGCTCCTCTTGAGAAGGCTAAGGACTTGAGTATAAAACCGTAAGTCCTCTCTGCTTTCCAGAGACTACTGGAGTCTCAAAATTAGTCATTTCAAAAAGATAGAAGTGAAGCCAATCATTTATGAGCGTTGTGGGACATAAATTGTCAGGACTCTCTTGTATTATTAAAGTTATTCTTATACTTCACCTTAAAAATGTGCCCTAGACCATTCTTCTAAAACTTTTAAGAAGATGAAACCCCATTAGTTGATAGTTTTTGTGGTCATATTTTGAGGAATCAAATTTCTCGCCTTGATCTTTTGAGATGAAAGAGTTGTACTATGAAAACATACTGTAGCTTTTAGAACTTACAATTTTTTTCCAAAGTTCAGACTAAGCTGCAAAATGGCTTGTTTTGTTCCTCTGCAATTGTCCGACATCAGACGGATCACTGCGTTTGAACACATACACACAGTTTTTTTTTTGCCAAGATCATTTCAGTCTGATCTTAACAGTTTGTTAAAAGGATAGTTCAACCAAAAAAATAGCAGTTCTGTCATTTACTCACCCTTGTGTCAATCCAAGCCTGACTTTCTTTCATCTGTGGAAAACAATTGAACATAATTTGAAGAGCGTCAATGTTGTTTGTACATACAATGAAAGTCAGCAGGGTCCAATGCTGTTTTGACTTTCATTTTGTAGACAAAAACAGTTCTTCAAAGTATCTTCTTTTGTGTTTTGCAAAAAAGAAAAAGTCATAAGGGTTTGGAACACCATGAAGATAAGTAAATGGTGACAGCTTGTTCTTTTTTCATTCAAAAACTAAATTGGAAGTGAGTACATGTGGTGAAGTGCTGCATTTCATTTCACATAAAAAACAGACTTTTACATAGACCTGTTTAATTCTAAGAATCTGAGAGAGAATTGTCATAAGAAATAAATCTTGACTGTTTTTAGGCACAAAAAAATCTTTACTGACCTTTAGTGCTCTAAAACGATTAATCGCATCCAAAATAAAAGTTTTTGTTTACATAATATATGTGTGTATACTGTGTACATTTGTGTATATAGGTATATATAAATACATACACATACAGTATATATTTTGAAAATATTTAAGTGTATTTACATGCATATATTTATATTCATATAATTGGTATTACATATGAATACTTTTTAATATATAAACTAGGGTTGTCTAGCGATTAATCACAATTAATCGCATACAAAATAAAACTTTGGGTTTGCCTAATATATATGTGTGTACTGTGTGTAATTATTATGTATATATAAATACACACAAATGAATGTATATATTTAAGAGAGATAAGTTATTTATGTACAAAATATTTTTATTTATATATAATATAAATTATATAAAAAGTATATTAAATACATATACTTGTAAATATTTCTTAAATATATACATGAGCGTGTTTGTATTTATACATACATAGTAATTACACACGGTACACACACATATATTCGGCAACTTAAATTTTGTATGCGATTAATCATTTGACAGCCCTCTAAACAACATATTTTCTTAAATATATACATGCATATGTGTGTATTTATATATACATAATAAATATACACAGTACACACACATATAGTATGTCAACAAAAACTTTTATTTCAGATTCGAGTAATCGTGATTAATCGTTAAACCGCCCTACTGACCTTGGGGTGAAAATGGATGATCCATTTAAGTACTTGTATCCCCATTATTTGATTTTTAAAGTATCTTTTTACGCCTCCAAATGGGCTTTCTGTAATGGGTACATCAAGGATGATGGGAAAAGTGATTTTTCTAGGATTTTTTTAGACACAGCATCCCAAACATGTCTGTCTGCATCAAGAGGTTGATAATTACAATCTTTATCATTCTGAGGTAATAAACATCTCCAGATTTAGCCCGGCCCTCTCACATGTTTACCCTCTGCATTTAGAAATCCATTTTAATTTTGCATCTCAATGCTGCAGCTGTTTTTGTGTGCTATGTGTCAAATGAGAGACGGAGAGAGTGCAGAAAGACGCGAGCAGGAGAGGACGGCCAGCAGAGATTGAGAGGCTGGGTGTGTGTTTGTGTTTGGCTTCCCATCACTTCCTATCTAATTACCACACACACATCATTAGGAGGATCCAAACAGCAGCACAATACACAGGGAAACGAGTCATTACCAGCTAGGTGGGAATCAATTAATGCCTCATTTTCGGTTTCATTGTGCACATTCTAATTAAACAGGCAGTTTGGAAAAACAGTCAGGCCTCTTTCTGTTTTCTCTCAGACATGCGGGCGGGCTGTTCAGAAGGGCTGGTGTTTAGTGACACCGGTGGTTATTATGTTAGCATGGCTCAAAAAGCAAAACTAAAACTCACCTTTGCACACTTCTTACTTTGCCTAGACTTTCTTTGATTCTTTCAAAGATATATGTACATGTGTACAGCACATATATTTTAGTTTAATATCAATTTGGTACCCAAGTACCATTACTTTTAATGTCCCAAGATGCTTTTTTTTTTTATGCATGCATAGTGTTATATGTCAGCTCATTTTGTTATGTGATGTGTGCAGCCCTGAGCGACTCTAAAGGCATCGCAAGAAAATCCACATCTAAATAAATTCAAATGAAGGGTGTGAATAGGGCGGTTAGAGGTTAATGTGGTGATAATTATGAATGTGATTTCCTCTTGGCTGAGGACCTGGAAATTGAAAGAGGGGGAGGGTTACGGTGTGATCATATCTAATGCATTAACTTAATGACGAGATTCAGACTCTGCCATTCTCATGCTTTATTAAACTCCACGCCGCTGTCATCTTTCTCGCCAATTTCGTCCAGAGGTTGAATATGTCACTGCTTAACCAAACACACACATGCACACACACACCCACACAGTCTCTCCTGCCATTTTCTCAATTGACTTCATCCTGACTGAGGTACCATGTTTATATATCTGTTTTTATTTGTCATGCTTGATTTAGCGGAACTGAAGTGTGAAAAAGGTTTAGAGCTAACACGCAATGGTTGAAAATGTGATTGGAGAGGCTTCAAGGAATAACGCATGTAACCTTGAGAACTTCCTGTTCTTTCTGTGCCATCACTGCCGCTAAGGATGATGGGACAGGACATCTGGCACAAGGGTTACAGTCACCTTCAGTACTGCAAGGTGATCTGATCTTAATGATTGACAGCCCATAGCCATAACCAATGTTATTCAACGTGAAAATGTTATCTTGTGGTTTCAAAAACACTACCAGTCAAACGTTTTTAAACAGTAAGATTTTTTATGTTTTTAAAGAAATCTCTTCTGTTCACTAAGCCTGCGTTTATTTGATCCAAAATACTGCAAAAACTGTAAAATTTTGAAATATTTTTACGATTTAAAATAACTGTTTTCTATTTGAAAATATTTTAAAATGTAATTTATTCCTGTGATTTCAAAGCTGAAATTTTAGCTCCGGTCACATGATCCCTCCGAAATCTGATTTTGCAGCTCAAAAAATCAGTATGTTGAAAACAGCTGAGTTGAATTTTTTCAGGTTTTTTTGATGAATAGAAAGTTCAGAAGAACAGCATTTGTCTGAAATAGAAATCTTTTGTAACATGATAAATGTCTTTATCATCACTTTTGATCAATTTAGAGCATCCTTGCTAAATAAAAGCATTCATATCTATAATTACACTGAAGAATTACACTGAAGGCTGGACTAATGATGCTTTTAGCTTTGATCACATTTAAAAATAGTACAAATATTTCACAATATTACTGATTTTGCTGTATTTTGGATCAAATAAATGCAGGCTTGTTGAGCGAAGGGAATTCTTAAAAAAAAAAAAAAAAAAAAAAAAAAAAAAGCATTAAAAATCTTACTGTTCAAAAACTTTTGACTGGTAGTGTAGGTATGATGAACGGTGAGGTTCGATTAAACAACAAGACGTTTTTGATTTTCTGAGGTGAAGGCTTTTCATGATTCATGTAAACACCATCCATTGATTTGAACTTTATAAAACAAAAATCTATTATTAAATCCAAAATAAAACTAAATAATAAAAGATAATAGCAGATAAATGTAATGAAATAACATTTACTATAAAGCCACTTATTATGAATTAAGATTTAATTTAATGCATTTTAATTGTTTAATTTTGTATATAAATATATACATTATTTAATTAAATAGTTAATATTTATTTTAATAATATATACATTTTTTTCTTTGTTACTGTTCATTTTACTATAGTCTATAAATTACGGTTAATTCAGAAATGCTTGAAGGTTATGTAGTGTTTTTTTTTTTTTTAACATTTCTATCAATATTGTAGCTGACTTGACTAACGATTACCAAACAATTCACGATTTGTCATGAATTGGTGTGGTTGTGAAAATCCAAACAAGACAGAAAAGAAATTGATCCTGTGTGTATCTGAATCCATAAAGCTCAGAGACAAAATCCCACTTTTTTCACCTCTCTGTGGTGTATCAAAGCGATCAACGAGACTTTGGTTCTAAGCTCAAATACGTGTTCCCTCTTTCATTTGCTTTCATTTCTTTGCCTGTTTGCACCTTGCAAAATTGCTTTTTGTGACACTATCTGGAACGCTTTTCATGTGGAGGTCAAAGCGGCACACAACGTTTGTGTTGAGAGGTGCGCTGAATCCCTGACTCACATAAAATGTCTTTTATTTCGCCTTTTGTTTTGTAGTATCTTCACGAAAGTATTTTTAAACTGGCCACTGAACTTTCATTTGGCGTTAACTCATGGTTCACACGTTGTTTTCCACTACCATCATAACTCATGATCTGCTCCTAAACAGCAAATAGCAAGGCTTTGATTATTACGGCATGTTTTGACAACTCACTAAATTACTCCCGAACCCTTTCAGTCAAATTGCCTGCATTATGTGCAGCCATAAACATACAAATTGCACAGCGCATTTGTTATTACCCATAAACAAAGACCCCTGTAGTCTGCATTCCACCGGTGAATCTGAATCCTCTCAGCCACTGAAGTTGCCTCCGTCGCTCATTTACATACTCCCTTCTTACCTGAATGGACAGATTGTTGGCGGCAACATCAGAGTACTTGGGTCTCCTGTAAAAAGCCAGGCTGTGTGTCATCTGGAGGCATTAGCCAGAAAGGCTGTAATGTTTAATGACACACACGCCATTGATACCGCTCTCGCTCTTAGTTTCTGCCTTCTAATGAGATGTTCTTCTCTTTGCATGGACGAGGGTGCTTCAGGGAGAATGTTTTGACTGAAGTGTCTGTCAGAGCTTTGGCCGGGATCGCTGCGGAAAGTGCAGCATTAGCAGAAAGGCTCCTGGCATCATCACGGGTGGGATGCGGCGTGGAGCTGACGAATGGCACTCTCTCTAGTCCCGTGCCTGTGTTTGGTGACCATTGACAGATGGCTCTACTTGTACCAAGGGGTTATGCTGTTAGCCATCAGTATATGCCTTTTTATACTCTCGATTCAGCAATGTACCTTTGATTGATTATCGCAAAGTATAATATTTCAGCACAGTATGCGTAAACTGGAACGCCGGAGGTCCAGTGCTCGTTTTGGTGTTGTATTACAGTGGATTTGCCCCAGCGATTTCTTGAAATACGGCAGGCCATTATTTTGGAGCGTGCTTTTGGAGAAGTGCATAATGAAGGATGACCTCAGAGAGATACATTTTGCCGGTATTAATGAAGACCGCCATGTGTAGCCATCACAGAGGAAGTTGACTGGCCACATGCGTCTTGTTAGCAGGAGGTTCAGGTGAGGGGTGAAGTGATTTGCATGGTCCCTCATCTGCCTGAAGGCCTGACAGTGGACTCGACCGTGCAATTAAAGACCTGCAGTCTGAGAAGTTCACTTGTGGTTTGAGTTTGGGTGGGAGAGCCTGTCTTTTTCCTTCAGTAACTATTTGTCATGGTTGTACACTTTTTTTTTTCTGATGTCATTTGCATATGGTCTTTATTTTTATGTTCGAAAAGAAGCTGTGCGATAGCAGTGTATTAAACAGGAAGTTAATATTGAGTAATTAAAATTTTAGACAATGTTGCACTTGTCTTTCACTTATCGTCATCTACAATATATATATATATATATATATAAATATTTTTCTTGTTGTTGTTGTTGAGTCACATCATATCTGTTTTATTGTTTTCAAAAAAAGGCTCTTCTGCTCACCAGGCCTGCATTTATTTGATCCAAATACAGCAAAAACAGTAAAATTTTGAAATATTTGAATATATTTTAGAATGTTATTTATTCCTGTGATTTTTTTAAAGCTGAATTTTAGCATCATTACTCCAGTCACATGATCTTTCAGAAATCATTCTAATATTCTGATTTGCTGCTCAAAAAAAAAAAAAAAAACATTATTATTATTATTATTATTATTATTATGCTGAATTTTTTTTTTCAGGTTTCTTTGATGAAGAGAAAGTTCAGAAGAACCGCGTTTATCTGAAATAGAAATCTTTTGTAAAATGTTAAATGTCTTTTATCATCACTTTTGATCTTTTTAAAGCATCCTTGCTAAATGAAAGTATTACTTTCTGTAATTTATACTGACTCCAAGCTTTTGACTGTTGTAGTATATAATGTAGAAAATAAATGTAAGAAAAGCTTCTAATTTCAGATAAATGCTGATGTTTGCATCATTCTATTCATCAAATAATCCTGAAAAATGTACTCAACTGTTTCAAATATTGATAATGATAATGTTTCTGAAAAAAATGTTTCTTTAACAGCAAATCAGCATATTAGAATGATTTCTGAAGGATCATGTGACACTGGAGATTGGTGTAATGATGCTGAAAATTTAGCTTTGATCACAGGAATAAATTACATTTTAAAATATATTCAAATAGAAAGCAGTTATTTTAAACAGTAAAAATATTTCACAATATTACTGCTTTTACTGCTTTTTGGATCAATTAAATGCAGGGTTGGTGACCAGAAGAGACTTCTTTAAAAACATTAAAAATCTTACTGATTGGTAGTGTAGTATTCAGGTACTTTTTTGTGTTTTTATTATTATTATTATTATTTTCTATTTCTCTCTCTTTTTAAAAATTGTGCTAGTTTAAGTTTAAGGAAATTATATTACTCAGCAAACTCTTTCAAAGATTTTTTTTTTTTTTGTCAGTTGTAGATCCAGTTTTTTTATCTAAAGCAAGCTTTAAAAACCTTGTATAGCAGACTTCCCGGTAAAATAAAGGTAAAATAAAGTTTCAACCTACATAAATTTAATAAATTTCAACCAAAAAAAAAAAAAAAAGCTTGTGTTTTAATGCAACATTTAAATGTAACTAACCCAAATTCTTTTGTTAATTTATCTTGAATTATAACTTAAAATTAAAATAAATACATTTAAATAAATTAAAAAAACATGCTTTTTATGATTTTTTTTTATGTTTTATGTATTTTATGGTGCGGCCAGTCAAAATGATGCCAGAGCAAGTAAAATCATAAGAAAACAAATCCTCTGACCTACATTGTTAACTGTGCTGTCTGTAATGCATGTTCATCCTGTTTTATAATGATTGCAAGTTAGACTTCTACCAGTATGTCTGTGTACTAGCTCTGCTTAAAATTAGTTTTGGAGGGAATGCAATGAAAGACAGATTAAAAAAAAAAAAAAAAAAAAAAAAAAACAAGCCAGCTTTCTGGCTTTCCCTGGGAGCTCTTATGAGAACAGGAAGAGAGAGGATTCCTACCTGGTCTGAACTGCAGAATCCCACCTTGCATCTCTGCCACCACCTGTTTGTTGAAGCAGTGCCCCAGGAACATATGCTAAATGAAATTTACGCTCCTTCTGCCCAGAAAAATTGGCACTCTGATCAAATCGATGTGCCAGCATTTTTTTTTATTAATAATTTTTTTAGGCCTCCATGTGGCTCACACAGCATGACTGATGGAAAGTGGGAATGGAAGAGTCTTTTTTCCCTTTTGACTCCCAATTGATAGTCATAATTACAAAAAGGTCAGAATCAATTGGCACAAATGAAAGTGATTTGTCGCCAGCTTCAGACTCCGCTAATTACATTGATTAGCACCAGTGATCTGGAGTCCATCCACTGTAACCCTCCCTCGTATATATAATCTATCGCTCTATCAAAGAAAACACGTTGGGGAAAACACAAGCTCTGAGACGAAAGTGCAGAGGCAGCACTTCCTGGCCAGACGGCTCATTTGTCCACTGCTGGACTGGTTACAAATGCTACACAACTAATTTTTCTGGATTCAATGTTTTATTAGTATTTTTATTTGTTTTTGGATTGTCGCTGCTGTAAGATAAATGTTCATTACACTAAGATATATATATTCTATTCTATATTAAATTTTTCTATTTCCTTTGAATTTGTGCTCATTATATATTTATATGCACACATACAGTTGAGGTCAACAGTTTACATGCACCTTGCAGAATCTGCAAAATGTTTGTTTATTTTACCAAAATAAGAGGAATCATATAAAATGCATGTTAATTTTTATTTAGTATTGACCTGAATAAGATATTTCACATAAAAGACATTTACATTTATAAAAATTACCCTGTTCAAAAGTTTAGTGATAGTTGTTCATGAGTCCCTTGCTTGTCCTGAACAGTTAAACTGCCTGCTGTTCTTTAAAAAAATTCTTCAGATTCTTTGAAAATCGATGCATTAAGAGCCAGGGGTGTAAACTTTTAAACAGAATGAAGATGTGTACAGTTTTCTTATTTTGCCAGAAAATCATATCACATTAGCACTGCCTTCAGAAGCAGTACTGCACTTATCCTGATCTTAAAATTCCAAAAGTTTTCACCCCCCTTCTCTTAAAGGAACAACCCGCTTTTTTTTTGAAAATAGGCTCATTTTCCAACTCCCCTAGAGTTAAACAGTTGAGTTTTACTTTTTTTGAATCCATTCAGCCAATCTCTGGGTCTGGCGGTAGCACTTTTAGCATAGCTTAGCATAGATCATTAAATCCAATTAGACCGTTAGCATCTCGCTCAAAAATGACCAAAGAGTTTCGATATTTTTCCTATTTAAAACTTGACTCTTCTGTAGTTACATTGTGTACAAAGACAGACAAAAAATGAAAAGTTGTGATTTTCTAGGTCGATATTGCTAGGAACTATACTCTCATTTCGGTGTAATAATCAAGGAACTTTGCTGCCGTACCATGGGTGCAGCAGGCGCAATGATATTACGCAGCCGTCAACTAGAAAATCGCAACTTTTCATTTTCCGTCAGTCTTAGTACACGATGTAACTACAGAAGAGTCAAGTTTTAAATAAGAAAAATATCGTCATTATATATGCTCATTTTTGAGCAAGATGCTATCGGTCTAATTAGATTCAATGAGCTATGCTAAAAGTGCTACCGGCGGACCCGGAGATCGGTTGAATGAATTCGAAAATGGTAAAACTCAACTGTTTAACTCTAGGTGAGTTGGACAATGAGCCTATTTTCAAAAAAAGTGGCGTGTTCCTTTAATGCATAGTTTTTCCTTATGGAGCATCAGTGAGCGTTTGAACCTTCTGTAGTAGTTGCATGTGAGTCCCTCAGTTAACCTCAGTGTGAAAAGATGGATCTCAGAATCATACAGTCATTGTCAGAAAGGGTTTAAATTTACAAAAAATGACGAAAAGCCAAAAAATGTGTAGGGCCTGAAGGATTTTTCTGAAGAACAGCGGGCAGTTTAACTGTTCAGGACAAGCAAGGGACTCAGGAACAACAATCACTAAACAAAAAGGTGTATGTAAACTTTTGACCTCAAATGTCACCATGCACCATGGCATATTGCTTATTAACTTTTTTTTTTTTTTTTAGATAGATGGTTTTGTTCACTAACTCTTTTGACAGTGGTGCACTGGATTGCTGAATTTTTGGTATTGTGATAAGGCCTCCTAAGATAGAAATTAAGTAGTATTCTACAGACATTGAGCCTGCACTCTGACTCAGCATGAACCTCTGTGTGTGTGTGTGGTGAGATTCAATCTGATAAATCTGCATTTCCTGTGGCTGCCCGCACCCGTCACTGAAGTGAAGCCTAGAACTCCAGCTTGAGACATCTTATCTATCTGGCTCTTAATGAAGAAAGGGGAGCTGACACCAGCAAAAGGTTTAATTGGGTCACTAATTAAAAGAGCTGCTGTGTCTGGCCATAAGGAACGAGAGGATTAAATAGTGACACAGGTAGGACAGATGAGAGGACGACTAAAGCCCCACGGCTCTGTGGAAGGGCTTAGACATACTGCTGAATTAGATGGAGTCAATTATATAGACGAGATAGCCGCTGCTCTCGGTTTGAGAGTTGTGTTGTGTTGGAAATAGGATTGGGCTCGTCTCAACTGGGAAATCTTACTTTTGATGCTGATAAGAATTCATAAAACTTGATAACCTGCCCATCCAAAACCTGCTCTCTTTCTGATGTAGTAGCACCTGCCGGTGAAATTCAGGTAGATGGATATGTGAGGACCTAACTGGTGCGTTATCAAGGTGGGATTTACCAGACCAGAATATTTTCGCCTATACCAGTTTGAAATGAAGAGAACCTTAAGTTAGCCATGCATAGGTTGATTTTCTTTAAAGGGAACCCCAGGTTTAAGACTTGTATGGATTAATGTAATGTAAATTATGTCTCTTACTAAAATATGAAGGAAAGATTTACATTATTTAAAAAAATCCAGTTTTATACATATTTTGGACTATGGGAGATGCTATCACTTTGATGATGTGAAATGATTGTACTCTGTGAGCTGCTGGTGCTACCTGTTGCTATTTTTACCACAACACAACTAGGAAAATAAAATACTGATACAATGCCACATTATGTGGCTTTTGTTTGTAATTTTTAGTTGAAGGGCAATAAAAGAAGCAATGTAAATCTTCACTGCTTTCCTGGAGAAAATAATGGAAAGATGCCTGTTGATGAGTAAAACTTCCTAAAGACCCACGTCTTTGTTCTCTCCACTTTAGCCCGATGCCTCTGAGGATTTTAGTAGAACACAGCTACTAAAAGAGCTTACAGACGGCAGAGACAAGAGACACTAGATGCCATCCTTGCAGGATGTAAACATTTCAATTCTTGTCGTGGCGCAGCAGCCGCTGAAGGAGTTTCTCAACGCAGATTTCACTCGATATCCAGGGCGTTTAGACTTCTTGTGGGGAAATCGATGGTATGGAATTTGGTTTAAGGTTAGAGTTATATCCATCATCACCTGTAAGCTTTCCAAGTTGTGTTGCAATAAATATAGTAACAGGTAGCACCAGTTGCTCACAAAGTGCAGGCATTTTATATCATTGAAATAATGCCCCCCCCATAGTCCAAAATAGGTATAAAATGAAGTGGATTTTTTAAATAACGCAAACTCTTTCATGGGTTTTCTACTGCATATTTTGGTAAGAAATTATTTATGTTATATTAAGCCATACAAGTCAGGGTTCCCTATAAGAAGGTGCAGATACATCTGCGGTGTGTTGTTGATTGCTGTTTTTCTATCATTTTGTTAAAACGTCAAACATTTGTTTATAGTAACATGCATAAAATGAAAGCACATGGGACATCATGATAGAGCACTTGTTAAAAAATGTATATGAATTGATTTGTCTCCTTTTGAGGTTGAATTACTTTTATAAGTGTATTAAAAGAGTAGTTCACTTCCAGAACAGAAAATTTACAGATAATATACTCACCCCCTTGCCATCCAAGATTTTCATGTCTTTCTTTCTTCAGTCGTAAAGAAATTGTGTTTTTTAAAGAAAAAAAAAAATTGAGGATTTTTCTCCATATAGTGGACTTCAATGGTTCCCCGAGTTTGAATATCCAAAATGCAGTTTAAATGCAGCTTCAAAGGGCTCTAAACCAAGGAACCTCAAGCGCTCGTCTTGTCCTGGTCTGCCTGAACTGTTATTTCCGGTTCAAGACAGTTAGGGTATGTCCAAAAACTCCCATCTCATTTTCTCCCTCAACTTCAAAAACGTCCTACATCACTGCAGAAGTACCGACCCAGTGTTTGCAAACTAAACATGCAAAGAAGATCAAACAGCCTAAAACAGCGACATAGGATGATTTTGAAGTTGGAGGAGAAAATGAGATGTGACCACATTATGGAGAAAAATGCTGAAACGTTTTCCTCAAAAAACATAATTTCTTTACGAATGAAGAAAGAAAGACATGAGCATCTTGGATGACAAGGGGTGAGTACATTATCTGTCAATTTTTGTTGATAATTTAATTTAACAATTTTGATTGAATTGAAGAGTTGCGATTCTGTTTAAACTGTGAGATAATTGTATATTTGTAATATATATTCCAGTACTATATGATTTCCCCATCGACATCATTTGTTAGTGTGTTTCTGTAAACACACTCTTTGTTTGTTTTTCAAGACAGAGAATTGAGTGGAAATTATTTTCTGTGGTGATCAACAGCAAGCCACAGATGCTGTCCATAGAGCTTAAGTTCATTTTAACATGGCATATTGCCGTTAAAGGAGTTTATTTTCTATTTTGTGTTCAGATAATGGTGCACCTGCCCATGTCATTCCGAAAACTAAAACATGTCCTAGGAGTCTGGGAGAAAGCAATTACATTTTTCTGTTTCTCTCCTTCTTTCATTTCCCTGTGTTCCCTCCTTTTTTTTTTTTTTTGGCACACTGACTTAACATTAGATCACATGTTCAGGCCTTTGGTAAACGGCGATCAATCTGCTGCTGCGCCCTTCCCGCCAGAGCGGCTCACCGTCAATCACAAATAAATGAAGGCCCCTGAAATCCACCCAAGAGCGTTTGAGCGCAGCCCTTTGAGAGACTGGCCAGTGATGGCGTCGTTACAACCGAGTGGCTGAAACGATGGCTCTGATTGTTGGTTATTACGTTGAGAGAGGTGTATGAGACAGGCGGAAAACCGGAAAAATCAATAAATGCGTAATTATAAGAACAATTTAAGAAAGTTGAGAGAGAATCATGCACATGCATCTATGCATAGCACAATGTCCCTTAATTAGCCCAGCCAAAAATGAAAGGATAATTACACACTCTTCTTGCTAGCATTGTGATCGGTCAATTGATTCAGTCTTTTATAAAAGTGTGAAGTATCTCTGAAATTGATTTAATACATGTTATAAAGAATCTGTCCAATGAATGGGTACATTAACCTAATTTTACATTAATTGCTATAACCACAAGAATGAAACTGCACCAGTTGTTTTACATGAAGTGATTATGTAGAGAAACTGATGGATTCCAAAATGAACACTTGCCCAAATACAAGTAAAATAGGATCTGACATTTTATATCTATGTCTAAATGTATATCAGGGCCCTGTGATTTCCACAATGTGGAAAATGTATACAGAATCATGGAATCATTGCATAAAAGTGGAATTTACTGTATAACGCGGAATGTAATGGATCTGCCAAATTTGTCATTAATAAATGAAAAGTAGGTCAGTACACTTAAATCTAAATGCGTTATTGACTAGTGTCTGGGAATAGTAAGACACAAAAAGACTATTTAAATATGAATAAATGATATGAAAAAAAAATTAAGGAATATTTACTAGAGATATTAGTAGTTTTTTTTATTTTATTTTTTTTTTATCAGGAAAATGTAAATACACAACAGCAATCCTGAAAAAAAGAAATGTATAAAATAAAATAAATGAATAAGAATAAATAAATATGTTTTTTTTTTAATGAAATCAAGTAATTAGAGATGATTTTGATTATTAAAATTTAATGAAACCATTAAAATGTAATCTAAAAATCTAAAAACACATAATTAAAAACAAAATTAAAACAAAAAAAAACAAAAACAAAACAAAATAAATCAATAAATAAAACAGAATTTGGGGAAAAATTAATAAAACAAATTTCATTTCGTACCATATCTTTATCTATATCTCAATATCTGTTTATCTGTGTGTGTGTGTGTGTGTGCCTTGCAGAGTGGTATGACAGAATTGACCAATAAGCTATATTTGACATGATCTTTTTTTTTAAATATAACTAATAATATAATTTTAATTTATAATAATAATATTAAATAATATTTTTATTATTGTTTAATGATAATTATCTATCTATCTGTCTATCTGTCTATCTGTCTGTCACAATACCTACATAATTTAAAGGTTTAAATTATTATAAATTATATAATTATAAATGTTAAAGTTTATATAATTTATATTATATTTAATATAATTTATAATTTTATATATTAATATTTTAATATAATCTATATTTTAATAAAAATATAGCATATATCATTATATCTGTATAGGTCTTGATATATGTATGTGTATATAAGTTGCAAATATATACGTATGCTGTTTGTCCCTAAAAAAGGAAAAACTGTTTTCATTGTTATAAATATAAATATATATTAAAAAAAAAAGATCATGCGAAATGCAGTTTCATGGCCGTTAGTTTCTCAGTTCACTCTGCGTTGGCAGGTGTGGATAAAAGTTAAATTTGGTCCTTGGGAACAAATAAAAGAACTCCCTCATTGGCTTTTCAGCACGCCCGTTCTTTCTAGCCTTGTCCTAGTTCACCGACTGTCTTGTGGCATGATGGGTAGAGTCTCTGCCTCTGCTGCCCTAGTTCACCGGCAGTATGGAGTCAGTAGGGGGGCCCCAGTGAGTCTGCCCCTCTTGCCCCTCTCTCTCACAGAGGCAGCGGCTGCCGGGATGCCGGTTTCTGACGCTCTCGAGCTCACAGCGAGAAAGCGTTCCCAAGCAGCGCTGCAGCTGGGGCCCCCTCCCCTTCCCCTGGACACCCCAGTGTGCCCGCTGGCACTGCCCCCTTTTTCACCCATAGAGTGAAAGAAAGAACAGAGACAGAGCGAGAGATGTGCTTGAGTTACCCCAGGCCTCAGAAGCTCCTCTCTCCCCTTCGCTGTGTTTTCCAAAGTAGGGCAGCTCGTCCACATCAGCGTGACACCGCCTGTCCACCGCCGAGTGGGACTCGCTAATACACTCCACCAAGTGCACCTTTAAAAGAGAATACTTCAATGACACCGCGATCACAGAGCGAAAACACAACGTGGTCATTTATTAACAAAGTGCTCTTTAATCAAAGCATATTCGACGGATGGAATTAAAACTTCACGTATGACTGTAAAATTAAAAAGAGCCCTATTTCCACGTCGGCCTTGTCACTGTTAGGTCGTTAAGCATTCAGCCATGAAAGCCATGAATCAAAGACGCCAGGAAGTGGAGTGTGTGGATGCAAAGTCCTCTTGCTCTGTCCTTGAGCTCTCAGGTGTGTGTGTACGTGTGTGGCTGCACTGACGGAGTACAGCGGCTTCAGAGAAGCAGGAAGTAAATCATGGGGTCAAGTCTTTCTCCCTGCCCGCAGGGAGGGGATAGAGAGAGAGAGCGCCACACACTCCAGCCCTATTCAATAAAAACAATTTTCTCAGTGTCGACTTGTTTATGATGGACTGTTTGTCCACTCTATATATTTTTTTTCATCCGAAAACTGGTTGCACGGTGACTGGTGTAAAAGAGCATGTCCAGATTTAATCTGGACTTCTGAGAGGGGACAAGGTCCAAAAAGTGCCAGAAAAAAATGATTATTGAAACACACAATCCTTCTGAACTTTATTTTCTGAAAACTTCTTGACCTGAATAAGATATTTCACATAAAAGACGTTTACATATAGTCCACAAGAGGAAATAATAGTTGAATTTATAAAAATGACCCCATTCAAAAGTTTACATACTCTTGATTCTTAATAGTGTTGTTACCTGAATGATCCACAACTGCTTTTTTTTTTTTTTTTGTTTAGTGATAGTTGTTCGTGAGTCCCTTGTTTGTCCTGAACAGTTAAGCTGCCCGCTGTTCTACTGAAAAATCCTTCTGGTCCCATAAATTCTTTGGTTTTTCAGCATTTTTTTTTCTATTTGAACCCCTTTCCAACAGTATGTTTACAAGGACGTTTTTTGCTTCCATCAGAATTAATTCATTCTGATTGACGAATTCAAACGTAGTGTTATACATTATACATGAACGCTAAATAAATTGATCGGGTTGATATGCACATTTATATGTCACGCTTCTGATTGGATTTAATCTTTTTACATGCGCACACTACTTGAATATACAGAGCTTCCAGCTGTTGTTTTAAAAAGTGCACTTAATATTTATCTACTTCGAGTCCTACTTAGGTGACGACCAGCATATGAACTGTTGTGCTGTGCTGTGCTGTGCTTACTTTAGATAGCAGCAAAAGTGCCCCTTCCCACACCCAAAACCAGTTGTCTGTTGATAAGAGTCTTAAACAAGGACTGGTGGGACATTGTGCCGCTCCACTTCACAGACGCTGAGTGAAACCAAAATTTTATAATGACCGGAACTCATTTTGTGACACTTTATTCGCCAGGAAGGACAGCTCGCTCTGTGTGGCACACGTCATCACGCTATTTTTATGTCACTGCACATGCGCGGTACTTTCCAGTTTTGGTTTTCAATCCGATCAAGTGTTTACATGTCCTCTCGCTCGGATTACAAAGAAATAAACCATCACTTACAGTCTGCTCAAAATTTTAGTCTGATCTGGCCAATTCAATCCGATTGACGTGGTTACACGTGACTTTTTAATTCTGATTGTGCTTCTAGTCCTATTACGATCGAATTAACGATCAGATAAACACAGCTAATGACTGTATGATTTTGAGAGCCATCTTCTCACACTGTTTAAACACTCACTGATACTCCAGAAGCAAAAATGATGCATTAAGAGCTGGGGGTGAAAACTTTTGAACAGAATGAAGATGTGTACATTTTTCTTATTTTGCTTAAATATCATATTTTTTTCATTTAGTACTGCCTTTCAGAAGCTACAGAAGATACTTACAGGTTTCCCAGAAGACAAAATAAGTAAAATTGACCCTGATCTTCAAATTCCAAAAGTTTTCACCCCCTGGCTCTAAATGCATTGTTTCTCCTTCTGGAGCATCAGTGAGTGTTTGAACCTTCTGTAATAGTTGCATATGAGTCCCTCAGTGTGAAAAGATGGATCTCAAAATCATACAGTCATTGTTGGAAAGGGTTCAAATACACAAAAATGCTGAAAAACCAAAGAATTTTTGGACCTTCAATTTATTTTCAAGCTTTTCAAGCTTGTAGATTATGCTGCAAGTGACTTAAAGACCATCAATAAGGAGAAAATACTTTCCAAAAAATGTATTTATTGCAGTACAGTCTCATAGCTGGTAAAAAAAATTGGTAACACTTTACAATAAGGTTCATTAGTTAACATTAGTTAACTACATTAATTAACATGAACTAAGAATGAACAATACTTCTACACTCTTTACTAATCTTAGTTAATGTGAATTTCAGCATTTACTAATGCATTATTAAAATCACAAGTTGTTAACATTAGTTAATACACTGTGAACTTACATGAATTAACAGTGAACAACTGTATTTTTATTAACTAACATTAACAAAGATTAATAGTGTAATAAATGTTTTGTTCATAGTTTCTTCATGTTAGTTAATACATTAATTTTAACAAATGACACCTTATTGTAAAGTGTTACCAAAAAATTTTTATGGCTGGTAAAAAGAATTTAATTAACTCATCAAGCGCAGCTTTGGCAAAAAGTTGTGAATGTTGACATGGGATGTTTTATTTCCTTCCTTCCTTTAACAGGGAGATGCTCTGTGCCATTCCTCCGAGCACTGAGCCAGCATTCCATTAACTTCTTTACATGGTCCGTCACGCCGCGCTGGTTTCACAGCCCATGCTGATATGAGAACCTCTTGATGTCATTCTGTAAACATCGTCCTCTAATCTGCGTTGGAGGCACATAAACTGCAATCATAATCTTTTGTTATGCCTTCCATCCCGAAATTCCGCAGTCATGAAATTCTGAAGCGATTACCTTCACACGTTAGCACAGAAAATGGATGGTAATGATTATTATGATTACGCTTTTGATTATTTATAGTATAAATTAAATCAGAAACACATGACAAAACATCATTTCAGCCGGCTACAATAAAAAGCGTATGTGGGGTTTTTTTCCACAGGAGGCACCAAGACACTAATTTCCAGTCGATTACTGATCTTTCCAATACCATGTTGTATATTTTACAATAGTATAAAATATACAACAGTAATACCATGTATATTTGACATAATATGTTAAATGAGAGCTAAAAATTAGAAGTCATTAGAGTAAAAATAAAGCAATATTGGAGTCAATAGAACTGGTTTTCAATTTTCTTACAGTGTACCCCCTTTCTAAAATATTATGATATATATTTTTATCTTTAAAGACCCATTTATACTGTAAAAAAAAATGCAAATCTGGAAAATATCTAATTTGTTTTATTTTTGGTTGACACTGTATATTTTTTCTACCAACAATTACTGTTGTGTTAGATGTGTATTTTATTATTGTATTTTATTTTATTTTATTTTTATACAATTGTGTATTAGTATTCTACTTTTTAATTTATTTAACTGTATTTTATTTTATTTTTAACAAATTATTTATTATTATTCTATTTATGTCTATTTACTTATTTATTTAGTTTTATTATTCATTTTATTTTTGCACAATTATTTATTAGTATTCTGTTCATTCATTCATTATTTTATTTTGTTTTATTTTATTATTTTATTTTATTATTATTTATTTTATTGTATTTTTACACAATTATGTATTAGTATTGGTATTCTGTTTCTTCATTCATTTATTTTATTTTTTTTATTTAATTTTTTATTTCGTTTTAATTTTTTATATTTATTTATTTATTTGTTTGTTTATTTATTTTTACAGACTTTTACCCTGGGCTCGTTTTAAAACCTCTGTACTAGAACGAGTCTTCTTTTCACATAGAGGCCCAGTAAAGCCGGATGAACTGAAAGGTTGAAAATGTAAAAGGAGTGTGAATACCACAGAATAGATGAACCAAAGTGCACTGGAACACACACACATTTAAGTGCTCACCGTCCATTTCGGCCCCGCTGAAGGTCAGGGAAACGGTACAGATGGCCTTTTGCACAATATCAGCAACTTTTCTAAAGTGCGGTCAAATGCACACATATGGTATCAAACTCGCTTGGCTGCCCCCCCACAACACATCATTTATTTCTTTTATTTTTGCTCTCCCCTCTCCCCCTCTCTGTTTTTCTGGTTGGTCTATATCAGACACACACACACACACACACACACATGCACTGACCTTCACACCCTCATCGAAAGCGACTCATATTTGGCGATTCTGTTTGTGTGTGAGAGAGAGAGACAGAAAGAGAAGCCCTGTGCTATCCCTCCAGTTTCCATAAATCAGCGTCTCTCTGTCTTTTAACAGCCGGCAGCATTTTAAATACACTCTCTCTGTCTGTTCAGCCTCACATCTGTGATACATTTATGTCACAGAGCTAATTGCACCTGATACAAATTAGAGGATTAAATAAATGGTTTAAAATGGCACCACAATTTCACCGTCTGTAAAGACACAAAGGCCTGGTATTTTTTAGCTTGTGGTGCCCCGGCTCCACAAAGTTGTCTTTGTGAGCGCAGACATGGCCTTGTCGAGAGAGAAAACGCACGTGAGTGAGCTATTGCTCTTGGCGAAGCTCTGCCACCCACAATGCGAACACGTTAACGTTTATAAAGAGCGTTTATACTTGGGTGGAGACAGGACGTTTATATACAGAAGTTTTTGTAAAACACACAATTTCCCCAATACCAACTGCTGTGAAATCTGGTGGGATTTGTGTCTCAGGGAATCCTTTTTTTTCTCATCATGTCTGGCTCATGCTTCGTGCTGTTGGTTCATCTCTCACACCATCTGCTGAGTCTGGGTGTCTCTCTCAGTGGGCCGCTTTCCATCAAACACACTCTCGTTCACACACACCAACGCACAAGCAATCATCTAGCACACAGTGGCCGCCCAGTCCGGGAGCTGACCGACCGTGCGTGTGTGTGCGATTTCGTGTTCAGGCATCTCCATAATCAACTGGGAGGCGGAGACGGGAGGAATATTTGAAAAATGTATTCCTTAGCTAATGACTAATCGCTTACGGAAAAAAGTGTCATCTGTAACCAGATCCAGATACCGCAAGATGAGTAACATCATCAGACTGCTTTTAGATACTCCTCAAGGCCAGATGTGCAAATAAACTGAAGTGATATCAGCTAGATGAGTTTTACTTAGCCAGCAAAGTTTTACCAGAAAAATTACGCTGTTTCATCCTAAAAAAAAAAAGAGACATGCATGGATTTTTTACAGAAAACCCAGTGACTGTATGTTTGTGTGTATACATTGTGTGTATACATTGTGTGTATACATTGTCATTCAGAAGTTTGGGATCTTAAAGAAGACTTTTCTGCTCATCAACTCTGCGTTTATTTGAATAAAAATACAGAAAAAACTGTACTATTGTTAAATATTATTGCAATTTAAAATAGTTGTTTTCTATTTTAATATACTTTAAAATAGAATTTATTCCTGTGATGCAAAGCTGAATTTTCAGCATCATTACTCCAGTCTTCAGTGTCACATTAATCTTCAGAAATAATTATAATATTCTGATTTATTATCAGTTTTGGAAACAGTTGTTCTGCTTAATTTTTTTTTTTTTTTTTTTGAACCTGTGACACTCTTTTCAGAATTCTTTGATGAATAAAACGTTAAAAAGAGCAACATTTATTTAAAATAAAAAATCCTTTGTAACAATATACACTACTGTTAAACATTTGGGGTCAGTAATTTTTTTCCCTGTTCTTTCTTTAAAATTTATACTTTTATTTAGCAAGGATGTGTTAAATTGATAAAAATGATTAATAAAGACTTATATTGTTAGAAATTATTTCTATTTTGAATAAATGATGTCTTTTTTTAAACTTTTCATCAAAGAATCCTGGAAAAAAGTATCACAGGTTCCAAAAAAGATATATTATATCTTTTTTGGAACATAAAACAATATCCTGAACATATAACAATTTTTGGAACATATAACAATATCCTGACTGTTGAGAAATTAGTTCATAAAAGTTATAAAGCATTGCAAGTTAAATAAATAATTATAGCCAGTAGTTAAAAAATAGACAGAATAAAAACAAACCATTGGAAAATGTTTTGATGATCTACTGTATCTTCTGCCTCCTGGTGGATGATCCATGTTCTTCATGAAGTAAAAGGACTTTATGTATTTGTATCCATGGCAAGTCTCTTTTCTATTAAAACTTTAATAAAGTTAACTTTATTAAGAATTACTTTATTATCAAGTTTCAGTAGTTTCAGTTTCAGCAGTGTTTTTTATAGTATTATTCACAATAATATTATTTTTGAAATTGCATCAACTAAAATTGCAGTAAAAACACTAGTATTGTGAGATATTTTTACAATTTAATTTTTAAAATATATTTTTAATGTAACATTTTGTCATTTATTCTGATTGTGATTACAAAACTAAATATGTAGCAGTCATCTTCAGTCTTCAGTGTCACGTGATCTTTCAGAAATCATTCTAATTTGCTGATTTGGTGTTTAGGAAACATTTCTCATTGCTTATTATTATTATTATTATTATTATTATTATTATTTTGGAAACTAATTGTTTTTCATATATATGAATATGCTGTTCAAAAGTTTGGAATCAGTAAGATTTTTAAGGCTTTTTAAACAATTCTCTTATGCTCATCAAGGCTGCATTTATTTGATCAAAACTACTGAAAAAAAAACAGTAATATTGTGAAATATTATTACAGTTGAAAATAATAGTTTTCTATATTAATATATTTTAAAATATATTTTTTTCCTCTGATGCAAAGCTGAATTTTCATCAGTCTTTACTGTCACATGATCCTTCAGAAATCATTCTAATATACTGATTTATTACTTTTATTATGAGTGTTGGAAACAGTTGTGCTGCTTATTATTATTACTATTTTATTTTATTTTATTTTGTTTTATTTTATTTTATTAGGAACCTTTTTTTTTCAGGATTCTTTGATGAATAAAATGTTAAAAGAACAGCATTTATTCAAAATGCTTTAACAAAAAAAGTCTTTACTATCACTTTTTATAATTTTAACACGTCCTTGGTGAATAAAAGTATTCATTTCATTCAAATAAAGAAAGAAAAAATATTTACTGACCACAAACTTTTAAATGGTAATGTATATTGTTACAAAAGATTTCTATTTCAAATAAATGCTGTTCTTTATCCTGAAAAAAAAAAAAAAAATCCTGAAAAAAAAAAATATTAAGCAGCACAACTGTTTCCAACATTGATCATAAATCAGCATATTAGAATGATTTCTGAAGAATCATGTGACACTGACTGGAGTAATGATGCTGAAAATCCAGCTTTGCTTCACAGAAATAAATATATTTACATGGAAAACAATTATTATATATTAGCATAATATTTCACAATATCACTGCTTTTTCTGGATTTTGATCATATAAATGCAGCCATTGATAGGAGCTTCTTAAAAAAAAAAAAAAAAAAAAAAAAACTTATCCCAAACTTTTGAACAGCAGTGTATGTATATATAAATCTATTTACTTATAGTCGGAATTTCATCCTTTGTTGGCATAAAAGGTGGTTTCTTTGTGTCTAAATTTGGAAGGAATTAAATAAAACTTCAATCAATTAAAAAAAAAAAAAAAAACTTCAGCCAAATGTATATGCACCCTCAAATCAAGACATCATCTTTCACATCTGAAGTGAAAATGAATGGATGATTTAAATAGGAGGAGTGAGGTAATGCTCATTTCTATACAGCACTGTAAGTCTTTTTTAAGCACAGTTGAGAATTCCTGGAAAATCCAGTATAGCCCGTAATCTGTCTCTCCATCTTTATCACTGCTGTTCTCTACTAGTTCTTCAATTTCGTTGTTTTGCTAAACCCCTGTTGATTTGGCAAAGCGCCTTCGCTCCACGCTTTCATGGCAGTCGTTCAGGCCAGACTGTTTGTTTTTGCTCGGGTCGGGGATCATCTTGTGTACGCTGTCCATCAGGAACATCACAATCTGTCTTTTATTGATGTGTAATTGTTATAATTTGAATGGTAAGATAAGCAGCGGCAGTGTGCGTAAGCCCCGCTATCTGCAGGATCGCATGGAGAGAGACTGAGGAACATATGGTTGGAGTTAGGCTAGGGAATGTAAGAAGCAGGGCACAGCCAGTCTTCCTGCAGGGAATGAGGATATTAAAGAAAGAAAGAGTAGGGGAAAAAAAGCGTCTGAAATTGAGAAATGTGATATCAGCTCAATGGAAGGAAAACAAAGTTCTTTAAGCCTCCAGCCATTCCTGTTATTAAAATAGTATCAAGGTTTTATTGAATTTAACATGTTTAGGTTAGGAGACGCGTAAACGCCCCCGACGGTTCAGGGTTGAGTGAGAACACCCGTCGAAAGCTGCGCGAGACCTTCGAAGATAACCATCGACAATTTTGTTTTACATGCGAACGTGACAGCAGTGTATGTTTGTGTGAATGATAAATGGCCCTCAGCACCTACTTGTGTTATGTACACGTTTAAAGGTGTTATGAATGAGATTTCTCTTCAGTATCTCATTAATCTGCACCTCTTTATCAAATAATCCTGTCATTTTCCAGCACGTTGCCCCCGTTAAGCAGACAATTAGCAACCAGCTCCTCAGCTAGCTCCTGTATGCACTGAAAATGGCGTCGGAGAAGGTTAATGCCACATCACAGGCATGAAAGCGAAACAGTGGCAGCCGTTCATGGGGGACTCTATGTTTGTCTCTCGTCACTTATCAAATATTAAGACTGTGAAAGTGGTGTGAAGCCCAGGATTAAGATGGAAGGGTGGTGGAGTTGTCGGTTACGGTAGCCGATAACATGAAAGTTTGTTTTGATGTTAAATCACTGAAATCGATCCTAAATTTGCTTATAGTACAGATAAGCATGTTTTAGAATTTACTACATTGATTTTGGAAATTGGTGTGTATCAAAAGTATGAATTAATTCATTTATATATAAATTAAATCAGTATATTTTATATGTAAAATATATATAATACAGTATTTTATATATATGCACTACCAGTCAAAAGTTTTTGAACAGTAAGATTTTTAATGTTTTTTTTTTTTTTAAGTCTCTTCTGCTCACAAAGCCTGCATTTATTTGATGCAAAGTACAGCAAAAACGGTAAAATTTTGAAATATTTTTACTATTTAAAATAACTGTTTTCTGTTTGAATAAATTTTAAAATGTAATTTATTTCTGTGATTTCACAGCTGAATTTTTAGCATCATTACTCCAGTCACATGATCCTTCAGAAATCATTCTAATATTCTGATTTGCTGCTCAAAAAAAAATTGATAAATGTTTTATTATTATTATTTTGAAAACAATTAGAATTTTTTTTCAAGTTTATTTAATAAATAAACTTAAATAATTAAATAATAAATAAAAGAAGAACAGCATTTATCTACTTTTTGTAACATTATAAATGCGTTTTAAAAAAAAATTATACAGACTCCAAGCTTTTGAATGGCATAGTGTTTAATATTACGAAAGCTTTTTATTTCAGATAAATGCTGATCATTGTATCTTTCAATTTTTTAAAGAATCCTGAAAAAAAAATTACTCAGCTGTTTTAAATATTAATAATAATTATAATAATAAAAATGTTTCTTGAACAGCAAATCAGCATATGAAAATGATTTCTGAAGGATCATGTGACTGGAGTAATGACTCTGAAAATTTAGTTTTGATCACAGGAATAAATTATGCTTTAAAATATATTAAAATAGAAAAAGTTATTTTAAATAGTTAAAATATTTCAAAATTTCACAGTTTTTTCTGTACTTTGGATCAAATAAACGCAGGCTTGGTGATCAGAAGAGACTTCTACTGTTCAAAAACTCTTGATTGGGAGTGTTGTTGTTTTTTTTCTGAGGAAATCATAACATTTTTGCCCCTAAATTTCAGTTTCTGGGTCATTTTTGTCACATTTAGCATATATCTTTCCTCCTAGCCTTTGTTTGTGTGTGTTTTGTCTAAAAGAAGTGTGTTTTCATCCCAGAGCTTGATTTACAGACAACTTCATTTAAAATCCATTCCCATATTCCATTATATACACCATATTTATGATCTGAAACAGAATGGCATTAAATAGTGATACAACCTGGTTTTGTTTCCAGTGTAGCTTCGAACCTACCTCACACTGCAGAATTGGACTTGCAAACAAACTTTAGTAAACTCATTGAAAAGGTTGAGACAACAATTAGATGACTAGATGCTGGTCATTGCATTCTAAATACTGTTTTTGCTGCTATAGGACACAGTTGTTTGATATTATGTGACCCGCACGGGTTCAGCAAAACAAACCCACCTACACATTGTCGGCGCAGGAAATTCAGTGGAAACGTATAGTCTCAGGAAAGGGTTAAGGGTGAGCAATGTAACCATGTTATTTTCTCTGAAATCTACACTTGCTCCCCACAGTATGAGCACTGGAGCCAAAGGGAATGAATGGAAACACATGAACAGCGCTGCTATGCAGATTTAGCTGCATTTTAACCACAATACACTTCTGAAGGCTCTGCCCCTGGCTATCTTTAATGAAGACCTCTTTTACTTTACGGTACACGGCAGGAAAGAAGGTGGATGCCAAGTTTAATGTATAGTCTTGAACGAGGTATACGGCTGTATTGCCTATTTTTGTACATTTATAGCATTTTGTACCTGACTTTTTGCTTTATGGAAATTGTATTTCAGTTAAAATAAGGGACCCATATTTTCATCTGTATGTGTGTGTTTGATTATGGTGACATAGTACAAGGAATGTACTTTTTCAAATTTTCATAACATATATGGCTATACATGATTTGGCGTGTGATTTCATATCACTGTGATCTGTAGCTAACAAAGAATGTGTAATGTGCACTTCCCTGCAGTACATGCAACAAAATTATTTATGTGTACTAAACCTAAATATAGTGCTGTTCAATATTTATTATAAACTTATTTTGTACATATTTTAGGAATTAATTATCCATCAGTCTGACTGGTTTGGCTAGAACATTTAGAATCTTATTTCAAATTGTGTATATACAGTTGCAGTTCTTTAACTAGTAAGTCTTTGGTTACATTAGTGATATGAATAGTGGCGCTATCAAAATACTAATCAGTTTCTTTGAGCATCCTAACCAGGCCAGCTACCTGTTTGAATTGAAACTCTGAATGTATGTCTCTATCTCCTCCTTTCTGAAGCTCTTACACTCTAAACACTTGTGGCAGTACAGTGCTATCTGATCTGGACTCCCATTGTTATGTCCAGAGGTTAAGCTTACATCCTTTTGATAGAGGTTCATTCCCGCACGTCTTGGTCTGAGGCCCAAGCTGTGTTTAGTGCCCAGGGCCTTTGAGTGGCCCTTTGCCACCTGTGATCATGATGCCAGGAACATGGACAGATAACCAGAAAGCTGGACTCCTGCAGGGATGGCCCTGATTAGAAGCACTGTGAAATGTAATTAAATAAAAGAAAGAAACATTCGTTACAAAAAAGAAGAGAGCTGTGGAAATTATGCACCAAACTGAACCAAAATGCTTTTGAAGCAGTGTTCTATGATATTGATGGTATAAATTGCAATAATATCCAGTTTTAAGAAAGCTCTGTATGCTGTTTTTGTTCCCAATGGGAGACTTAATATCTTGGTAACACTTTTCAATAAGGTGTCATTTGTTAACATTAGTCAATGCATTAACTAACATGAACGAACAATGAACAATGAATAAATACATTTATTACACTATTTTTTAAACTATTTATTAATGTTAATTAATAAAAATACAGTCGTTCATTGTTAGTTCATATTAGTTCACAGTGCATCAACTAATGTTAACAAACACAACTTATTTTTTAATGCATTAGTAAATGCTGAAGTTAACATTAACTAAGATTAATAAATGCTGTAGAAGTATTGTTCAATCTTAGTCCATGTTAACTAATGTAGTTAACTACCCGTGGTATGTTATTATAAATATGTTCAATTTATATTTCAAATAAGTTTTTTTTTTCTTTACACTACCGGTCAAAAGTTTTTAAATGATCTTCTGCTCACCAAGCCTCTGATCCAAAATATAGCAAAGTAATATTTGTGAAATAATTTTTCTATATAAAATAACTGCTTTCTATTTGAATATATTTTAAAGTGTAATTTATTCCTGTGATCAAATGTAAATTTTGGTTTAGGTTTAGCATTGTTACTCTAGTCTTCATTAAAATTATAGAAATTAATACTTTTATTTAGCAGGGCTTTAAATTGATTAAAAGATGATAAAGACATTTATAATGTTACAAAAGGTTTCTATTCCAAATAAATGCTGTTCTTCTGAAATTTCTATTCATCAAAGAAACCTGAAAAAAATTCTACTCAGCTGCTTTCAACATAATAATAATACATTTTTTAGCAGCAAATCAGAATATTAGAATGATTTCAGAAGGATCATGTGACCTGAGTAATGATGCTAAAATTCAGCTTTTAAATCACAGGAATAAATTACATTTTAAAATATATTCCAGTAGAAAGCAGTTATTTTAAATAGTAAAGTATTTCAAAATTTTACTGTTTTGCTGTACTTTGAATCAAATAAATCCAGGCTTGGCGAGCAGAAGAGACTTCTTTTTTAGAAACATTAAAAATCTTACTGTTCAAAAACTTTTGACTGGTATTGTATTTCTATGTGTGTATGTATAAGAAAAAAGTCTGCATAAACTCGTTAACCTCCCTAATCGACAACTAGTCAATCGTTGTGACCCTTCCCAAGAAACAGCGGTTATTTTGTACTCGAGCCTGACGATACAAGTGAGGACAGCGCGGTCATTGCACCATCCCATCATGCTGTGCATGCAAGACCGATTCTTACTGAGGGCAAAAAAGAAGGAGTGCAAATGGCTGTGCGGTCACTCTTTTATTACCTTTTAACGGATTATAATTGTGTGCTAAGTGCTCTGTCTGCCGTCCCTCCCAGATGGAAGCTGAACCCTTAATCCTCGATCTGGAGGCCGTCCCATTGCTTGGGGTGGAGAGGTTTCCATCAGCATTTTGACTTGGCATCTGAAATTTCACACACATACCCACACAGAACGTATACCCGTAGGATGTCTGTAAACGTCTTCTGACAGCTGGGCATGCCGCCGATTTTTCTAACAGTCTTTAACCTTGTTTTAATGATGCTGTCTGAAATACATCAGCTCAACACTTTGGAAATGCTTTTCAGATGCCCTCTCTAAAAGCTGCCAGATTTTAGTAGATTCTCTACAATTAGAGATTGGCAGAATTTGATGCTTCAAGTGTAAAAAGCTTCCTTTCGGGCAGCCTTTTCTTGCTATTAGGAAGGAACAGCTGGCATAGTTGTCATTTCTTAAGAAGCTCGTCTTGATTTTGCAGCAGATCCACTAAATTTGAGTTAAGATGTTGAATCGAGACACTTTCCCTTATTAAATATAACAACCTGTCTCGTACACTCAATAAAGTGATTTGTTTCTACAGAGTGATACTGCAGTTCACTAAAAATGAAAAGAAAGTTATTAATGAAAGATAACTCACTTTCATGTCCTTTTAAAATTATTTCATAGAACACAAAAGGTGCATTTTCAAAGTATATCCTGGGCACCTTTTTCCTGTATTATTAAAGTAAATGAAGACAGCCGCTTTCAAGCTTCAAAAAGGACATGAAAGTATCATAAATTAGCAGTTAATGAGTTGAACTTGAGAATTGAATTCCTGAACAGATCCATTTTGTTACTTTGATCAAGCGATTCATCTGACTAAAATAATAAGTTTCTATATAATATACTTTAAAATAGAATTTATTTCTGTGATGCAAAGCTGAATTGTCATCAGCCATTATTCCAGTCTTAAGTGTCAGTTGAACTTTCACAAATTATTCTAATATACTGATTTATTATTAGAATTATCTATGACAACAGTTGTGCTACCAAATACTTTTTTGGAACCAGTGATACATTTTTTAGGATTCTTTGTCGAATAAAAAGTTAAAAAGAGCAGCATTTATTCAAAATAGAAATGTTTTCTAAAAATATGTCTTTACTTAAAAAAGAAAGAATAAAAATTTACTGACCCCGAACTTTTGAACGGTAGTGTATTGTTAGAAATCATTTCTATTTTAAATAAATGCTGTTCTTTTCAACTTTTTATTCATCAAAGAATCTTGAAAAAAGTATCACAGTTTCCAAAAAAATATTAAACAGCACAACTGTTTCCAACACTGATAATATATCAGCATATTAGAATGGTTTCTGAAGGATGACACTGAAGGCTGGAATAATGAATGCTAAAAAATTCAGCTTTGATCACAGGAAGTGTGATAAGAAGTTCATGTATATAAAAATAGAAAAACATTACTTCACATTGTAATAATATTTCACGATATTAAATTATTTTCTGTATTTTTGATTGAATAAACGCAGCCTTCATGAGCATAAAAAAAACTTCTTTAAAAAAAAAACAAGAAATCGTACTGATCCCAAACTTTGGAACAGCAGTGTATGCGTATTATGTTAAATGTAGTGCACAGATTGTGTGAATCACTTTTATAGTACTCTTTTTCTTTTATTTAGCCATTTTTACACTTAACAGTCCCAGTTCTTATTCACTTTTATTATACTGAAAAGACTGTCCAGGAAAAAAAAATCACATTTTCAGTTCCACAAAAGAAAGTCACACAAGGTTAAAAACTACAGGCACACTCTTAAAAAAAGATGTGTTGTGTTATTTCTCAACACATCTACGTGTCTAGATAAGGACAACACATTTTGTGTTACTTTTAACTCGGCGTGCGTTAACCCTCTTAACACAAAAAGTGTTTACATCGTTTACACACTAATGTGTTATAATCACACTATTTGTGTCGGAAATGTGCTATCTTTAAATATAATTTGACAAAAATTATAAAAACATTTAATTAATTAAAACCTCACTGCTACATTTACATTAAAATCAACTAACATTCACTAAATGTAGTATGACTTCAAGGTTGTTGTTTTTTTTTTTTACATTTTTGCTTTAAGTGCATACAAATGCACTCAATATCTCCATGTCATCGACAACCACAAATATTTTCCATTCAAAGCCTCTATTCAAAGTTGCAAAAGTGGAAATAAAAAGATCCATTTGTTATGAATACATTATAGCTAGAAAGCAAAGAAAAACCTAACACACCGTTGGATTTTTTTTTTAAACACAAACAATTCAAAATTACACAAAATGAATACTGTTGCTTTAACAATAATCACATTACTACCACATCAATTTAGAAGTGTTTCCATCCTGTCATCATTGTGTTGTCATTTCCTTCATATTTGTCAAAGAAAACAACGAGTGCTTCGGTCTGTGATTCTACACTTATTTTTTTTCCCCTCTGGGCTTCTGGATGATAAAGAAGGTTACTATGTCATTTCCTGCCTGCGTGACACGGGCCACAGTGGGTAAAGCTGTCTGCTGACCTGCCCGACTCCCCTGATCTGGAAGTGAAGTCTCTTACAGTGGCACATCCTGCCATCTGTCTCTGTCATGTGCTGCAGATGCCAACGGATGGGCACCATGCGGGCTGGTAGGCCAACCTGAGGGCAGACAGCAGGCATCGACAGATCAGTAGCACTATTGAACTCAATTGCTGTTTACAGTGATTTTGGAAGTGTATGTGTATATATATACATATATATATATATATATATATATATATATATATATATATATATATATATATATATATATATATATATATATATATATATATATACATATATATATATACACACACACACACACACACACACACACACACACACACACACACACACACACACAGACAGTCTGGAGCAAAAATAGCCCGGTGGAAAATCTGCTGTGTGCGCGTTGCCAGAAAATTAGCATGCCCTCAGTTGTCGTGTTATGCCCGTCGGTTATACTTTGTTTACTTAACCCGCTTCAGTCTTTTGAGAGTTTTTCTTTTTTGTTTTCGTCTCATTGGGATAGCATTGTTAGCCGATCTTGGAGGAATTAACAAAGGATCAGTGTTGCAAGATGAGAGGAAGAGATACAGCAAACCCAAAGAAAACAGTACGGAGGCTACAGAGATAACCTAATGAAGCTCACTGCGAGTAAGTTCCCTTCACCTGTGCTCATGCGGTTTGGACGGAGGGATAAATCGCGTTGTTGTTGGAGTGCCCCGACAAACACTGGCCTGGATTGAGTTACGATTGTTTTCTCTCGAGGAAGGAACACAACATAATCAGACCTAATGTTCTGTGTCTGTGTCCAAAACCGATGTACTTGGTTTGGCCCTTCTTTTGCCTTGGGAACATGTCACTATTGGAGAAGTTGTACCATAATAAAGGGTTGAGGAGTTTTTTTTATAGGTGCTATACAAACAGATCAGCTTTCACGAAAGCCTCCCACTTTCCTCCTCTTACGAGAGTTGTGCGTTTTTCAGGATTGAATTGAGAATGCTTTTCAAATTCTTATTTAATTCCTGTATTTAAAATTATTGTAAATTTAAGCAGGGGAGAGAAAAAAAAGCTGTTTGAATGTACGGACGTAGAATTACAATAATATAATTAAGTAGAATTATAGCAATTTTTAAAGCAAAGTTTTGAATGCTGGTGTTATTATTATTCTTATTGTATTTTATTTATTTATTTATTTTTTACTTAAAAGTGTTTCTTTTTTTTTCTTCTTCTTCTTTTTATCACCGTTTTCTATAAATAATACATTACCTGTGACATTACCCTACTTTGACATTACCTGAATTTCTTTAAATTAACCATTTTAAGTTTTTACAGTTTTTTTTATATTTAAATAAAAAAATATTTATTTATTTTTTATTTAAGTTTTTTATATTTACATTTTTACAATTTTAATGTATATTTATAATGAATTTAATGTGTATTTAGATTTTTTGCTATTATAAATATAATTATTAGGGATGCACAATATTGGATTTTTCCGATATGCCTATATTTTTCAACTCATTTTGGCCAATATTCAATGCTGATACTGATGTTTCCATTTTTTTTTTTTTTTTTTTTTTTTTTTTTTTTTTTTTTTTGAAACAACACCAAGTCTCTCCTGTGCAGAAATTATAAGCAAATGATTTTTCATTTTAGTTAGTTTTTTTTAACAAGAGCTTATTTGTTAGAATTAAACAATAATGAAGTTATTTTATAATGACAGTGCATTGAAGCTTAGAAAATAACTATAAATAAACTATATATCAATAGCTGCATTTTACTTTCTTTAGAAATATGCGGTGGTAACCTTAACATTTTATTTTAAGATTTAACATTTGTAGATTGTCTTGAAAGCAGTTCTCAAAACTCAGAAAGTCTTTAAGAGCTCATAATTAGTTAAAAAAAAAAAACATATTACACATTAATGGATAAATCTGTATAGAAAATTATTTAATTTACAAGTGCCGTGTTTGTGAATTTTTTTTATTCATGTAAGCAATAGCTTCTGACCTTCAAATCAAAACATACTCATGATATTATGCCATCAGTTGCTGCTTTATTTAATCAGAATCACAGTCTAAATATTGTTTGTGTATTTTACTTTAATTTTATTCAAAGTAGGCCAACACCAACATCTCCTACGGAATTAAAACAGGCATTATCCTCTTATCGGCAAGACATATTGGCATAATTTTTCATATCGAGCCGATCCCAATATTAACATTATAAAGCCATTATCAGCCGATTCCGATATCTGTCCGATAATATCGTGCATCGGTAATAATTATTTTTTAAAATTTCCATCTACCATTATAGAAGTTTACCCAACTATGATGACTTCGGCTTCTGAGAACCCTGGAAAGAGTCCATTGCAATTCAGTAAATTTCTTTTCCTGTTATTCCAATTTAACTTCCCCACCGATTCCATCTCATGAATTGAAAGCGGTGTAATTCTGGTTTCAAATCTCACCAACAATCACAAAACCCCAAAGACTGTTTTATAAACTTAAATTTAGTGGCCAGTGCTGTGGAGGTGTTTGTTTTGTGTTTTCCTGCTCTTTTTATTTGGAAGTTGGGAGACGCAGCTTATGATTCACAAACCGGTGGAATCAGAGATGTTTTCCGGGTTGTGTGTTTATGAATCAGCTCGTCAGTTGTTCTCCATTACAATCCACTGTGATGGCTTACATGCCTGTGCCCTGTGCCCTTGGCATTATATCAGATTACGTGCCCTCAAACCTGAAAACCAGAAGGTTCAAGGTTCGTTTCTAAATGGATGACCCCTACTTGCCACACTGCTTGGGAATAAAACCGCTGTCAGCGATTTGTCAAAGCAATGAATGGCGTTTTTCAGATTGTTGCCCTCATACAGAGCAGACGTATGATGTGGATCAGGTGTCAGATGTTTGAATGAAGAATAGGAGTCTTTATGCAAAGTATCCTAAGGGTACATACAA
This sequence comes from Cirrhinus mrigala, assembly GCA_036247105.1. Lineage (NCBI taxonomy): Eukaryota > Metazoa > Chordata > Actinopteri > Cypriniformes > Cyprinidae > Cirrhinus > Cirrhinus mrigala. The sequence continues at coordinate 25,315,827 of CM070019.1, forward strand.
CATGATTGCAGCCATCTATTTCAAGCCTCCTTGGCCACGTCCGCTTCTATACACACTTGCTGTGGACTAATAACCTTGTACCGCCAGCTATATAAATGTTTTCCTCTGTAGAACACGGGGATAGGAAAGCAGCTGTCATCTGCATCCCACCAAGTTGTAAAAATGTAGCTGTGTGAGAAATAGCTAATAAATAAGCAGGAATGTTTCCCACTTTGGCGACTCAAATTTATGTTTATATTTGTTTGACTGTGCATGCATTTATGCAGTGGATGTAATGTTTTATGCCGCCTTGGCGTTTCGCTGATGTGTCAGAGTAGAAATCCAGGTTTGCTCTTTTTTTTCTGAGTCAGTGTAGAAAAGCTTTGCTTCTCAAAACATATGATGTTACAAGAGGCAAGCCACAACTAAATGTTTTCATATGATTGCATTTCTTCAACTATGAGCACTTTTGACCCTGCGAACTTTAAGAAAATAGACTTTTTACACACTTACAAATTATGTAATTTTCTACTAATAATATCCAGCGGGGTATGTACAGAAATTACATCTCAGGAGAATTCTGTCATGTATAATTACAGGATTATACGTTTTTCTGAAGGTCATCAACATCTCCAATACAATGTCATTTCCTCGTCATCTCAAATTATGTATTGTGTTTTCTAGTAGGCAACCTGTGACAGAATTATATAAGAGTAATTTTACATCTAGCATTTTGTGTACAGTATCATTAATACACATTATTAAATTACATTTGCACATTTTTGCATAATTTGACAAAATTTGATTTGAAGACAGTAAAAATTAATGTCACCACTTATATTTCATCTCAAGGATGATCTTGACTGACACTATTAGCTGCATGGTAAACATGCTTGCTATTTTTTTAAAGAAAAAAATTATTGGGGTAAAATTATTAATGCATAAAATTACTTGTTTTATTAAAATTGTATGATAGAAATCACTTGCATACTATAAATATTAAAGTTCTCCTTTAGACTGTTAATAATTGATATTTTATGATGGATTTGCACAGTTTAAAAGTCTGATTAAAAGTTTGATACAAGGATAAAACATCTTAACATCTTTACATGAAAAGCATTTGAAAAGCAGAAAGTACAAATAGATAATTCTGCCCAAGGGTGTAAAATCCATCTGGAAGTAGTGAGAAAAAACGTGAATGCATTTCTTTAATACAGGAGCATTTTTTATAATTTAAAGGAGTTATAGTGTATACTAGTGTTTTATTATTTTTTTTTTTTCTCCATCTGGCAACCTCAACAGTTTGAAAACAAACAACTTATTGTAAGATTTTATAAGTAAATAAAACACTGGAAAATAAGGGACACACTCAGATTTCATGACAGTTGTGATGTCATAAGGTCATTGCAGCTGAATCAATTTTAGCAGCGTTCACCACTGTGCTCTTTTATAATATTCCATTATTCCCCGCTGTGGCGAGTTACTGTTCTATCTGTCTGGCTATGTGTGCGTACATATGAATTGACATTCATTATGGATGTGCTTGTCCTAATACGGGCCATGCTTGAAAGCCTTGCCTGAAATCTGATACCTTTTTTTCCTTTCTTCATCCCCTTTGGACACGGTGACCCACTTTGTCGGCAGTTGGCACCGAAGACGGTTTGAGGGTGTCCACCTGGATTTAGTTAAGGGGTGTGGAGTCGACTCGTCCCCGCACACACACACACTGTTTCTCCCTGGCCTCCCCCTCCCCTACTGGCGCTCTGCCACACTCTCTGTTTAAAGTGGCTGTTTGCCAGGTAAAGATGAATTACATTTAATTATTTTACCACTGATGCATCAACAGGGGTTCTACTTATAGATCTGGGGGTATTAAGTTAGTGCGGTTTACTCTCAGTGGAGCCCGAGAGAAGATCATGACGGAATATGTGCTCTTCCGTCTCTCTCTCTCCTCTTCTCCCAAGATGAGGGCCCCAGCACCCACTGGCTCCTTCTACCGCTGGCCTAATTAGTCCCCCGATGTGGCTTAACACTATGTATTTATCAAGAACATTAATTAGTGTCTTGGGTGCATATATAATACTTAGGGATATAGCTGATGTCCCTGTTTATTAGGGGTTTAGAAAAAGGAGTCGGGAGAGATAAGGAGGAGGCTCGTTTTTTTATTTGTTTATAAGCATTAGCATTCTTTTCCACTTATATCTCCTTCCACATATAACTGACTGCCACCTTAGCCAATCAGAAACACTTTGTGTCTGTGAATCATGTTGCACATTATCAGGAGTGTGAAGTACATTAGTAAATTTTACTATTGAAATAAAATGCTTAAAGGATTTGTTCACTTCCAGAATAAAACTTTCATAATGCGAGAAACCAAACTAGTGCAAGATTAGCATTTGTGGTTAGAAAGTATGTCACTTTTTATTTTTTGACCGTTTCGCTAGATAAGACCTTTATTCCTTAGCTAGGATCGTGTACACTGTAAAAAATAAAAAACACAATTTGTTGAGTCAGCTTAAAATAATTTGTTACCCTGATGCCTTAACATTTTAAGTTCAGTCAACTAAAATAAGTTTATTCAACTTGAAATGTTAAGTTGTACTAAGCAACAACTTAGATATTTGTGTTAACAGATGGGTAAGTAACCCAGCTGCCTTAAAATTTTAAGTTGATTCAACTCAAATATCTAAGTTGTCACTTAGTATAATTTAACATTTCAAGTCGAATAAACTTTTTTTTTTGAGTTGACTGAACTTAAAATTTTAAGGCAGCCAGGTTACAAATTATTTTAAGTTGACTTAACAAATTGTTTTTTACAGTGGAGCCCTTTGAAGCTGTATTGAAATTGCCATTTGGACCTTCTACATGTTGAAAGTCCACTATTTGGAGAAAAATCCTGGAATGTTTTCCCCCAAAAAAATTCTTAATTTCTTTTCGACTGAAGAAAGATATATGAATATCTTGGATGACATGAGGGTGAATAAATGATTTTTTTTTTTTTATTCTGGAAGTGAACTAATCCTTTAATTACTTTTCTAAGTATTTTTTTATGAATAGAAAGGTCATAGAACACTTGAAATAGAAGTCATTTGAATCATTATAAATCTCTTTACTGTCACTCTTGGTCAATTTAATGTGACCTTGCTGTAAATAAATAAATAAATAATAAGAATCTTTCAGCAACAGCAAAGAACATTTGAAATAGAAATCATTTGAATCATTATAAATCTCTTTACTGTCACTGTTGATCATTTTAATGTGACCTTGCTGAAAATAAATAACAAAAATATTTCAATAAAAGTAAAGAACATTTGAAATAGAAATCATTTGGTTCATTATAAATCTCTTTACTGTCACTGTTGATCAAAGTAAATAAATAAATAAAAATCTTTTTAAAACTGCAGCAACCAAAAATCATATTGACTTTAGACTTTTGCAATAGTGTATTTTTAGAATCATAACTAAAAACACTATTCTAGGTTAAATGTGGGTTAACTTCTATCCGCAGCATCTGTGGCTTGTGGTTGATTACCAGAAAATATCTGTATTATGACTTGTCCCTCGGTTTGTAAAAAAGGACAGAAAATGTGTTTACATTTATGCTCTTACAATGAAAGCCTAACAGGCTAGAGAGCCAGAGGGTTTAAAAGCAGAAATGTGAAGCTTGTTTTTTTTGTTAAAGCACTTTCATTTATTTTTCAGTTTGTTGTTTCAGCTGTAATGTGTCTAAATCGACTAGGTGGAGGAATTCTAGTTATGTAATTCCTGCGGGTTTCTGAGTTTGCTCTAATTCAACCATGCTTTTTGAACAAGAACTTTATTTTTTATTTATTATTTAGAATAGTTGAAATATTGGATGCATCATTATTTGTATTCCATTTATTCTAATTAGTGTGAGAGATTAGAATTAGAACATTGTGTTATTTAATGTATGATCGTATCTTAAAAACAGAAGTCGTACAAGTATTGTTGAGTGTTCAGTTCTTTTAACATTTAGATGTACATTTATGCTTAAAAGAAATATGTTTAGATGTCTCTCCATCTATTTTCCACAGGACCATTTTTTAAAGCTTGGCACTTTGCTATTTTAACTCTATAAATATGTATGAGCATTACTGCCTTTTAGCTTGTCTCGGTATTGCTGTCGCGAAGTGTCACCTTCCCAGAGTATGTGTTATTCATTAAGGATCTCAATGTGTGGAATCACACTTGTGGTGTCTGGCAAAACTGGCATTCATAGCTTGAAAAAATGTGTTTTTCTTAGCAGTTGGTTACAAGGACGGTTCCACCGGCCAGCCAATGGAAAACACTGCCGGAGACGCCTGGGGAAATCGATTTTCTCAGCGAGAGCCGGACTGAGACAGATTCGCTATTGATTAGGGAGTTCATGGGGTAGTCACAGCGAGCCGAGGGTGGGAGGGACGGTGTGTTAGTGAAATGCTCTTAGACTGGATGCTTCATAAATCGCACACAAACCACCACGGCATAACGCCATTTCAGATACTCCCAGGATTACTCATCCCCCACGTGCATTCGCTGTCCATCAAAGCCGCTGAAAGCACTGCGAAAACTACAGCCTGTTTCTGTCACCATCTGACAGGAAATGGCTTGACATGTCTAGGCGTCTGAGGTAGTACGCGAAATTAAATATCGAGATCAGCAGAGACCTGTGAAGTCTCCGATGCAGTGCTTTTAAGGCGCTGCACCTGTGTTTGAGTCACATGATCCTGTGCTGTTTATGACATTACTCCGTTCAGACAGTAAATGAGTTTAATGCATCTTGTCTGAGAGATCCTAGTTCTAGGAATGAGTTAAGCAGTGAAATGCATATTACTGAAGGTTAAAAGGTCCTTTATTGAAATGAGCTGTCATTAAAGTGCTCAAAGGGATATTAATCAAAAATTAGATTCAATCTTCCATTAACTGCATTATGTATCTACACTGGTTCCATTTACTTTATGGGTCTCTTTTGAATTTCTGAGTCGTTTTCACAAATGGATTATGTGAACCATCCTCAAATGCAGATGAAACATTATGAATGTAAAATGGTCTCTGGGTAGAAGTGTTTGAAAAGCTACAGACTGATTGCAGTATTTAGAGAGGGTCCTCTTTATTGTTCATAAAAGGATCATTTAAAGCTTATTTTCTGAAATGGCCGGTGCAGCGGCACTCGAGGGTCACTTTTGTTAACAGGTACCGCCTATGTTGATGGGATCTCTCCGCAGCGGAGGCTGCTGGCTTAACTAGCACAACATTGCGTTGAACATATAGCAGTGTCCTAACGTATACACATCCATATACATATAACATATCCAGTCTGTCTGTCTGTCTGTCTGTCTGTCTATCTATCTATCTATCTATCTGTCTGTCTGTCTGTTTGTCTACCTGTCCGTCCATCTGTTTATCATTCTATCTGTCTGTCTATCCATCCATCTATGCATCCATCCACCCATCCATTGTCCTGTCTGTCGGTCTTTCCATCAATCTATCTATCAGACCTGTCTGTCTGTCTTTCTACCTGTTTGTCTACCTGTCCGTCCATCTATTTATCATTCTCTGTCTAGCCATCCATCCATCCATCCATCCATCGTCCTGTCTGTCTTTCTATCGATATGTCTATTGCTCTGTTGTTCTATCTATATATCTGTCTGTCTGTCTCTGTCTGTCTATCCATCTGTCCATTCATCTATTTATCATTCTGTCTATCTATCTATCTATCTATCTATCTATCTATCTATCTATCTATCTATCTATCTATCTATGTCTGTCTGTCTGTCTGTCCGTCTGTCCGTTCATCTGTTTATCATTCTATCCATCCATCTGTCCATCTTCCTGTCTGTCTGTTGTTCTGTCGATGCATCTATCGCTATTTTTCTATCTGTCCGTCCGTCCGTCCATCCATCCTTCCATCCATCCTTCCATCCATCTATCCATGGTCCTATCTGTCTGTCATTCTATCTATCTATCTATCTATCTATCTGTCTGTCTGTCTGTCCATCTGTCTGTCCATTCATCTATTTATCATTCTATCTATCTATCCATCCATCTGTTCATCTTCCTGTCTGTCTGTTGTTCTATTGATGCATCTATCGTTATTTTTCTATCTGTCCGTCCGTCCGTCCATCCATTCTTCCATCCATCTATCGTCCTGTCTATCTGTCTGTCATCTATTTATCATTCTATCTGTCCATCCATCTGTCCATCTTCCTGCTTGTCTGTTGTTCTATTGATGTATCTATCGCTGTTTTTCTATCTATCTATCTATTTATCTATCTATCTATCTATCTATCTATCTATCTATCTGTCTATCTATCTATCTACCTGTCTGTCTGTCTGTCCATCCATCCATTCATCATTCTTTCTGTCTGTCTCTCCATCCACCCATCCGTCCATTTTCCTGTGTGTCTGTCTCTTGTTGTATCGATCGGTCTGTCTATCTATCTATCTGTCTATCTATCTATCTGTCTATATTGTTCTGCCTGTCTGTTCATCCATCCATCCATCCATCCATCCACCCATCCATCCATGCATGCCTCAACTGAAATTCACAGATTGAATTATAATTTAAAAGACATTCTCATTTCAGTTCTGAATGGTGCACAACCCTGACATACACATAAACACATATTTCTCCTGGTATGTCAGGTTCACAATTCAATCCAGTGCTTGGTTATTTTAACAGGCCACAATTTCAACCTGTTTTCTTTGGCCCATCTGAATAAACAGAAGAGGAACAAAACATCAGAGAGAAGTTCTCCAATTCAGACAGACCCCAAGCCGGCCAATCAAACAGAGCAGTCCATGTCCTCAAGCCCTCTGTTTGACTGCCGGCATGCTAGTTTGTTCAGCCGAGCTATGAAAGCAGTGCTGCCCACCACTTAGAATTCTAATTGGATCCGCTTTCTGAATTCATTGTTTCTTTAGGTGGTTATTAGATGGTTGTGTTTGTTCATATTGATTTGCAAGAGGCAGACGGAAAAAAAGAGGCCCAGCAGGAGGCCTAGCAGCGTGGAGAGAAAGGTGAGGGAAGAGAAAAGAGGGAGAGGGGAGGAGAGAGATAAAGGTCTGTCTCGTGTGTGAATGGTTTAAGAGCCGCTACAAGAGATCCTTTTTATGTTTTAAGTGGACAGGGTTTTGTTTGGCCACAGCCTGGAGGACAGCAGCAGCCAGCTCGCCTACAGATCAGAGCATGAAACTGTAAACAGTTTATGTTGATAAAGATACACAATGTGTGAATTAATGTGCGGGGGTAGAGAGAGCGCCCCCTAGAGTATCAGAAGTATAAGCCTAAAAATATTTGATTATGGAGTACCAGTGCACATAATGGAAATAGTGACAAAATAAGAAATATATACATATATATTAAGAAATAAAGATTTCACTCCTGTCGATTTTTTTTTTTCTGTATAATTAAAGGGTGACCATTTTAAAGAGGTCAAGTTTGAAAGTATCAAACAGGAAATTAACAAAATCAATGATGCAAAGTTCAAAAATGAGACAAATCCAAATTCTGCTGTAATGCAGCTGTAGTAAAACAATAGTCTCATTATTCAGCTCCAGTCTTTTCATTTTTATTTCAGTTCAGTTCAATAACTGTGTAAAGTTCATTCATCATGAAACAAGTTCAATTCAACCATAAGCAGCACAATTGAAGTCAGTAGGGTTGTGATTGTTTTGCCAAAATATAGAACATAATAGTGAAAATGTGGAAAACACACACTATGAGTGACAATGAAGAATGAATAGGTGTCTTTAAACTTTTGACTGGCAGTGTGTCATATTATCTCCTTTTAATATAACACAAATCTTTTTAAACTGTGTCACTAGTGCAGGAGATCAGTTGCATAAGTCTGGCATGAGGCAATAGTGTCTACCTCATCCATATGGCAGTAGTTAGCTGTCCAAAACAATGGAAAGGAGATATTGCTGTATATGGCATCATTTGATCTTTTTATATGAAAGCCATGTCTTTAGGAAAGAAAAGTTGGGGACGGATGTGGTCTTGATTTCCAAAACTTCAAAGGCTTTATTAACGGAACTTGTTTTGCTTCTGTATTATGAGCTAATTTCCAGTGCTTGTTTACAAATGATCTTCATAGTTTGTCCTGCTTTGAACTTCAACCTCAGCAAAAATGCACACCCACAACAATGGCATGCACTGATTGGATTTCTTTCAAGAAACCTTGATTATTTTTCAGAAATGGTCATTATTGCACAATATTTTCAAAACCAAATTCAACCAAGATTTTAACCAGACTGCCCATTTCAGGGTTTTGTAACAAACACTTCCCTAGAGGGCACCTTAGTTTCATTTTTACGGCATGTGTGTGTGTCTCACAAGACTCGTAAGGTTAGACCATGACCCATTCCTCACAGAAAGTGAGGAGAGTGTGTTTTACCGGCAGCACTGAAAGCAAACACAACTTTAATGAAGCACTTAAATTTTAGGGGTCTGGTTCTCAATTATATTTTACTTGTAAGTATTCAGTGGCGACAGTGGAGCCACTACGGACACGTGATTATTTCAGAGCCGGTATTGTTTGAGCCTCGAGTTGTACGCACTTGTAAAGTGAGCCGCAGTAAAAATGGAGTAATAGGTTTAGCCAAGGACACATGAAAAATGAGTTTTGTTTTAATGAGTTTGCTAATACAGGCCGGTTGGGTAAAGTGTGATAATGTTGGTTGTACATGAGGGGACGTTTCAGTGGGAAGTGGTGATGATTAGCGTAATGTTGGATGAGAGAGTTAGTTTGTTAGTTAGTTAAAACAGGATTTACCACAAACCCTTGATGCTGATAGTGGGATGACCCATCTCTTGGAACCCCCGGCCGCCGAAATCTCTTCTCTGATCTTCGGTCTGGCCTTGAACAGATCACTGGCTATAGCTCCATGGGAGCTTTTGATCGCGTTCACCAGATTTCTGGCAAGATTTGAACTAATTCCGCTGGTGAATCTCAGGACCGCTTTATGGGTCAAATCACATATTTCAGATGATCCAAAAAGGCTTGTGGAAACTTCTAATGACTCAGCTGAATGCGGAAATAAACACCCACTAAGTTTCCAAAACCTCAAATATTATTGGTGGTTTGAGGCCGCATCTGTCAAAGTGAAGAAAGAAAACAGCCTTATGTAACTACCAGGTTCTTAAAGGTGTAGTTCACTTAAAAAAAAAAATGCACACATGCAAAATGTTTGATTTAATCAGATTTTTAATTTTTTGATAATCTTTTCCTTTAATAAAAGCGATGGTTTTTTGCACAGCCAACAAAAAGTACATTACCAGTCAAAAGTTTTTGAACAGTAAGATTTTTGTTTTTTAAAGAAGTTTCTTCAGCCTGCATTTATTTGATCCAAAGCACAGCACAAACAGTAATATTGTGAGATATATTTACTATTTAAAATAATTGCTTTCTATTTGAATCTATTTTACAATGGAATTTATTCCTGTGATCAAAGCAAAATTTTCAGCATCATTACTCCAGTCTTCGGTGTCACATGATCCTTCAGAAATCATTCTAATATGCTGATTTGCAGTTTAAGAAAAAAAAAAACAAAAACAAATGAAATGATAGAAATTAATACTTTTATTTAGCAGGGATGGTTTAAATTGATCAAAAGTGATGATAAAGACATTCATAATGTTACAAAAGATTTCTATTTCAGATAATTGCTGCTCTTCTGAGCTTTCTGTTCATCAAAGAAACCTGAAAAATTCTGGTCAGCTGTTTTCAACATAAAAATTTTTGAAATCTTTTGAAGCTTTAAAATCACTGAAATAAATTACATTTTAAAATATATTCAGATAGGATATTTTTAAATAATAAAAAAAAAAATTTGCTGTACTTTGGATCAAATAAATGCAGGCTTGATGAGCAGAAAAGACTTCTTTAAAAACTCTTTTGACTGGTATTGTCTTTTGACTGGTTTACTTTTCATTTCTGCCTCTAAGAAACTTTAAGGATTCCTGTAGATAGAATAACCCTCTGAGACGTCTTTTTAAAACACATCAAGTTCTAATATTTCTTGTTTTAGCAGGAGAAAGGATCTTCCTCTTCATCTTCCAGTGACAGACTTCCCTTAAGATAAACTAATTTAAGAAATGTTCCCTATCCAAACTTTTTTTCTTCAGAATTTATTTTGCTTCTCTCGTATCAGAATGTGTGGAGGCTGCTCATCTATTCAGATTAGAGAGGGAAAATAACAGTCCTCCAAGAGGAAGCGCACAGCTTTGTCATATAAATGATTGTGCGAAGATGAGAGGACAACAGAGCCTCCTCCCACTCTCCCTCACAAACACCCACTTGACATTTATTGCTGCGCCTGCAGTGTGGTCAATTCATGTGTGGAGAGTGGGATTTTGCCCTCAAGGATGTTTCCACACAGCGGAGCTAGAACGAGTTTTAAAGTGCGAGGTGGGGGCTGAAGATGACTGCGTTGTGATTTCACTATATGGCTGAGATTGAGTCCATGAATATTAATTAGCTCTGGCTGTTGCTGATAGGTAATCTTTCTAGACGGTCCAGTCACTTACCTAATTAATATTGAAGAGCCAAACCTTTGCCTTGTACTGTTCATAATAAATTGATATTGTGCGCAGACATGCTTGAGTTGTACGGCCTTGCCGATGATCCACGCTGTGTTGGCATTGAGATGCAATATCAAGGCAGTTTTATGCTTGCTCAGATGCTTTTTTGTCCTATTGCATTTTAATATTAATGAATAAATAATCCGGAGATCAAGTTTGTAGTAGTGCTTGTCTCCGAGATGTCAAAACTGAAATGTCAGCAGTGTAAAAACAAGATACGATTAGAAAAAAGATGTAAAAATTATTTATGCAATTACAGTTGTAAACAGAGCACGTAATGGATTTGTCTCTGCATAATGTTTTATCCTTGAAATGTGATTTGTGATGTTCTTTGTTTAGTTCATGGGTACCAATGTACACATGATAATTTAATAATTTCTTTCTTATTCCTTTCAGAATATACTAATTCAAATCATAGATAGATAGACAGGTGTGAGTTTTATATAAGTATTATTTAGGGCTGTCAGTTTAACACGTTAACTTAATTAATTAGTTATAAAAATAACGCAGTTCAAATATTTTAATGCAGTTAACGCACTGGCCCTGCCCCTAAACCTGTATACGTCTTATATTTCATATAGTTGCCTGTTGACAAATAGGATGCAGGGCATCAACTCCACAAATGCAGTTATGCCTTAAAATTCAAGATATTGGTGCAAAAAAATGCCCCTATATGTGTTTTGTTTATATATATATATATATATATATATATATGTATATATATTGCAGCAAGAGCAATATGACACGAGTGCTGATTTTGTCCTGATCTATCACAAGCTTAAATGTGATTTTATGCAACAGTTTAGTAAATAAGAAGTTGATGTTGTGTTATATTTTAAACACAACATTGTATTTTTGCTCAATTTTGCAAAGAGCATATTACCTTTGAAGCCATAGAAGAATTGTTGCGCATCTCCGAGCAGCACAGTGGTGTTTAGTTACTGATTGAATCTGCGTTTTGAACGAATCGTGTGAATCAATGATTCAAAGGCCCATTCATTAAGAAGGGCATTTACTTCATTCCTAAATGAATCAGCCATTTGAACAAATCGAATAGAATGAGAAATGACTCATAAAGACATTTATCGCCACCTGCTGGCAGATTTAGTTTCTTATTTAGAGTATAATTTTATTAAAACAACAACAACAATAATAATAATAATTATAAAAAAACATTAAAGGGATAGTTCACCCAAAAAAAATGAATTCTGTCATCACTTACTCACCCTCTTGTCTATTCAAACCTTTTTTTTTGTGGAAAGAAAGTATTTTGAAAACTGTTGGTAACAAAGCTGTTTTGGTTACCATAACTTTCATTATATGAACAAAAAATGCTGAGATGTTTCTCAAATTATTATTTTTTTATGTTCCATAGTTTACTGTTGCAGCCTAAATGTTTATGTGTAACAAATTTTATGTTGATAATTAGATTCGATTGCGATAGATGCGATTAATTAGTTTAATTAATCAACACATCATGTAATTAATTAGATTAAAAAATTTTAACTGACTGACAGCCCTAGTATTATTTTTACTGTACTGTTGTAGTGTTTATTACTATTTAGAATTAGTTTTCATTTTTATATTTTCAGTTTTCATTTTAGTTAAAGTTTTAGTAATTTTATGTGCTTTTATCATTTTTACATAGGTTTTTATTATTATTATTATTATTACTATTATCATTTCTATATTGCTTTAATTTTTATTTCATTTTTAGTTTTAATATTTTTAGTACTTTTAAGTTTTTCATCTAATAATAATTATTTTATTTCAGCTGCATTTCATTTTCTCTCAATGAATAGACACCTAGATCTGACATCTGGATTTTTTTTTCTCAAAGCCCCCTTACCTTACCAGGTGCTAAAACTACAGTGAATTATTGCCTATATCAGAAAGGTCCTTTATATCAAGCCAAGAGATGAATATTATATATTTGAATGTCAGACGGCAGGAATGTGAGCTAAAACCGGCCCCTCAGGTTTCCAGGGTGTCCAGTTCTCTGGTCCCACAGAGGAATCCATGTGGGGAAAAGTATAGTTTTCTATCTCTCTGCTTGGTGGGCTAACAGTTGTTTTGATCCCTGAGTCTTTATAGTCTGTTTTTGGATGGTCAGATTACCATATAACAACCTGAGAATCTTTTGCCTTGACAATATTTCAGCAATCATGTTGTGCGTCTTCGGTGAGCTGTTTAGAATTAGAATTAGAGGTGCCAGATTGCAAACGAATTACTTTTTTGATCTAATCGGTTTGAAGGTCTGAAATTGTTCACAATGTTCAAAATGCAGCGCTTTCTCACACTGCAACAGGATACTTTTTATGTCAGAAAACAAAAAGATTGCTGCAGGAGGTGGATATTTATCTACAGTTTATTGTAGAAAGCAAAACATTTCAACTGATGATGCAGGTCTTATTGTGCATACAACTTGTGAATGTCTCTGTGCTCATAACAGTATAAAAAAACTAAATTCCCACCATTCTCTACAGTAGGTGGTTGTACACAGCTCAGGCTATTTATGTGCACACACTACTTTCGCAAACTCACAGGGTGGAGGGATTACCTGCTACGTTGAGTTATGAGAGAATGAAAAAGCCAGCTTTGACAGCGAATACACTACTTCTAATTTTCTCCAGCTGACATCGCTGCTTCTCGCAAGCTGTTTAAAGAAACATGCTTGCCGATTTTGACACTTCTTGTCAGGACAAGACATTCTCACCTACTCTAGTTGTTTGCGAGCTCCTACCTGTGATGTCAGAAGCACTAACTCTGGATGACTACAGACAGGATAAACAAAGATGGATGAGAGAAGTGCCAGTGGCACTCCAGAGAAGAAGACACATGTCTGTCTGTGTCATGTTTGTATCTCCACTATACCTTCCTCCGCTCCTTACCTGTAAGAGGACGCACCTCCTGCAGAGGAAACCCAGCATGACTCCACATAAGTGAGAGAAGAAAAAAGCTGGAGAGATGTATTGCGAAGGTACAAAAGCTACCTCACTCCCTGCAGTTATTCCAGAAGGCAAACTATGTTTAGAACACAGACGTGCCTGCTGTCGTTTAATCTGCAACCAGCTGAATCTATGCATAGTGTCGCTGAATGGTGCTTTGCATGAAGGTAACATCTTTGGAACAATTGGCTGAAGCCAGTCGGCCATATTGGCGGCACTGAACGTAAATGATGCCACTGAACCGAACAAAATTTTGCTAATTGCTGCTGTAAATGATCAATTAGTATCATGTTTTAGGCTTTACTAATCGGTAAACATTTGGAGTACTATAGGCTGTACTGTAAAAGTTATAACAAATCAAAGAGAAGAGTGCAAAAACTGTCTGGGGAACAAAAGGCATTTGTGGTTGGCCAAACTGAACCAGGATTTCCAGGGCAAGAATCTTGACAACATTTGTGTTTGTTCTTATCATTTCCAGTCACCATCTATTAACTTTAGTTTGTCTCACTAAGTCCGTCTCTATATGATTTAGCAGGTTCCACGCATTTTTTCCATGGTTTAGACAGCATAAATTAGAACAACATATTCAGTACATTAACTATGCAATCCATCCTGTTGTTTACATCCGAGTATCGCCAGTATGGCTGTGCATCCGGGTAACTGACCTCTGTACATATACATTACATTTATCATTTGTATGTATTGAATTTGGCAAAACACTGTTATTCAAAGCAACATTTATATAATATCTTAATAAATCCATATTATTTTTGGCATAAATGCATTAAAGTCACTTGGAATTAATTGAGGACCAATCAGAATGATTTTCTTTCAGATTACATAATGGCAATACACATTGCTTATATGTGCCGCATGAATGCTAAAGCTAACCTGACCACCAAAATACTTCGCATTCTTGCTTCAAGAGCAAAATCTAGACCATTAAACATATTTTTTTTTTTTTATCTAAGAGGGAACTTGAACAAGTGGTGATTCATGCCAAGTACAGGCAGAAACCTATTGTTCATGAGGAGAGGTTTGATTAAAATGCAGGGTTATGAAGGCTCTGCTGGACACCACTCGCAAGTCCTGAAAAAGAGATGGAGCCAGTGGCCTCTCCACTTGTCATTTTTGGAGCATCCTTCATTAGTGGGCGAAGTCTGAGACTCTCAATCTCTCTGTCTGTCTCTGTTGGAAAATAGAGGGTTGTGTGGCAGTCAGCGTGTTGGCAAATGCTATCGTGCATTCAGCTGCTATCATTTGGCATCTTTTTCAGCTGACCCCACATCAGAGGGCACTATTAGCATTATTAGCTTGTAGAGAAAGAGAGCTGTCATTGTTGCAAACTCACACGAACATAAAGTTTCTCTTTTGATTTTTAGCTTTGTGCCTTGCATACAAAATATATGATCACATGCGCAGTTGTCTATGTACGTACTGTATGTCTTAGCAGCACACAGTAGCGGTGCTCCTGAATAAATTTTCTATTATACATCTGTGAAGAATATCTTTACACAGTATGGTGTTAAGTCATTATCAGTTTATCTCCTTATGGGCACAATTTAAGAATGTCAAATTGTGGTTTTTAATTAGACAAAATTCATTTCTGTAGGGCCCTATGAAATCCGTTTTATTTTTTTCCCAAATTCCGTTTTATTTTTTTCCAAATTCCATTTTTTCCATTTAAATTTTTCTGGATTCAGTCAAAAAGTTCCTTTTTTAATTTTTTTTATCAAAGAGCATGTCTAATTAATTAAAATCATGAAACTTATATAATTTCACATCAATTTAATAAAGGTTTAACAGAAATGATGTTTAGGGCCCTATGGAAATGTTTTATTTTTTTTTCACCATATGTTTTATTGTTATCAAATTCTGTTTTAGCATGTCTAATTATTTGAATGCATACTTAATTTATTCAAATTTATTCTTAAAATAGCCTTATGAAAGTTTTTGTTTATGTATTTAAAATGTTCTGGTTATCAAATGAAGGCATAAAACATTAATTTCATGTGTTTTTTAATTAATTAAGCAAACTTTTTTTTGGCAAACAAAGGGGAATTTACTATAAAAAATTTTTGAAATGTTGTTTGATTATAGCCTAATGTTTGTTTTATTTTAGTAGTAGTAATAGTAGTAATATATATCTGGCACAATGTCTTCAAGGTAAACCGGACTTTTATTTTGACGGGTTGCTGTGTCTACCTTTACATTTCTATGTGTATATGATATAACGCTAGTTTTCCTAAAATGGAACGGTAAAATGCTCATGAAGTGACTCTCAGCAGATAATGTTCATGTATTTATGTCCTCATTTAGTGAGAAGACAGACGCTGAAATCACCGCAAGCGTCACACGTGCTTCAGTGTTTCAGTGTCTCATTAAAACAGAGACAAGCAGATTCATGCAAGATTCACATTCAAATGGTATTTCTTGAGGCGTAATATTTACAGATACTAGTCCATATTGCGGTTTGATTTAGGTGTAATGACCTACTTTTGATTAAATTATTCAAACTTTCAGTAAATTCCGTGATTCCGTCTGCATTTTCCGCATCGCGGAATTCATAGGCCCCTGTTTCTGTAAGACAGTCAGTTGTTTTTTTGTTCCTTAATGAATCCCGATTTTGGAACAAATTGGTTGAGTGAATGATCCAGTGACTCCTTCATTAAGCCACGCACTTGTTACATATAGATAGACAGGTGTTCAGAAGTTTACATGACCTTGATTCTTGATATAATTGTCTTCTGGAGAATTAACGAACACAAATATTTTTTTTTTATTTATATACACTAATGAACAGAAGTATACTTGAATACTGGTATATGTGTGGTTTGAATTGTTCACTTTTTCTCTGCCCTCCACCCTTTTGTTTTAACCATGCACAATGGATAACCCCTTTCATCACCTTAATTACAGTCTAACACCGCGGTCTGACAGCCAGCTCTAATGGATCAATGCTCTATTAGCTGTATGCTCATGTTACACTGACACACGCTTGTGTTGAGCCTCGTTTCCCCCTTGCTCTCACAACACCTATCCAATCCATTAGAAAGCCAAAAAGTGGCAGTGTGTCCCTCAAGAAATTGCATGTTCTCGAAAAAGTGTTCCCGAAAAAGTGACTATGGCGTTATTGTCAAATAAGCTGTTAGCATTTCAGCTGAGGTGAAATGGACTCCATTTTTCATCCGTTGGGAGGACAGCGTGCGCTAGTTGACATTTACTTACTGCCGTATTATCTATCAGATCAAGAGCCCCAGAGTGGTGGCGAAAGTTACGCCCATGCTGTGACATTTTACAGTATCCTGTATTTCAGTGTACATAAATGCAAGATTTCCAGACATGGCTTTCTTTACGCTCCAGAGGGAATGAATGCTGAAAAAAAGCGTGTCTTGTTGTTTAGCCATTCAAGTAGGGTTCTTGTGAGGAGAGACTTCAAGAGCGCTGTATTTTTGCTGACATGCAGCTTTAATGCTGCAAGTTATCTTACTGTAATTCTCTCACATCCTCTGTGTTTATTTTTATAGCTGCTGTTTTAATTTTCTATTATACATCTGTGAAGAATATCTTGGCAAGCCTTGAACCCCAGGCTTGATTTACGCAGTATGGTGCTTAATTTATGATCAGATTTGCATCTTATGGGCACAGTTTAGGAACAGTGCATTTGAATGTTTTATGCTGAAAATGTTATGCAATGTGGTTTTTAATAAGACAAAACACTGCAGCATGTTAAAACAACTATTATATAAGTGAGTCCTGGAATGCTAAATGGGTCACCATGGCATCTTAAAATAATATTTTGGTCAATAAAGTAGCATTTTTAAGAAAATTTGTGTCCTTAATATAAAAGTGTTTTAGGAAAGTGCTAAGAACACCCTTTTGCAAATGGCTTTTACTTCTTTGGGTTAAAGTGAACTGGATAGCAGTGTCGAGCAAGGGAATGTAAATTAGCATATGCAAACAGTTGAACATTTGCTAACATTTTCTTCATTTACATGACATTTTAACCTTATTCATAGACACTTAACAATTGCCAGTTATGTGAAAAATCACCCAGCACTTTCCCAGCAGCCCAACTGATGTCCGCTGGTTTCTTAAGCGAGGTTGTTAGGCCACTGTGCTTTGATGTATAGATCTAGCTGTTCTGTTCAAAAGCCAAACCTTTCAGAAGCCCATCTCTGAAATGATAATTCAGTTTGAACCATGATTTCAACAACTCCCAACCTCACAATCCCCCTCTTTGAGGCATACAAGGTTAAAATAATGTCAGACTGACTGACTGACCACTGCCCGGCCGACTTAAGTGGTTTCTGCCCATCTTTGTTTTGGTTCATTAATCAGGTGAAAGCATTTGCCCCAGTGGGACTAAAGCCCTATTCGGACGGCAATTGTTTCTCATGGGGACATACGTGATTTTCACCATTTACAGGGTGTAGTCTGTGATTTAATTGCCTTCCGAATCCAGGATGTCAGTGTTTTCCCCCGGCTGAATTACCTACTGTTTTTTGACGAACACGAAGGTTTTGTGGAATTTTCATTGCCATCTGATTCCACACCTCTGAGTTTAGGAGAAATCAATTTAAAATTCAATGTTTAATACCTTTTTGAATACTGCCGAACACCGTACGGTAGCATAACTGTTGTACTTTGCTGTAATTTGCCTGTAATGTATATATTCATTTCTAAAATGCTGGAAAGTATTTAAGAGAACAGTACTTATAGTATATAACTTAACAGTACATAACTGCTTCACCACAGCGAGTAGGAGCAGAAAGAGAAGAAAAGCACGTAAACATTAAAAATGGGTCTTTATTATGACAGCAGCAGTAGGGGTGTGACGGTGAGAAAATTTTCCTGGGGGGTATTTGCGGGGAGGTTTGTTAGAGTTTTCCACATTTTTCTTCACTTTTAAATAGCTTGTAAATGCCCGTGCGCATTTTACTTTCACTTTCGAATTACTGTCAATTCGGCGTCAATTGATTGATTGGACAATAACAAAACAGTACGACAAACTCACTTATATTAAACACAGAATAATTAATTTATTAACAAAACGAATACAAATATAGGCTTATGTGTGTAGGCCTATAGGCTTAATGTAAAATAACAAATAACTTCCGGATCTGTGATACGACTATTGCTGTATCAGATGTCTCATCACTGTATCTATGGATCAGTCAGGAGAGGTATTAGCGTGCAGAGCGCTGTCAACATATTTGACCAAGGTTGCTCTGAGGTTAGCATTAGCCTTGGCTAATTGTCTCTACCATGTCTCGCCATGAGTCTTTAACGCGTCACTTCAGGATCTTGGCTCAAAGTTTGTGTTCAGCCCCCTACATTATATATCAACATCGCCAACGGCAGTCTAATTATACATGCATTTTAATTTGTGACCGCCACAGAGCGACATCTTCCACCCTGTTTCTCCGGCATTTGACAAATCGCCTGATGCATGTGTGTTTATTTGTGTGTGTTCATGCATCGTTTAATCTCCTCTGTTTATTCTCCTCTCCCTCTTTAACCATTGGCAGATCTCCGGATGTGAGTGCTATTGTGTGTGTGTGTGTATGTGTGTGAGTGTGTGTGTTTCTCTCATGCTTTTCCCAACTCTTTAATTACTGTCCTCTCATGCAGGGCTGGCTCAGGTGTGTGTAATTATGCTGGTAATAAGGCCTGGAAAGTCTCCACCTGCCTCTCGCTGGGCACTCTGGCTCCCCCTCACACTGCCTTTCCTCTCTCGCTCTCTCTCGCTCTCTTTATGCTGACAGACAAGACTCTCTTCATCGTTTCTCATCACGTCGTTATGAGCCAGCTTTCTCCTCATGAACAAAGCATAGCGCTGATGCTTGTCTTTTTTACTCATTGTCAGTGTCATGAATGTGCATACAGTGTTCTGTCAGATTACAAGTAGCATGTTACTTGTTAATTTTTAACTATAATATCAGACTAACAAGTAAGAACTTTAATATTTAAATTAAATTATTAAATCAAATTTCAAAAATAAAATTAATTATTTTACCTAAGCTTTCATAGAGCATGTATTGGACAGTATGTGATGAGCATGATGGGTAGTGTAGTTCTTTAGAGTGTGTATCATGCTTATCCAACTTTTTTCCCTTTAAAGGTACACTAAAGGTGTATGATGTTGATATTTGAAAGCACCAAAACAAACATGCCCATAGCCCAACAGGACACTTACATGCACAAACACATGCAAAATCAATATTACTCCCCAATCAAAAAGAAACACTGCAAGCTCGGCCTCCACTTCCCGCTCATCAAGCTCTCTCCACTGCTGGAAGGCTGCTCCAATATTTACGCGGGTCCTGATCATAACTCTTCCTTTAAATGTTTTGTTCCTTTGATGTTTTTCTCTTTTCTCTTTTTTTTAATCTGCCCTCTCTCTGCTAATATATGTCCTGTGCACTTAAATTGAGCGCTCTCTTCTCTCTGTCATTACAAGACACACCCCTTAATGCTGATTGGCTACAAGTATGTTTTGGGACACAGTCCGGCACTACGGTCAAAAGTGTTTTTCAGAAATTGCTTAGTGCACCTTTAAGAGTGGCAGTGGCCATTTGTACATTTAATGGGTTTGGCTTTCGGTCTCATCCGCGTCCAGTTATTTTTAGCTGTACAAAACAGCTCGTTTTGCTGCTTGATATTGCAAATTGGTGTGTCTTGCCATATTAATGTTTTATTTTAATTATGAGCACACTGCTTTGTAGCGCAAACAGTTTTACCCTTTACTGAACTTTGTTATTCTTCTCGTTATTTTGCCAATAGCGAATAATAAACCGGAAATCTCATCCATAGGCTTACTTCTGTGTTAAAGGAAAAGGTGGATCAGTGATGTATAGAAAAATTGTTCTGGAAAACAAAATAAAACCCGAATAAATGCTTGCTGTGATATCCAAATTTTGCGGATACAGCTGCTATAGACAAGACATGCTTCTTTTTTGGTCAAATAATATTAAAATAGATGTCTAATAAAACATTAGGTTACATAATAGATTGTTTCCCATATTTATGTTGCATTTATTTACTTTCAAAAGATTAGTCAATATTTTTTTTTTTATATATACTATATAATATATTTATATTTTATATAATATATAAAATATATTTGAAAGTAGTCTTTTATACTCACCAAGGCTGCATTTATTTGATTTGCAAATGCAGTAAAAAAACTGTAATATTGTAAAATGCTATTACAATTTAAAATAGGTGTTTTTTCTTAAAATATATATATTACATTTTTAGCTATTCATATAATCACAAATCTGAATTTTCCAAATTTTCAGTGTCACATGATCCTTCAGAAATCATTCTAATATGCTGATTTTGGTGTTCAAGTACATTTTGCACAATTCTCAAAGTTGAAAATGATTGTGCTGCATAATATTATAATGAATAGAATGTTCAGAAGAACAGTATTTATTTAAATTTGAATTTTTATAACAATATAAAAGTCTTTACTCTTACTTTTGATCAATTCAATGTATCCATTCTGAAAATATTCATTAAAAAGGGATTCTTGGTATTACATTAAATGCAAAGTCTTGACAAACTGCAACGTAAAGCATTACTTTTAGTAAAAAGAACAAAGACAATATAATTTATTACTTTTTAATGCAGTATTGTAATGCTTTACTTTTAATAGTAATGTTCCTCAATGCTGTGCACATAGAGTTTCAGCTGCACAGCATTCCCATAATGATGACAAATTGCTTACAACCCACTCACACTCTATGTGGAGCTACACAGCCACCTCTTCGCTAGATAATATTCATCATTTGTTCAAAAAGGTACCACAGTGTGCCAGTAATTACAATTATCGTAAAACACACATCACATCTGCATCTCATTCATATCTCCTCCTACCTGTAGGCCGCTATAGGCAAGTTCAAGAGCTGCGGTGGCCCACCCGTCCCTTTCATCACGCCTGACAGAAACAATAAGAAAACCCAAGCAGAAGAGTGTACGTGCCACAGCTAGTGCGTCAAAGTTTTTCTGGCACGGTCCCCATGTAATTACGAGCCTGGGTGCCTGGCGGTGACAGATCGCTGGTAAGAGGGCCAGCTGAATGTCGTGGCACCTGCTGGGCTCCCCGAGCCTCGGCTTCTGGCTGCAGCCACAGTCAAATTACAAGCAACTGTATCAGAGCGAAGAGAATGGATTGAAGCTGTTCCTACCTGGCCAGGTGTTTTTCACCAGTTGTGTTGCTGCTTTGAAATTCCGGAGATTTATAGTTTACTGAAAGGCGATTCTGAATGGCTGCTTTTATTAAACAGTGATAAAAGCAGTGAGATACATAATAAAATAAACTGTTGGTGAATAAATAATTACATTTGTTATCTTGACTGTAGAGTATTTATTGTTGCTGAGCGGTTAATTTTGCTTTAGATTTACTTACGTTATTTTTATAATTCTCTATCACAGAGATAGATCTCTGTGTGGCAAAACATTTCCCGTATCTCTCCCTCTGGCAGAGGTCCTTCAATCAGGGTTGAGTTATGACCAGTCTGGCCCGCACACAGCGATCTCGGCTTCCTCATTAGGCCTTCATTAACCCTCTCAAGCTGAGCTTCCACTCAGCTTACCAGTGGATGTGTTTGAACACCATTCTTCATTCCCCACAATCCCCTGCCGCTCGGCACAGTGTACGGGAACTGTGGTTCAGTTCCCGGGCTTTCGGCACATTTGCTGTAAAATGACATACAAGGCTCCTAGGACATACATTGACCTAATGTGCTGCACAGACACGTTCATGAAGAGAAACTGCTTTTGGATGTGTCAAATGCATGTCATTATTTTGACAAATAATATCCCTTCTGTGATGCCTCAATAGCTTTAAAAATGAGACTGTTGAACAATGAGGAATATAGCCGCTTCTATGCCTTTATGCCCTTGTGTTCGCCTGAGGATATCTGTAATATAGATATAGAAATATCCTCAGCAGGTTTAAAAAAAAAAAAAAAAAAATGAGGTAATAATGTTTCAAAACTGGTTTTTGATCTCAGATCTCAAATTAAAAGTCATATCTGGTATGTTGGTGGCTGCCATATTAAGTTTGGGACTCTGGGAGCTTGATGTGATAAAAGTGATCATATGATCAGCGTTAGTCCCACAGTAGCAGTTCACTCTAAGTGTGTGTGTGTGTCCACGTCCATGGAAAATTGGAGCAATGGTAAACTTAGCATTAATTCACCTAGGACAGTTTTACATTAAATAATTAATGTTTAGAAGACTTGACTAAACAAATAAGCAAACAGTCTCCAGTGAGTCGCATAACCAAGTGAACAAATGAATTAATATGTTAATGAGTTAAACAGGACTATATTCCAGCCAAATTCCCACATCACAGTACTTTTGTGCTTACATTTATACACATATTCAAATATAATCACACACACAGTGTCTATAGAGAATAATATAAAATATATGTTGATCCGTATAATACTATACACACATACAAAAAACATTTATGTGCAGCATGTGTGTAAATATAGGTTTAGTATTATCAACATAATGTTATATTTCTGCTGGTATAATTAAACCTGTAAAATAATTAATATGTTAATGAGCTAAATAGGACTATATTTAATATATCTATATATTAATATAACTATATTTTATATATCACTAAGTATAATATTGATTATTAGTATTTATATTTGATTGGTCTAATGAAATTCATTTTATTTTTTTTTCTCAAATTCAGTTTTATTTTTTCTAAAAAAAAAAATAGCTTTATTTTGACCAAATTCTGTGTGTTCCATTCATTTTCTAGATTCCATTTGTATAGTTTCATTAAATTGTAATAATGATTTTGCAAAGAATTAATTTATTGTTATTTTAATTTTAGTGCTGTCAAACGATTTATCACACCTAAAATTAAAGTTTATGTTTACATAATATGTGTGTGTGCTGTATATATTTATGTATATACAAATACACACACATGCATGTTTATATTTAAGAAAAATGTTGTTTTTATTACTTTTTTTTGTAAATAATTTCTGGTAAAAAAAAAAAAAAAAAAAAAAAACATTCTGGTAAACATCTTAGTAGTAGTAGTAGTAGTAATATATTTCTGTCACAGTTTCTTCAAGTTAAACCGAACGTTTATTTTGACAGGTTGCTGTGAAGACCTTTAAATTTCTGTTTGTATAAGGTATGACGAAAAAGCAAAAGTAAAATGCTCATAAAGTGACTCTCAGAAGCAATTCTTTTTTTGTTTTCATGTACTCATCTATTGAGGCGGCAGAGTCTAAAAATTCCATGAGCGCCATACGTGCTTCAGCATGTGTGTATAAACTAAACCGCGTGTCTGTGCCATTCATGCAGAACGTGCAGGATTCATATTTAAATAGTATTTTTGCAGCTTGATATTCCCAGACACTAGTCCATATCACATTTTGATTTAAGCGTACTGACCTACTTTTCATTTATTCATCTCAAATTGGGAAAATTCTGTGACATTCCCCATTACACAGTAAATTCCATTTTTATGACCAAATTCTGCGATTCCATCTGTGTTTTGCACATCGCAGAAATCACTGGGCTCTTTATATATGACTAAGTATAATACTGATTATTAGTATTAATGTGTATCGTATATTGGAATTCAAGACTAATAGTTTGGATCGCACACTCTCTTTTACATCCATTCTTCTGTTAATTTCTACTGTATACTCTGAGGCCATTTGGATATAAATAGCGTAAGGTGGAAACAGAAAGTTCTCTCCATCTCTCCTCTATCTCTCCTAAAGTCTAGGTGCCCCACTCTCTGAACATAATGTCTGAAAAAGGTGCGGACGACCTCTTCTATCAGGACCCCTCACCTTTCCATTCACTCACTGCCTGAGGGATGAGTGAGAGAGAGAGAGGCTCAGATGTAATGATCTAAATAAATGCAGAAGAGTTCCCAGCAGGAAAAGCTTCTGCCATGTATTTGCTAACACAGTGGTTCTCAACTAGTGAGATGCAAAAATGGGTCACAGGTTTGTAGCTAAATGCAACTAATATTTTCATGTATAGTTAGGTTGGTGGGTAAATATATTTAGGCCATTTGTCCAATCAAACAACATTATTTTGCAGCAAATTCATGTCATTTGTTAGATGGTAGCAAAATTAGACAGATGCTTTCATGAACAGGTTCCATGACATTCCCTTGTCCTAAAAACCATCAGAAAAATTACAAGGTCAAAGAAAATATGAAGCATACTAAAGGTGAGGTCAAAAGTTTACCTCCCCCTTTCAGAATCATTAAAAATGTTAATTATTTTACTAGATTAAAAGGGTTCATACAAAATGCATGTTATTGTTTATTTAGTACTGACCTGAATAAGATATTTCCATAAAATCCGTTTACATATAGCCCACAAGAGAAAATAATAGTTGAATTTTTAAAAATGACCCGGTTCAAAAATTTACATCCCCTTTATTCTTAATACTGCGCTCTTACCTGAATTATCCATAATATTTTTTTGTTTGTTTGTTTAGTGATAGTTGTTCATGAGTCCTTTGCTTGTCCTAAACAGTTAAACTGGCCGCTGTTCTTCAGAAAAATCCTTCATGTCCCACAAATTCTTTGGTTTTCCAGCATTTTTGTGTATTTGAACATTTTCCAACAATGACTAGATTTCGAGATCCATCTTTTCACACTGAGGACAACTGAGGGACTCATATGCAGCTATTACAGAAGTTTCAAACACTCACTGATGCTCCAGAAGGAAAACCCCATGCATTAAGAGCCGGGGGGTGAAAACTTTTGAACAGAATGGAGTTTATGTACATTTAATGTACAGAATGTACATTTTTCTTATTTTGCCTAAATATCTTATTTGTTTCATTTAGTACTGCCCTTCAGAGGCTACAGAAGATACCTACATGTTTCCCAAAAGACAAAATAAGTTAAATTTACTCTGATCTTCAAATTCAAAAAGTTTTCACCCCCCTCGATATACATTGTGTTACCTTCTGGAGCATCAGTGAGCATTTGAACCCTCTGTAATAGTTGCATTATAGTTGCAATGTTGGTGCAATAAAAAAGTTTATACTGTATTCACAAAAACAAAAATCTGGATCCTGTAAGAAAACCAGTTGAGAGCCAGTGACATTATAGGTTCTTCTGCTTTGTTCTCCACAGGCATTTAGGCTTTTGAGAGAGGAGCAGAGATTCCTGGTTGTGTTGTCCCCTTTTTGTGTCCTAGCCCTTGGTCTTTATAGCCATCTTAAAGATGTCTCTCATTCCAATTCTGAGTTAAAAGGATGAAGAGGCGAAAAAAAGTGAGTGGGACCATTTTTCCCTCTCTCTTTATGGCCACGACACCCCCTGGAGACATTCTCCTGCACAAAAATAAAAATGTTACTAGTCTCAAGTCAAGTCTTAACATTTACTCCAAAGGGCAGGCCATAAACTATTAATAGACAGCTGTCTGTCTGCGCAAGGCTGTAAGGGAGAATGATTTTATATTGAATCCTCATGCGGTTTGCCAGTAAGGGGGAGACGAGGTGGTCCAGTCTCTCGCCATCCCGCTGGGAGTCCTGCTTTATCTCCCTCTCCATCCACCAGCAGACGAGACAAGAGAGGCCATTACAAGGCTGTCTGGGAATATTGCAATATTCAGCAGGGCGATTATCTGACGTCTCCCTGGGAGACACATTTCCTCCGTGGAGGGAGAGAGAGGTGTACCTGTGGCAGAGAGTGAGAGAGTGAGGCTGATAAGGACCCTTAGAGTTGACAGAGAGGAAGTATCACCTTTCTTGGTTTTAAAGGAGGTCTTTCAGGGCAGGAATGAATATTTATATAGGGACTCCAAATCAGGTGATCAGTGTTTAATAGCAGTTTAGTTAAACTGTAATGCTTCTGTTTTGCATTTTCTAATAAAGTTCATTGTATTTAAAAATCATTTTTATCAGCATAACTATTTGAAATTGAAGTTGGATGAAGGAAAATGCAGGATATTCATTCCTTGTTCATTTTATGTTACTTTATGTAAATAAATTCACAATCCTAAAACTTTATTTATTTTCAAGTTTAAGTGACATTTCCAATTCTAGACTTTCAATGTAGCCTTTTGAACCCGGCTCAACATAATATGCAAATATGAAGGAAATGTTTGTTATTTAAACATTCGCTCGATCTTTGATTTTAGTAATACAGTGTATTCCCTACAGGTTGACAGCAATCTTTCTTTGTGTTGTTTTATACTCTTGTTCACATGAGCTCTTTGTTTTGGGAACATGGGAAGAATCAAAAGAGGGCTTTGTATTGAGATTCCTGTTGTACTATAATGTAATCATGGAGATCTTAAGCAGGATGGCCGGTCTGGGTGGTCCGGAATGGAAAGAGATGGACTTGAATATGGGATCCGGTCTCTGCAGTGATAAGGGAGTGCTGGGAGGTTTTATGTTTTTTTGTTTTAATTTCAATCTTCTGCTCCTAAGTGACATTGCTTGCATTCTGGTGAGCTGTGGTTAGGGATGGCTACAAGTTTGAGCTTAAGTGGAGGAAGTGAAGGGTGGAGATGAATGATAATGTGTTCTCTTCTTTGCTATGTATTTATTATACCACTTATCTTGATCATGCCGTTGATTCAATACAAATGGGCTATTAAAAAATATTGCCAGTCCAGTATACAGTATGTAAACTGTGCACAGTATGCACATTTCTGTCCCATAATGCAGTTCACTCAGCTCGATCTTTCATTTCCAGTGCGATTCTACCTATTTCTAAAAAAATGCTACTTAAAATAAAGTGCATCAAGGTTGTACTTAAGTGTACAAGTAGCTGTGTAACAGACTCAACCTGTTACATATGTGTAACAGTAGCTGCCTATTACATCTACATAATTACAAACTGTAATTACATAACTTAGTTACATGGTAAGTACATATTGTTACATCTAAGTACAATAGCTACTATTAAGTACTTAATTAGGTAATTGCTCTGTATTATGAACACTTTAAAATAAAGTGTTACCGGTTGTACATGCAAAAATGATGGTCCCACTTTATATTAGGTGGCCTTAAATACTATATTCTTACATTTAAATTAATAATTTGAGACAATACTTACTGTGTACATAAATGTTTTTACATTGTACTTATATTTAAAAAAAATACCTACATGTAAAAAGTTTTTTCTTTTTTTAATAAGTCTCTTCTGCTCACTAAGCTTGCTTTTATGAGAATAAAATAATAATAATAATAATAATAATAATAATAATATATCAATAATAATATATATCAAGTTTTTGAATATTATAGTGTATAAATATTCCAAAAGCTTATTTATTTCAGATAAATGTTGATCTTTGGCTCTTTCTATTCATCAAATATTTCTAAAAAAAAAAATGTACTCAACTGTTTTAAATATTGCTAATAATAATAAAATGTTTCTTGAACAACAAATCAGCATATTGGAATGATTTCTGAACGATCATGTGACACTGAAGATTGGAGTAATGATGCTGAAAACTTAGCTTTGATCACAGGAATATATTAGGTTTTAAAATATATTCAAATAGAAAGCAGTTATTTTAAATAGTAAAAATATTTCACAATATTACTGCTTTTGCTGTATTTTGGATCAAATACATGCAGGCTTGGTGAGCAGAAGAGAATTCTTTAAAAAACATTAAAAAAAAAAACTTACTGTTCAAAAACCTTTGACTGGTAGTGTAATTACATCTGTAATTAAATTCTGTAATTACATTTGTAGTTACAATGTTGACCCATTCCTTACTCCTTAACCCACCCTTAAACCTACCCAAACCATCAAACCTGTCCCTTACCTTACCCGTATCCCACCTCAATAGCAGCAAAAGTGTTTTGCAATAGAATATAAACACACTAACTACATTGTACTTTTTTTAATGCAAGTACATAGTAGTTAAGGCCACCTAATGTAAAATGGGACCAAAATGCTCTTTTTATTTCCAAAATGATAACAAGATGGCACTCACTGATTTACATGTGAACAAATGTAGCATGCTACCATTTAAGAACTTTAGTACTGCATGATGCACACTTTTTATGTGTGTTGTTTTTTTATGTAGTATTTAGTAGTATTATAGAAAAAACACTAGTGTTCAGTTACAAACATAGTCAAAGTTTTCAATTCAGTACTAACTGGTATGATCATTTTCTGTGTGTGTGTGTGTGTGTGTGTGTGTGTGTGTGTTTTCTCAGCCTAAACAAAACATCTTCACTGAATTAATACAATTTATATATTAATGACATTGCAGAAAATGCTAATTTCTCTCAAGCGTCTGTGCTTGCAGAACTTTGCAAAATGTTGTGCAGATGTCCAACATTCAGAATATTCCACACATTATAAATGTTTTAGCTAATTTGGTAATGCTCTGTGTATACTGACAGCTTGCCAAAATTGTTTCACTGAATAAACTTTTTATTACTGTTTTAGATTTTTACAAAGTAAGAAAAGTCTCTGAGAATGCCTCAGTGTCTTAAATGAGTCCCCCGAGCTCTAGTTATGACAGGTTTGAGTACTAGTACATTCATATTTATTAAAAGTGTTGCCCTTAGCCATGTGTTTACCCAGAGATGCATTGATCCAGGTTTCCATTATGCTAAATGCCTCTTTTCCACTCTTTCTGCAGATCGACCGTGTCATATTCTGCGTCTTTCTGGAGACAGATTATGAGATTTACAAGAGGAAGATGTCAGATTTCTTCTCCCCAGGTACTGTATCTTTTTATTGGAATCTAACTTCCTTTTTATTTGTTGGTTGTAACACCCACTCAGCTCAAAGCTTGTTACTCGGGTATCAGGCAGGATTCACAATGTCAGGCGTCTGACTGCCGTGACGCCTGGAAGAATTTGTATCGTATTTTGTAGTTAAAGTGCACAAATACAGCACAGCAGGCAGTGATTGGATTCTACATAACCAAAACCTGTTTATGGTAATGTACCACCCAGGTTGGATTACTTAAACTCAAAATTATTTCACCCACCTTAATCATAGAATGCAATCAGGATAACCCCAGTCACACTGTCTTTTAATTAAAGGGGTATTTCATTCAGAAATGAATGTTATGTCATCATATGCTCATTTACTGTCACCCTTTATATATTGTTCCAAACTTGCACAATTAATCTGTGCAATGCAAAAGTAAAGTGCTGAAAACTGTAGTCACCTTTTTCCAATTTTTGCTGATTTGTGTTAATGCACAAATTGCTCTTTTCAGTTGGATCTTTTCAGTGAATCATGATCTGGTTCACAAAACTAACATGAATGATTCGTTCATCGTCTCTCAGATGGTTACAACAACTAACAACTTGCTAGACGGGGCAATTATCACTTGAATTTCTATCTTTTTCTCATTCAAAAGACCTGAAATATAGTTGAAGAGTTTTATGCTGCATTTGCAGTGTGAAATCTTCAGGCTTCATTCATTATAATTGCATGATAAAGAATGAGAAGCACAGTCTTTAGAATCTCAGAAGAAGTTTGGAGCAGCACGAGGATGAGTAAACGATGGCAATTTTTTTGTGTAATTGCTAAAATAATTTTCAGACAAGTTTCCCAGAATCAATATTGCTCTGGCGGGCAAACAGTGTAATGTTGAAGCCGCCACTGGGGAAATCAACCTACAAATGGCTTACTTATAGCACATTAAGCCAGGTTAGGAGAAAGCATTTTAACACTGAGAGAAAAAAAAACATAAACACCATGTTTAAGGAATACATAAAATATTACATATATTAAAAAAAAAACCCAATGAGAGGAAAGGAGAGAAATATAGGATAGGCTTTGTGCATCATGTTTTTCATGTCTGCATCTCATGGCTCATTGCATTCGCGTCTCAGTTTGTAACCTTTGAGTGATTTTTGGTGTCTCCACAAACTCAGTTCACAACTAAGCTCTTAGGACCCTATAACATCTCGCTTCCTCGCTGCCTGAGAATCCCAGGAAATACTCTAGCGTATGAGTTTAACAGGTGTGGAGCGTTTTGACTTCTAGTATTTCACAGTACCGATTGCTTGTTTCTGAAGCGCAATCGCTGTAGCCCGGAGGTCCATATGTAGAGCATGACTCAAAGGGGCTTTACTTCTGTCAACACCCTCAGTGATCCTGAGCCTCAACGGCAAACCCCAGATGTCGGAGGCACGCAGGACGGCACCTCCTCAGTGACATTCCACCTCACACTTTGGCTTGTCTGTTTCTGGTTGGATCCTGTGGTCTCTGGTGCTAGCGTTGGTTTATGTAAAGATGAACTGTCGTGTGATGGAACTTTAGAAGTCGGTTCCTCGGTTTTCACTTTCTTTGTCTTGCTCTTTGGCCTTCTGTCAATGTCAATATGACTGTTTTGCTTTCACCCAATCCCTCACTCTGACTCTCTTTCATTTTTTTTTTTAACTTATGAGACGTGGCACTAGCTAGTTCCATGGGAACTTGTCTATTGTGCGCCCATGTAGCGTTTCGCTCTCTTTAAAGGCCAAGTCTCTCTCAGGAAGCCTCTTTTCATTCTCCCTGAGCGCTAAACAAACATATGATGTGAGTGCAGGCCGCACCAGAGCCCTTTTGGACCTTCCCAAGTGTCCCGCTGTCTCGCTCCGCCTGAAGCTCGCTGCACTTCCATGACAAGACCCCCTGGAGGTTTCCAAATGAGCCGCTGCCTGGAGGTTCATCATTTGTATGGACACGCACACACACATACACACACACAAACAAACAGAGGAATGGTGAATGCACAGTACCGAGAGAATAATATAATCCACCATTACCTCCCCTCAAACACACACTAGGACTCGTGGACCAGGTGGAATAATGAGTGTCAAGACACTCACTTTTTCCCTACTTGCTGAATGTTTTGTTTCTGTCATGTTTCTGTCACACACACACACATACACACACTTTCTCTCTTCCAGGTCGTGCTGAAAGATAGAATTCACCGGAGAATTTGTAATTATATCAGCCAGGTCCTTGTTCCCCAGGCGTGTCTCTTTGTATTAGTGTTTAGAAATGAGATGGCGGAGGTGCTACTCTCTTAGTTTACAACCAATCAGAATGAGCCAGTCACCCCACTTCAGCTTTCTCAAAATTAGAAGATAGCATTCTCCCTCTCACTCCTTCTCTATTTTTTATTTGGACCTCACTGGAGTCTTAATCTAGTACTTATATAAATTATTTTTGGTCCAAAAAGCCTAATCATAAATTTTATAGGAACCGTATTTTATAGTTTTGCAGTATGTGAGAGCTTTTTTCCACTTAGGGCCCTTTCACATGACTTGCATCATGGCTTTGTGCCCCTTTTTTTTTTTTTTTTTTTTTCCTGTGTATAGCAGGCGCTATACACAGGAAATAGTGAATGAGTCTTTTGGTACATCATGCAAAGTTTTCATTGGCTGTGCTTCAAAAGGTCAGTGAGAAATGTGACTGACGTGAGTCATGTAAAAGAGTTTTTATAATGTTAGTCATGTTGGTCCGTTTTGAAGTCACACAGATAAGGCTTGCATAGCCTGAGTGAGTATGTGAGAGAGACTCATGCAGAAATAAAAAATAAAAATAAAAGCAACAGCACTCATAGAAAGTAATAGATGAATACGGCGATACAAAAAAAAAAAATATTTATGATATACGATTTAGTAAAGCAACATTGCACGTTTCCGTGAATATCAACACAATTGCAAAGAAACTGATTTTATACAATAGTAGTTCAATTAACAATAAGTTAAACGTGACTTACATTTTAGACACAACATTTTTGCTCAATTTTGCTGATGAAAATAGTTCCAATTAAAGCCACAGCAGAACTGCTGCCTGTCTCCAAGCAACACAGCAGTGTTTCGTTAATGAATGAATTCACGTTTTTGAACGAATCAAGTGAGTCAATGATTCAGGAAACCCATTCATAAAAGACAGCCACTTGCCTCTTTCTGAATGAATCTGGTGTTTGAACGAATCGGTTGAATAAGTGACTAAATGACTCACAGTCATTTGCCGCCACCTACTGGTGGTTTGTTTCATATTTAAAAGCAGCATTTTTCCCAACATTTCTTATTTGTTTGTTTAAAAAAATATTTAAAACATTAATCTCATAAAAATATTTATGCATTGAAATTTTGCAGTGTAAATGCATTTATAGAAAATATCTGTCACTTAGTCCAGCCAGATTGGGGGAATTGTAATGTTTAATAAATTCTTATTATGGATATATATATATATATATATATATATAATTTATTTTTGCATTGAGGGGAAAAAAAGGATAGTTTTGAGTGTGTATATTTAAAAGAAAATCAGAGTCGCCAAAAATCGATATCGGTAGGTCACGCTTACAAAAAATCGAAAACCGGAACTGGCCATGATTGCAATTGCACTTGGTGCATCTCTACTAAATACTAAATAACACTTGATAGTGTGGATTAGTGGATTACATTTGTTTGTGAATGGAATGCGCCTCCTTATCTACATAAAAGCGTCTATGTTCGCGCAAATCATTCGTGATCCAGCTTCACCTACAGCAGAAGTGAGCATAAGGTTTTTTTTTTATGAATCTCTGCAATCACCTTTCCTAATAACGTGCTAGTTAGCAAGTTTCGCGGCTAAAGTAAACAGGCTCGTCCCTCCACAGAGAGAAGAGAGGGGCGGGACGAGCAGAGCTCATTTGCATTTAAAGGAACAATCCATCAGAATGGGTTGATTTTTGCAAAGCTAATTTTGACAAGGTAAAAATGGTGTTGTTTTACACTACCATTGAGAATTTTTAAAAGTATAATGAAAAGTATATTATGGACTTTTCATTAAGACCCTAAGGAATAATATCAACTGGAAAATGGGCACCCGATGACCCCTTTAATTGTGACATCACAATAATTTCCGTTAGACCTGTTTCTTCTTTTGAATAAATGGTTTGCTTAGGTAGCTTTTCCTTGTGAGCATTAGACTATGTCTGCCTGCTCTTTTGTATTGACGTACTGTTTTCTATTATATGACCTCTTTAAAAGGAATCTCAATAGTAATGCTGTTGTAAATGTAAAGAGTAATTCACAAACTCTGTGCTTTTAAAGAGTTTGAGAGGTCAAGTTAATAGTTCCAAAGTCACACAAATGGTTTTATCATTAAAATGCGGGTCGGGGAGGTAGACACGAGCACTGATTAATAAACAGAGAGAGTGGCCTGACAGGGTCGGAGGTCAGTGATGCAGAGAAAGGGTCATTTGCAGTAATTGCAAACCTTTAGCGTGTTTCATGATTGTGATTCTTGAATTGTTTTTGTTTTGTTTTTCCGCCATTAAACTCTCTAATCCACCATAGAAGTAGTTTTTCTCATTTTCAATTAAACTTTAATGTAGTTATTGTGTATTTTATACAGTATTTAAATAGCTTGTTCCGCGACTGTATCTGTGTTTAATGTGAGAATCGTTAAAAGTGACATACGGAGTTATTATCTGTAGCGAAGCGTGCTCGTCTTTCTCATTGTTCAACAAGCAACATCATTTGTGTTTTCTTAGCTACATCATTAGCATGTTTCTCTGACTGTGTATTAGATATTGATTGACGCAGGAGGAGCGGGTAAGAGAGAACATTCCAGAAGAGCCAAATTATCATGAGGATGGTATATTGGGGCGAATCATTGTGGAGTGAGGTTTGAAGTGCTTTTTAGATGGAGAGAGAGAGACAATAGGACTGAATTAGCTCTGCTGGTGTCCCTGATAGCGCCGGTTGTAAAATGTGTGAAAATAACAAGGGCCTGACAGCTCGATCCCAACACCTCATCATCATCATCATCATCACCATGGGAACCAGCGTGCCAAGAGCTGCGGAAGAGACGTGCTCATTTTAACTGAGCTTTAAAGCTGCACTCGGCATCTCGCGCTGTGGCTACTCTCTGGCACGCCGCATGCATTTACTCCCTCTCTCTCTTTTTCACCCACTCACTTAATTGTGTATTCATACAAGCCCTCATATGCTTTTGCATCTATACAACTGGAAAGAAAAATCGTCTTTGTCTTTGTTGCTAAACAAGAGGGAAGTTATTGTTGTACTGTCACTTCGCAAAACAGTTCAGCCATGTATTCTTCGGAATACTTTTGTTTGTGTTTGTGTGTTCCTGTTAGGATTTGCGTGTTTTTAATCTCTTCCTATGCAGCCTTAAAAGTGGCTGACAACTGGCAAATAGAAAGGAATGGTGCCGGGACATGCAAACAGGGTATTTGCATATGGCAAATTGTCTCATCAGTGTATGCCGCCCAACCAGCTGTCAGTTTTACCCCAAAAAAAAAAAAAAAAAAAAAATGCTGCAGAAATGAGAACATTTTCTAGGTGATAGCAAATAACAGATTTTTGAAACTGTAATGTGCAAGTATTTTAAGGCGTTATTTTTATGCAGTTGTTATATTTTTATATGTTTGATTTAAAAGTTCATATCCAAGAAAAGCCATTCTCAAACTCTGAATGATAAGTTAAAAGGAGGTGATAAAATTCGGAATTAATGGGAACTAACTCTCATGCCATTCATGCCATTATGTCACGCAAAAGAAAGTCATTTACTTAAGTCATTTACTTATGTGGTCCTTAGAGGAAAATGAGGCAGAAGTACAATAAAAGCATCTAAAGTAATTTCAGGATGTTTCCTGAAATTTTAAAAGATCAGAAAGTATCTTTGACAAAGGGTTCTAAAAATATGGCTTTATATTAAAAAAAAAAAAGTGTTCCTGTGGCTCGGTTTGCCCCAGGTTAGGGGTAAGTTGATCCAAGTCGCTGGGTAAGATGCACCAACTCGGTGTAACTTAATCTGACTTAATCTGATTCAAACCTATGTGAATTGACCTCTTTTAAAAACAATTTTTTGAATCAGATTTCTTTTTACAAACAGTCATATTTCTTTTCTTAAAGCTTACATAAACATCATAAAACCACCCAAATAAAGTTTAAATTTCAATCTTCCGTTTTTGACATTTCTGAAACAATATATTGAACAATTAAAGTTGTAAGATTCCCAAAAAACAGACTAAACAGAGAGTTTGTTGAGTATAATAAATAAAAACTGAATTAAAATAAAAAAAAAATTAAATGCTTTATTCAAAAAATTCTTGGCATGGTAGCTTCTCTGCAATGTTGAACAACCCATTAGAGACTACAGGTGGAAAGATATAATTATAATGTGATAAAAAGCATCTTTTTTGGTTCTTATCAGAGATACATTTGGTGTATTTGTACACAGTCACTATCAAATAAACTACAATTTATATATATATATATATGATAATATTACATTAAAATACAAGTTTATACTTGAAAGATTAACTTAACTTCAGTGCTTTATGGTGGGGTAAGGTAAAATGCTGGCTCAGCTTGCCCCACTCTTCCCCTACAGCCAGAAAGGCCCTAGATAGTTTGTTGCTTGTTGGTTTATTCGATATCCAAATAACTTAATATGCCTGCGCATTACTGTATTTTATTTATAGTGCCTGCTAAAGCAAGCATCCATATTACTCATATACAGGTTTGGGGGTTTTAAGAAGCCCCCTTTCTGGAGTTTAACTTGCACATTTGTGCTACAAATATGAATTATTTCTTAAAGGGGTCATCGGATGCCCATTTTCCACAAGTTGATATGATTCTTAAGGGTCTTAATGAAAAGTCTATAATATACTTATAATAGACTATAATATTCTTAATGGTAGTGTAAAACAACACCAATTTTTACCAAAATGAGCTCTGCAAAAATCATCCCATTCTGATGGATTGTTCCTTTAAATGCTAATGAGCTCTGCCTGCCCTGCCCCTCTCTTCTCTCTGTGGAGTGACATGCTGCTCTGAGAGATTGTTTACTTTAGCCGCATTTAGCGTGTTTAGCCGTGAAACTTGCTAACTAGCACGTTCTTAGGAAAGGTGATTGCAGAGATTTATAAAAAACCCTTATACTCACTTCTGCTGCAGGTGAAGCTGGAACACAAATGATTTGCGCGAACATAGACGCATTTATGTAGGTCAGGAGGCGCATCACAAACAAATGTAATCCACTGCATCTTCAGCGGCTCAGATGTCGGGAGTAAATGACGACCATTATGTTTATTATTACATCCAGCAACACAACACCTCAATCGTTCAATCTGAGATATTCTTGTCTAACTTACGTCCCTGCTCCGGCATCGAAACGATGGAGGTTGTACTGTTACAGCTGATTTAGGGCGGGTCTGAGGTAAGACGCTCATATCATGGGAGCGGCCTCTGGCGATGTGACGGCACACCGACAGGCATCTGAGAATGGATCGATTTGAAAAAGGGGATATTATTTTTACAGATTAATTAAAAACAACTGCATGGATTTTTATCATTACAGGGTAGATGTGTACATACACTGCCAACACACATTAGTGTTCAAACAACATGTAAAAGTGAATTTGCATCCGATGACCCCTTTAAATTGTTTTGTGGCTTGTTTAGACATTAAAACCCTGCCACAACACCATTGTGACAGTGGGTACATTTACTTTTGAAAATCTACCTTTATCATTTTGCTTGCTTGATCCTTGAATTTATTGTTCATTTCATTATCATACACTTGTTTCTATCATTTGATAACATACTCAAAGACACGATCAGACATAAAGGCGAATGTGTGAGAGTATGTTGAAAGCTAGATTTCTGCCTGCACCACATCTGTCGATGTTTCTGAAAGTTCTTTTCTTCACACTCATACTACACTTGCCATTCATTTTCCCTCTTTGGTCTCAGATGAGAAGGACGAAAGCCACCATCACTGAGACTCTTTTCTTTTCTGTAGTTTGAATTCTGTACTTTTGCTATCCCTCAGTTTGTTTGTTAGGGTTATCACTCACTTCTGTCAACCAGTCACACTGACTCTTTCTAATGACACCCGGCTCCGTATTTTTCTGTCTCTATTTACAATCTTTGACATATCAACTTGAATAAAATTTCATCAAATCAAGCTCCATCTAGACATGACTGAGCTCAAATTCCTCCTCCTTATCACCTGACCTTTTCAGATTCTCACAGATGCTTTTATATTGTAGATTTTCTTCATCCTGACCCCTAAATGGTAGCACATAGTAGTGCATTTTTTCTCTTAGTTTTGGTGTAAATATTCAGTGCAAGCTGAGTTAGGGAAGCTGCTTTAAAGGGATTGTTTACCCAAAAATTTAAATTGTCATCAATTATTCACCCTTATGTCGTTCCAAACCCATAAGACCTTCATTCATCTTTAGAACACAAATTAATATATTTTTGATGAAATTTGAGAGCTTTCTGACCCTGCATAGACAGCAACACAACTGCAGTCTTTAAAATAGTCCATGTGACCATGCGAGAATACTTTTTGTGCGCAAAGAAAACAAAAATAACAGCTTTATTCAACAAAAGCTCTTGGATTTCATCCAAAACATCTTCATTTGTGTTCCGAAGATGAACAAAAGTCTTAAGGGGTGGGTAAGTAATTTTCATCCCTTTTAAAACGTAGCTACTCATTTAAATTAGTTTAACAACTAATAGGCCACATTTTCACAAAACAGTTAGCTAAAAAACAAAAAGTATCTAACTGCATTGAAGCTATTTAAGGGGTCAGTCTTGTAAATGAAATGCTTGTGTCCTTTATGCTTCTGTGCATCTTCCTCACACACACTCACATCCCCAGTGGCCCATAGTTGCCCACTCCTCCCACCGCAGACACCCTCCAAGACATACTTCTGCTTAAAAGAGAAATGTCTTTGAAGTCCTGTCAGTTTCCGAGACAGTGCAGTCGCCCTGTCAACTCCGCTTAGCTGCGATCCCATCCCTAGCATCCCTCTGTTATCCTCCCTCAAGAGCCTCGACGCCCAAAAGAGCAGTCTGAGGTCCATTATGTGGGAGTTAGTGGGTTCAGGCCTGCGAGATGATTCTGAAGTATATCCGACGCTTATGTAAGCGAGTACAGCGCACATCACTGCCTGCTGTCCTGTTACAGTCATTTATGAGTCAGTGAAGGAACCATGAAAAATACATTTGTCAGAGAATGAGGATGAATCAGATGTGTGAAAAAGCTTTGAGACGGTGTGCCATCTCTGTTTTATTAATACGGGTTATGATTGTGTTTTAATGAAGCGGGGTACAACTATGAAAAAAGCAGGTGGAATTTAATGTTCTCTCTCTTTCACAGTTTTTCAATGTTCT
Source organism: Cirrhinus mrigala (assembly GCA_036247105.1). Classification (NCBI taxonomy): domain Eukaryota; kingdom Metazoa; phylum Chordata; class Actinopteri; order Cypriniformes; family Cyprinidae; genus Cirrhinus; species Cirrhinus mrigala. The sequence continues at coordinate 25,354,488 of CM070019.1, forward strand.
ATATTGATTTGATAAATAAGTAGATTCAATGTATTGTAAAAAAACTGTGTGAAAAGATGAAAAAGATAGATAGATAGATAGATAGATACTTTTAGTCAGGAAATGAAGCTCTGTTTCTCTCTCTTTGTCTCTCAGTTTCATTCTCACGCTCCTACTCTTGGTCCACCAGCCACATCCATATTTACATGGTGTTTCTATGCAGTGTTCTCAAACGACAGCTCCCCCCTGCTATCTTTAATGGAGGCTTTCCTCTCCCAGTGTTACTGTGTCAGAAAGCCTATCATTTGTAAAGCCGGGTGTTTGCGGTGAGATGATGGTCGTCCGCTGTAAGTCAACGGGGCCTCCTGGACCCCCGAAAGAGTTGAAAATGAAGGCTGCACACGCAACGTCCTCAGTCTCCAGGGAACAAATGTTGAGTGTGTTACGGTGCATTAATATCATCAAACACACCATGGGAATTTTTTGAAGTGCCACCATGTGCGGGGCTTTACACAGCTAGGAATACAGCCATTACGCTAGTGGTGAGGAGCTAGTAGCGATTTAGCTGTGTGTTACTTTCAAAAGAGGGAATCATTAACGTACACAGCTTTTCTAACACCATACTGTAAAATCAAATATTTTTGTGCAGCAGTTAAATATTTGCAGTTTCTTTGGAAATTTGATTATAAGAAATGCTTTGTCTTGTTTCTTGTGCTGTGTATTTTCATTTTGTCGTGGCTATGTAGAATTACATCCTCTCAATTATTGCTATTATTCATTTGCTTTTTCTTCAGCCTGGAATTTTAATCCAATTGGAGAAAATGGTAGGTGGTGAGCTGGTTTTCGTCGCACCCCAGTGCTCTAATTGATTGATTAAAGTAATTGATTGGTTTGGGAGGCCCTGCAACTGATTAAAATGCTTTCAGACACAAGCAGATTGAAAGGCAGCATGTTCCAGCACACTCTCTGGCCCCCAGGGGCCCATGTCTGGCTCTCCTTGAGGAGCAGAGACAGTGGATGTACGTTGGTGTCTGTGTGCGTGCCGTCCATCTGGTCAGTGGAATTAGAACGGTCTCTGGTTAGTTGGCTTACATGTGTCTTGTCTCTTTCCAAATCATTTAGACATCGATTGTTTTAGCTCATATAATCACTGCAACATTAGTTTGATTTAAAAATAATCTATCTATCTATCTATCTATCTATCTATCTATCTATCTATCTATGTCTATCTGTCTGTCTGTCTATCTCACTTTCTCTCTCTCTGTCTGTCTGTCCATTTGTCCATTCTCTTTGTCTCTGTCTGTCCATTTGTCCATTCTGTTTGTCTCTGCCTGTCTCTGTCCAACCATCCATCCGGCCATTTGTCTGTCGATCTATCTGTCTCTCTGTCTGTCTTTAATTGTCCATCCATCCATCTGTCCATCCATCTGTTCATCTATCTTTCCATCTGTCTCACCATCTCTGTCTGTTCGTCCATCCTTCCATCTATTTATTTGTCTGCCTCTGTCTGTCCATCCATCCATCCTTATCTCTGTCTATCCGTCCATCTGTTTATGTTTGTGTCTGTCTGTTCTTCAGTTAATCTGTCTGCCCATCCGTCCATCCATCTATCTATCTATCTATATGTCTGTCTGTCAATCTGTCTGTCTGATTATCTTTGATTGTCCGTCCGTCCATCCATCCAACTGTCCATCTATCTCTCTCTGTCTCTGTCTGTCCATCCATCCATCTCTGTGTCCGTCCTTCCATCTATTTATTTGTCGGCCTCTGTCTGTCCATCCATCCATCCATCCATCCATCCATCCATCCATCCATCCATCCATCCGTCTGTCCTGTCCTCTGTCTGTGCATCCATCTGTTTATTTGTCTGTCTCTGTCCGTACATCAGTTAATCCGTCCATCTGTCCATCTATCTGTCTGTCTGTCTCTGTTGGTCCATCTATTTATTTGTCTGCCTCTGTCAAACAATCCATCTCTCTGTCCTTCCATCTGTTTATCCATTTTTCTGTCTGTTTGTCCATTCATTCATCCGTCTCTGTCTGTCTTTCTCTGTCTGTCCATCTCTCTGTCTCTGTCTATCCATCCATCCATCCATATCTGTCTGTCCGTCCATTTGTTTATCTGTTTCTGTCTGTCCATCCATCCATCCATCCATCCTTTCACCCTTTCACCCATCCATCCATCCATCCATCCATCCATCCATCTGTCCTGTCCTCTGTCTGTGCGTCCATCTGTTTATTTGTCTGTCTCTGTCCGTACATCAGTTCATCCGTCCATCTGTCCATCTATCTGTCTGTCTGTCTCTGTTGGTCCATCTGTTTATTTGTCTGCCTCTGTCCAACAATCCATCTCTCTGTCCTTCCATCTATTTGTCCATTTTTCTATCTGTCTGTCCATTCATTCATCCGTCTCTGTCTGTCTGTCTCTGTCCGTCCATCCATCCATCTCTCTGTCTGTCCGTCCATTTGTTTATCTGTCTCTGTCTGTCTGTCCGTCCAAATACATTTTTTAGCTAATAATCAGCATTACAGTCGTGAACAATGCAGCAGGCATTGTCTTGCTTTGTTCATTTAGCATAAAGTGCAAAAAAATTATACAACAGCGTTGCAGTGCATTACATTTACAGCACTTTCATTGTGATATTGCATAATCAACTGGCACATGCACAGAGGGCACTTCCTCGTTGCTGAAGGTTGTCCAAAGGGTTTTGCTCCCTGTGCACTGTGACTCAGCATGTTATGATGTCACTGTTTTTCCCCTCTTTTCTCCAGATAAATGCATGCTTTGCTTTTATTCTGTGTTAAACAAAAGTAGAAACATGGCCCCACCATCCTGAGGGAGCTTGACAGTCTTTCTCTCATGAACAGATGACAGGAGTGTTTTATCAAAGCAGGAGCTTTTGCTAGAGGCTGGATGTGTGAGTGTGTGAACGTGTTTTTCTGTGTGTGACCATGTGCCTGTCTGAGGATGACATGTTGATGAGGCCTGCAAGAGACTCAGAAAATGAAATAAAAAAAGCTGTTTTTGAATTCACAATTTGCTATTCACAACCCATTCAACATATGTGATGTATTTCTGAGTGGAACAAGATATTCAATAAAAAAAAGGATGGTGGATGGTGGAACTTGATTTCACCTATTAGGAGTTCAACGGATTATACGATGTGGGGGTTATATACCAAAATGCAGCTGAAAGATGCCAAAATTTCACTAATTTTAAGGGAAGAACTTTTTTACGGAGAGTTCATGTCTTTTTTACTTCAGAATAAGATGTACTGATGAAAGTGTTACTGCTTGTTCCTCGTCTTATTGTGAACATAGTAAATCATTTTAAAAACACTCTTTTCATTTAGCTAGAATTTCTTTTAAACATTTGGTTTTCTAGAAGTAGTCTGTGAGAATAGATCTAATTATGAGTTAGCGGTGTATGAATTGGAACCTGTTTGGTTTGTGGTAATAGCTAACAGTCGTCAGGGATGGCTAACGAGCTGTAACCAGGCACGGAACAGCCTTGGCTGCAGGCACCAGACTTCGGGTCCAGTAGGTTTGGCATCATACACGAAGAGAAAAGAGACTCATGCAGAAAAAGAGAGAGTCAAAATTCAGGGGACATATTGACTTCGTTGGCAAGAACTCTGTGCTGAGAGTTAAAAAAAAAAAGAATAGACGAAAAAAAAAAAGAAGAAACAAGAGTTAAAGAGAGCAGTGGACCTGTACAGGAGGGAATGAGAGCGAACAAGAACAGAGGAAAGAATAAAAGAGAGCTAAGCGCTGGTGGAATGCTGATCCCTGCATATTTAGCTGGCAGATGGCTGAAATACAGGTATTTTTTACCTATAGTCATGTCAAATCGCTCAGATCCTATAGATCAGTGGTTCTCAACAGTTAGGTCGGGACCCAAAAATGAGTCTCAGTTCTTTATGGATTAGAGATACATACGTCTTTAAAAAAAAAAGCTAGATGTACTACAAAAAAAAAAAAAAAAAGACTGAGGTTTTGATAGTCTACTATTTTAAAATTTAAGTACCATTTTAGACAAAATTTTGTAGGTCTCCTAAAATATAAAATATGTGAAATATATACATAAGAAAAAAAATCTTTAAAAACTCAAACTGTTGGACAAATAGTTAACCATCATGAACTCATCCCTGGTCAGGATCCAAAAATGGGTCTCTGGTTGTTTTGTACACACTTGCAGGAAACATTGTTACCAGGTTCATTCAAGGTGCTTAAAGTGCTTGAAGTACTTGAATTTGACTTTCTGAAATTTAAGGCCTGGAAAACCCTTGAAAATAGCAATGTTGAATTATTGAAAGACAATGTATCTATGAAATAAGCATTTTTAAGGTGTTTTCGCTTATTTCAGTTAATGTCAGAAAAGTAGCGAGCTAAGTTAGTAGCAGTACTGACAATGTTGTGTAAATATGGCTGAAGACGCGAAAAGAGGAACAGATGACCCAAATCAATTAAGTCATTTAACTGTTTCAAGCGATTCACTAGCAAAAACTAGATCAAATTTAAAGAGCCATTCATTTTCGAGTTTCAGCATCACTTGTAATGATTTTAAAAAGCATGTATTGATGGGCGCTTTTCAAAACTCCAAATCAGTTAAACCATTGTGTCGCAAAATTCGAAGCGCTGCAATGGGATTGTGTATTGCGAATCACTTGTTTCAGATCAGGACTTCAAATCGCGTATCGCAAATCATTTGATTTAGATTGGGACTTCAGAGCGTGTGTGTGAATCATTTGACATAGATCAGGACTTCAAATCGCATATTGTGAATCATTTGATGTAGATCAGGAGTTCAGAGCACATATCGCAAATTATTTGAGTTTAGAACGGAACAGGTTTGTGAATCATTTCCTTAATTGAATGATTCAAAGCAAATGATTTGCGATACACAATTGAAAGTGCTAATCTAAAATAAATGATTTGCGGTACGCAAAGTTCTGATCTAAGTCAAATTATTTGCAATCCGCGCTCCTAATCCTGATCTGAAATTATGGTTTGCGACTTCAGAGTGTGAATTGCAAATCACTGGATTTAGATCAGAACTATGGAGCGGGTTCACAAATCTTTTGCTTTAGATCTTTAATGTCATGTTAATGTTTTTGTATATTATTGAGTCTATGCAGCTCATTGTAACATTGAAATATTACATTTTAAGGAGCTTCCTAGTTTTGTAGTTTGTGCTATTGTAATGGAATATGTCCATTTCTGAAGCAAAACCAGTTGGGAACCATTTTGCCTTCAACCTCAGCTGAAACAATTTCAGCACTCCTCCAAATGCTGAATTTAATTGCTGTTTGGATCATATCAAATAGCACGATTGTCTTTCCACAGATGAACGTTTGATAGCAGCCTGAACTCAAATAATACATCAATCCAGATCAAACAGACTGCGAGCTCTCGGCTTGTCTCTGCTCAGTTTTCATTAGAACTAACTGCCTGGGGGACTCAACAAACCACATATTTTCAATCCTTAGAGAAACCTTGGATTTAATGTAAAAATCAATGCTTGTTCTGCCTCTTTTTCCTGTTCAGCCCCGTTCTGCGGTCTCACAAAAGGGGCATCGCTGTAAATAGATGTGTTGTATTCTCTGCTTTACTAAATTCTCATTACACTGCTAATAGAAATAAGCCCATGGAAATCCACAGTCACCAGGCTGCTTTTTTGATCATCAGGCTTGTCGTCATAACTTTTGACCTCTCTGATTTCTTTTCCTGTCTCTTGCAGATAATGACGACCAAACGAATGAAAAAGATAACAGTATGGGCCAAGGTGAGTGACAGTGCTTCCTAATGCAGTGTTCACAATTGCAAACAAGATGGGAAATTATCACTTCCAATATCCTGGAGCCCGACGAAGTTTAATCCACGGCATCTGAATCGCTCTCTCCGTGATTAATCGAGCCTTTTGTTGTGGGTGGCAGCTCTACAATTGCTTATAAACAAGAAAACAAGAGTCTGCATTTTCTCTCCGAATGCCTGAAATAGTTTTGCTGGCGTTACCATGTGCAACTTTGGTCTTTTGGCAAGTTAATTGAGATGAAGGTTGCCAGATGTTGTGCGCTCACAGGACTGAATTGTTTTGGACCGTAGTCAGGCTGATTGAAAGCTAATCGGACTCGCTCGCCATCTTGTCGGCAATGACACAAACAAACGTTATCAAATGGGAATGTAATTTGCTTGACGTGTCTTCTTTTAACGGTGGTCCATTCAGATGCAAATCACCGTACCTTCTTTGTTGGCTTTCAGAAAAGCAGAAACGATTACATGGCCATCATCTGGAAGCCTCTTTAACTGTACATTAGCAGTGACAAAAAGAGATAGAAAATAAAGGTGTTTCATTGTGACTAATGCGCGTTTGCTACAGGAGCTAAATAGACAGCGGCAGGTACAGCATTACAAATGATTCAGTGCTAAGCTAATTCCCAGCGCTAGGCCCTTAAATCCGGCTTACATACCCACAATGGTCCCAAACCTGCTTAAGCGACTGTCAAAAGGACAACTAAGCATCATACAAAGGTAATCTAATCTGGGTTTATCTCTTGCTTTAGGATGGACTACAAAACTGTACAGGTTGGATGATACTAGTCTCTGAGAACGAAATACCAGAGTTGCAGTCCGAATGCAGTAATAGTGATGTTATTGTTAGCAAAACTATTTAAAATTGTTTTCATTAATTGAAATAAAGCTATAATCAAATATATTAGATAAAAAAACTTTCTAAATCTTTAAACTTTTTAAATCTTTTAAACCCTTAAATCTTTAGTTGCCTTATAAACTGAATGAAATAAAACAAGTTTAAGTACTAACTAAACTGAAATATAAAAAAAACAAAGCTAGATAGAAATATGAATTAAATATTATTTCAAATGACAAAAACATAAAATTGCTAGAACTAAAATAACATTTAAAAATGTAAAAAAAAATATATATATAAGCTAAATAGAAATATAATGAGAATAATAAATACTATAATATTATATAAATAATACTAAAATAACACTGTATAGTAGAAGTGTTTTGGTTTGGTTTGTTTGTTTGTTTGTTTGTTTGGAAGGGAACGTAGAATGCAAAATTCACTTTCATAGACGTTTTTCCTGAATGCGGAAGTCACGCCTGACTTTTACCCGGAAGGATGCTTTGCAATTCCGGTCTCCATTGTTTCTAGTCAAATTAGCGTATATTCCGAGCTAATAATCTAATGTTAAACGTATTCAAATGTTTTTAAAAAGCACATGGCTCCCTAGCGCCATCACTTTGCAATGTTGCAATGATCATCATTTGTCAGTGCCTCACTCCTCAAAGTTTGATCAGTGTGTAGATGACACAAAGCTGCCAAAGTTAGCTACATTAAAAACAGATGGCCGCTGTTTGAATGGGTTCCTATGGAGACTGGAGCAAAAGAGCATCCAATGTGACATTAGAATTCGTAATGGCAGCGCTCATCCTTTACTCAGGAAAAAGGTCTATAAAACGGATAGTTTGGTCCTTAATTCTGATTGGTTGAGCCGCATTCTAAGCTGTTGTAAATTACTCTACAAACACACACCTTTGTTTACATTTGTGTGTTGCTCGGCAACCACTTTGTTGCAACCACAACCGTTTCTGAGGAACTACATTGTTTGATGGAAGAATATTGTTTGTAATGATTAATATCATTACACTTTATTTGCTTTATTTGTTTTATTTTATGAAACCTTACTACGTAGTACTAGAATCATATTATAAAAGCAATAAGCCCTGTGAAGCCATGGTTTACAGTGAATTTATAACAGCTAAAGGGGGTTTTAGGCACTCCATTTCCTATCGTGCCTAACAACACCCCTCAGCTGTTATAAATTCACTGTAAACCACGGCTTCTTAGGGCTTATTGTTTTATTAAAAATGTAAAAAATATAAATATATAAGCTAAATTAAAATATAATAATAATAGTAATAATAAATACTGTAATAGTATATAAATAATACTAAAATAACTCTGTATAATAGTATTTAATAAAAGTTAATTTTGCATTCACTGTCCCCTTTAAAAAAAAAAAAACACTACTATTATACAGTGTTATTTTAACTGCCGCTTTAACTCCGCTTTGCGTTGTGCCTAACAACGCCCCTTAGCAGTTAGAAATTCACTGTAAACCACGGTTTCATGGGGATTCACTTATTGCTTATTGTTTATTTTTATAAAACGGATAGTTCCGGTCCTTGATTCAGATTGGTTGAGCTGCGTTTGAAGCTGTTGTAAATTACTCTACGACCATACACCTTTGTTTACATTTGTGTGTTGCTCGGCAACCACTTTGTTGCAACCACAACTGTTTCTGAGGAACTACATTGTTTGGTGGAAGAATAATGTTTGTATTAACATCATTACACTTTACTTGCTCTGTTTTATTTTGTGAAACCTTACTACATATATGGAATAACCGTTTCATAAAAGCAATAAGCCCTGTCAAGCCATGGCTTCGCGTTGTGCCTATCAACGCCCCTTAGCTGTTATAAATTCACTGTAAACCATGGCTTCTTGGGGCTTAGTGCTTTATGGCGTTTGCATATAAATGTGTCTTAGCAGTGTGTGGACACGACCACCCTACAATGATAAAAAATCCACTCACTTCTGTTTTTTAATCCCCAAAAAACCTAAACAGTGTCAATTATCAAGCCGTTTTGATTTTCTGAGCAGTATGACATCATATTGCTCAGGCCCCACCCACAACTCTTTAACATTAGATTGAGCGGCCACGTAAAGTTGCTACTACTTGTATATTTTAGATGATAAGCCATGTTTGAGGTTGATGAATGATAGGAAAGCGTTTGGATGTCCTCCTGATGTACTTTATTACCACATAGACCAGCTTGTAACGATCTGTCCATCACAGACTTGCCACTTCCTGTGGAATTTTTATTTCTGCGACTAATTCAATTTTGGTCGACCAAACCTCTTCTCGTCGACTAACGGTTAGTCAACTATTAGTGGGCAGCCCTACTTAAGAATCATACCAAGTTGTGAAAAATGGGCATCCGATGTCCCCTTTAAATTAAGCTGGAAAACTAAACCCAGGTCAAACATGTCTCCAGCAGTCACTTAAATGCCATGGAATTATTAGACGGACGTTTTCTGGCAGGGTAACAAGGCCGACATTGATCGTTTCCACAAAAGTTAGGTGATTGAAAACACAGAGGGTGAAAGGGAAGGAGTGCTAAATGAAGCATCTTAAGTCAGGAGAACATTTTCATACTTTAGTGACATGAAGCGAAAAAAAGTAGCATGCTGTGATTTTTACTACAAATGTGAGAAGCTGTTCACAGGACTGGAGCTGTGTAAGCCAAGACACCCATTAAAACCAGATCCGATCCAGAACAAGCGTTTTTTCAGCACCCAGCTTTGACTTTTTTACGGGCGGGCTATAAACCGGTATTTTGAAGCATTCCGACAAGCGTCTAATAGCCCTCTGAACTACTGTAAGTTCTTCTGTTGGGGCTTTGTGCGGATGTGTTTACTTCTACACAAAACCAGAGAGACCAATCACCTCTTTTGTGGACACTGTTATACCTCATTGTAAACACTGGACCGGGATGACCCGACATGGCAACACCTATCAGGATTTTATCTTGTTCACAACACAAGAAGTATCACATCTACACACACACACAGAGAAGCTCCCAGCACTTGCTTTGCCTGCCCCAGCCGTTTCGGCTAGCTTAGCCTCAGTTTCATTCAGTGAATGTCTGACTGGCAGCCAAGCCCTGGCCTTTAGCAGCGCTTCACTTAGCCGGGGCTCTGATTCTCTCTCTTTTTCTCTGGAACCAATTCAAAGGCTCAAATGGTTGCCATTCTCACATGGAATTGAGGCTTTTTTTTTTCCTTTATCCCCCTGTATCAGCTCTCTCCCGCTCTCTATCAATCAATCCGTTTCTCTCCCTCTCTCTGTTTCACCTTCTTTTTCTTGCTGTCTTTCACCAAAATCCCTTACGTTACACTTTTACAGGCCCCATTTTTTATCAGCTGGGTTTTGCCGAGGCACACAAAAGCCCCTGTTGATGCAGAATCACCTGGTTAATGTGTATGCTCTCCAGCAAGGCCTGCGACACAATAGCAGGATATTCCTTCGCTCATTTCACCCTTATCAGAGCTGTTCAGTGTGGGCAATCTGTGCCTTGTTACCTTACATTTTTAGTGTGCTGACAGTTGCCCTTTTTAAGTTCTAAGATTAATAGAAATCTTTTTTTTTTTTTGGTTTATGCATATACAAAAGAGAACAACTACTCATAACTGTATTTCTTTTTTATTGAGTTTTATTGAATTTAATGCTGGTGAAAATAAGGCTATGAGGGAAAGACTTAAAAGTCTTTTGCAATGGCACGCACTGTATAAAGGTCCTAGATCAAGTAATTTTTGCCAGTTCACAACTTGGTTTTATTGCTTTTGGAAAGATGTTTCATCAGCTAAACAATCAGTATATTGTTAAACAACAGTACAGTCTATTGAACGCACAGTATTTCTATCCCTCAGAGACTTGCTTTTATTCCTGCCAAAAATTAAATATGACATTGCACTGACTGTGAATATATAACACAAGAAAAACTTTCTAATGGAATCCACCATAACTGTATTTCTTAATATTTATTGTGCAATTTGTTTGCAGTTTGCTTTTCTTTGCTTTGTTGTTGCACCCAGAACACATTTTTTCAGAACATCTAGAGTTATTGATACTACTGTAAAATCATAATTAATCATAATAATTTGGATTTTATTTTATTTTATTTTAAACTCTATGGTTAGAGTTATTGATAATACTGATGATACTAATAATTAATTTGGGCTTTATTTTCTTTTCATTTAAATTTTTTATTTTTGTTATTTCTTTTTTTTTCTTTTCTTTTCTTTCTAGTATCTATTGATACTAATGTAAAATCATAATTAATTTGGGTTTAATTTTATTTTTCGACCACCTAGCACACATTTATTTCAGAAAATGTAAAATTCTAGTTTATTGGTGAAACTTCTTACGAGTGGTGTGATTTTATCGACAGAGAACACAGAGCCCAAGGAAGGAGGGGAAGATGATCGTGGTCCTGATAAAAAAGGTATGAGAAAATGTCTTTTCTTGTGAGTGCAAGTTCAACTGTCAAATCCAGTATCACCCAGCATTACCATCTTCCAAGCATTGTTGAGGGAATATCAAACTAAGTCTGGAAACTAAGTGTGGAAACCTGTTTAAGGAGCCATTAGCTCTCGAATTCTGCCGTTTCAGCCTCTTCGGTTGTGTAGCACTGAAACAATTACTTGCTTCTCAATAAGATGGACCAAAGATAATTAAATTCGTACACTGAAGGGCAGCAGCAGGCTATTAACACCACAATTTCTCCATTTGTCTTAAAGCCAGAGGGTTGGAGATTGTGTTTTTTCTTTCTTTCTTTAATATTAAAGCAGGCAGCACTGATGTCTTTGGGGAAATTTCCCCAAGCTGGTATCTCTCTTCAATATGCAGCTCAAAGAACAAAGTCATTTTTTTTTTTTCAGTAAACTGATACTTTAGCAAACAACAACAACCTACCAGATTGTTCTTGCTAAACAACAAACATATTCCAGGACTACACTTACAAACATTTACCATAGTTTCTGCCAAAATACTGATACTACTATAAAATCAATTCATTATTGAATATTATAATTTTTAAATATATATTTTTTACATTTGTTTTTAGTAAGTTAACATTTTGCTGGAAACGTTTTAAGGAGTATACTGTAATTAATAAATAAAATAAAATAAAAAGAATAGCTGCTATGGTTGCCAGAACTTTACCATAAAAATACTATAAAAAATACTGTATACTGTAAAAATAAAATAAAATAAAAAATGGCTGCTGCCAGAACTACTGTAAAAATACTATTTAAAAAAATACTGTATACTGTGAAATAAATAAATAAATAAAAACTGCTGCTGTGATTACCAGAGCATTACAAAAATACTGTAAAATAAAATATTATATACTGTAAAATAAAATAAAATAAAATAAAATACAAATGGCTGCTGCCAGAACATTACCATAAAAATACTATTTAAAAAAACTGTATACTGTAAAATAAAATAAAATAAAATAAAAACTCCTGCTGTGATTACCAGAGCATTACCATAAAAATACTGTAAAAATACTGTATACTGTAATAAAAAAAAAAAAAAGATAAAATAAAATAAGAATGGCTGTTGTGGTTGCCAGAACTTTACCGTAAAAATACTATTTAAAAAAAGTATATAAATAAAATAAATTCCTGCTGTGATTAGTAGATAAAAAAACATAAAAATACTGTAAAGAAATACTGTATGCTGTAAAAAGTAAATAAATAAATAAAATAAAAATACTGTAAAATTAAATTAAAATTAAATTAAATTAATCTACTGCTGTGATTGCCAGGACTTTACCCTAAAAAATATGGTAGCAGCATTTTAGGTTTTGCACATTTATTTAACTTACAATTAAAGGGGAACACGTATGTTTTATTAACTGATATAATCTTAATACTAACCTACTGAATTAATGAAATATATTTTGTACCTTTATAATACACTGACAACCACCAGAAAACCCTAATGTAGCTAATAAGAACTAAGTAACTAAGAAACAGTTATTTCAATGAAAATCCATCAAATGTGAAGTGTCAAACAGAGAATGTACAGTTTTTCACTGTAAATTAAAGATTAATTATTTTCACTTTTCACTATACAGTTTTCCAAAAAAAACGACTATTTTATTTTATAAACTACATTTTACTGTAAAATTACATGAAATATCTCATTAGATTTATTACAATTTACTATTAAACCATTTTTACGGTAAAAATTTGTTACTGTTAAAAAAATTCTTTTTTTATCTTGTATGTCTAAACAAAGTTCACAAATGTTGTATTTTATGTCACTGTCTCCATAACTTCATAACTCTTAATGGGAACCAATCCAGTTACAAACACCCTTGTTTATAGCCCCCTTATTTAACCTTTACAAGGCAGCGTAAACATTAAAGCTAGCTCTGCAGAAGTTGAGCTCAAATAACAAACAACAGCGCTTGTTGAGGCAGCGAGGAGCAGAACGAGGCGTGTTAAAGCGGCACAGTCTGTGATTTATCCACAGGTGTTAGCCGCAGCCGTTGTCCTCTAGCGCTGTCGCCAACATCAAATGCACTCGCTCTAATACGGTGTCACTCAGAGAACAAGGTACGGCGGCACATTAAATATGTTTTTGAAATCACTTTTTTGATTCATGGAAAACGAGCTTTGCATGCACATTACCCTTCCGCCAGAGCTCGCAGCCTACTGGATTCCCGCCGGCCGCAACTTTGTTTTTCACGAACAGAGGAAGTTGATATACAGCCGTGGTGGGATATTGCTTTGTATTACACATTCACTACTCTCCCTGAGGGGATGCTCTCTAACTGAGGTTAGAGCAAGAGGGCTTTTTAGACAGCCCGCTAATGACAGAGAAGCATTAGTGCTGTTCTCCCTAAAGCAGCACTTCATACATTCAGATGCTCAGGGGACAACTGGCCCCGAAAGCACTGATCTGGAACTCTCTCCGTGTTCCTCGACGGGTTACCTGTGAGGAGCGGAAAGGAAAACAATACCTTATTCCAGCTAAGCTCCCACTTGCCTTCCCTCACAGCAAAAGAATGTGCGAATTTCAGAGGTTGCTCTTTCTGGAGAAGTCAGATTGTGAGACAAACAGACAGAAAGGGGTTTCAGAGGGCATTAGCTGCGGCTGGCGGCTTTGGTCTCAGTTAGCGCGGCCGCGGCGAGCCGTTCGATCCGACCCATCAGCGCCGGGGTTGTGGCCTAAGAGAGCCGACGAGCTGCTTGGGTGGAGAGACTGGACTTCTTGACAGAGTTCTTGGGGGATAAAGTGATTTGTGATGTAATCCACATGAAATCCATACATGGGGGGATCGGTGTGCCGAGAAATGAGAAGGATTGTTCACACAACTGGACTGAGCATTTTAGCGCCCCCGGATAGCTTTTCAGATGGCCTGTGGGGTGAGTGTGTGTTTAGCGTGTGTGTCATGCGGCATTTCAGAGATTAGGAGGTGACAGGTTAGATGGGCGAATCGGGATGCGGAGCGGCAGGTCGAGCTGTTAACTGTGTACTCAGCAGATGTAGAAGGCAGAGGGGGCATGTTTGGAAAGGGAGAGAAAAAGAGAGCAGGGCTGTGTGTGGAGGAAAGAAAGAGATGTGAGGTATCATATCTATATCGCTAATGCATTTAGTCTTATTTTCCTTTCGCTTAACCCTCTTAATTACATATTTAAAGGTGCTCTCAGTATTATTTCCTTATTAAAAAAAGATTTACCCCTAAGACATAAATAGCACTTTTGAAAAATGTTTAATATAATATACATTCACATGAGATAAAGAATCCAGCGTGTCAGTAGCCTAATAAAATCTGGTTAAAATCACCACTTGGAGGCTGCGTTTATTTTATGTGAAATAACATTATATGCAGTGCTTAAAAGAGAAGTTCACTTCCAGAGCAAAAGTTTACAGATAATTTACTCACCCCCTTGTCATCCAAGATGTTCATGTTTTTCTTTTTTTTTCAGTTGTAAAGAAATTGTTTTTTGGGGAAAACATTTCAGGATTTTTCTCCATTAGTCGACTTCTATGGTACCCGTGAGTTTGAACTACCAAAATGCAGTTTAAATGCAGCTTCGAAGGGCTCTAAACTCTTATCTAGTGAAACAATCAGTTATTTTCTAAAAAAAAATTAACCCTAACTGTAGGTCGAAACAGGTGATCAAATTTGTTAGATCACCTGACATAATAAAGAGACAACACAAATATATTAGGAATTTTATTTATTAGGCTAATAATAAAATGAAACAACTAAATAGTCTTTATTCACACATAATAACCAAAAAACATGGACTCTGCTACATGCTACTCTATATTAGTAGCAATAGCCAACAATACATTGTATGGGTCAAAATGTTAGATTTTTCTTTTATGCCAAAAATCATTAGGATATTAAGTAAAAATCATGTTCCATGAAGATATTATGTAAATTTTCTACCGTAAATATATCAAAACCTAATTTTTGATTAGTCATATGCATTGCTAAGTAATAAGTAAATTTTTGGCACCCTCAGATTCCAGATTTTCAAATAGTTGTATATTGGCCAAATATTGTCCTGTCCTAACAAAACATACGTCAATGGAAATCTCATTTTTTCATCTTTTCATGATGTACAAATTTCAATTTAAAAAAATTTACCCATATGACATATGGTTTTATGGTCCAGGGTCACATATATATTACATTTTGCATGCCCTGTACTGGTCTTGATAACAGCTTACTGGCATTGTTTTTATGTACTTTTCCACAGTCTCTGTTTTTATTGACTTCCAAATAGTTTCTAGTTGTTCCCAAAGACTTTCTTTTGATTACATTTTCATGCAGTCTGTCTTTGAATCCATTAAATCCCCAAAATAATTATATTTTAGCATTAGAAACACTACTGTGACTAAAGAGCTTACGCATACTGGTGTGGATTAACCATTAGAGGAACATGAAAAATGATTTTGGTAATAGCCAATACTGTTAGTTTAGGGCACAAACCACCTTACTTTGGGTGGTGGTCTAATAAATTTGATAAGCACTGTATTTGAATATTTCATATATGTGACCCTGGACCAGTCATAAACCAGTCATAAGGGTCAATTTTTGGAAATTTAGATTTATAAAGAAACTAAATAAAGCAGCTTTCTATTGATGTATGGTTTGTTAGAATAGGACAATATTTGGTCGAGATACAACTATTTGAAAATCTACAATCTAAAGGTTGCAAAAAATTGCCTTTAAATTGTCCAAATGAAGTTCTTAGCAATGCATATTGCTAAACAAAAATTATGTTTTGATATATGTACGGTAGGAAATTTACTAAATATCTTCATGGTACATGATTTTTACTTAATATCTTAATGATTTTTGGCAAATCAGTAATTTTGACCCATCCAATGTATTGTTGGCTATTGCTACAAATCCAGGTTCCAGGGTCACATATATACGTTATTTTTAGTCTAATGTTAGTATTGTATTTATTTTTTTTTACTCTTTAAAATTTTTCTTTTCATGTTTGTATTTTAATTCCTTTTTACTAACTAATAGAATATAGTAACATTTTGCACAATTTTATTGCACACAGATAAGCTGCAAATGCTTTAGCAGTATAACTAAAGATTTTTTCCCCATTTTATTAAAAAAAGAAGATTTTTTTTATTATATTTAATTTTGCATTACTTGTATTTTTTATTTTTGTTTTTTTAAGTTTTGCTTTTTGACCCGGTTTCCACAACTATAATCATTTTACCATATTTTAACATTTCTTATTGCACACGTTGCAATGTTTTGGCAATAAATAGTTTTTCATGCTATTGAAGCTCACAAAATAGAAAAAACTGATATGAACCAGATGTGTTTGACAGAAGGACATAGAATGTGTGTGTTAGCAAAAGATAGGCAATGAAATAGAAACAAAAAACACAACAAGAGGATGGAAAAAAAAACAGAGCAGGAGGGGTCAGTGATGCATTTATACCTATGTGTTTTACAGTTTTACAATTGTATATTGTAGATAGTGGCTCAAGTGGCTCCAAATCCAGTTTTGCACAGCTGGAAACACGGCCGTTAAGCTCCGACCCTGGCAGAGAGCGAGGTACTGAATCAAAAGACTTTGCACCGTGTGAGCTACGTGCAGCTTTTAAAACTGGTAGCCAACACACACACACACACACACACACACAAGTTAGATTCTGGGCTGCTGAGCAGCATCTGTTGATTGTGACACTCTCGCTCACCTTTCTCTCTCATGTCTCATACATTTTTCATGGTGCCGGTTTTCTTCACCATGAGGGCCTAACTGACAGGAAAGAGAAATCCCCACCGTGCGAAGGGAGGAAGTGCTCAGACTAGTCTTCTGTTCGATCCTGTATGATTACGGATCCATAGTAATGTGACTGTAAATGTATGGCATTAGAAATATTTTCTAGATTGCGTTTCTGCGTGTACGCAAGCGAGCAGCGTCCTCCTGAACGCGTGTTTGTTTGTGTAGCGTCTATCAACTGAACTCTATTACACTACTGCCATCTGCTGGTAGAGCAACTCACTGCTGGGTCTCTGAATTGAGCTTTATAGCCTTATTCAGCATATTGCTTTACAAAATCATAAAATAATGAAGCATGACATTTAATGCTTGTTTCAGTGGCCTCAGGTCTCCTTTGTCTTCCTTCAAAGTTAGTACCGAGGCTTTTTGTCTTTGCTCTCCATTGTTTGGATGTCTAATAAACAAAAAGTCATTTTTTGATGGATGTGATTACACCATACTAGGTTTTTTCAATGTCTCTTTTAACCGCTGGCGTAATTTTAAAATCAAGAAAACAGCTTACTCATATTTTGAAACTTCTAAACCTTCCACCTTTAACTATTTTAACTTTGCGTTCTTTGCTTTTAACTGCTTCCAATGTAAAAGAGGCCAATCGTGACTCATTTCGGCTCTCGTCTCTCAGAATAATTTGCTTTTGTCTCCAGGTTATAAACAACATCCCTCATTGGTGTACGTGGTGTTTGTATGACCTCACATTGAAACTGAGAGGATTCATCATCTTAGGATTTCAGAATCCAATTTACCTTTAGGTTCCTCACAAGAATACCATCAAAAACGAGGGCCTTTTTAGTAAAAGAATGCTAGGATTGTGCCCTGCACACAGGATCATGGGTTAACATGGATCTAAACATGCCTTAATACCTTCCTTCCTTTGTGTGAATGCAGCATTTTCTCAAAGTCCACAGGGTGACTAACCTTCTTCCACATAATAATTCATATAGTGAGCAAAACATTGAGTTTCAGTCACTGGAGAAATGACCTCTGCCCTCTAAATGAATAAAAAGTCACTATAATCTGCTGTTATCGGTATATCAATATTGAGGAAGAAATCTAGAAGCTTCAGTGGGTGTGAAACAGCATTTGATTGACAGGCAAAGCTAACGGCAAAACACGGTACCTCTGCTATATCGTTTGGCATATTGTTTGTTTTCTTTTTGTATTATTTTTAAGAGTATGTGGTGAGAAAATAAATTGCTCAGACATTGGAAAATTGCTTCTCACACCAGCTTGTTAAAAAAGCCAATTATGTCAGCAGCGTAATGGCCATTGTCAAGCACAGTGGATTATTTGTGTCAGGGTCTTCATTTTCCAATTCATCCCGAACCCCATCTGGGTTAAAGAGAGAGAGAGAGAGTCCGGTAGAGCGTTGTGATATAACTGAGGAGAGGAGAGAGGTAGAAGGAGATGTCAAGTTTAGAGGACTAAAGTGACTGAGAGGGACCAAATTAAACCCACCTGGGATAAACGCATACTTGTAAGCCCCTGGGACGCACGGGAGCGGGCTCATGGGAGTTCTGTGTGGGGTTTGCGGAGATGTATTTAGCTTTCCGTTGGGACGGCACTCGGTGCAGTCTAGAGATACTGAGAGAGCGCAAAATTAGTACAGCCATGAAACATCCCGTATGCCAGAACTATTATAAATATTTGATGTAAAACATGACCACAGCAGTAGAGCGTTCCTCAAGACAAATGTGTGGACTATATTATCATAGATCTTGAGGGAAGATAAATGTGCCAAACAGCATTTTAAAATACCCATCAATGTTCTGGGGTTATGATACTTTTTTTTTAGAGGGTTGTTTGTTTTCTTTTTAGGGTTTGCTATTTTCCTGATTTGTTGTGTTTTCTCGTGTGTTTTTTTTTCTGTTTTGTTTTGCTCATTTTTCTGTTGTTTGTTTTTTTTATTCAGCTTTGTTTCTGTTTGTTGTTTAAAGTTTTTGATGTGGTTTTCTTTTCCTCCCTATTTTGTTTTGCTTATATATTTCTGTTATTGTTTTGTTGTTGTTTTTCTCATTTTGTTTTGTTTTGTTGTTTTTGTTTGTTTGTGAGAAGAATTTCAGTAGCATGTTTACGCTTAATACATCTGTGTTTATCTGTGACTTTTTTTTTTTTTTTAGGTGCAAAGGATGACGATAAGAAGATCCAGCAAGGTAGGCCTTTTGTGTATTATCATTTAAAGCTAAAGAAAAATGCGTAGACTAGTTTATCAAGGATCTTGAAGGAAGATAAATGTGCCAAACAGCATTTTAAAATATCCATCAATGTGCTGGGGTTATGATGCTTTTTTTTTTTTTTTCTCCTGTTGTTTGTTTTCTTTTTTGAGGTTTTTCTATTTTCCTGTTTTGTTGTTTTCTCTTTTTTTCTGTTGTTTGTTTTTATTCAGCTTTGTTTCTGTTTGTTTTTCAATGTTTTGTTGTGTTTTTCATTTCTTCCCATATTTTGTTTTGCTCCGATTTTTCTGTTATTGTTGTTCTTGTGTTTTTCTCATTTTTAATTTCTTCAGTTGTTTTTTTTTTTTTTTTTTGTTTTGTTGTTTTTGTTTTTGTTTTTTGTTTTATTTTGTTGTTTTTGTTTGTTTGTGAAAAGAATTTCAGTACCATGTTTACTCTTAATACATCTGTGTTTATCTGTGACTTTTTTTTTTTTAGGTGCAAAGGATGACGATAAGAAGATCCAGCAAGGTAGGCCTTTTGTGTATAATTGTTCAAAGCTAATGACAAATGTGTAGACTAGTGCCAAACAGCATTTTAAAACACCCATCAATGTGCTGGGGTTATGATACTTTTTTTTAGAGGGTTGTTTGTTTTCTTTTTTGAGGGTTTGCTATTTTCCTGATTTGTTGTTTTCTCTTTTTTTTGTTTTGTTTTGTTTTGCTCAAACTTTTTTTTGTTATTTGTTTGTATTCAGCTTTGTTTCTGTTTGGGTTTTTTATGTTTTGTTGTGTTTTTCACTTTTTTCCTATTTTGTTTTGCTTAGATTTTTCTGATTTGTTGTTGTTGTTGTTGTTGTTGTTGTTGCTTTTCTCATTTTGATTTTCTTCTGTTTTTTTTGTTTTGTTTTGTTGTTTTGGTTTGTTTGTGACAAGAATTTCAGTACCATGTTTACTTTACATACATCATCAATACATCTGTATTTTTCTGTGACTTTTTTTAGGTGCAAAGGATGACGATAAGAAGATCCAGCAAGGTAGGCCTTTTGTAAATGATCGTTTAAAGCTAAAGACAAATGCGTTACTGTGACTAGTTTATCAAGAATCTTGAAAAAAGATAAATGTGCCAAACAGCATTTTAACATACCCATCAGTTTGCTGGGGTTATGATACTGTAGTAGTGTTGTTGTTGTTGTTGTTGTTGTTGTTTAGGGGGTTGTTTGTTTTCTTAATGAGGTTTGCTTTTTTTGTTGTGTTTTCTCATGTTTTTTTTTTTTCTGTTTTGTTTTGCTTAGACATTTTTTCTGTTGTTTAGTTTTGTTCAGTTTTGTTTTTGTGTTTGTCTTTTCTGTTTTGTTGCATTTGTCTCATTTTTTTTCTTTTATTTTGCTTAGATTTTTCTGTTGTTACTTGTTTGTGTTTTTCTAATTTTTTTGTTTTTCTTCTGTTTTTTTTTTTTTATTTTGTTTTGTTTGTTTGTGACAAGAATTTCAGTGCATGTTTACTCTTAATCTGTATTTATCTGGGACTCTTTTTTCAGGTGAAAAGGATGATGATAAGAAGATCCAGCAAGGTACAGTAGGCCTTTTGTGTATTATTGTTCAAAGCTAGAGACAAAAGTGTTGACTACGTTACCAAGGATCTTGAAGGAATATAAATGTACCAAATATTTAAAATACCCTGCTAGGGTGATGATACTGAAGTAGTGATTTTTTTTTTTTTTTTTAGGGGGTTGTTTGTTTTCTTTTTGGGGTTTGCTTTTTCTACATCTGTGTTACATCTGTGTTTATCTGTGACCCTATTTTTAGGTGCAAAGGATGACGATAAGAGCCAGCCAGGTAGGCCTTTTGTGTATGATTGTTTAAAGCTAAAGACAAATGCATGGACCACTATATTTTGACTTCTTTTTGGGTTTGCTTTTTTACTGTTTTGTTGTTTTGTCTTTTTTTCTGTTGTATTTTGCTTAGATATTTTTTTCTGCTGTTTGTTTTTATTAAGTTTTGTTTCAGTTTTTTGATTTGTTTTGTTGCATTTTTCTTTCTTTGTTGTTTGTTTTGCTTGTTTGTTTTTTTTTGTGGTGTTTTTTTTTTTTTTGTTGTTGTTGTTGTTTTAATCATTTATTGTTTTATTTGTTTAGTTTACTACTACTAATAATAATAATAGTATTTATCTGTGGCTCTTTTTTTTTTTAGTTGAAAAGGATGACGATAACAAGAGCCAGCCAGGTAGGCCTTTTGTGAATGATCATTCAAAGGACTACTTTGGACTAATTTGTCAAGGATCTTGAAGGAAAATAAATCTCCCAAAAAGCATTTTGACATACCCATCATTGTGCTGGGGTTATGATACTGTAGTACTGATTTTTTTGTTTCCCCCTCTGGATTGTTTTCTGGTTTTGTTTTGCTTAGACTTTCTTCTGTTGTTTAGCTTGATTCTTTGTTTTGCTTTTTCCCAGTTTTGTTGTGTTTTTCTCATGTTTTTTTTTTTTTTTTTTAAGCTTAGACTCTTTCTGTGTTTTTTTTTTTTTGTTTTGTTTCTCCTTTTTCATTTTGTTTGTTTGTTTTGTTTTGCTTAGATTTTTCTGATTCTTTTTTTTTTGTTTTATTTGTTTTGTTTTGCTTATTTCTTTGTTTTCCTCTTTTTTTTTTGGTTGTTTTTTCTTCTTTTTTTTGTGACAGAAGAATTTTAGTAACATGTTTGCTCATTAGAAGTATGTGTTTATCTTTGACTGTCTTTTTTTTTTCCTTTTAGATGAAAAGCCGGATGAAGAAATGATGAGCCAACAAGGTAGGCCTTTCGTGTATGATTAACGTTTAAAGCTAAGAGCATTTTGTTTTTCCTGACATTTACCTTTTTGTACAAAACCCTGAGACAGGGTCGTTTCCGAGTAGTTATAGTTTACAAGCAAGAAGAGCAGGTCTGCAGATTTGCTTAAGTGCTTGTCTCTTCTGAAAGACACATCATTAAAATGTTCCTGTGCCTTTTTATCCTAGTATTTAACTAGCGTTATCTGTCTTATCATCAAAGTTTAGAAGCAACATCAATTTGTCTGTATTTATTAATCTGCTACATTATTTTATCTGCTACAGCTTACTGATTGGCTTGTTCAAGTTCAACTCCACAACTAGAACCAAACAACATCCTGAGTTGAAATAGCTGAAACTTTTCTAACTATATTGAAGATGGGATTAAATAATTTGTCTGATGCTGTAATATCAAATTTTAATATTAAAATCATCCTCAGTGAGTCATTAAGAAAAAGACTTGTTTGATAATCAAACATCAGCTGGAGTCTTTCCTGTTCCTCTTCACAGAGGAATTTGTGCTTTCATTTCTGCTTGCCAGCAGCAGGAGTGATTAGATAACAATCATCCTCTCTTCTTTAATATGGGATTAGCCACTGCAGTCTGATGAAAGGACCAAAAAAGATTTTTCTTGCTTGTTTTTTTTTTTTTCTTCTTCTTCTTTTTTTTTTTTAAGGCGGATTTAAGAAGAAAGACACAAATCTTGTCATTAAGTTCTTCTCTTGTTTGATTTCAGAGGAATCAAATGAGGATGTGCCGATGGAAAGCCAGAAGCTAGGTTTGTCATCATTCTGTTTTTCCCATTAAATATGGATTACCACAAGCACCAATCAGATGATGCTTACCAACACATACAGTGGCCCCTACAAAGTTAAAAACTTAAAACACACTTAAAAATGTATGAAATTGCATTAGATAACAAAATATCAGATTATTTTAAGACATACAGCATGCTTTTCATAAGTTTCTAAGGTTTTAATTAATAAAACAAGAGATTTTAGTATTCAAAATGATTGGGTCATTCTATAATTAGGGGTACATTTAGAATTTGACAACGTGAAGAAAAAAGTTTTCCTGTTTCCCGAAAACCCAAACATGACCTTACATAGCTGCTTTGAAACAATCAATATTGCGTAAAGTGCTATATAAATAAAGGTGATCTGTAGGAATAAGTGCATAAAATACCATCTATGTTTGCTACTGTCCACCATGTTACCTTTACTGGGTAACACAGTTGACAGGTAACTTAGTTGACATTTTTAGTCTTTTGGGCCTATGCGCAACATGGAAGCCTAGAGCTACTGAGTATATGGTATGTTTAGAAATATATTTTCATAAACAAAACATAAGTTTTAGTTAAATTATCTTGTTAAAATTTGTAGCAATAATACTTGTGTAACACTGTTGACAGTCATTGAATTCACTCTTGACACAGGTTTGCTAGTTTAACCAATATTAGGGGAAAAAGAGAGAACATAACTTCTAGTGTTTCATCCATGTGCTTCTAGAGGAAATATCATCATACTGTGCAAATTATGTGAGAATGGGACAAACCATTCCCTTTTGTTTTGGGTTTTCTAGTGGGTAACTTAGTTGACATTGGTTTTTTGGACACAAATAAAACAAGTTATATCACAATAAACACTTATTATTTTTGAAGCGCACACCCAAATGTCTTGATAACCTAATCTAACTGAAGGCAAAACTATGAAACTAATTTATATTTGAGGTAATTTTCATGCTTAAATGCAAAGTACAGAGTACTTTACAAAATCGGACAGCTGAATACCAAGGCTATATGTGATATGAACATCATGATGTGGCTTTTTTAACATATAGTAGTGTGATTGGGAAAAATATAATTGTGTAATAGAAAATTAAGCATCGGGGCTTTATATTGAAG
Source organism: Cirrhinus mrigala (assembly GCA_036247105.1). NCBI lineage: Eukaryota > Metazoa > Chordata > Actinopteri > Cypriniformes > Cyprinidae > Cirrhinus > Cirrhinus mrigala. The sequence continues at coordinate 25,378,261 of CM070019.1, forward strand.
AAAATGTATTAAAAATATACTTCACGGGCATGAGATGTACCCATAATTATAGAATGACCCTATTAAATAAAGTATTTGGACACGTTCTGGTTCACTTAACACCTTCAGCACATTTGTTTGGATGTCATTTGGTTCAGTACTTGACATCCATACATATTTATGATATCCATACATATTTAGTAATGACTATGTACCAGTACATTTTCAGACCACTTCATACTTTCTGATTTGTCATAATATCCAGTAGCCTAGAACAACAGAAATCAGAAAACATGCAAAATAGGTCAGTCTTTGCAGTTCAGAATGCGTAGATCTCACTCAAACACATGGAGTCTGCATGCTAGTGAGCGAGAAAATTCGCTGGGTCTCTCCACAGTCTTTACGCTTCATGTGTCACGCTGTACCCATTCACAGAAGGATCTGGATTGGCTCTGTTGTCCTTGAACTTGTCTCATTACGGACAGGGAGAGTGGCTGTCAGATACAGTTATTACCGTGACGCTCGTGTGCGTGCGTGAGTGTGTTTTGGGGGTGCATCTGTTTAATGAGACACCTCGCTCCAATCCACACGAATGTACACAGACAGACATCAGAACATGTGCATCGACAGACACACACCACTGCACACGCTGAAATGATGGCTTGTACACACACACATACGCTCAGAGGCGCATGGCCCGACTCCCTCTGGGTATTCATGTGGTGCGATAGAAACTTTACGTTCAAACCCCGAGGACAAACCCAACCGCAGCCTGCCTCTGCTCGAGCTTGCACTTAATGTCACTTTGACTGCAGAGCTCTGAATTGCACTTGCACACTCATAAGCCGCTGTTTTGTTTTGCGTTGGAAGTATCGACTTGGTACCGAAGTACCAGTGCGTTTTGACATCCTTATCGCCAACTTTTGATTTACTTTTCCCCTACCAGCACTGACAGCTGTAGCTATGAGCATTATTAATAGTAGTCTCGCCAGGCAGAGGAGGCAAAGCAAATGTTCTGCTTGGACCCAACCCAAGAGCCAAAGATACTTGCAATTATGTTCCCTGGAGAAAAGCAAAACAGAGAGGTTTTTAAGACCAGGTGAGGCAGAGCTGGAGATTGTGCAAGACAGAGGCTAAATCTGAATTTACCTGAGTGCCGAGCACCTGCGAAGCATGAATCACGAGTGCCGACCAGCACATAAAAATGTATCTGAGTTGTTTTTGTTTTGTTTTTTATGTATGTTTGTTCATTCATGTGTTTTTCTATGAATTTTGTATTATTTTCATTTGTTTTATATATCTCAGGGGCATTTCCTCTAAGGAGGCAAGGGAGGCAGTGTCTCCTCAAAATATTGGATGAGACAAAAATATGTCGTACAAAAATACGCCAGTATTATAAAACATAATATTAAAAAGTGTATAAATCACTCGTTTTTCTAAAGAAAAATTGTCCAACAGCAACACCAGCAGGTAAAGTTGGATATGGCTAATTATTTTTTGCTGTGATTGGTTCATGCAATAAATCTTGCCTCTTGTGTTTGTGCGCATTCCATGTTCGCAAATCTTTCTGAATGAACAATGTAATGACATTAATGGGAAAACTAATTTAATAACGTAAGTAAACAGCTCACACATTTAGATATAACCACTTTTTTACATAAAAATATGACCTAAAATGGCATGAAAACATGTTCTCACTAAATTTTTAGTGAGTAATAGGCTTGGTGAAATTTAAAGCAAATCACTGTGTCTGTGACCAATATTTAACAACCTTTGATGACTGATGATCCGAAAAATTCAAAAATAATTAAAAGTTAACTATGAAAAAGAATAGCTGCATATGAGCTCACAAATAAAATATATTGTTTACATTGTTACTGCCTTGAGTTATTATATTGAAATAAATGTAAAATGCTCAAAAACACTAACTTGATTAGATTCATACTTGGCTTTAATAAACAGAATATTAATAAAATAAAAAAATTAAATTAAAAATTAAAAAAAATTACAAACTACCTTTTTTCATTTATTTTTATTTTATTTTATTTTATTTATTTATTTATTTTTCAGTGTCTTCTTTCTCGTTTTATTATTGGTACCAATAACCCATCTGCTTCCATACTTTTTTTTAAATATGGTCGTACTGTATATCATTGTTATCATTATTAATATGTAACACAACTGTAAATTAATAATTACTATTATTATTATTTTTTCCACCTTCTTTTTTCCTTCTTTCTCTCTTTTCTTTCTGTATAGGCTGTGAAAAATGTTTTCAACACACATTCTATGTTTATTCATATATGTGACCCTAAACCACAAAAAAAGATTTATGCATCATATGAAAGCTGTCTAAATAAGCTTTCCATTGATGTATGGTTTGTTAGGATAGGACAATATTTGTCCGAGATACAACTATTTGAAAATCTAGAATCTGAGGGTGCAAAAAAATCAAAATATTGAAAAAATCACCTTTAAAGTTGTCCAAATGAAGTTCTTAGCAAAGCATATTATTGATCAAAAATTAAGTTTTGATATATTTATGGTAGGAAATTTACAAAATATCTTCATGGAACATGATCTTTACTTAATATCCTAATGATTTTTAGCATTAAAAAAATCTATAATTTTGACCTATACAATATATTTTTGGCCATTGCTAGAAATATACCCGTTCTACTTACGACTGATTTTGTGGTCCAGGGTCACATATCTATATTTGCTTTTGATTCCTTTTTGTTGTTGTTACTGTTGTTGTGGTTGTTGTTTTTTTTTTTTTTTTTTTTTGTACCTTATGTCTACTGTCATTTCTCAATTTGTCACATTTTTCACATTTTCTAAAGAAATAAATAGAATAGAAAAGAACAGAATATTGATGACATTGTTAATGTAAAAATATAAAATAGAATTGTGTGGGGGGTTTTTTTCTGATAGTGTAAATAGTGTTTATTTAACCAAGAAAATGTGACTGGGACATGAATTTACATTTGATCAAAAAAAAAAAAAAAAGTATATATATTTTTCCAAATATTTTTATTATATGTGGCCATATATCTGTGTGCAAGCAGCATCACATCCTACTGATAAAGAGTTTGTCTGAATTTTACCTCCATGCACAAGCTGTTTCACACACAACCATGGAAGGATAATTCATACCCTGGCTGAATACATCTCATTTCAGCAGGAAAAACAAACCAAGCTTGGGAAAAATAAACAATTTATCTTCAAAATGAATGACACCCATATTGTTGTTTCTGTCTTGGTGTATCATTCTAAGGTGCATGTGGGTCTCTTGGGTGTCCAGATATTTCTTGAGACAAGTGTAATTGTTTTTCTGTTTGTTTTCCAAAGACGAGAGCTCTGGTGGTGAACCCATGGAAGAGGAGAAACCTCCTGAAAAGAAAGACCCTAAAGGTAACATCATCATTCTGCCTGCTCCCAGATTTCGGTCTAGCTTTTGATTGAAATTCAAACAGAAATTGTAAGCATAAGCATAACTTTGACTATTTTTGATTAACACACTCTTAAAAATACAGTTGAGGTCAAAGGATAACATATGCCTTTTTTTAATTATTTCTTTTTATTATTTTACCAAAAAAAGAAGGATCATACAAAATGCATGTTGTTTTTATTTAGTACTGACCTGAATAAGATATTTCACAAGAGAAAATGACAGTTGAATTTATAAAAAATGACCCCATTCAAAAGTTTGTGTTCTAACCTGAATGATCCACAGCTGTATTTTTTTGTTTAGTGATTGTTGTTCAATAGTTCATTGCTAATTTTGCTTTTCATTTCCACAGTCTCTTATACTCACCAAGGCAATATTAATGATCAAAAATATAGTAAAAACAGTAATATTTTAGAATATTGTTAAAATTTTAAATAACCATGTTCTATTTTAATATATTTTTAAATGCAATTTATTCTACTAAATTTTTAGCAGCCATTACTCCAGTCTTCACTGTTGCAAGATCCTTCAGAAATCATTTAAATATGCTGATTTGGTGGATATCAATATTTATAACAATTAACAGCCAGGCTTCTGTAACATAAAAGAACTCTCATTTTCAATTAATCAGTTCATGCAGGAACAGAGATTGTGTATGCCACAACTAGTGTTGGGAAATATAAAGAAAACACAATATGTAAATATTTTTAGTGTATTTAAAAACAGAAAATGGCATATCCAGCATTCAAGTTTCACAATATGCATATGTGCAAATATTTCAGTGTAATATTTGTTACCACCTGTGGTTTTAAAATGAGGTAAATATAATTTTAATATTCAAATAAAACTTGCACCACTGACAGTAAGTGATAAAACAGTTTTGACATCTTGGGTTTAATATTTGAAATCAGCTTTCCCACACCACAGAAATACTTTCACTTAAAAAATTAGCAATAAAGTGAGCAATCTGGGCTCCTCTTGGGATGCAGTGAGATCAAGAGTCCTCGGGCGGCTGGTTATTAGGGCGGCTGTTACGAGTGTGTGTGTGGGTGATATAAGTCTTTCCTCAGACTTTCCTGCAGGACGCTACATGAGTCTCGGTATCTGTAAGTGAAGGACGGAGGCCTCCAGGGCTCCATATTGCCCAGGTGGTGCGATATGAGCCTCACACAAACAGCCAAACTACCCCACACACTTCCCACTCCTCCATTGATTATGTGAACGCATGTCTGTGTCCCTCAGAACTGCGACTTCAAACGCTTTCCACGCAGATGGAGTCAGGGTGGACACGTGTGCATTAAATCCTGTTTTGTGTCTTTCATCTGATGGAGTGTGTGTGTGTGTGTGTGGGCGAGGGCAAAATTGATGTCTTTTGCGGCCTTGTATCCCACTCCAGAGCAGACACAGGTGTTGGCTGGAACCGCACAGATGGATACTCTGACTCTCCATCCCTTTAAAAGAGAGAGAGGGATGAGATGGGAGGGAGAGAGACCCAAACACAAATTAAAGGCATTAGGCTGAAACAGCTGCTCCAGTTCACCCCAAAGTGGCGGCTTAATACCGCTCGGTCTTAAGCAATGGGTCGCCTATTTCCTCTCCATTAAAACCATCATTTAGAACTCATCAAGTTAATCTGAGTGCTCGTCCACCAATATTTCATCTCACAATATGTACAGTTATTCAATCTTATTGCACACTCCTTTCATGTATAGCCGTTTTCAGTGAGTGTAGTGATTTGTTGGCTCAAACATCACATTTGTTGTACTTTTGAGTATAAAACATAAGAAATGCTAAGCCCATGGAGCTTCAAACTATAATCTGTAATTTTTTACTGTTGAAATAAAAAATAAAATAAAATGTAGTATAATATTAATTTTGTTGGCTTAAAAAGTTTTATTTATTGTTATTACAGTTGAACCCTTTCCAACAATGACTGTATGATTTTGAGATCCATCTTTTCACACTGCGGACAACTGAGGGACTCGTATGCAACTATTACAGAAGGTTCAAACGGTCACTGATGCTCCACAAGGAAAAACGATGCATTGAGCCTGGGGGGTGAAAACTTTTAAACAGAATGGAGATGTGTACATTTTTCTTATTTTGCCTAAATATCATATTTATTAATTTAGTACTGCCTTTCAGAGGCTACAGGAGATACTTGCATGTTTCCCCGAAGACAAAATAAGTATACCCTGATCTTCAAATTCAAAATGTTTTCACCCCCGGCTCTTAATGCATGGTTTTTCCCTCTGGAGCATCAGTGAGCATTTGAACCTTCTGTAATAGTTGCATATGAGTCCCTCAGTTGTCCTCAGTGTGAAAAGATGGATCTCAAAATCATACAGTCATTGTTGGAAAGGGTTCAAATACACAGAAATTCTGGAAAACCAAATTTATAGGACCTGAAGTTTTTTTTTCTGGAGAACAGCAGGCAGTTTAACTGTTCAGGACAAACAAGGGACTCATGAACAACTATCACTAAACAAAAACAAACCACAGCTGTGGATCATTCAGATAACAACACAGTATTAAGAATCAAGGGTGTGTAAACTTTTGAATTGGGTAATTTTTATTAACTTAATTATTATTTTCTCTTGTGGACTATATGTAAACATCTTTTATGTGAAATATCTTACTCAGGTCAGTACTAAATAAACAATAACATGCATTTTGTATGATCTTTCTTATTTTGGTAAAAATTAACATTGCAAAAGATTATGAAAGGGGGAACCTCCGTTCTAAAGTCTTTTGCTGACCAATGTGACAGTAGAGACTTAAGGTTTATGAAGAAAATAAATATTTTTCTTCATCAGTGGATAATAGAAAAAAAATATTAAGCAGCACATTTATATTCAGCATTTGTAATAATAAGAAATGCTTTTTGATCACAGCATATTAGAGTGATTTCTGATGAATCATGTGACACTGAAGACTGAAGTAAAGGCTGCTGAAAATTCTGCTTTGCCATCACAGGAATAAATTACATTTTAAAATATATTTAAATTGAAAACAGTTATTTTAAATTGTAATAATATTTGAAAATATTGCTCAGCTTTGGTAACATAAGAATCTTTAAAAATATTACAGTATCTTACAAACCTCATTATATTAAAAAGCATTATCTCTTATTGGTCTTATTAATAAGAACAAAACATTCAGAAGAAATATATTAAAAAAGAAAGAAAGAGAAAAAAGGCGGCTTAATTATATTTTAATGATTTCACATTGGTGCCTAAGCACACTTTTCATCATGGTAAAATCACTGTAACAGTCTCTCTCGCTGCTTAATGCCTTTGTGTTAAATGGACTGCTGAATGCAAAGCGTTTTTGGCTGTCATACTCTATTTGTTAAATTAAAATGGAAACCGTGTCTACACGACAGAAGATGCACCATTTATAAAAACAAGCACATTTTTCACATTTCGTGTTTCTTCATCGCTCTTTCTTAATGCAGTCCTGCCTACCAAAAGCCAACTAAAGTGACAGCTGAAATTTACTGAAGGCTGAGTGATGTAAATTCTGATCAGTTTTAAATAAATTTACTTTATCAATTTCGACAAGTTCCACAAATGTCAACAAGCTAGCCAAGCAGGTTTGATTCCCCACAGGATCCACCAGCTCTAATGCAAGGTTTAATCCTCATTTTTTAAATAACTCACACGCAGACAGAGATCATAGACTCTCATTCTCATGTATATACCCTGAGAGCACCTGAAAGGACATGACTAATCAAAGGCTTAAGCCATGATCAGTGCCATACATACAAATCCACAACACACACAGAAGAACATCTGCTGCATCCAGTCGGGTACCAGAGAAAGGCTCTCCGTCTCCCAGATGCTGCTAGTTTTACCAGCCGTCCCTGATCAATTAAACGCCTACAGCAATTTCTTCAATGAGAGTGAGAGTGAAGGACTGAAAATTTACATTCAGTTTCCACTTTTACTTGGTTTCTCACTGTAAAAATGTCAGTCAAATCTTAGACTTTGCAATAAGGAGGCAGTTGCAGTGACGGTAGAATACTAATAACAGAAATCCAGCAAATATTCTGTTAAAAGTTAATAAAACATGATTACTCTACTTCTGACTGCATGTCTTCAACTAGAAGTGGGGCATACTGAGTTTTTTCATAATAACCCATGACACATTACCCAATGCAGAGAACTCAGTGCTCTGTGATGTTGTTCAAAGCTTAGAAGATATTTCTTTCGTTGCAGACTACGTAATGTTTTCTTTTTCTTTTTAACTGATATTGACATTTTCACATGTTTCTCCCAGATGCATGTTATTTATGTGTGTCTCTTTGGGTTTTAGTGGAGCCGAGTCCAACAGCAGAGAAGAAACTTAAACAAGAGAGCAAAAATGAGAAGGAGAAGAAAGAGGGCAAGGGAGAAGACCCACAAGTTGCAGGTAAGATTTACACATCATTCACACACTGTTTTTCCCCACAGGATGTAGAAGAAACATGTAAATACAGACAGATCATATAAAAGATATTTATACGATTAAAATGAGATACACATTAAACAACATTAAAGATGATGTGATTTTATGATACAATACTTCATATTATCCAGCTTAATAGTAGGAGATGATTATAAATATCCCTTTTGTGGTTTCTTTTCCTTCAATAAGTGTAAACACTGACTTAAAAGTTGATAATCTGAATATCTATATACAATAATTAGCATGACTGCTATAATCTGATGGTTGTGCATCTTAATACCAGCTCTAGCTTTATATCTATCACACTTTTTATATTGGGAATCTGGTTGTTCCTCTCACTGATAAGGCCACTAATGATGTATAGATAGTTACAAGTAAAATTGCTCTAAATTCACTGAAAGTTTAATTAGATTTGGAAAGTTTTCTGACTTGATAACTATAACAACACTGATCAAAGGAGAGCTGAGGAACTGGTATATGAAATTATGAAATCATAATGACAAAAGTCTCTCATTCTAATGGACTAAGTAAGCCATTAAAAATGAATGTCATTAGACACAAAAAATAAAATCTTGTGGCATCTGCAAACAAATGAATAACCTTTTCTTTTTCTTTTTTTTTTTTTTTTTTTTTTTAACTACTGTAGCTGACTAACATTTTTCCAGAAATTATTCAGATACTTGCTATGTCAATTTTGAATAGTATATGTGTTGTTTTTAATGCTGTCAAAATTAGCATGTCAATGCAGGCGATTATTTTTTCCAGTTTAACACCGTTAATGCAGGGGTGGAGCTAGGTGTCCACCCCACTCACAACTGCTGCTTCTGTGTCTTGACAAGAATCGCATTTATTTAGATCCAGAATGTCTTTACGAAAACATCAAACGGGAGACTTTTTAGACACAGACTCAACGTCGCCTCAGCGCCAGGCGCTAGCCAAATGAGTGCGGAAACGGTACAGGAGACGAGGGAGCGTCAGAACAACAGTGAACTGCGGTCAGATGAGATGTTGTCAGGCCATATGTCAGTAAAAGCAAATTTTACTGTCCTGTCAGCTGTTATTCTGTGCTCGTAGCATGTGTGCTTCAATTGCACGCACTGTGTCATTTCATATTAAAGCGTGAATAAAACTACAAGCAGGCATGTCAGATCTGCGCCACATTCAGCAGCGGCAGCTCTTAAAGTATTAGCAGCCAAATAACCTTATAACCCAGCTGCTGTGATGTCTATTAATCAAAGAGCAAAAGAAAAAAGAGGAAATCAATAACTTTTGTAGCTTTAAGCATTCATCTATATTTAATTTAAATTTAGTGTTTGGCAACTTTATTCAATTTCTGTGTATTTCCTACTTGCTGAAGGGCACAGGTAAATATGACATTTATTGTAATGGGTTTATGTGAAGATTTTAAGTTCACTTATATTTAAAGTTGTTATTTTTTAAAGTTTAATAATTGTTAAAAATTGATAGCTCTCAATTATAATGTAATGTTGAATGGCTATAGTCAATGGTTCAGTATTAGGGAAAAAAGAAACAAACAGGAGAAATCAGTAGTATTGGTATCAGTGATACTCACCTTCAGTCATTAAAAAGGCATTGAACAAATATTAAAAATACACTGTCTTTATGTTGTTTCTACATTAATTTGAAGATTGAATGTGAAATTATTGCAACATAAAAGTATATTTAAAAACTTTAATGTTAGGTGGGATCAGTTGTGTTTAATTTCAGAAAAAGTGTGCGATTAATAAGGTAAATTTTTAGTGGCACTTTAAAATAAGGTTTCATTAGTTTTTTTTAGTTTTTTTATATTATTATTATTATTTTATAAGTTTTAGAAGTTGTATTAACAAAAACAAATAAAAAACAAACAAACAAAAAAAAAAACAATAACCAACATAGGATAAGAAAATACATATTTACACCCACACCCACAAAAAAAAAAAAAAAAAAACTGGACTACCTCAATTAACAAATATATACAGCATAATTATTAAAAAATATGAACATAAATGACAATATTCACAATTTTTTTTTATAAATCCAATAGTATATATATATATATATATATATATATATATATATATATATATATATATATATAATATATATATTAAAAAAATAGAAAGGGAGGTTTACAGAATACAGAAGTTAAATTTCCAAGAGTCTCAAGGTAACATTCCATTAGTTAATGTTAGTTAATGTAATAACTAATATGAACAGACAATGCAATACAATATTTATTAATCTTTGTTAATGTTAGTTAATGAAAATAGTTGTTCATTGTTCATGTTAGTTCACAGTGCATTAACTAATGTTAAAAAACACAACTTTTGATTTTAACACTGCATTAGTAAATGCTGAAATGAACTAAGATTAGTAAATTCGGTAGAAGTATTGTTCATTCTTAATTCATGTTAACTAAAGCAGTAAATTAATGTTAAATAGTGAACCTTATTGTAAAGTGTTGCCAATTTTTTAATTAATTGACAGCAGTAGTTGTTTTATCATTTTAAATGTATGCTTAAAATGAAGTCTTTCTACCGTTGCAATGCTGTTTGATGTAATATATTGTTATCTAATGTAATTGTGTTCGTAATGGCAATCAGCAGCCCTCTAAAGTCATTACAGGTTTCCTGCAGGAATTGACTGCTTGGAAGCCTCTATTCCTGTTATCAAGATGTGACAGTCAATTTTTTTACTCTCAAAAAAAGCATTTTGTATTTTGATTGTGTATCGATTGATTGTTTTCTATGTGTATGTGTGCTGAGATTGAAATTTTCTGAAAAGCCTCTGTGCAGAAATTGGAAGCATCTCCAGAGTCCGTCGTGATGGCTGGTTAGCAGCTTAGATGCCAAGGAATTTCTTAATCTCTCAATTTGTCATGAAAATCCTCTTAGTAAAGCCATTACAGGTTTTCAAATCTGGCATTGTGTGTGTTTGCCCATTTTTTTTTTAAAACTCGCCAAACATACAAAGCGCTGACGTCTTGATACGAGCCTGCTATCTGTGACCGCACAGCCTTGTTAAACGCAGACAACTTAAAAACTGAAAACAAAAACACAGCGTAGTGTTTTCTCACAGGCGTATGCTGTCAAAAAATTGTCAGCCGTTTGAGGCAGTATGAGAGGGCAGAAGAAACAGCTGTCGTGTTTTTAATCTTCTAAGTTTCATGCAGGAGATCCAGTAGTTTAATGCACTTCTCCTGCATTTGGCAGATAGTAAATACACCATGTGCGCGCGCGCGTGTGTGTGCGCGTGGCACCTCAGGCAACAGATGAGCATCATCAAGGCCCGCTCTCTCCTTTTGCCATTTTCTTGATCGATTACTCAGTCTCAGATGAGGCTGTCCTCCCCTCACTCTCGAGGGCAGGGCTTCAAATTTGTCTCAGAGCCCCATTATTAAAAATGATAACTGTAATCTCACCGGCTGCCGGATCTGAATGAGGAAATAAAGGGACGGTAATTCTGAACTGGATGAATTATGAATAGAGCTTTTTGAGAAGTGAGCAAATCTGAAAGGACAATGTTATTGGATTAGTATTGTTTTTTTTTTATCCATTAATATGTTAATCTGTCTCGTTCTGTCAAGGGGACGACAAAGGGGGTGGCCCAGAAAAGAAGATGCAGACAGGCCAGCCTGATGAACCGGAAAAACAGATGGAAGGTAAGACTAGTATGATCACCTAATTAAACGGAGAGATGTACATGGCACATTCCACGTATGCTTCTTTCTTTAAAAGAATAATCTGCCCAAAAATGAAAATTTTGTCATGATTTATCCTCATGTTGTTCTTCAGTGTGAACAATTTTTTGAAGAATGATGGCTTTGGTTCCCATTGGACAAAAAAAGTTAAAGTCAATATGATCAGAAACTGTTTTTCTTAAATACAGATGTGTAATAATGTTAGTTTGAGTACATTTTTATAATTTTCATTTTGGGCTTGACTGTCCCTTTATAGCTTTAGAAGATACATCCAATGAATTTGTTGTAATGTAAAATTATTTATTATTTATTATAACTTAAATACAAGCTTATCAAACATTGATAGTATATTGAACGTTTCTAAGTACCCATAAAACTAACAGTTTGATTTAAGCTGAAATTGCAACCCTTTTTACTCATTCTAAAGTACTTTTTACAATTACTTTTATTCATTATAATTTTTAGTTTAAGTGTAGTTTTTATTTTATTATACACTGCCAGTCAAAAGTTTTTGAACAGTAAGATTTTTAATGTTTTTTAAAAAAGCCTCTACTGCTCTACCAAGCCTGCATTTATTTGATCCAAAGTACAGCAAAACAGTAAAATTTTGAGATATTTTTACTATTTAAAATACCTTAAAATGTAATTTATTCCTGTGATTTCAAAGCTGAATTTTTTACATCATTACTCTATCCACATGATCCTTTAGAAATCATTCTTATATTCTGATTTGCTGCTCAAAAATCATTTATTATTATTATTATTATGTTGAAAACAGTGGAGTAGAATTATTTCAGGTTTCTTTGATGTACAGAAAGTTCAGAAGAACTTTTATCTGAAATAGAAATCTTTAGTAGCATTATAAATGTCTTTATAATCACTTTTGATCAATTTAAAGCATTGTTGCTAAATAAAAGTATTCAATTCTGTAATTTCTTTCCCAGTAAATAAATAAATAAAAATGACACCAAGCTTTTGAATGGTGTAGTGTATAATGTTACAAAAGCTTTTAATTTCAGATAAATTCTGATCTTTGGATCTTTCTATTCATGAAAGATTCCTAAAAAAATGTACTCAAATGTTTTAAATATTGGTAATAATAATACATTATTTCTTAAACAGCAATTTAGCATATTAGAATGATTTCTGAAGGATCATGTGACACTGAAGACTGGAGTAATGAGGCTGAAAATGTAGCTTTGATCACAGGAATAAATTGCATTTTAAAATATATTCAAATGCAAAGCAGTTATTTTAAATAGATATTGTAAATATTTCACAACATTACTGCTTTTGCTGTATTTTGTGAGGCTTTTGTGAGAATAAATGCAGGCTTGGTGAGCAGAAGATAATTCTTTAAAAACACTAAAAATCGTTTATTTTTGGATTTTTCTTTAAAATTTATGTTTATTAAAATGTATTAAAAAATCAGGGTTTAAAATTATATTCTACAAATTTTGTTATAAGGGTTGCAAAAAGTCTCAAAAAATTAATAGAAGATAAAACCTACTGGCTATTTGAAATGTTAAAAAAAAAAAAAAAATCCCTATTTTATACCCTATTTATGGTAAGTGAAAGCGCTACATTAAGTCTTAATATAAAGCAAGGCTACACTGAACCACACACACACAATAGTATAAATACACAGAGGCATGCCTGGAACGTGTTCACATATTCATTCAATTATGCCCACTATTTGTGTACACAAAACTTGATTAAGGTGTTATGTACACAGATAATGGATAACGATTCCCATTTAGACACAAGCGACAGACTAATACGCACACACAAGCACGGCAGTACCAGATGTTAAACACGGAGAAGTTGAGATCGATACAACATATTTAAGAGGGTAAAGCCAAGCTCAACACCTCACCATACGGTGCTTTTAACAAAAACACGCTCACATTCACGCACAAACAGCCTTTCAATAACACCTCAGCCGAGTGTTTGTGAACGCTCTTGGCACATGGTCATTAGGGCATTGCTGCCAATTTTAAGCAGGTGTGTCGGCTTGTGTAACTTATAAAGTCTAATGGTTGTGCATGTGTTAGCATGGGATTGGCTTTTGAATAAAAGCATCTACTAAATGACTGACTTGCATGGAAGCAAGCAACACAAATAAGGAGCCCTCTGTTCGAGAGTCTGCATCAATATTAAAAACGTCAAATTGTTTGCTCAGTAAAGTGCCTAGACTTGTTTACTTTTTGAAATTGTGTTCGAAGTGAATCTCACGTTCGACTTGTTCACATGCTTTTCCCCTCAACAGGCCCTGTACGGTTGACTCGATAAGTTTGTGAAAGATTCATAAATTAAACAAAGTTCTCTTAGCCTGGAGGTACCTATGAATAAGTCTGGCTTTGCTAATGGAGGGCGGTTTTTTTTTCGTCCGTGGTGTATTGCGGTTCCTGCGGTGGGAGTCGATATCGCCTCTTCGCCTGCATGCAGGTGAGATTTACTGCGACGGCTGCTGAGCCTCAGTGGCTCTGAATCCAATCAGAGTTTCTCTCCTCATCTCTCACCGTCTGACTGATGAAGGTGGGGCTTTTTCACTCTGTCGCACCAGCCGCGGTTCAGCCTGTTTCTGCATGTCTTTTCTGATTACATATTGCAAACCGCAAGACTTATTTTGCTTGATTAAATCTCATGTTACAGTGGTAAAGTGAATCGAACACAGACTATTGCAAGTGATGGTTGGAGAGCAGGTGGGTCTTTAGATCGGTGTAAGATATCTTAAGAAAAGTGTTGTTTTTGGAAAGCTTAAGAATCCCATGTGATGCATCAGTTGCTTTTATCGGTTTAGAACTTGTGGGTGAATGAGTGTTTTTGTGTGTAAAGTGAACCAAAGGCCAGAAATATGCTCTGCAAGTACACAAGCAAGATGTGCTAATCCATCGGTCGATAAAGAGGATGGAAATTTTGCTGCATGTTAAACAAAAATGTTATTCAAACTTGATATAATATTGATTATTCAATTATGTCTTGTTTGTAGGGCTTGAAAATTGAACTAAAATTGCAAATTATTAAAAATAACTAAATAAATGCAAAATAAAAATATTACTATTGTAAAAAATGTACCATTTAATTTCTGAATTAGTAATATTATAATATATATAATATAAAAATATTTCATATATAAATTAGTAATTATTCATTCAAATCATTATTATTTTACATTTATACAGTTGAGGTCAAAAGTTTACGTACACCTTGCAGAATCTGCAAAATGTTCATTATTTTACCAAAATAAGAGGGATCATACAAATGCATGTTATTTTTTATGTAGTACTGACCTGAATATTTATAAAAATTACCCTGTTCAATAATTTGCATACCCTTGATTCTTAATACTGTGTTGTTACCTAAATGATCCACAGCTGTTTTTTTTTTTTTTTTTTTGTTTAGTGATAGTTTTTCATGAGTTCCTTGTCCTGAACAGTTAAACTGCCTGCTGTTATTCAGAAAATCCTTAAGGGCCTAATAAAATCTTAGTTTTTTTCAGCATTTTTGTGTATTTGAACCCTTTCCAACAATGGCTGTATGATTTTGAGATCCATATATTCACACTGAGGACAACTGAGGGACTCATATGCAACTATTACAGAAGGTTCAAATTATACTTTAGAAGGGAACATAATGCATTAAGAGCTGGGGGGTGAAAACATTTTGAATTTGAAGATCAGGGTAAATTTAACTTATCTTGTCTTCTGGAAAAACATGTTAGTAACTTCTGTAGCTTTTGAAAGGCAGTCCTAAATAATAATAATAATAATAATAATAATAATAATAATAATAATAAAAAGATATTTAGGGAAAATAAGAGAAATGTACACATCTTCATTCTGTTCAAAAGTTTTCACCCCCTGGCCCTTAATGCATCGTTTTTTTTCTTTCTGAAGCATCAGTGAGCATTTGAACCTTCTGTAATAGTTGCATGAGAGTCCCTCAGTTGTCCTCAGTGTGAAAAGACGGATCTTGCAAGTTTACAGTCATAGCTGGAAGGGGGTTGAAATACACAAAAATGCTGAAAAAACTAAGAATTTGTGGGACCTGAAGGATTTTTCTGAAGAGCAGCGGGCAGTTTAACTGTTCAGGACAAATAATTGGCTCATGCACAGCTATCACTAAAAAAAAAAAAAAAAAAAGCTGTGGATCATTGATTTATCAGAATCAGAATTTAAGTTTGTTGTTGTTGTTTGGCTTTTAGTATGATTATGTTAACCTTAAGGTTATCTATAAGTTAGTTACAAAATTCGCATTTACAAGACATAAGCATTCAAAACTTAGAGTCTCTAACTTCTGCCAATATGGATCAACGATTTAAATGACATCACCCTGCGTTTCTGCTTCTCATCAGACTTTCCATCCAATGAAATGTTCTCTAGAATCCATAGTGTCCCGCCCCCTACGCTATAAATAGACCCTGAAGCTGCGGCTGAAATCGGTCACTTTGTAACAGAATTAGTATTTTCTGTACGGGAACGGGAAGATGAAGCGTATCATATGCGCGAATCGGCACAGACCACAAAACGTATCGAACCCATTTGAATTCTACACAGAATGCTATATTTTATAGTAATATGGATGAGATGACTGACATACGGGGTCAAATGTGGCTTTACCAAGCTCAACAGCTCTGGCCCAAGCTGTGATACACAAAACGTTATTGGCTATTTATAAAAAGGATTCCTTTTTCAGTTGAAATTACATCAACACATAGAATAATGCTGTGTGTTTTAGCACTTCAGTAGACATTTAAGGTTCTCTTTTGTTGATAAACACTTCTCATTATCAAACTGAAAAATCTCATTGCAAACGTTGCAGTTTGATAAACCATAATGTGATTAATTGTGCATCCCTATAACATAATATATGCACAAAAAGTCTCAAATATGTAATATGTACACAATAAATCTCTTGCATACATCACGTCTTTGTTTATTATAATGAGAGCGTTCTAGTGCATCTCTGCCATGTTGTTCACTTGTTGTGTATGTTTTATAGTCACATCACGTACTGAAGATATTTTTGAGTGTTAAGTGATGTGTCTTAACCACTAATTTTAGTGTCACCATTAACAAAACTGAAATCTAATTAATTCCACAAAGTACAAGTAATGCTGTAATCAGCTCTTTAAGGGCACTTTTTAGTGATTATTCAGACCTAATATATGCTGTAGTGATTTTGTTATTTGTTTGTAACTGGAGATCAGCCTCATTTTTGGTAGTCCATTTTTTATTGGCTGCATGTGTTTATACTTGACAGATTTATCTTGATATGTCTGTTACTGGATGTGTTATTATTCATGAAGCTAATTATAAATTTGACATTTGACAGTTCAAAGCAGTTTCACGCTTTTTCAATTTACTTTTCGACATTAAATTGAGTTTGTGTAGCTAAAAACATTTGCTTTCACATACTTACATTGCATAAAGTTTGTTTCAGGTCTTATAATTTTTAAAGCCAATGTTGTGTGAGGGAAAAACTTGAGAGAAGACAAAATTGAAAGAGAAGCCGAGCACACACTTTCACTCCCATTGTCTTTTGTTCTCAAGCACAGTGGGCAATCAGTGTTTCTCAGCGAGAGAAAGACAACTCAGAGTTGTTTCATTTTGGACAGTTTTTTTTATTTGTTCTTTTACTCTCTCCAGCCCTTTGTTTTCTGTCTGATGTCATGGTGAGGCAAAAATGGAGTCGTTTGCCAGCTTAAATCTTAGATATTAGTCAATATTCATCATTTCCTGTCATCCACCGTCATGAGATCACACGGCACCCATTCTCCTAGCCATTCTTTTGCCTCTCCGATAAGAATTTATATTCACTCAGGAAATCATCAAAAGAAATCATTGTTTATTTAAGAGCTGTGCTCACTTATTTATTTGTTTACTTCTTGAAGCTACACCCGCAGGATTCTCCATGTAACGTTGCCCGGGTTTGGATCTCCTGGGTTTTTGTTCCTTGTGTATTAACTATTGATTGCGGCCAAGTTTTCTGCGATAGTGGAGCCATTTCTAGTCGCTCGCAGCCTCCTGGAGAATGTGGCCCTAAGGCAGAATCCCAACAGTATCCGCTGTGGCCATCTGTTGCTTGTGTTGAAGCCCTGCGCATTCATAGCTTCTCAGTTCAGTAAAACCCACCCAACGACAAAGGAAGCTGCTTTTGCCAACTGCTAATACTTAGTCATCATCAGACACTATTTTGTGTTTTTTTGTTTTATCATTCACATTTTTTGATTCGTTGTCTTATTCTCATTTTCCCTCCGTTTTTTCCCCAGTGTTAAGGAGTTGCTATATTTATTTTTAAGCAGTGTGACAAAGCTGGTTTAAAAAAAAAAAAAAAGTGGAGCTTTTTCAGCAATGACCTACCTTTTCCACTGAGGGGCAGTGTAATGCGACTACGCTTCTGTCAGTTCAGTCAGTTCATACAAATGAATTAATTTAAAACAGTTTTTCTTTTCATAAATTGAAATATTTGGTTATATGCTACTTTTTTCATAGAGTTTTTTGTATTTAGCTTGAACCGATCTGTTTTATTTAGATTGTTCCAACACTACTTTCCCGACTGTCGTCTTTCTGTTGCGTGAAATGGGAAACATTGACCACTCAAGCGGTCTGTTTCTAGTAGAATCACTTGAGCGAGGTCAGACTTCCTCTCTCTATTGTGACTTTCCTCTTGACGGACCCCTGGTTGGGTAGCTCCTCTGATCTGCCATCCATAGAGGCTTTACATGGTGGAGAGACAGGTGGAGGCAACGGCCTTTTTAATTGGCTGTTTAAATACGACTTTCTCTGCTCTGTTTTTGTGCCAGGGGAGATTGTGGATGTGAAGGCAAAGCTCAGAGAGCTTCTGTCAGCCTGTGGCTAGGGCTTATCACAGCACAATTAGCTATTGCCCTGGGCTCATATATTGCAGCGGTCCTTGAAAGAGCCAGGCATTAGCCAAATTTTCCGCATAAATGCTAATATTCTTGCACTGTGTCTACAGCCTGCCCCAAAACTGTCCTCACAGTTTGCTTCAGAGCAGGGCAGATTAAATAACATAAAGACAAGAACAACATGCATGATACTTTAGCAGCCACGGGTTTTGTACATCATCTAGGTTAGTTTGTACAATTGTAGCCTCCCTGGAGCTGTGACTTAGTGGTTAGTTGTGGTTCTCATATAAGAGAAGCAGGTTCAAATCCAGTCCCTCAAAACTTTTGCTAAGTTCTAGAGTACTTTTTTTTTTTTTTGATGAAAATACCCTTCAAATTTAGTCTGTTTCACTGCCATGTTCATTAATTGTTGTATTGTTGTTAATAATACTACCCTTGTTTGAGGGTACAAAAAATGGAAATCCTTCAGTTCCCACAAATTCTTTGACTATATAGTTTTGAGATCCATCTTTTCACACTGAGGACAATGCGGGACTCATATGCAACTCACTGATGCTCCAGGAGGAAAAGTGATGCATTAATAGCCAGGGGTGAAAACTTTTGAACAGAATGAAGATGTGTACATTTTTCTTATTTTGCCTAAATATCTTTTTTTTTTTTTCATTTAGTACTGCCTTTCAGAAGCTACAGAAGATGTTTCCCAGAAGACAAAATAAGTTAAATTTACCCTGATCTTCAAATTCAAAAGTTTTCACCCCCAGCTCTTAATGCATCATGTTTCCTTCTGAAGCATCAATGAGCGTTTGAACCTTCTGTAATAGTTGCATATGAGTCCCTCAGTTGTCCTCAGTGTGATCTTAAAATCATACAGTCATTGTTGGAAAGGGTTCAAATACAAAATAATGCTGAAAAACCAAAGAATTTGTGGAACCTGAAGGATTTTTCTGAAGAACAGTGAGCAGTTTAACTGTTCAGGACAAACTCATTAACGACAAAAAAAGTATTTTGGACTGTTCCTGGGGGAATTATTGGTCATTTATCCAGTAGAGCATTTGTGAGTTAAGGCACTGATGTTGGAAGAGAAGTCCTGGCTCCATTCCTCCATTCCAGTTCATCCCAAATGTGTTTGATGAGGTTGAGGTCAGGGCTCTGTGTGGGCCTGTCAAGTTCTTCCACACCAGACTCATCCAACCATGTCTTTATAGACCTTGCTTTGCGCACTGGGTCACAGTCATGCTGGAAAAGAAAAAGCCTTTCCCCAAACTGTTCCTACAAAGTTAGGAGCATATCATTGTCCAAAATGGTATTAAAGCATAAACATTAAAGGCATAGTTCACCCAAAAATGGAAATTCTGTCATTAATTACCCTCATGTCGTTCCAAACCTGTAAAACCTTCATTCATCTTCGGAACACAAATTAAGATATTTTTAAAGAAGTCCAAGGGCTTTCTGATCCTGCATAGACAGCAACGCAACTGAAACGTTTATGGCTCATAAAGGTAGTAAGAACATTCTTAAAATAGTCCATGTGACATCAGTGGTTCAACGGTAATATTATGAACCTATGAAGCTATGAAGTCATCGTTGTCCATGTAAAACTTTTGTTAGAGAACAGGCTTGATGAAAACCAAGTAATTTTACAGCTTTCGGGCAGAGGCGCCACCATTGTATGAGTTCACACATAAATATGACCATCACAACCCCTCTTCAGCCACCACAACCATCTGCTGATGGACCCTGGACTTCAAACACGGCTGATACGGCCGTCATTTGTGCCCTGGCAGAGAACCCAGAATGCATTGTATGTGCTCTCCATTATGTAGTCACCTATGGCCCACAACCCTGTTAGCATCAAAGCAGGGGGAATGCAGGAGAAGAGGAGTCCTGCTCAAATAAGCTGGAAGGAGCACGGCTCTCACACTGCGGCTTTGAAGATCTTCTTTTGATCAGCGAGCTCGTCCCTCCCACAGCCCTCCAGACGGGGGGGTTCAGGGGAGTGTGCGAGGAATATGGAGGCAGGATAAATCACGACGAAAATGAAGAGTGCTGAGGCACAGGATGCAGAGCTTATATTTGATAATGGCAGTTTTGTTTTGCTCATGCCTATTCATTTTGTCCCTCGCACACATCTCTCGGCTTGCAAAGGCGCACAAAATCCATTAAAAAGTCACATAGAATTTAGCTGCTTTAATGCATATTAAACAAAAGAAAATAGAGAGTGAAGGAAAGCCATGGACAGTTTGGCAGGAACAACCAACTATGTGACATACTCACTTTGAAAACTAGTGCTGTGTATAGCATTGCTTCTTTGGAAGCAGTTTAAACCTTTTTTTCTGTTTTAATGGCCATTATGTTAAGAATATTCTCTCTGTTTCTCCTCTCTATGTCAATAGACTCAAAGAATGCAGACTCCAAGATGGAAACCGGTCAGGACACTTCGGATACCATGGAAGTTGAGAGTATGTGCTAAATTGGTTTTCCCAAACTTTTTTTGTGTAATATACCTGTAATATATCCCATCAGTGAGGCTCAGCCTGTTTTACATTAATGAAAAGAACAGTGCATTACTCCGGTGCATGCTAGCAGAAAATAAACATATTTTTACCTAACATTATGTATATAATATACATTACCTTTTAAAAGTCTGGGGTTAGTAATTTTTTCTGTGTGTGTGACAATGTGACACTAAAAACGTACAATAAGTTCTATTTTACATAAATTTAGTTATTTTGCACATTCTATTCATCAAATATTCCTGAAAAAAAGAAAAATTAAACAGCACCAGTTTTCAGCATTGGTAATAATAAAAATGTTTCCAAGTAAGTGTAATACAATGATTTCTGAAGGAGTAATAGCTGCTGAAAATGGTTAAATTACATTTTAAAATATGTTCGCTCTAAAAAAAAAAATGCTGGGTTAAATGCAACCCTGGGTGGGTTAAATGTTTAACCTTACCTTCTGGGTAGTTTTATTTAACTCAACTACTGTTTAAAAATTGCTATATAGCTGGCTTAAAATGAACCCAAAATAGGTTGTAAATTACAAATCAGACAGATAATTACTAGAGGCATCAGCAATAATCAAAAGGTGAACATTTATTAATAAGCAATATAAAAAATGTTTATTATTTAATTGTTATTTATTCAACTTATTAATAAAGGTTCATTTATTGAACATATTAGTAGATGCTAATTTCCAACCTATTTTGGGTTCATTTTAAGCAAGATATGCAGTAATTTTAAGCAATAGTTCTGTTAAATTAAACTACCCAGAAGGTTTGGTTAAACATTTAACCCAGCATTTTTTTTAGAGTGTTAGAAAACAGAAATTTTAAATTGTAAAAAAATATTTCACAATATTACTGTTTTGACTTTGACTCACCAAGGATACAAACTAATGTATCCTTGGTGAGTATCAGAGACTTCCTTCAAAAGCATATTACAAAAAAAAACTTACAAACCCCAAACTTTTGCATGACTGTGTATGGTGAAAATGAATTGCACTGGTGTTACTGACTACCAGAAACTGTTAAAAAGCATGTTTCTTTTGAGAGATTGAGAGAAAATTTCTTTATATCGTTAGAGTGTCTGTATATGAAGAACTTAGCCTTCTATGTTCTCACATGTCTTTCCAGCAAGGTCTAAAGGTGGACATGAACAACAAGGTTTTGCATCTTATTTTCTGCTGCTGTAACTTGCCTTTGTAATCTCATGCCAAAGCACTCGTGGTGGGTCAGGTTCAAAAGCAGACCCCACATTATGCTAAGTCACTCGTTAAGTTTTTTACAGCGGGCTCTGCTACCTTTGACAGTTGCGTTTAGCGGCTCTTGAGGTCATGGCAAAGGGTACGCCCTCTTTTCTTACTCCCTTCATAGTTGTTGTTTTTATTGTTGTTTTGTGCGTTTTGTGCTTTTGAATTGTTTTTGGTGTTGCAATTTGAAGCAGAGAAGAAACAGCTGCCCTGCACAACTTCTTAAACACTTTATTTAAAGAGATAGTTCAACCAAAAATGAAAATGATGTCATTAATTACTCACCCTCATGATGATCCAAACCCATAAGACCTTCGTTCATCTTCAGAACACAAATTAGGATATTTTTGATTAAATCAGAGCGCTTGATGAACAAAGGTCTTACAGGTTTGGAACAACATGAGGGTGAGTAATTAGTAATTAATGACACAATTATCATTTTTGGGTGAACTATTACTTTAAAATGATAAATAAAAATTATTATTTGTTCACCCTCTAAAGCTATTCGTCATTTAGACAGTCATTTTATGAGATGTTGTTTAATTTGTAAGCAAATTAATTTACTAAATCAGCTGTTTCTGTTCACAAAACAAATCTGAATGATTCATTTATGAATCTGACTAATCCAGTTCTTGACTTCAACTCATTGACTTAAAGATAGGGTACAACGGTGTAAAGGCACACCTTAAGAAAAAAAATGTGCTTTTCACTTTATAAATATGTTTGTACTGAACATTTATGGAGCAACAGATTTTGTGTGAAAATAAATCATATAAGTCATTTGTTTTGTTTAAAAATTGTATAAATGTAAGATGTGGCAAGGGGGGCCTTTTACCCCACACACTGGGTAAAAGGCTCACCAGCGTGGGGCAAAAGGCACACAGTATTAATACAAATACTTTAGCTAAAATAATGTTTTTTTTAAATAATATCTAAGTTAATACTCGTTCAAAACAATCACTTTAGCAAAGTTTGCTTATTTTGCTAAATAAAATAATTATTTTTGGTTTAATAAATATACTGTCATTAAAATGGTAATATAAAAAATGTATTTTAAAATACAGAAACAAAATCTTTTTAAAGGTAAAGATTCTGAAATCACTGAAGGAGATCCCAAAATAATTTAATATAGATTTACTGTAGTGACAACACATGATATTTTATTATATATGATTAATATTATGTTTTTAAATATGATTGTTTCATTATAAACATCAAGTGATTATCTCTAAGATGGACACCCAACATAATATATTATATTTACCATCTGAATCTATCCATTTCATGTCAACAAATGGAAAAGTCAGCCATCTATTAATTATCATGTTAATTATTGTGTCTTTTAGCCCCAACAGCAGGGGTGCTTTTTATTTACCCCAAATACCATACTTTTACATATTCCTTCGCTATTTAAAAACTGTTGCTTTAATTATCTTAAACAAAACTGAAAATCATTAAGAAGACATTTGTCTCAAAATATGTTTAATCGTTTAAGTGATTCTCACTTGCTACTTAAATCTACAACATTTTTAAAAACATAAAATATTAGATCAAGTAAGCGCAGAATTAACTTTGCGCCGCTGTCCGCGATCGCATCAACGATCAGACAAATTTGCACGTGCATCTTAAAAAGTGGATGTTTTGGAAAGTGCCACGTTTTTCTGCCATCTAGTGGTTTAGAGAAAAATAAAATCAAAGGCGCCTTTAACCCCGTCGCACCCTATAGTTTGTTATAACTAACTAAATTTTGGTATGTTGGTCCAACAAAACTATTATATGTGACCCTGGACCACAAACACAGTCATAAGTAGCACGGGTATATTTGTAGCAATAGCCAAAAAATGTATATTGTATGGGTCAAAATTATCGGTTTATCTTTTATGCCAAAAATCATTAGGATATTAACTAAAGATCATGTTCCATTAAAAAAAGTTTTTCAAATTTCCTACCGCAAATATATCAAAACTTAATTTTTGTAATATGCATTGCTAAGAACTTCATTTAGACAACTATAAAGGTTATTTTCTCAATATTTAGATTTTTTTGTACCCTCAATTTCCAGATGTTCAAATAGCCAAATATCTCTCAGCCAAATATGTCCTGTCCTAACAAACCATACATCAGTGGAAAGCTTATTTATACGGATGTCATGTATAAATCACAATTTCAAAAAATTTACCCTTATGACTGGTTTTGTGGTCCAGGGTCACAAATAGCTTCAGAATACTTAAAATACAGTTATAAAAGTTTGAAAGCTTCAGTTACCCATTTATTTGCATGGAATGTAGCAACCAGTGCGTTATACAAAATTTCCATTGAGGTTTGGAATAACATGAAGGTGAGTAAATGATGACAGAATTTCTATTTTTGAGTGAATCACTGCTGTGAAAACGCACTTTAGACTTGTGTTACGTGCTGAGTTAACCATACGGATTCTACATCGACAAGTAGCATTAAAGGCTACTGTTCCCCTCCCTTCGCTGCTAATTTGCTTTACTGATTTGCCACAAACCTCCCTTCTCAATTCTCCACAGTGCTTTCAACGTGACCCTTAAACCAGACGACCCCATGTTCTCTTTTCACATCTTTTTAAAGGTTTTTTTGTTTTTCCAAGCATGGCCTTCTTTGGCCCAGAGAGAACTGGAAGCCTTTCAGACCTAGAGAGGACCTCTTCCTCGAACAATGGCAGCTCGTCAAAGCACATCTTGTAACTTTAGGCAAATGCGGCCGGTAATACAATGCCACTTGGCTCTAAAGAAACCCTGCCTCGTATTTCTCACTCTTCGCTTTGAGAGGGCGGAATACAGATGAGAGGAACCACTTGGCTTTTCACAGAAGAACGTGCATGAGAAGGATCCGTGGTATTTACACTGAAGCCCTCCCCGCCGGGTTTGTTTCGACTCAATACCTTTTAATTGGCTCTAATTGTTTGAAGCTTCACCATCACACAGGGACGCAATGAAGAAAAAAGCCCCGCACACAATCAAGTGCCTCCCAGAATGCTTTTCTCTTTCTCTTCCTCTCCTCAATGTTGTTCCAGAGAAAATATGTCTGCCCTCTCCATGCAACCTTTGAATATTTACATATGAAAATGAAGTTTGCTCTCCACATTTAGCACTTCATTAGCTCTCATGGTCTGTCTCTTTGAAAAGGTTGCCCGCCGTTGTTACGCATGAATAGGCCTGGAATTACATTGATGTATGTTTTAATGATGAGCTGAACTCTACTGTTACCTCGCACAAAACCCTACAAAAGCTGCACTTTGGTCTAAAATGTGGCTATTCACTTGCAAAATACAGCTGTTTACATGTTAGACGATGCACGCACAGCTTGAAGACCACCCTAAAGTGAGATATCACGCAAGAGTTTGATTCATTATAATGTCTTCGTAACCAAACATACTATCCACATACTCCTCCAACTGAAGGACAGATAGATAATGTCTTCGACTTGTGAGATATTGAGTGGTTTTACTCAACAAACCTCTTGTGAACGTGCGGACGGCTGTAAGCTTGTTCTCTTGTTCTCCTTTCAGTCGAGTTCTTTTCCATTAACCTCCTGAGCGACATGTGAAAACCGTCTGGCGAGGTGCTTTTGTGAGTCACTGGTTCGATTACGTTGGGCTCGTGCCCCAGTTAGGCCGGGGTTATTGGTTTGGTTGTTTGTGTTTGGCTTTGAGATGCTGGCACACTGTGAGAGTCAAACAGCCTTGAGAACCTAAACGAGCCAGGTGCCGGAAAGAAGGTTATAAATTAAATGACCAAAGAAGCCTTGACTCTGTTGGAGCGGCTCGGATATAAAGTTTAATATAAAGTCCAGTTTCGTTTGACAGAAATTCACTAGACGTTGATGTGCCTGTTGATATATGCAAATCTAACTTACAAAGTATATTTAGAATTATATATACTACTGTTTAAAGGTTTGTGGCGGTAACATTTTTTATATTTTTGAAAGACGTCTTTTATGCACACCAAGGCTGCATTTGTTTGATCAAAAATATAGTAAAAACTGTAATATTATGAAATATTATTGCAATGTAAAATAACTTTTCTATTTTAATATATATTGTAGAAAGTTATTTACTGCAAATCTGAATTTTCAGCAGTATATATATATATTATATTATGCTGCATATTTTTACTTTATTTGTTTGTTTATTTTTGTGGATTCTGTGATGTATTATATTATATTATATTTATTATATTATATTATTGTATATTAAAAGCAGTGCTGCAAATTTTTATTTTAGTTATTTATTTTTGTGGATTTTGTGATTATTATAATATATCAATATATCAGTAGTTGAAAGCAGTACTGCATTTATTTTGTGTTGTATAATAAATAATAATAATAATAATGTGTTATAAAATTAATTTAGTAATTTTAAAGACATTCTTAGTTCAGATTTATATATTGTATTATATTATATTATATTATATTATATTATATTATATTATATTATATTATATTATATTATCTATTGAAAACAGTGCTGCATATTTTTATTGTATTTATTTGTTTATTTTTGTGGATTCTGTGATAGATTATTATATTATATTATATTATTATATTGAAAGCAGTGCTGCATACTTTTATTTTATTTAATTGTTTATTTTTGTGAATTTTTGATATGTTATATTATATTATATTATTAGTTGGAAGGAGTGCTGCATATTTTATTATTTTATTTTATTAATTATTTATTTAGTGTTATATAATGATAATAATAATAATAATAATAATAATAATAATAATAATAATAATAATAATAATAATAATAATAATATGTTTAATAAATTAAAATTAATTACATTTTAGGAATTTTAAAGTAATTTTCAATTCAGAATTATATTATATTATATTATACTGTATTTTAAAAGCAGTGCTGCATATTTCATTTTTTGTTTTTTATTTGTGTTGTATTATAATAATAATAATAATAATAATAATAATAATAATAATATTTAATAAAATTAATTTAGGAATTATACATTCTTAGTTCAGAATTATATATTGTATTTTATTATATTATATTGAAAGCAGTGCTGCATATTTTTTTTTTTATTTTTTTATTTTTTGTGGATTTTATGATATATTATATTATATTATTTTATATTATATGCTTTTGTGGAATCTGTATTATATTATGTTATATTATATTTGACACCTCTGGTTTTTTACAAACCTTGCCTTTTCAAAATAACATTCATCAAGTTAAATGAGAATTTCAATTTATTTTAATTCTACCCCCTTAATTTTAAAATTTATCCTGTTTGCCTCCTCAAATAAAGTTTAACTGTAAGAATTTTGAAGACAAGTTCAATTCTGAACAGCGCATAACCCTGATGATTACCATGGTATTTTTGAAGGCATTGGCCAAACCTTTCAACCAGCACCACCATTTGAGTTTCCATTAAGTAGACATATCATATCCTGAGGATTACTTCACGACGACTACACGTCTGCTTTGGCCTTCGTCTGTAACGTCACTCTTGGATTTGGAGGGGACGGGTTATGATGTTGATTCTCGCCTGACACGAACGGTCATTATTTGTGTGGCGCAGACGATTTATGCCGCCTAACAATAGACCCACAAGCCCCTCACGATCTCTAGAGCGAATGGTTGGTGGAGGATCTAATTTTCTGCTTGTCTGAATATGAATATGACTTACATCTGCCCCCACTACACTTCCTCCCTCCCTTTCTCTATCTTCCTCGCTCGCTTGTTTCGTCTTCCCTGCTTTGTGAGTTGCCCGGCATTGACTGTAAAGATACCACCCACACGACGAGACCATCAAACTTTCATTACGCGTAAGTGCAGTTAATTTCAAGGGAAGCATATGAAGCAAAGAAAATACGACAATTTATCGAAGCCAGAGCGCTCAGACTAACTTGAGCTCGCTCAGCCGCTGTGATGAAGAGAATTGAGTGTCCAATGCACTGCTGTCAGGTAAATCAGGATAAATAACCAAAACACATTATTTGAGGCCGCTCGTATAGACTTAGTCTGACGTTTAACACCAAATATATTGTTATTTGTGAGGATTTTAAATCATAATGGCATGATACTATAACCTTAACGTCAGATTACATCAGAAGGCCTCCAATCAATCTATTCGCTGCTGGGGTAGGAAAATAAAATTCAGTTGTTTTCTCTCACATTTTTTCGAGAAATAGACTCAAGCGCCCAGCTATCCTCCTTGTCATATTTTTACACTTTTTCCTGCTTGACAGCTTCTGGCTGCTTTATTTGTTTCACGGCACGTCAGACTCTCTTCCCGAAAGACCGAACTCAAACTGTTGTCGGCTGTAAAGCTAAATTAGAGCTGGCAAATTTTCTGCAGCATCTCCTGACGTACAGGGCAGCAGTTGGAAGCGAGCGCAGGCATTGATTGAAATTCCAGCATCTCGTTTTTTTCAAAGGCTGGTTTGTTGTTTTGATCAGCGCTGCTTATTAGGAGCCCAAAGTGGCAGGGCTCCCTCTCAGCCCTGACATTATTACATGGAAAGAGAGACAGACGGAACATCAGGAGGAAGCCAAGTCTCAATTGAGCTTGCAGGTTTGCTCGAGCGACAGCCTTAACTTTCTCATTTTGCTGCCTGTCCGTGGACTTTAAAAGCCGCCCTGATCTCAGAATCACTAAGAGGTTTTTTGGGGGTTTTTTTTTCCCCGCTTGTCCTAATCCTTTTCTGTGCATCTTGAATGCAGTTTTTCTTTTCAAGTAAAAGAATTTCAAGATATTTTACTTGAAAACCAAAATACCAACTTTTTTTTTTTCCATTTTTCCACTTCCTCTGATTCTTTGTTTACTCCAGCTCCCCATTTGTGCTGGAATATGGATAAAACACCAAGCGAGGGACAGAGAGGAGACTTGCTTCCAGAAGTGGGCGGTAATGGAAACAGCGTTGTTGAATCGTATCGCACTCGGTTTCAATTTCTCCCTCTACGGTGCCGCGAGACAAGAATGAAATGAAATCATGGCGGTGGCGGTTGCCCGTGCTCTCTCTCACCTTTCCTCATCCAGGCACTCCGCCGCTGCTCTATTTCTCCAATAAAAAGAGCTTTTTTTCACATTCGAAACACAAATCCATCACTTGCAGCTTTGTGCCGTTAAATCAGTAGAATTTGAGGGCTGGCCACCAGGGAGAGCGAAGCGTCTGGGTAGCTCTCGTTCTGAAACGTTGCATTAAAGCCGCCGTCTGTAGTTGTTGAAACATTGCCACCGTAACCCGAAGAATTGTCTCTCTCCAACTGAAAGCGAAGCTTCAGAGTTTGTGATGAAATAAGCATGAAAGCATGTAGCATCACAGTAAAAATAGAGGCATTGTTGTTGCACTGCACACTGTTGTGTAATGTACATTTAAGATGTTTCAGATGATGTTTGTAAGATTCTCATGAAGGTAAATATCGTTATTCTGCAGACAAACGCTATGGTTCAAATGCGGAGACAATCTGCTGCACTGAGTTGAGTGCGCTTGCATCATCCGTGGATGTGCCGCAGGAAGGAGATTATTTCATGCTGTGGTTTGCTTTGGTATTTAGGCAGAGAGATAGAAGAGAGAAAGTTATAGAGGAGTTTGAGAACGAGGCTTACACTGATATAGACTCAAGGCAGTTTCTAATTAATTTTCTATGCTTCCCCTTTCGTCTGCATTTGTTTTGTTCCTCTTGAAGGCGAGAGGCCATATTATTCATGTTTAAATATTATGCATTGGTCTCGTACCAAAGAACCAGAAGTTATAAAGTCATCTCTTATTGAAGTTGATGTCTAAATACACTACACTTGGGGTGGTGTGATGCAGTGATTAAAGATACAGACTGGAAAGGATGAAGGTATAAGCCTCAAAAAGTTACTCCACAGAGATTGTGCCTAGAATGTGTGTAGGGCTCATTCACACAAGGCCAGAGCTTTCCCTATCCAATCTTTTTTTTTTTTTTTTTTTTTCCTCGTTCTAAATAAAATTCCGTAAACACGGCGTCGTCGCAAGAAATACAGTTGAGGTCAAAAGTGTACATCCACCTTTAAGAATCTCTAAAATGTTAATCATTTTACCAAAATAAGAGGAATTGTACAAAATGCATGTTATTGTTTATTTAGTACTGACCTGAATAATATATTTCACATAAAAGATATTTACATATAGTCCACAAGAGAAAATAATAGTTGAATTTTTAAAAATGACCCGGGTCAAAAAAGTTTACAAATGCTTGATTCTTAATACTGTGTTCTTAGCTGAATGATCCACAGCTGTTTTTTTCGTTTGTTTGTTTAGTGATAGTTGTTCATGAGTCCCTTGTTTGTCCTGAACAGTTAAACTGCCTGCTGTTCTTCACAAAAATCCTTAAGGTCTTAGAAATTATTTGGTTTTCCAGCATTTTTGTGTATTTGAACCTTTTCCAACAATGACTGTATGATTTTGAGGTCCATCTTTTCACGCTGAGGACAACTGAGGGACTCATATACAGCTATTACAGAAGGTTAAAACGCTCGATGCTTCAGAAAGAAAAAAAAAACATGCTTTAAAGGGGTACTATTATGCTTTTTCACTTTTTGAACTTTGGTCAGTGTGTGGTGTGTATCTTTGGGCATATAAAAGATCTACAAAGTTACAAATCTCAAAGTCCACTCCAAAAGGAGATATTTCGTTTTTAAAAAATCCCTTTTCAAGAACTACAACGAACGGCTCCTTTGGACTACAACGTTTGTTTTCTGCATGCACCCTCCATGCATCCTAGGTCTGTGTGACTTCCTTCTTTCAGACGAATGCAATCGGAGTTATATTAAAATTTATCTTGGCACTCCCAAGCTTTAGAATGGCATAGAGTGGTGTTTCTCCAAAACAAAGTCCAATAATACACATCCATCCATAATAAAAAAGTGCCTCACACAGCTCCGGGGGTTAATAAAGGCCTCCTGTAGCGAATCGATGCGTTTTTTGTAAGAAAAATATCCATATTTAAAACGTAAGAATCACTTTAATCTAGCTTGCGCTAACAGTTGTACACAGAACTTACTTCTTTGACAAGGGGCATGGCAGTACTGAAATACTGCCTAAGCTGTTCGCCAATCGCAACGCAGTGGGACAGCTAACCAATCACAACACATTTAGTTTTTCGGAAGGCAGCCCTTCATTAATCCCGGAACTAATCGAGCCATATGTGCCAGGCTAGGAGAAATGTATTGTAATAATGTAAATTATGTGAAAAATAATGCGTTTTTCAAACCACCAAGCATGAAAGCATGTTCTAGTACACCCCCAAAACAAAATCAAGACTTTGTAAAAGAGCATAATCGGACCCCTTTAAGAGACGAGGGGTGAAAACTTTTTGAATTTGAAGATCAGGGGAAATTTAACTTATTTGGTCATATTGGGAAACATGTAACTATCTTCTGTAGCCTCTGAAGGACAGTACTAAATGGAAAAATATGATATTTAGGCAAAATAAGAAAAATTTACACTTCTCCATTCTGTTCAAAAGTTTTCACCCCCGGCTCTTAATGCAACATTTTCCTTCTGGAGCATCAGTGAGCGCTTGAACCTTCTTTAATAGTTTCATATGAGTCCCTCAGTTGTCCTCAGTGTGAAAAGATGGATCTCAAAATCAAACAGTCATTGTTGGAAAGGGTTCAAATACACAAAAATGCTGGAAAACCAAAGAATTTGTGGGACCTGAAGGATTTTTCTGAAGAACAGCAGGCAGTTTAATTGTTCAGGACAAACAATTGACTCATGAACAACTATCACTAAACAAAAAAACACAGCTGTGGATCATTCAGGTAACAACACAGTATTAAGAATCAAGGGGATTTAAACTTTTGAACGAGGTCATTTTTATAAATTCAACTATTATTTTCTCTTGTGGACTATATGTAAATGTCTTTTGTGTGCAATATCTTATTCAGGTCAGTACTATATAAACAATAACATGCATTTTGTTAATACCTCTTATTTTGGTAAAATACTTAACATATTAACTGACTCAAGTCACTTTAATTGAATTCGTAGTAAGTATACAATATATTTAATGGAATCACCCATTATTTCTGCCACAGATTAAGAAAAAAAAATGTAATGTTTTCTCACAATTCAGCCTTTTTTTCTTGAAATTCTTAGAAGTCAGAATTGTGAGATAAACGCTCAGAATTGCAAGAAATGTCAGCGCTGATAGCTTTGTGGGCAGTGAACAGACGTGCTACGGGCATCCCGAGTTCGAATCCCAGCTCAAGGACATTTCCCGATCCCGCCTTCTTCTCTCTCTCCCACTTTGCTTCCAAAAATAAATCTTAAAAAAAAAAAGGCATTGCAAGAAATGAACTTGCAATTCTGAAAAGAAAAATCTGAATTGTGAGATATAAACTCGCAGCTCAATCAGAATTACTTTCTTTTCCATGGTAGAAAAAAAAACAGATTTACGAAATGTGAGCTCAGAATTCTAAGGGGAAAAAATATGAATTTTGTGATGTAAACTCAAAACTAAGAAAAAATGTGAAAGATATAAAATTGTAATTCTGAGACAAAAATAAATTAACAATTGTGAGAAAATGTTTTTTCATACCTATGCAAATTTGTGATTTAAAATATGAATTTTAAAAGGATCTTTCATATCCTAAATAAATAAATAATCAATCATGTTTTCTTGGAATTAAAGAATGTAGTTGCCGTTCTTCCTGAAGATGATAATGAGGAATCCAGTATGTGGAGCCAATATAATTTCAATAAAATCAAAAGATATGACAGACGCAAAGATCTTAACACATTATTTTGTGTATTTTTATTCAGATGCTGATCAAAGTGCCACAGCAGCCAAGGAGAACAACACCACCAGCAGCAGCAGCACTAAAGGTAAAAACAAAGATGTGTAAATCAAAACTTTTTTGGCCTTTTGATCGTTTCATTGTTTAAATTCAAATTCACACCTTATTTATATTTTATACAGAAGTAAGAAGAGTGTGTTTGCATTTCCATATTCCAATTAGTTTTTGAGTCATTTTATTTTTATGAAAGTTGAGTGAGAACAATACAGCGATCATCAGATTGAAACTCATGTCACCTAGTAATTTGTGAGCATGTGCGTGACCCACCAGGTCACGACTCCAATTCAAATGCATGTATTATTATTTAAAAAAGAAAGACGAGCGTGTGTGGATGCATTGTTAAAAGTGAATTTTAAGGTTATGGACCTTTTCGCCACTTTTTTATTTATATGACAGTTGAGAGACACTAGAAATGACGGGGAAAACAGGAGGGAACAGGATCGTAAATGTTGCATGTGCTCAAGTAAACTCAAATGCATGCTTTATTATTTATATGGAAGAAAGAAGAGTGTGCTTGGATGTATTTTCAGATACATGCACAGGTGTGTCTCGTCATCCTGAGCTCTGCAGTCTCAAGTTCTTGTCTTGAAGCCTCTGTTGCCTCGGGCATAGCCTTTAGCATCCGCTGCATTTATTTCAGCTGGGAGAAGCCCAGTAGCCAATGAGATGTCACCCAGTGGCATCTAACTTTTAATTCCACTGCTCAGCTGTGATCTCGAGTCATTCATTCCCTTCTCTCAGCCTTCTTCTCTTGTTTTCTCTGTCTCTCTCCTTAATGTGTTTATAGATGATGTGAAAACCCAGGATGAGAGCTCACAAGAGCCTAACGCAGCAGACAACAGACCAAAATCTGAAGGTAAAAGCAATAAATCAGTAAAAGCTGAATAATACTCTTCAATAAACATCCCCGTCTCTCTCATCGTCCTTCTCGTTCAACTAAAAGCTCCCAACTTTTATCTGCTCCGTATACTTTCTCCGCAATTCCTTCACTTTCTTTCTCATTCACTTTCTCTCTGCTGATCTGGAACTGCGGAGTGACCCTGATTTTTCAGAGTAAACGTGTTGGCATGCCTCCTTAAATTGAGTTTGATGAATTACCTGCATGCCCACCTCACGGACATTAATAAATCAAACACAAAGCGTGTGTGATCGGAGCGCAGAGATGACGCAGTGCGAGAAAGCTGATAAATCATGTGTGATAAGAGTTTTGCTGTGCTGTCATTTCGGGAACCCCGGGGTCAGCTTCCCTCTTAGGGCCGCACATACAAACTCCCAGCATGCCATTTATATTCATTCCCTTAGCGTTTGACAGGAAATAATTTAGTACAGTATCTTTACATGTGTATCTGTACAAACACAGGTGTACAGGTAGAATTTAGTTTGACTTTTATTTAATTAAAAGAAAGTTGATTCTATGTCGTATTAAAGCCAACATGAAATATAAAGGGATATTTCACCCAAAAATGAAAATTCTGTCATTAATTACTCACCTTCATGTCGTTCCAAACCCGTCAGACCTTTGTTCATCTTCGGAACACAAATTAAGATATTTTTGATGAAACCCAAGAGCTTTCTGACCCTGCATAGACAGCAACACAACTACCACGTTCAAGGCCCAGAAAGGTAGTAAGCACGTTGTTAAAATAGTCCATGTGACATCAGTGGTTCAACCCTTATTTTATAAAGCTACATAAATACTTTTTGTGTGCAAATAAATCTTTATTGAACAATTTCTTCTGCTCGGTGTCAGGCTCCTCCATGGATTCACAAGAGTTTTTTGTTTTCTTTGGACACAAAAAGTATTATCGTAGCTTTATAACATTATGATTAAACCACTGATGTCAAATGGACTATTTTAACAATGTCCTTACTACCTTTCTGGGCCTTGAACGTGTCAGTTGCATTGCTGTCTATGCAGGGTCAGAAAGCTCTCGGATTTCATCAAAAATAATTTATGTTCCAAAGATGAATGAAGGTCTTATGGGCTTGGCATGACCTGAGGGTGAATAATTAATGACAGAATTTTCATCTGTGAGCCTGGACCACAAAACCAGTCATAAGTCACAATTTAATTTTTTTTAAATTGAGATTTCCGTCAATTCCCAGAGTAGGGGGACTCAACCAACTCCCATGCCCACCAGGGTGCATCTCACGTGGGACTAGAGTGTTTCAAAAGACCCAGATTTCACCCAGATTTGCGACGGCAAGTAAAAGGGGTTTCGCCCCAGAGGCCCTCCTCCAGGGCCGCGGCCCGATCCCCGCCGTGCCCGGGGAAGAGGTGCCCTCATGGAGGGTGGATGTTTGGCCCAAGCTGCGCTTTTGGGATGTAGTTTTTGCAAACACCACTGGTCACCCTGGCGACACTTTTTTTTGGAGGTCCGTGTTTTTCCAGGGCCTCCTGCCCTGCCTGTCCCAAAAGAGTGAGGGGAGGCAGGCAAGCCTTCCCTGTAGACCACCCCTGGTCCGTGTTCCTCCAGGGCCTCCTGCTCTGCCCGGTCTACCCCGAAAGGGTGAGGGGAGGTGGGCAGGCCTTCCCTCTAGACTGCCCCTGGAGCTCCTGGAACACCTTCGGGTAAACAACCCACCTCCAGGGTCACGTGCTGATCCCCACCCTGCCTGGCCTGCCCAGAAGCCTCGAGGTGGGTGGATGTCTGATCCAAGCTGCACTTTCGACTTTTTTGGAAGTCTGTGTTCCTCCAAGGCCTCCGCTCTGCCCTTTCTGCTCTAAAAGGGTGAGGGGAGGTGGGCAGGCCTTCCCTCTCGGCCATCCCTGGTCCGCTTTACTCCAGGGCCTTCTGCCTTGCCCAGACTGCCCCAAAAGGGTGAGGGGAGGCGGGCCCCTGGAGCTCACATAAGCTTGAAAATCTAGAATCTGAAAGTGTGAAAAAAATCACCTTTAAGTTGTCCAAATGAAGTTCTTAGCAATGCGTATTACTAATCAAAAATTAAGTTTTGATACAAAAAATCTTTGTGGAACATGATCTTTACTTAATATCCTAATGATTTTTGGCATCATTTTGACCCATACAATGTATTTTTGGCTATTGCTACAAATACACCCGTGCTACTTACGACTGGTTTTGTGGTCCAGGGTCACATTTTTGGGTGAACTATCCCTTTAATTAATATTACATATTAATATTTTATATTTGTTTATTGATATAATTTTGGTTAAATGTATATGAATAAAATGCAGAATAAATAAACTTCTTCAAAAATACTTTTTTTACTGATTAAATTATCTGATTAATTGATAAATAGTGAACCAGTTAATCTGTTACTTTTAGTTGCAGCTCCATTTAGATGTGAAGTAAATGTGGAGTTTGACAAAGATAAAGTAAACAGATTCATTGTTGGTTTTCATGTTGACACCAATCTGCCAGCTTTGTGCATTAGGCCAGTTTAACTGTTCGTTTGCTAACGTGTATACTTCATTCCGTGTTTGTTTTCTCCAAGATGGCCAAGGCGATGGGAACGCACAGGAATGAGACGACAATCAGCCTCATAGGAACGAGTGCCGGCAAACTGTGTGAAGGCAAACATCACACCAATTTTGTCCCACGCCAGGGAGTCGCCCACAAACACTGGGAAAAGAGTTGACCCCCACTTCATTCACCATTTTTCCTTCTATTCAACCTGTATTTCCTTTCCGCTTCCTCATATTGATAATAAATCAGATATATAGCTATATAAAAAGGATCAAATGAGAGTTTGAACATATCAGAGAGAGTGCAGGGATTGTGGAGCTAGAGGAGGGCTGCTATACCTCACTGACATGCTGCTTGATCAATAGTTTTTTGGGTTTTTTGTCTTTTTCTTTTTTCAATATAGCATCCTGGTGCTGGATTTGAACTGGTTTGAATTAGGTAGATTGGTCAAAACACATCCTAAAATCATCCTGTCGCTTTTAGTTACACGCTGATTTGTAATACTTCTGATAAAGTGCGAAGCCAAGGCTGAATTTTCCATCCCGCAGAGCACTCGTAATGCAAGATTCAGACCAAATATGATTGGATTCCACAGCCCTGTCCACCGTTTAAGATTTCTTTCAGGTGAAAAACACTAAAATGGCTGAAAATGTCCGTTTGTGTGAGTGAGTGTGCGTATATATCGATGATGTCACTTTAAAGAGGTTTTCACTTTATGTGTGAGCTTCAGAACCAAGTCAGGTCAAACGAGGAGAACATCGCTTGATTCTAATCTCCTATCGAGTGGTGACATTCCTCCCTTCTACACGCTATATAACAGAGGCGCTCGTGCGCTCCTCTGCTTTGAAACGACACGTCACGCTCGCAGAGCCCCCCTTTAATCTCTCAAACGAGCATTGATCATGTTTCATCTTCAAAGCTGCTCTGACTACTGCGAATGCCTGTTATAAAAAAAAAAAAAAAAGAAGGAAAACCTGTTGTGTCAGACTGACGTGGCCGTTTTTGATGAGTGCGCTAACAAATTAATTCCCTCAAGTGTATCTAGATGCATGCCAGCATTGTTTAAAATGTTTTATTTACAGTCCCTCTCTCGGTCTCCCTCCCCTTCACATGCATAAACAGATCTCAGTTGCAAGCTCTCAATACTTTTTACCAGATTGTCTCTGCATTTCCAAAAATCTGCCTTATTTCATGAAATATGTAGTACATAGTCACAAATTGGTGATGGCAAAAATAAAAGGCAAATAGTAAGTGTGTGGCTTTGAATGAATTAAATACTACTTAAGATGATGAGTGATGCAATTCTTTCTTTAAAAACACAAAAAAATGTCTGATGTCCTTTTGTTTTTGGTTTTGATTTGGTTGGTTGGTTTTCTTGCATATGATATTTTTGGTTGATAATGATTAAAAATGTATTCAAAAAGTTGATTTACTCCTTTAAGTGGTGCCATATTGTATATCAGATGAACTTCTGCCTTCATCCTTTGATGTTTGCTTTGCTATAAAACAACTATGAATAAAGTTATAAAGTTGTTTCCCTGGGCATGATGTCTGTGTCTTTTATGGTTGCATCATATAGAGCACGTAATGTCTGCAGACATTAATCCATGAAAGCTTTGTATTTGCTGAATTATTATCAGCAAATATGCACATGCTTGTAAGCTATTCTAATGTCAGACGTTTTTCTATTATAATTTAATGTGCCTGCATCATTCACTTTATAACTTATCTAATGCACTTAATAGATAAAATCATTTTTGTGATTGAAAACTTAAGATATTATAGAATTTCATTCGTTTTCAATTACAAATAGATTGAAATCTTGGGTGAGTTCCATTTAAAAGGGAGAATAACTATGCCGCACTCTAAAGGGTGTAGTGCAGTACACTAATAAGACAACATACATGACTGCAACTTTATTTGGAATTGACTTAGTTACTGTTGCTATGTCCGACAAACAATACCGCTTTCCCAATACACATCATATTCTCACGCAGAGAAAAATACATCGCAGAGCAAAGAGGACATTGACAACACGCCGACAGAGCAGACAGACAGGTTTGGTATGAAACAAGGTCTCAGCTTTAAAATAATGTAATTTTTTTAAGAAACGCAAACAATAAATACTGTTTTTTGTGGCTCTTTAATGTGTTGTAACAGATCACTGTATTGCCTTATTAGATCAATCGACAGGTGAACGGATCGTCTTATTTACTTAAAGCACGAAAAAAAAAATGAACATCAAAACGTATTTTATTTCAACCGCGGAAAGACATCAATACACACAAGTTTTCAAGTGTAAGTCCACCGAAATTAATCTACTCTCCTGTCTGATTTGTTTGTCTGACAGAATTATGGCGGATTCGGCGTTGTGATTTGTCAGATCGCCTGTCAATCAAGCTGTTTGTCAATCGACCCTTCGCAAAGACCCACCCCCCTTCGTTACTGTTGCTACCACTGATCTATAACAGACATATATCATGTCCGCGGGTTGAAGCGACAACAATAACGTGATATTTAGCAGATATTGTCTTTAATTGACCATCATAATATATTATTTCTCTGTGGCATGTAGTAGCAAATGCTAATATATGTGAGAAATACTCCCACTTATAGTCCAGGAGAAACTGAGAAGTTTTAAATCCCATCTAAGATCTTAATTAATTTGCTTTAGGTTTTAAAATAAATGCCAAGGATGTGTCAGCTAGGACCACATGATCATTCACTGCAAAACTGCTTCCTTAAAATGACTATTGCTTGTACTGAGGAATTGAAATCCCAGGTAAGATTAATTAAATTACCATGGCATTCAGGGTCATGATCATAGATGGCAAAATTATTTCCCTAAAGTGATAACTGCACACATTTAACTAATGTCCTTGTGCAAGGGCCCTAGTTATAGGAAATATTCAAATCAAATTCATTTAGTTATTGTGCTACAAGCCTAACCCCTAACCCAAAATGCCAGACCACACTTTTTCATGCGCGTCTAATCTCAAACTTAATCTCCCAACAGTGATTTGCACAGATAATGTGTCACTAACCTCTTCCTGAGTCTCCTGTAAGAAGTATTGTGATCTCCAGAGATGAGAGGAACATGCTGCTGTGCTCCTTTAGTACTAACCTCTCTTTAGGAGGTGCAGAGTGCTGTCGAGTCTTACCAGGGCAACAGAGTTCATTTTCAAAGAGATCCAACAACCTGTGGAGGATTACAGCAGAGGTGGATAATACAAGACAACCTGCCAACAAGGAAAACATCTTTGTTTCTAAATGGAATCGTGAGACGTTTATCTACTATTTCTTTAGCAGTAATAATATTCTTGTTTCCCGGGCCGAATTAAAAGAGAAGTCCACTTCCAAAACAACAATTTACAGATAATTTACACACCCTTTTGTCACCCAAGATGTTCATGTCTTTCTGTATTCAGTCGTAAAGAAATTATGGTTTTTGAGGAAAGCATTTTAGGATTTTTCTTCATTTAATGGACTTCGATTGTGCCCCCGATTTTGAACTTTCGAAATGTAGTTTAAATGCAGCTTCAAAGGACTCCGATCTCACCTGAAGAAGACGGATCTTATCTAGCGAAACAATCAGCCTTTTTTTTTTCTTTAAATAAATAAAAAATACAAATTTGTATACTTTTTAAGCACAAAAGCTTGTGTAGCACAGGTTCTGGCATACGCGTTCACAATGTACTATTGAATCATGTCGAAAGGTCACACGGAAAGTAGGCGGATATACAGACCCAGTGTTTACAAAGAGAACATGCAAAGACTAAGAAAGTGCAAGTAAGTCAAACGCTGTTTACGAACAAAAACATGTTGAACGATTCTTAAGTTGTAGGAGAAAATAAGAAGGAGTTTTTCGCCATTCTCTACCTTTTTGAGCCGGAGTACACAGACAATGAACTTAGACGCGATTCGTAGTAGTGATAGGAAGTTCGGATCATTTTACCGACTCGGACCTTTGAGTCTCGTTCAGCAAAATGAACGAATCTTTTTTCGAGTCATTTCGTTTATTTTAGCAAAATCAGCGTCACGTGACAGCCCCATAAGATGAACGAACGACTCGGAAAAACCCAAAGACTGGAAACAGGTGAACTAATTCCAGTACAGAACCTAATAGGATGTTGCGCATGCGTGACTGAACGAATCACTCCCCGAGACGAGTCGTTCTTCACAAGTCACTTTAAAGATTCGTTCAAAATAAACGAATCATTCAAGAACGACCCGTGAACGCGCTTCCGAGAGCCTGTGCTACGCGAGCTTTTGTGCTTAAAAAGTATACAGATTTTTATTTTTCGAAAAAATGACCGATTGTTTCGCTAAATAAGGCCCTTCTTCCTCGGCTGGGATTGTTTAGAGTCTTTTGAAGCTGCACTTAAACTACATTTCAGAAGTTCAAAATCGGGGGCACAACTGAAGTCCATTATATGAAGAAAAATCCTGAAATGCTTTCCTCAGAAACCATAATTTCTTTACGACTGAAGACAGAAAGACATGAACATCTTGGATGACAAGGGGTGAGAAAATGATTTGTAAATTGTTGTTTTGGAAGTGGACTTCTCCTTTATGACCTCACTGGGCCCACCCAACACAATAATGATATATATAAATAGCATTTTTATCCTATCAGAATTTTTGCATTGAAATTTCATAATTCTTGCTACCAATTTCAATTAAAAAAAAAAACCTAGCCTAATAAAAACAAGTTAAAGGACAGTGATTGCAGCATCTAGGTAACAGCATCTAGGCTGCTTTATAGGAATAGTTCACACAAATTCTGTTGTTGGTCTAAACCTGTATGGGCTTCCTTCTGCTGTTGAACGCAGCGGGAAAAAAATAGTTGGAACAATACTGGTAAACAAACAATTGCTGGACCCCCCTCCATAGTATGAAAAAAAAAACACTATTGGAGTCATTGGGGGACCAGAAATGTTGAGAAGAACAAAGAAATACATACAGGTTTAGAGCAACATGAGGGTGAGTACATGATGACAATATTTAATTTTGGGGTAAACTATCCCTTTAAAATCTCATCTTATAATGACAAGATCTCATATAGCCTACTAGTACACATGCTTTATCTTTAACTATGTTCATTTTTAAGACACAAATGACTGTGTTGATGAGTAGACAGGCATTTTGACAGGTAACTATGTGTACTTGAACGTTTAAAATAACTCAAGTTTAGTCAGGCGCTGTACGAGCAGGTGCGCGCTGCAGGCTGAAATCGTTTTAACGCGCGCATTTGCCAGAATTAATTCTGCCTTGCTGTTTATTGTCCTTGAACAGTCAAATTTGTTAGCGTTGCTTAAAACACAACGCTTAAAATGCATTTAAATGAAAAGTTTAGCCTACATCATGACGCGCAAAATGATTTACATATTTCTACCGGACTATCTCTCAACCCATAAGCGAATATACGTTGTTCAAACACAAAAAGCAATAGGCATCCATCAAGTTTATAATCAAACTAACCTAAAATCTGTGGGAACGATGACGCTGTGTTTTTATCTGCTCCATGTGCCCGGTCCACTTGCTATTCCACAACTTCACACCATCATCAGCTTTAGTAAAATAAAATGGGGATTTGATTAACTCATGTTTTCCCCTCTCCTCATTTTTTTAGATAGCCCCCTTTGGTTTTAGAAAAGTTGACATTTTTACTTATCGAAGATAAGTTCTATTGCGTAGCCTACCATTTCCAGATTATGCCAGAACGAAGTGAAGAGAGGTGAATGCGGGCATTAGGCGCAGCGATCACCTGAGATACGTGAAAAACTCCTAATAGCGCTAATATGTAGGGGGAGTGGTGGGGCTTTGAAGATCGGCGCTACCGATGGCCAGTCAATCTCCCCAGCCAATCACGGCACCCTCCTTGCTTCAGCCCGCTTAGCCCAATGGTTAATGCGGCCCTGCTTGTTTCTATCTGCTCACTTGGCTCTTCCAAACTTTAAAATGGCAGGGAATGGCTGTTGAGATTTTGGGGTAGTTACGCTATGCCTGTGTCCTACATAATCTACTGGAACGCCACTTTCTGTGAACGCACGTATGACAGTTAAGCTAGAGATTTATGGTTTATAAAATTTCAAATATGGATGTTTTTACACAAATGCATTGATTCACTTCAGAAGGCCTTTATTAACCTCCTAGAGCCATGTAGAGTACTTTCTTATGATGGATGGATGCACTTTATTTTGCTTCAAAATCTCAGCTCCCA
The DNA here is from genome assembly GCA_036247105.1 of Cirrhinus mrigala. Classification (NCBI taxonomy): domain Eukaryota; kingdom Metazoa; phylum Chordata; class Actinopteri; order Cypriniformes; family Cyprinidae; genus Cirrhinus; species Cirrhinus mrigala. The sequence goes on from CM070019.1 coordinate 25,420,935, forward strand.
TTCACTGCCATTATGAAATTTGAAAGACCCAGGACATTTTTTAATATAACTCCGACTGTATTCATCTGAAAGAATAAAGTCATATACACCTAGGATGGCTTGAGGGTGAGTAAATCATGGTGTAATTTTCATTTTTGGGTGAGCTATCCCTTTAAATGAATGTCACAGTCTGCGTTTGCTGTACCTTATCAATATCTCTCAGCAGACACAGACTGACCTCCATCACCGGCAGCCAGAGAGACACATGGAGCTCATCGCACAAGGTTCTCACCGTGGTTTGCGGTAATTACTTTGCTGATAACTTGTCCCCAGTGCCGTTACTATGAATTATTACACACACAGTAAATGATTTGTGTCACTTTGCTTTTCTCCTCAGCGAGAGGACACTGAATTCCCAGGATGTAGATGGATCCACAAGGCCAGTGGACTCTTTATGGTTAAGGCAGTTGGAAAGGTGAAAATGGGAGAATGGTGGATTTGAACAAAACAAAACATGGGAGGTGTCTGCGTCAAATGAATTCACAAAACCTATCAAAAGATCCACAAGAGGGCTACTGTTCACCCAAGCTACAGCATAAATATGCCAAATGCTGTAGATGGTGTTGAGTATGCAATTACAAATTCATAGATAAAATGGGCCAGAGCTGCGGCTTCCCAGCATGATTCATTATTTTGCACACTGGTTCCCTGCTGCTACCCCTAACGCACCATATATTTCCATAACAAATTTCTCCATCAAGGTAGGACGAATAAAAGAAGCCTGGCAGCCCAGCAGGACATTTGCACCGGCCCCTTCTGCCCCGCACCTCAGCTGTGCTGCATGTGATGAGGAACAGAGCGGGCCATCCTGATATGTTTCAACAATTCAGTGAGAAAAAGAACAACAGGAAGAAAGCAAAGGAGAAAAGCAGCTCATATGGGTCTTCTTGGTAGGTAACATAACGCATCGACCCTGATTCCATGCAGTTTTACTGGTTTTGACAGTGGGTTGTTTAGAGAGGTGTTAGAATACAGAACAATATGCTGTTCTGTGCACTCCTGCTACAGTGCCTTGCAAAAGTATTCATACCCCTTCATGTTGCAGCTTTATGTTAACCCTTTAACTGTCACCGTCCACCCTGTGGGATGCCTACGTTTACTTCACCATATTACAAATAAATCATAATCTAATCATGACAAACTATACATCGTTGGAAAGGTCTAAGTCTAAATAGATATTTTACCATATTTATGTGATACAAATTATGTAGGAAAAGTAATAGATTAATATATGTCAAGAGTGCAACTTAAAAAAATCTACATCATAACGTGAGTTCTGACCTTGCTACAAAAGACTTTCTTCGTTGCCTTTTTCCCTATCACACTTTAGAAATTATAAGAAATTATATGTCAGTTCAAAACTTAAAATCTCAAAATTCATCCTTTGAAAGGCATTTTAAAATCAGACACTGCATTACCACGGGAAATGTACATCAAAATCATATTATGAAATATTTTCATTCATGAATTATAAAAATTTAAGTCTGGATAGTGTATTTTTTAAAATGGGAGTGACAGTTAAAGGGTTAAACTGCTTTAGATTTTTTTTTTCCCCACATCAATTTACACTCAATACACCGTAATGACAAAGTAAAAAACAGATTTGTGACAACTTTGCAAATTCAATAAAAATAAAACACTGAAATAAGTATTCATACCCTTAACTCAGTATTTAGTTGAAGCACCTTTACAGCACCTTTACAGCCCTACAAGCTTTGCACATCTGCATTTGGCCATTATCTGACATTCTTTACCTAACCATTTAAGAACATTTACAGAGTTGTCAATAAGCCACTCTTGCTGTGTGCTTAGGGTCATTGTCCTGTTGGACGGTGAACCTTCTGCCCAGTTTGGGGTTCTGAATGCTCTGGAATGGGTTTTCATCTCAATATTTCGGTGCATTGAGCTTTTCTTTTACTCTGACGAGACCCTCAGTCCCTGCCACTGAAAGCAGCCCCACAGCATGAGGCTGCCACCAGCACACTTTACTTTTGGAATGGTACTCTGCAGGTGATGAGCAGTGCTTGGTTTTCTGATGCTTGGAGTTGAGGTTCATCAGACCAGAGAATCTTGTTTCTCACAGTCTGAGGAAAGTCTGATTGCAAATTCCAAGTGGGTTTTCAAGAGGAGAGGATTGAGTTTGGCCACACCGCCATAAAGACCAAATTGGTGGAGTGTTGCGGTGATGTTTGTCCTTCCGTAAGTTTCTTCCATCTGCATTTATGATTCTGGAGCTCAACTTGAGTGACCATCAGCTTCTTGGTCACCCTAACCAAGACCCTTCTCTCCATCAATTGCTCAGATTGGTCAGGAGGCCAGCTCTAGGAAGAGTCCTAATTGTTCCAACCATCTTCCATTGTAGACAATGGAGGCTACATGCTTCTGTGAACCTTTAATGCAGCAGAATTTTTTTCTGAACTCTTCCACAGATCTGTGCCTTGACACAAACCTGTTTCTGAGCTCTACAGGCAGTTATTTTGACCTCAGGGCTTTTGCTCTGAAATGCATTTTCAGCTGTTAGACCTTTTCTGAGAGCTGAGGTTTCAAATGAATTTGCCACAGTTTAACTCCACTCGAAGTGTAGTAACATCTACAAGCAATATGAGTGCTCCTGGACTAAATTTCAAGTGTCCCATTTCAGTTTTTTTATTTCTAATAAATTTGCAAAGTTGTTACAAACCTGTTTTGTGCTTTGTCATTATGGTGTATGGAGTGTAGATTGTAAAAGTAATTTAAGCAGTTTAACAATGCTGCAACAAAATGTGAAACAAATGAAGGGGTATGAATGCTTTTGCAAGGCACTGTATATGTAAAATATGGACTGTGTAATAAAAGTAATGGAAGTATAATATCTAAGGGATCGTATAGGTGAAAATACATAAAGATGATCATAAAAATATGAAAGTGCTAATTTATGAAGTAACTTGTGAGTAAAAAGTAAATCTTAAATTTATCTTAAATAAAGTATCTTAAATTTGATTGACTGTCTAACGTTTGTGAATATACTTTTGTGGAACTCCACTGAGAAATGAATTACAATAATCAGTCTGAGAGGTGACTAAAGCGTGTACATGCATAGCACGACCATTAGCCGTTAGCTTTATGTATTCTGAATCCAAATGTATATAAGATCCCAATGTAAATACAATTTAATACCATCAATCTGTGGTTTGTTTGGTCACTTTCGGCAGGTGGTCTGTACTCACCCAGAACAGATCTGCTTCTACTAATCAATGGCTAATTTCCTAGTTGTTGTGTTCTCCTCCATCTTTAGATGATCAATCATGCCAGCCATTCTGAATGGACAGGAGGCGGTGTGTCTCTCTTCAGGAGAGTGACAAGTGAATGCTTTGTGTCAGCCAATCTGATGGCCTCTGCTGGGATCCATGGCAGGGACCCCAGGGACGAACCCGTCTCTCTGTCTGACACACACCTGAAGATAGAATGTGTTTGAGACTCTTTAGATAGGATGTGTTTGAGACTCTTTAGAATGGTGCCAATTGATTTCTCTTTTCACTTCCCTGCTCCGGCACATTCTCTCTGTCGCTCTCCTTTCTCTATTTTCTTAGAGGAGGAATAGACATATGGAGCATGAAGTTTATAGCGGAGTGACAGCACCCTGACAGATAGTCAAAAGCAGCATTATCAAAGGCTGATGGAAGTCTTGAATGAAGTGGTTAGGATCTATATTGGTTTCGGGAGAAGTGATGGCCTCATATCAGAAAGGAAGAGATCTTAAACGAGGTGTGCAAGATGAATGGAGAGCTGGCCAAATGATGTTCAGATTAAAAAGAACTGACGGCGGCGAGGGGAAGGTTATAGATGAGCACATTTCCAAGTTTTTTGTGAATATACGGTCGAATGTTTAACTGATTAAAAGACGTGTCTGATCATGCAAGCAGAACATAAGAAAAAAAAAACATTATTACTCTAAGTCTAAAGTGAGCGTAATGCACTTATCACATTCAGACAGCGAAAATGTCATTTTATACGTAAAAATTGTTCAGGTCTATTTGCAGAGATAGTAATTTAGGAATCAAGCGCACCTCGCACAAAGTAAATGTGTCCTCGTGTAATGACTGAGCGATCCAGCCTGTAATTTGAGACTATTTGAGGGGTGAAGCACTGCTGTTCTAGGTGACAGGAACAAAATGGTAAGAAAATTGTAATTGTGATCTTGATTCTCGTCAGTTTTATGCCAGAGCCACTGACTTAACCAGACACGGGTTTGTTCGTAATGACAGCAAGCTTTTAACTCCAGAACAGAAAATAAGGAGGAGAAAACGCCACATTGCTCCATTGCTGTCAGCGCTCATCTTGGCTCGCTGTCTGTAAGCCACACCCAGATCTACCGCCCTATTTAAATCTGAACGTGTGAATAATCGAAAAGGTGTTGGTGCTAGTCACAATGACAGATTGTTACAGAGAGAGGTCAGAAAACTCTTAAAAGAACACATCATTCCAAAATGAACATTCTCCCATAATTTGCACATTCTTATTTTGTCATTTCTTTTGCGTGAAATTACATGAAGAAGGGTAAATGATCACAGAATTTTAATTTTTGGGTGAACTATCACTTTAATTAATCTTATAGCCATAGTTTTTTCCACACTTGATTCAATTACCCCACAGGTAGTTTTCATACTGTATGAACCGGTGTTTGTGCTCAATCCAAAGTTCAGCCAAAGAATTGTTTTTTTTTTTTTTAAGTGTAGATCACATATACAAACACACAAAGTGCTTGTCTCATTATCTCTTTCAAATCAACATAAATTGAGACTTGCATCAAATGTAGAGATTGTCTGATCCCAGGCATGTGATTCATGAGTTGGGGATCGAAACTAAAAGGTGATGGAATTCGTGTCTTAAATGACAATGAAACAAGGGCTCAAAGGTCAGAGGTTTCTTAATGGGAATTTCTAGCAGGGGAATATTAGTGTCTGGCATCTAAGAAATAACAGACTACATGCAATCCATACACAAGCAGGATATCAGGGGCCAAGTCAATGCCATTTCTCCGTGCACCACAGGCTGCTGTGCCCCAGGCTTTGAGACCGTGCAGACGTTTCATTATCTAGAGACAGAATTCCCTCTGCTGAACTCTAACCTGCACCATTATATAGCGAAATTGATGATCAATGGTTACGGTTCAGCCTGAATCCTGTCAGGCTCAGTGCCAATTATTGGGGTGAATGCCTGGAAAACCACTTCCTCTAAGTTTCCATCCGTTCCAGTGGGGGGCGCTATCATTTGTTGTTGAATCTCAGAGACTTCATACCTAGTGGTAAAATGGAATGAAATTACTTCTTCTTGTTCGGAATGCACTGAAGCCAAATCACTGGGAGTGAGATATCGAGATGGTCTTGGCAAATGAGACTTCAGATGAATTCCCAAAAGGCTGTTGAGGTTCAATCGGCCCTGAGATTAGTCTAGATGAATCTGAAAGTTCATTTATTTAGTGCCTGTGCCCATTTGTGTTCAAGGCAGAAACTGTCAGAAATACGGCTGAAAAAATAACAAGTATGGGGAATTAAAATCATCCAGGACTTGAAATTAAATGAAATTCTCTCATTTACTCAATGTCATGTCATTCCAAAGCTGCATGACTGACTGACTTCTGCATTGAAAGAATGCAGAAGATTATTTTTTTAAAAGAATATTCCGACTAGTCCTTTTCATGTAGTGAATTTAAAAGAGATCTAGGGCTATCAAGCTCCAACATGACACAAAAAAAATGATAAAAGTGGTCCATGACTTGTTCAATAAATTTTCTGAAGCCGTACAAGCTTTGCATAAGCAACAGCCTAAATTTCAAGTTGTTGTTTACTGGAACTAGCTCTATCTATCTATCTATCTATCTATCTATTAGGGGTGTGACGAGACACTTATCTCACGAGACGAGACATGAGACTGGGTTCACGAGAACGAGACGAGACAATATTTTTAAACTTTTTTTAAGAAATCCTCAATGATGAAATATATAGTGAAAATAGTCTTTTATTCAACTGAAAAAGACAAAATGCAAAAAAAAATGAAGGTGAATTTTGAACTTTATTAAATTAAACTTCCATTTTAATGAATTATATGCAGTAATAAACAACATTTAAACAAGAGCTTCACGATTCTGAATAAATTGAGAATCCCAGTTGTTTTTAATAAATTGGAGACCATGATTCTCTCACAATTCTGGAGAAAAAAGATTAGAAAACGAAACAAAATAACGTAATTTACTAGTGGTTCTGACAAACTGTTAATTGCTTAAGTCTTTTAAAAACATATATTCATTAAAAAAAAAAAAAAAATTTAATGAAGGAGTCCGTGTCTCAAGTTCAAGATTTGTTGGACTAATGAAATCTCCTGAATGAATGATTCAATGACATACTTTTATAAAACGGGCAGTTGTCGCCACCTCCTGGCGGAAGAGGATAAGCGTTACAGTACACACAAGTGTTAAGGTACTTTCGTTTTGATCGCTGCTATAGACACTAAGTGTTTATACCCAAACTATAAACTTTTATCTCAGTACTTCTATCAATTAAATGTCTGTAACACCGAAATAATGATTATAATGTGGTTGAAAAGACTGTTTGTGTTGCTCTTTCTGCGTTCTCATTTACCCCGACCCTCTGATTCATTAACATGGGCAGCGACAAAACGTGCTTCTCAAGCTCCACTGACACACGTGATGTGAAACAGTCCTAATAGACATAGCTAAATCATTGTCATTCAGGAATAAGATCGCGTGAGTGTTTGAATCGAGATCTGGACATTTTAAAGATTAATCGTGCAGCTTTAATGTAAACGCTGCAAAATGTTTTGTGAGGATATCATCAGGTCGATGTGCGAGACATCAGATCATCATGCCGCGAGATCTCGTCACATCCCTACTATCTTATCTGTCTGTCTTTCTGTCTGTCTATAATAACAGAAGAGCAAGGCATTCAGCCGAGTTCATGTTTGTTACAAACTTTAAACAATCCTTGCTACCACATGAGGTCAAACGAAATAGATGTATGTAAAAAAAAAAAAAAAAGTAAGATGGCACATCAAGGTAAAATTGTCCTTGAGGTTTTGAGCATTTTACGCTCTTGGGTTTTCCACACAGCATCTAAAAGCATTTTGTTAGCAGTGTGGAGCCAGGCTCAGAAAGTGATATTTGGTGGCTTGAGATGGTTGGGAAGATGATGTGTTGTTAGTGGGGTGAGACAGAGGCCCCAGACTCAGCTGGCTGTTGGTGTAATTGGGGAGGTCGGGAGGGGGGCCGCCACGGCTGGTCGGGCCCATATGCAGCGCATGGTGGTGGGGGATCGGTGCCAAAGTCTTCTCCCTGCTGGTGGACACGCTCCAGCACATGATGCTGCTGGTGCCCAGCACCTCACGCTGCTGGCCAGCTGTCATTCCTCTGACAGGCCCTGACACCCCAGTCATGCCTATTCATGACGGAGCTAGACAGAAAACCAGGGAGCCAAGCTATATGACTAGAAAAATCACAAATCATATTCTACACCTTTGTAGTCATTTTATCCTCTGACATTCAAGGTCTCTAACACTATAAACCTTTCTTTCAACAGTAGAATTAAAGAGAGAGTTTCTACTACTGCACCTTTAAAAATTCATTTTTTATTGTATAACTTCTACACACTGGCATACTTCAGTTGTCAATCATGAAGACAGACCAAATTAATATTTAAATGTGTGGCAGTTTAAATGTACAATATGTGGTCCAGCATATTGTGTAATTAGTTCTAACAGGCTGGTACTGATGCATTACATCATGGGTATATGCTGTTATGCTTTCACCCTCTTACAGAAGTGTAGTACCTTTTATGGAATGCTTTGTGAGGTGGATAAGTTGTTAAATCTTGGTTTGCTTTTGGTTCATTTTAGCATAGTTTTCTTCTTCTTCTTCTTCTTCTTCTTTTACATATAAGCATTTTGTTAGCTTAGAACTTATTTTCAGTCCAACAAAAATATGTTATAATGATACGGTACCTTTTTTTTGTAACAACTACTTATTCCATAAAAATAGAGATGTTCTTGCAGCAATAACTAAAAGATTGGGTTTTTTTTTCTCAATTTTACAACATATTTACTCATAATCATGATAAAATTTCTCATTGTGAGGTGCTAACCCATAATTATGAGACTTTCTCACGTCAAAATTTATTAAAAAGAAAATGAGAAAGACATTATTAAGTTATAATAGTGGTTTAGTATTTCATTATAATGACTTGCCATAATTAAGTCATATCATGAGATGACGCCATGAGAAAGTATAATATTATTTTAAAGTCATTATTATGAGAAATATTCTCAATATAATGAGACTTACAGAATATATATATATATATAAGTTCTGTCATTAATTACATGTCGTCCCAAACCTATAAGAACTTCGTTCATATTTAGAACACAAATTAAGATATTTTTGATGAAATCTGAGAGCTTTCTGACCCTGCATAGACAGCAACGAATCTACCACGTCCCAGAAAGGTAGTAGGGACATCGTTAAAATACTCCATGTGACATCAGTGGTTCAACCTTAACAGCAGCAGTACCACCATGCATGCATCGGAAGACATGGAAGAGAAGAAATTGTTGAATGAAGTCATTATTTTAGTTTTCTTTGCGCACAAAAAGTATTCTCATAGCATCATAAAATTAAGGTTGAACCACTGATGTCACATGGACTATTTTAACAATGTCCTTACCACCTTTCTAGGCCTTGAACATGTCAGTTGCATTACGGTCTATGCAGGGTCAGAAAGCTCTCAGATTTCATCAGAAATATCCTAATTTGTGTTCCGTAGATGAACGATGGTCCTACAGGTTTGGAAAGACATGAGGGTGAGTAATTAATGACAGAATTTTCATTTTTGGGTGAACTATCCCATTACTGTACTGTATTTTCATGAAACATCTATCTCAAATACATCACCACAAACACATCCTAATATATGTTTAATTTAAATGCATTGGATGAGGACGGAAGTCTAATTTTGTGTTTTGGACCAGTCATGATGTGCCATTTACCAGTTGACATGTGGCACAATTAGAAGTGTGATGAAAATGGAGGTGAAGCCGTTGGCACAGATGCTCCCACCCCTGTCACTCTCTCTCCACCCGAGCTCACAGCCGCCCGTCTGCCCACCCGAGCTTGTGTCAGGAGAGGAATCGATTCCCTTCACACTGGGCTCTATATTAATTAATGCTCCTCACTCCCACTGTCACAGTCCCTCCTGTCTTCTTCCTGTTTTCTTGTTCCTGTTCCACTTCTCTGCTTGTTTTCTCTCATCTCCGGACCACTTCCTCTTTTGTAAAGACTGTTAAAGATCACAAGGCTGCCTTCCCTTTATAATAAAACAGCCCTGGATGAAAATACAGTTTAGTGGATTAATGCTGACAATCACCTTAAACACATGAAAAAGCATATATATCCTCCCAGTGTTGTTGCTTTTTTTTTTTTTTTTTTATACTCACTATCTTTTTAAGCAAGCAGATATCTGCGGGCACCATTTCATTTATACGAGAAAGCCAGAAAGCGATCGCGATAGCACAACTGTAGTGTGCTACTGCCCCCATCTGACCGTATCAGTGCATATCAGTTTATCCCTGGATGAGGACACACGCTGAACTTCAAAGGCCTGAACATTAAGGACGCATTTAAAGACATGTAAGAAATTATATTATAGACAATGACCACACCAAACATTTTTTACACACCATTTGCAACAATACACTTCATTTAAAAAGGAAATATGAAGTCACTGTGAGAAAGATAAGCGAGCAGGAGTGACTGCAGGCCTCTCCGGGGAGGCTGAGAGAGAGATGGCTCCACTAAGCAGTAAGGGGAAAATCAGATCACCTTGAATTAGCATAAACTATCTTCAGATGGAGATACACACGCTCTAAATGCAGGCAATCCCAATTGGAATAACTTCTAGTGTTGGATTACTATTGGGTTCAGCCGGGTCATTTAGCACTTAGAGAGAGTCCCCGGAGGCACCAAGAGCATTCAGGTTGGACAAATTGCACCACCGCTGTGGCAGGTCTCCACCAGAGGGAGGGTGCCTGGGGAACTCACTGGCTCAATTTACACAGTTCAGAGACGAAGCTTGGCACCTGGAGAGAGAGGTGGAGAGAACTCTGGGTAACTGAAGTGACAATTACACAGTTATGCAAAGATTGTGGATCATCACCGATTCAGATTAGGTGACCCTGACAGGGTCAAAGAGGTGGAGTCTGGCCCTGAGGGATGGGAAATGCTGTATGGTTCTTCTAAAACAGGTTCAGCTGGAGCTTTTCGAGAGTGGGAAAGCACGGATGGCACTTTTTATTAGCAAAACATGTACTCTGAAGTTTCTGCAGTATTGAAATAAAAGATGCTATTTAAACTACTACTAAACAGTGGAAGTACTTAGCGAAAATAACTGTCCAAGATCAGAACTGTAGGCCCTATATTTACATTATTAACAACTGGAAATAGTTTTTTGAAAACTAAATTTATTCTGCCTTAATATGTCATTGGAAATGCCATACTTCTGAAGTCTGGAGTTTGTTGCTTTGTTGTCCAAAGGAATACATTGAATTAAAGGGATAGTTACCCAAAAATTAAATTTCTGTAATTAATTACTTATCCTAATGTCGTTCCAAAGCAAAATGAACTTCATTCATCTTCAGAACACAAATTAAGATATTTTTGATGAAATCTGAGAGCTCTCTGACCCTCCAAAAGCAGCAAGGGTCCTACCACGGTCAATGCACAGAAACATAGTAGTCGGTCCAAGTAGTCAACTGGTCCATGTGACATCAATGGTTCAACCATAATTTTACGAAGCTACGAGAATACTTTTGTGTGCAAAGAAAAAAAAATGACTTTATTCAACAATTTTTCTCCTCTGCATCAATGGGGTCATTAATGAGAGTACAACAACGCATGTGTTTTCTCTGCTTGTAAACCAGGCGTTGCGCATGCGTGTTCTACATCAGCAGCGCCACACACATGCATCATGGTACTCTGGTTAATGGCGACAGACTGTCTCAGAAGAGAAGAGATCATTGAATAAAATAGATATTTTTGTTTTCTTTGTGCACAATTACTGCAACTATAACTATCGTTACTGCAGTGTTGGCCATTCACATGATTTGTGGGGTTGTTAAATGACTTTATTTTAAAAAGGTGACAGGCTCAATGGCATTTTCTTTTCATATAATCTCCATATAATGCCTAATAAACTGGTATTTATAAACTCAGTGCTACTTCTTTACAGGGGTAATAGTTATATTTTTGCTACTTTATAGGCGCCAAATTACTGTAAGAGTACTGTTTTTTTTTCGTTCAGAAACGACGGGGACCTTTAAATTAAAACGAGGGAACGAATTCGTGGCCACTATAAATATATATTTTTGTCAGCACACTGTTAGGGCTCCATAATTTCTTTGTTGTGTGCGTTTGTTTATTTTCAAAACACCCCGCGGCTGCCGTAGAACTACAGCGTCATTTTTACAATTTAAAAATAAAAAATACATATACAAATAAACATTGTGTGACAATTGGTAGAAACTAAGGAACTAAGGAACTGCTAAATAAACGAAGCCTCAAATTAAACACCAAGGACATGCGGAGAATGCGGCTAAAATGAGTGAGTACTTTTTGCCTTTTACATTTTTGGGCCGCCGTGCCAGGATTGTTTATGCTTGCATGAGTAGTTTAGTAAGGACATTTGCCTTGGTTCTTTTATACTCTCGTCAGTTACATTCTGGCTGTGAAAAGTTATCGGGTAGAGGTATGCCACTCAAGGTTGCGTTTAATGCAGCGCTCGTTGGTTTATTACATTTATTAGATAACTTGCTCTTTATTAGATAGCTAACGTCTATAACTGTCTCTTGAATGCACTTGTTAGGTAGTCGGGTCGGCTGGACTCGCAACGCGACGGCGCTGCAGATACCCTATAGTCCCATTCATTGGAAACCATATAAACATTACCAGTGCTACTGCATACATTTATCGTATTTTACGCATTCATAAATAGACGATTTCATTTAATATGTATCACATTCATATCTACATACGTGAATATACAGACTGTGAAAAACAAATAACACAGTCACTACTGTAATCAAACCTTTGCAATGTTTAAAATTTATGGCTCTATCCACTCAAATATCTAAATTCAAATATCAAAATTATTTTGAATGGCTGTTCATTTCCAATAAGGAAAATCATATTTATTATTATTCCAACAGCACATGAAGGCAGCACGTCTCTATCTCTGCACATCACCGTTGGATATTTGTTGCCAATTCCTGTTCATTTGGGAGTTCCACCCATCATCCTTAGAAGGTGCTATAGAAAAGCCTGGCATCCAATTGGGAAAGTACATTGATTGAAAGCCAAATGTCCAGAACACAACAGGTGCTTTTTCCAAAGCAGCATTATTATTCGCTTTGAAGTCCTCCAGGGGTATTCCTGTTGCTAGCTGGGAAATGGAAGTTACATCATGGTGGGCGTTGTAGTGATTTTTGCCTAAGTAAAAAGAATTCAGTGGACAATTTTATATTTCTCTTATTTTCACTTCTCAACAAAAGCCAGCTAATATAACAAAATGAAGAGAAATGATGCACATTAGGTGTATAACTGATGCGTTTCCTGTGTCTTTTATCATCCTCATGCTGCCACAGCTTTGGCTGCACAAGTCTGTCCAGCCACCATTTCTAAGTGAAATGCGTCCAAACTAAATTGTTACAAATCATAACCAATAACATTTGCTTCTACTATAATAAACATATTCACGTCGATTAAAGCGCATCATTTTAATTGACTGAACAGAGCAACAGTGCTTGATGTTGCACACTTTCATTTGCTACAGTTATGAAGCGTAGCAAGAGGTGGTATACTGTATAGATTGTTTGCACATAAAGTAATTTTTCCATTTTGATGAAATTTTAGGGAAACTTCTTTCCCTTTAAGTCTTAAAGCAATTACTAATAATCTAAACAGAGAACTTACTGCAGCTTGGGAACTTTCAATCTATTGTGTAAACTTGGCAATGTTATTCTCCGTCTGGAGAGCTGTCAAGTACAGCAGTGGCCGTTTCTCATCTGGGTTGATACAATGTGTTTCTTGGCTGAAGAAGTACTTTCTGAACTGTCTCTTACAGTTTCAGAGTGTTTTGAAACTCCTGATAATTAAAACAGAAAAGTGCACAACCTTCATTTTCAGTATGAAGACACAGGTGTGATTCAAAGTTTGTGTGAAATCATGGTGTGTACAAATCCATCAAGAGATGTCATATGGCATCACATATCCTCTCTGATTAGTGTTACAGCTGACAAACCCAGCTTAGCACATATCAGTTTTCCAATAACTGTATATATGATCATCTATATAAATCCTCTCATGTGAACTTGACCCGTCTTTATTTTTGTCTCCTCTTCTGTTGACCTTATAGAAGAGAAAATAAAGCTCTTAACTGCAATGGGTAAGATTACTTTATCTGCAGATGCACGCCAGTTGCAGTATATTCCAGCGCAAGCTGTCACTTCAATAAACACTAATGACAGGCAATGCATCAATCATTCAAACATGCCTACTTCTCTTTCATATTTAACACGGTAACCTCCAGCAGCAAAGACAAGTATGGAGCGTCTCAAAGGAGATATTAATCTACTTCATGTGGTGTTGAATATCTCAGCAGCCAGGAATAAACAGAAGCTCTTGTGCATTTGGGAAAGTGGAAGAGTGTGTCCTGGAGCAAAAGCTGGCCTCGGGGTTATAGACTGAAGTTCATGAGCTGTATTTGAAATCAAAAGGGAACCAAGCTGGGCTAAGGTTTAGGGTAAAATGATACATTGCAGAAGATCTGGTGTGCAATGAAAATCTCAAAACCATAAAATGAGATCTTACTCGATAATAAATAGTCCTATGCTGATTTTGTGTTATGAAAATGATTTGGTGGAGAATTTTGGAGAAAGGTGCATGAAGCATTTTTTGCATTAGTTAGGGCAATGTTTATAATCACCTTATTATTATAATCATCATACTATGTGGTCTTTCATGTCAAATTACCCAATTATTTTAATATTTTAAACTAGTGTCAAAAACAATAGACTGTTTCAAATCGTATCTAAATTATAACAAAAAAAAAAAAAAAAAAAACAGGAGCTCATAGGTCTGCAATTTATGACATGAATCATTATTGCAAATTTTTGCTCTTTATATTGTCATTTTTATTAGTATCGATATAGAAAAAAAATATATAAAAATGTTTTTTGTTTTGTGTCTGCGTTTTGGGCACGTCACATTCTGGCTTCATGGACAAACATGTCGACCCATGTTAGTCTAGTCTAGCACAAGCTATGCATAAACTCCTGTTATAATCACTAAAGCTACAAAATGAATCATTTATTTACATTGTATCTGCTCTAGGGCTGGGCGATACATAAAAAAATGTCATATCTTGATATTGTCAAATTATTTTACGATATTCAATATATATCTCGATATGTTTGCATTTGCTTTTAAATAATAATAATAAAAAAAACAATTTCTTTTGCCCCATCAAAAAACAACAAAAACAATTTAGATAGAACAGCTATTGTTACAAAGTAAAGCAGCAACATTTTATATATATGTCGTGTTTTCAGATCATCAGCGGCGGCGCTTCTGCAATGAAGAGCAAGCTTGTGCGCATGGTTGCCAGATTGCTTAAATTAAGCTAAACACCTTGCAGAACAGCAAAGCTCTGATTCAGGGATAGTTCCTCATGTTTTTTGCGCGGATATACGTAAGAGGATGTAATATTGGACGTTCGGTGCGTTCTTTTGGGAGAGTATGCGTGAATTTAAAATATTCGATATTCACGATATTTTTAAATTTTACATCGTTGTCGAAATTATTGCGATATTATCGCTAATATTCAATATATTGCCCAGCCCTAATCTGCACTGTGTTGCTTATGATGAGGGAATTTGCAAGCGTGCGCATTCCACACAGCTCTGACATTTTCAGTGATGACTAATCTAAGCGCCTCTCATTGGGCAATGCATTCCTAAGTTCAACAGAAACGTGTTTGATTGGTTGTAAGACTCAACGCTGCAAAAAACAGTGCATAAACGCAATCTGATGCAATGTGAGCAGATCTGAATGTAATTCCACAAATTGACATTTTCATTCATTTTCACATTTCATATTAAAGGAGAAGTTCACTTCCAGAACAAAAATTTACAGATAATTTCATGTTGTTCATGATGTTCATGTCTTTCTTTCTTCAGTCGTAAAGGAATAATTTTTTTTGAGGAAAACATTTCATGGATTTCTCTCCATATAGTGGACTTCTATGGTGCCCGCGAGATTGAACTTACAAAATGCAGTTTAAATTCAGCTTCAAGGGGCTCCAAACAATCCCAGTAGGGGAAGAAGGGTCTAATCTAGCGAAATGGAAAAAAAAAATTACAATTTAAATACTTTTTAACATCAAATGCTCTGCGTGAACTCTGTGTATTCCGGTTCAAGACAGGGTATGTCTCAAAACTCCAATCTCATTTTCTTTTCTAACTTAAAAATCATCGTACATTGCTGTTTTAACTTTTTTTCTTTGCACGTTCACTTTGTAAACATTGGGTTGGTACTTCTGCAGTGATGTAAGATGATTTTGAAGTTAGAGGAGAAAATGAGGTGGGAGTTTTTTTTGTCAATTTTTTAAGAAAGTAACCGAACATTTCACTAGATAAGACCCTTCTTCCTCGGCTAGGATCGTTTAGAGCCCTTTGAAGCTGCATTTAAACTGCCTTTTGGAAGTTCAGACTCGGGGGCACCATAGAAGCCCACTATAGGGAGAGAAATCCTGAAATGTTAATTTCTTTACGACTGAAGAAAGAAAGACATTTTTGTTCTGGAAGTAACTTTAATCACAACAGACGTAATACATTGTTTAATTGTGCAGGGGCATTTTTTGACCCTTTGTCTGGAATTTATAGGGCATTTTTGTTAATTTTGCTGGAATTTTTGCCACAGCCCTTCGTTAAATTTCAACCCTTTTATGTAGTATGTGGAACAAGACAATCTATTCCTCACAGCCTCATTTTTATCTGTGTTAAATTCGGTATGGCATCTATACTAATACTATAATACTCTTATTATTGCAATGTTACCACATTACTGCAACACTGCTGTGAAATAAATCTACAGTATGAAACAGACAGTGTGACCAGTTCCCAAACAAACAACTCTAATGAATGCTTATGAACATACAGCACAACCAATGTAGTCTGATTTCCAAACAGATTACTCTCATGAACTCACATAAACAGGTGTTTTTAGTCAGTCAAAAACATACATCGTAAGTAACACTTATATCAGTATGCGTAATGACTGGTTGTTTAGTATTTTAAAGAATAAGTGAAATGTTACCATACCACACGTTTTGATTTTCCTGCATGAAATTAACCTCACCAATTAGGTTTGCTTGTTAGTACCAGCATCATTGTTTGTTTAAAATACTAGTAGGCTAATTAGCTGTACAGAAAAACTCATCTGAATAAAAAAGTGGAAGAAAAAAAAAAAAAACGAATACAAGTTACACAACATGGCCTATGAATCAAGTTTGTTGCAAACTAATTATGGCTTCTCTTGCTTGTGCAATTTATAACGGCATGCTGCCTCCAGTCACACTTAACTTCTACAGTGTGATTAATGACTTGACATTGGAGGTACAGACCATAGTCAAAAAGAAATGACAGTGAGAGAGACCAAGAGACGGAGAGAGAAACTTATCTGACATCAGCATTCTGATGAAGAGTCCTTCCAAACCCAGAGGCCACAAAAAGGAAAGCATAGCGGGTTTCAGAAAACAACCTTGTCTTGTTTGTGAGAGTGCTCGAGGGCAGAGTAAATAGTACGAGTGTGCCAAGGCTCTGAGAGAGAGGAGTGAACAGAAGTTAGGTAGAGTTCATTTTCACTGGGCAAACATACAGCAGTATTTATGATTTAGGATTCACTGCACCGTACACAGTGGCGGATGCATCTGATGCTGCAGGAAGCAAAAGGGTGGATCATAATGGACAGAAAAGACGTGTGGGAGTGGGTCTAAAATAAGGGAGGGACATATTGGGAGGCAGAAAGAGGTGTTGAGGTGAGAATGTGGGGATTTATTGCTTAATATGTGTTGGCCTTAATTCCTCCTACTTACAGTAACCTTAAAGAGATAGTTCACCCACAAATGAAAATTCTGTCATTAAATACTCACCCTCATGTCGTTCCAAACCCGTATGACCTTCGTTCGTGTTTGGAATACAAATTAAGATGTTTTTGATGAAATCCGAAAGCTTTCTGACCCTGCATAGGCAGCAATGTAAGAACCACATTTAAGGCCCAGAAATGTAGTAAGGACATTGTTAAAATAGTCCATGTGACATCAGTGGTTCAACCGTAATGTTATAAAGCTACGAGAATACTTTTTGTGCAAGAACAAACAAGAATAACGACTTTATTCAACAATTCCTTCTCTTCCGTGTCAGTTTTCAATGCACGTTTGTGAGAGATTCATAATGCAGAGTTTCTGTCATTTAAAAAACTGCCTGCTGCTTCTGTACAGTAAAGTTTTACTAATTCACTCTTTAAAAGAGTTGAAAACTTGAAAGGATGAAAGCTGCCATAACTAGAAACTTACCACCTCTCAAGACACATCCAATTTCTGGATTCAGTCTTTTAAGAAACTGCAAAACTGACAAGAAACGTTGCTATTCTCCTGTAGCAGTTGGAGGCTATTGCCCCCCGCTGATTCATCAGTGCTACTGAGGCACAATAGGCAGTTTGAAATTATGACCACAGACACTTATAGAAATGTGTCTCAGAATCAATGACCCTCTTGTGCACAGTGTGATACTAGAAATCTGAGCTTTAAATTTACCTGAGTGGACTTCACAGCTGCAGAACTGTTCACACAGAATCATTTACTCACCCTTACGCCATTACAAACCTCAATGACTTTCTTTTTCTGTGAAACACCAAAGAAGATGTTTAGCTGTGTGTGATACACTGTTCTTGTCCAGAAAATGAACATTCATGGTGTCTTTTAAACTCCATATTTGTGTATATATTTAATTGTGTGCGTCACGTTAAAGGATTAGTTCGCTTCCAGAAGAAAAAATCCTGATCATTTACTCAACCCCTATGTCATCCAAGATGTTCATGTCTTTCTTTCTTTAGTTGAAAAGAAATTAAGGTTTTTGAGGAAAACTTTCCAGGATTTTTCTCCACATAGAGGACTTCAATGGGGATCAATGGATTTAAGGTCCAAATTGCAGTTTCAGTGCAGCTTTAGAGGGCTTTACATAATCGCAGCCGAGAAGGTATAACAACAATGTTGTTATACCTTCTGCACATTGCAGAATTGCACATTGCAGAGTTAGTGCAAGATGCACATTTTTGGTTAAAATGTATATACATTTTTATTTTATTTTTAGTAAATGACAGAACACTTTACTAGATAAGACTGTTATTCCTTGGCTGGGATCATGTAGAGCCTTTTGAAGCTGCAGTGAAACTGTAATTTTGACCTTAAAGCCATTGATCCCCATTGAAGTCCACTATATGGAGAAAAATCCTGGAATGTTTTCCTCAAAAACCTTCATTTCTTTTCGACTGAAGAAAGAAGGACATGAACATCTTGGATGATATGGGGTGAGTAAATTATCAGGAAATTTTTATTCTGGAAGTGAACTATCCTTTAAGAAATGTCATTGGCTCTCATATATATCATAGCCAACAGGATGCATCATATTTGAATATGTGAATATTCAGATTGCACATATGAGATTTGCATTATTGTTAAGGAGTAGAAAATCAAATAAATAAGCAAATAAAGCTTAAATTTACACGTATGATACTGCTATTATGTTTTTTTTTTTTTTTTTGATAGCTCCTAGTCATTATTCATTTGAATGGAAAATATTTGTAAAAATTATTTATTTTTTATTAATAAATATAATGTCAATTTTCAATATTGTGTTTTAAAGTTTGGTAACACTTTACAATAAGGTCCTATTAGTTAATGTTAGTTAATGCATCAACTAACATAAACTTTAATGAGCAATACTTTTGTCCATTAAATAATATTAACAGATACAATTTTTTATTTTAATAATGTATTAGTAAATGTTGAAATTAACATTAACTAAGATAATCTTAAAAGAGAAGTTCACTACCAGAACAAAAATTTACAGGTAATGTACTCACCCCCTTGTCATCAAAGATGTTCATGTTTTTCTTTCTTCAGTCATTAAGAAATTATGTTTTTGAGGAAAACATTTCAGGATTTCTCTTCATATAGTGGACTTCTATGGTGGCTGTGAGTTTGAACTTCCAAAATGCAGTTTAAAGGCAGCTTCAAAGGGCTCTGAATGATCCCAGCCGAGGAAGAAGGGTCTTATCTAGCAAAAGGATCAGCTATTTTCTAAAAAAAAAACATGTGTAATTCATATACTTTTAACCTCAAATGTTCATCTTGTCTAGCTCTGCATGTATTTTGGTTCAATACAACTTCAAAATCATCCTACATCGCTGCAGAAGTACCGACCCAGTGTTTACAAAGTGAACATGCAAAGAATATCAAACGCCCTTTACAAAAAAATGTAAAACAGCAATGTAGAACAACAAAAAAGGCCACTATATGGAGAGAAATCCTGAAATGCTTTCCTCAAAAAACAAATTCTTTACGACTGAAGAAAGAAAGACATGTAAATTTTTGTTCTGGAAGTGAAATTCTCCTTTAATTAAAGGTGCAGTAAGCGATTTTTACCAAACGTTGACATTTGAAAGCACCAAAAGAAAAAACTTTAATATTGCTCACAATCAGTAATAAATAAAATGGATTGATGTATTCATTTATGTACATGTGCTTTTCCTTCTTTTTTTTTTTCTTTATTAACAGAATTTTTAAACGCTGAACAAGACACGCAGAACACACCTGCAAACATCTCCAAAAAATGTTTAAAAAATTCATCTGATCTCCAAAAATAACTTCATCTGATCTCCAGTCTTGGTTTCATTTGCATTTACTGAAACTCTAATTCTCACGTTTCAAGCAGTGAGTGAAATCACAGCCCGGCACCACGAGGGCCTTAAATGAACACTCCATATCTAGAGTTTTGGAGTGCAGCTGGCAGCCAGGATAGGAAGTTTTCTTAAACGACCTGCTGGCTTCAGCTACACTATCAACAGATGGAAACTGTGCCTCTGCCCCCCAGGGCAACGGTTAAAATTGAGCTTGTGAAATCTGTCACAAAGCCGAAGTGGCAAAATGTCTCACGGTTTCTGCAAAATGCTAATGTGACTCGTGCAGAGTCCAGAAAAAGGGGGGAGAAAAAGCAAGTGCGGAGGGGGGTGATGGGATAGAGTGTTCCAATTTAAAAAATGACATCAGATGACAACATCATCTTTCTAAAGGGCAGAGAAATACGTTTGGCCAGAGGACAGACATTCACAAATGAGCCGCGGCTCAAAGAGCCGGATGACATTCAGGGCTGGCATAATAAGTGTATGTGTGTCCTATGAGGCTCCCCTTACTTGCCAAATTCCATCAGAGTGGCCAGTGCAAAGACTAGCCTGACTACAACAGATTGAGTCTCAATAATGAGAGGAGGAATTCAGAGGTTAAAGTGACAGACCAGCGGTTTGCTAACATGAATTAACATACAGGGAATCGCTGCAGCTTGCTGTGATTGCTCACTGGAAAAAAAAAAAAAAACTACAGAAATTCTACTAACATGTTTGCTCCATTAAGATCCTCAAAGTCAAAGAATCTTGTCATGTTGAGAGCAAGTTTGAGGACAGTTTCTTTTCTTCACATGGTGTAGAATTCCCTCACTTGCGCTCGCACGTGCATCATTACAGTGAATAACGACTCAAAATTTGTTTTAATTCTCATCCAACGCTGGTATTATAGCTTGCGAGTTGTATGTATTAATGATACTTTAATGGTACTTTTATGTGCTTTTTGGAGCTTGACAGTTAGAATCACCATCCTCGCATCCCTCATCGATCTCCTTTTGTGTTCCACGGATGAAAAAAAATGGGTTTTGAATGACATGAGGGTGAGTAAATGATGGCAAAATTTTAATTTTTAGAATGAACCATGCTTTTAATATCATTCCTGCAAAGAAGTGGCGCTTTTTCATCTATTCATTCATTTTTGGATGCTTTAAAAGCCATTTTCAATAATATGTTTTCAGAAAGTTTACAGAAAATAATCAAAATGGCAAAAAGTTTGTTTTATATTGCAATGAAGAGTGTAACTTTTTTCAATATCAACAAAACAATGAAAACTGAGTGTGCATGTGCAGTTTTCATTGTTTTAACACAAAAAGTAACAAAATGTAATAAAAAACTCTGCTGTTGGCTACTTTATGCTTATTGAGTCAACAAAAGCAACTGCCTAATGAATAAATAAAGTTTAGTTAACATTTTTCAAAAATTAAATATTAAATACTCTATATTAAATTATAGTTTAGCATTGTTACATTGGACTAAAGACAAAAAAGCCAAACAGAAACATCATGTTCCTCGTCCAAATGGTGTCAGGAAGAGCTTCAAGTAAAGAAACAAATCTATAAACTGCCATCTGGGGTATTGTGTTTTCATGGCGCGTATTAATTCTCGCTCATACAATTTCCTCTACATTTCTGCTTGCTAAATATGGCTTTCCTTTAAGAGACCCTATTAGAAAGAAGCAGCACTATATTTCAATGTCATTACTGTTTAACTTAATGTACTGTACGCTAACTTGATGGATCTTCTGGGATCAAGCAGCTAAGGTTACAAACAAAGGCATACACGTGTGATTGATGGCTCTCTTAGAAAAAGAGAGTGAGAAAGAGAGGGCCAAGCAACGAGGAAGCTAAAATGAGAAATTTTTTCTCAGGAGCTGTCAGCTCACCAAGAGGCTCCACCTGTTTCTCCCATCAGGCACTGGGCACTTCCTGAAGCCATTAAAGCAGAGGAGGTGTGAAGTATATTAATGAAAGAGGACGCATCCCACCTCACAGGGCCTGCAAAGGCGAGATAAGAGGTCTCGCTGGACCAGACGAGAAGCTCTTCTCGTACACACACACTTTGTCAGTAAAAGCCCCGCACATCATTCCATGCCTTTTGTCCGCTTGACCTGATCAGTGGTGCTGAGCGGGAAGAGGGTGCCTTTCTATTTGCGCTGTCATCTTTACTTTATTTGTTATATTTCAAACAGGCTTGCGTCTAATGTGATGGATAAAGCATTCAAAAAGCATCCATAAGGAGACTGCAGTGGCACAGAGCCCTCTGGCCTGAACAATTGATTGACCAGCATGTCAGCAATACAGCGTCTACTATTGTTATCTCAGTAGGTAGCAAATTTTGGGGCCGCTGTTTGGCTGAATAATGGTACTTGGCATCACACGGCTCCCATTCTGCAATAACGTTATGCTTTTATGTGATGACTTTGAAACAAATAAAACAAGCAGAAATGAGCTTTTCTCTCATCACAATGACAGATCCATTCTCTTTATCTTCACAATACATGAGTAAAAGAATCATACTGTAATTTATTTCATTAGCTTAATGATGTGTGAGAGTTTTTGTCTAAGCTTAGTGAATGGTCTCACTGCCACTGTCACCCAAACAAACCTTCTCTTTGATGCAACCATACAGTTGGACCTCATATGTGAAACAAAACATGCTATTGCTGTAAAATATTTAGTCTGTGTAAAGGCAATTCAGAGGATTGTTTCTAAACATTATAAATGTTAGAAATGTATTCCTGAAAACGTTACAAAGACTGCGAACTATGTAGTACTGAATTGTGGAGTTAGACCGTTAAATAGTTTTTCACCATTTTTCTATTCAGGATTTTTCAGGTGGGCCTTAAGTCCGTCTCGATAATGCACTGGAGGCACTGGGCATGGTCCCTCCCCTAACACCAGTGTTGCCAAATCTGTGGGGGTTTTTTTGGGCTACTTTAACACCTTTGCCGCATGTTGTTTTTCATGTCCGTGGGTTGAAGCAACCCAAATAACTGGAATGCGAATTTTACCAGGGGAACCCGACAAAAAAAACGCATATTTTACCCCCAGAACTACTAGGGAGGCCCCTACTGAAACACGATTGGACTAGTTTTGAGTAGCAATTTGGCGGGTTTTATTGTGAAAACCTGGCAACCCTGCCTATTACTATAATAACTTGAGTGCATTATTAGCATCAGTGGTTTGCCCGCTCAATCGTAAGTTACTGTCATTACCGTTAGTTACAATAGCCTACAGTTTGCTAGCTAGCTACTGTATGCCTTTGTCATGTAAATGCGTATTACTTTGTTGTCTCCTTTATTCGGTCTCCTTATTATTTTTAGAGATTTTTATAACTTACTTTATTTACTTATTTACTAGTGTTTTGTATCATTCAAATTTTGCTGGGTGGTTAATAACATTTTTCTGTGGTATGACAAACTCACAGGACACTGGACCACAAAACCAGTCATAAGGGTAACTTTTTAAAAATTGATTTTCATTTCCACTGTGTGTTTGTTAGGATAATATAATATTTAGCCGAGATACAACTATTTGAAAATCTGGAATCTGATGGTGTAAAAAAAATAAAAAATAAAAATTATAAAAAAATCGCCTTTAAAGTTGTCCAAATGAAGTTCTTAGAAATACATATTACTAATCAAAAATTAGGTTTTGCTATGAAGAGTTCAGATGCAAAAGCCTTTAAGTCCATCTGACGTTTTTCTTTAAAATAAGCATTTTTATCAGGCTCCTATGTATAGGTTTCTACCTAAATACCGGTACTTCTGATTGGGCTGAGACTGGGATTTAGCGAGTTTGAAGTAAAAGTATTTGATGGACGTATACTTTGTGTCGAGAGCATTCACTCAGTATATATCATTCTCATTTATCTAATTTATCTCAGTATTCAGTATATATCATTCTCATTTTTGACTGGAGTGGCTTTTAGAGGGTTTTGCATCTTAACTCTTCATATATTTCTGGTAGGACATTTACAAAATATTCTCATGGAACATGATCTTTACTTAATATCCTAATGATTTTTGGCCTAAAAGAAAAATCGATAATTTCAACTCATACAATGTATTGTTGGCTATTGCTACAAATATACCAGTACTACTTATGACTGGTTTTGTGGTCCAGGGTCACATTTAAAGGTGAACTAAAGTGCTTTGAAACATGCTCCATTATTCTATGTGTTGACTTAATTTAAACTGAAACGGGAAGAGACGGCGGGACCAGAGATCGCGTTAGCCGAAAATACTCTATACTAATCTGAAGGCCGTCCGTTTTGACAGATTACACTGAGGGTGATCTATTTAAAAGCTGTAATTCCCACCCCTGTCCAGTTGGTGGCAAGTGTGCTCCAGTCTGGCAGCAGAGCATGGGATACAGAACAAAAACAAAACTATCACGAATGTTTTCCTATGCGTTTGATTACACACAGGCGAGTACACAGAAGCTACAACGACTATCACGCCACATTAAAGAGCGCCAAAATGGTATTTATTGCTTGAATTTCCTAAGGAAATTGACAAAATTTTAAATCTGAGACTTTGTTTTATATCAAAAGTAACACAAAGCCTAGCCTATTGATATTTATTGGAAGGAAGACGCACTATGTACTGTTCATTCATCAACTGAAAACAGCATAGACCAAGAGATCAATTGTGATTTAAAAATTGATAATGGTTCATTAAAATGAGAATCTATTAAAATTGAGAATTTTTATTATTTTTTTTTACCCAGCCCTAGCGTATTTTCACATTTTCGTTTTTAAACACTGCCCTGTCGTCCTGTAGGTTCATGATTAAAAACGAAAATGTGAACAAAAATGACTGGTAATAATAGATTATGACAAAATTTTTACGACCCTGTCTGTCAAAACGACAGACAATGTTGAAGTCTAGCACAACCTCTGGGCAGGACATATCAAACAGTCCCACCCTGTTTTTTTTTTTTTTTAAATGGCCAATAGCGTTTTGTTTATATTGGCTTGGGCCAGAGCCATTGAGCTCGGTATAGCCGCATTTGTCAATGTATGACAGCCACAATCTCATCTATATCGCAATAAAATATAGCATTCTGTTCAGAATTCAAATGGATCTGATGCATTTTACAGTCTGTCCCGATTCACACATATGATCCGCATACGATGCATGTTCGCGTGACAGTGTAACACCAGACTTTTTTCGCCCCAATGCAAAGCATAATTACACTGTCTGAATCATTCCCTATCCCCTATATAGTGCACTATGTGTCATTCACAGTACAGAAAATGCAAATTCTGTTAACAAGTGTTTTGTGTTTGATCATGGTTGGAGCTGAACTCTGCAGGAAGGTAGTTCTCCAGGAACAGGGTTGAGCGCCCCTAATTTGCAGTGTAGGCCGTGGGATGCTTTGGATTCTGGAGAGCATTTGATTGGACAGAAAGTCTGATGAGAAGCTGAAGTGCAGGGTGATGTCATCAAAATTGTTGATCCATATTGGCAAAAGTTAGAAACTGTATGTTTTGAATTCTTATACCTAGTAAATATGAATTTTGTCATTGGTGTGGAGCACACCAGCTTACAGATAACTTTAAGGCTAACATATTCATACTAAAAGCCAAAAAAGGTCAATTTTGATTTCACAGGGAATTTAATATTGGTTTACACAGATTTTAAATGTTTTTAGAAAACCTTATTGACTATAATTAAATGGCTAAATATGAATCTTTAACCACACTTCTTGTGCTAAATGGCTTGGTGACTCACTGTTTGTTTTTACTTCATCACTGATGGTTCATATGCAATTAAAGGAGCTGGTGATAATTGCTCATTAGCGGTTTTAGGAGTGCTTGTTTAGATATTAGAATTTAGAAACAAAATCTGCCTCGAACTGAAAAAGTCAAAACGGCCACTGAATAATCAAGAATTGTTTCTCTACTTTTATGAGGATTGTGCTGGTTTGGAGTATAGAGCCTGTAATGTACAGCAACCAAGTCCTGTAGTTACTGTAGCAATCTTTCAGTAAAGATGATAAGAGGGAGAACAGCCTTTTCCTGTCTGCAGATTTCACTTTAGTTTAGAAAGATCAAGGATTGCAGCAATTTCAACGATAACAGAATGTTCTTTCTTTCTGTCTCTCAATTTGATCTGCTCCATGTTAAGTAAAACAGCTTTAATTAGGCCACTAATATGATGGGTGTAAGTGCTCATTTTAAACCAATTATTTTAGTACTTTTAGTTCTATAAAAATGATTGCTATTCATTTCTTCAAAGGTAAAACTTGGAGGGGAAAAATAGCTTGAGTGCATCTTTAACATATGAATGTAAATGAAAACATGAATGGGGAAGCCAAATAATACATGCAAATTAAAGCCTATATATAAAAATATATGAAAAACATGACACAACAGTTGAGATTACTTACAGTCTGCCATAAAAGCTTTTTTTTCCCCCATGGCAATCTGTCCTTAGGACAGGGCTTTTCACTCTCACAGTATTTTAAGTCTGAAAAGGTGAAAAGCACTGATTTCTGAGAAGGCACATGATGTACTTTTATTAAAAGGAACTCTCTCTCTCTCTCTCTTTCGCTGGCATTCTGTCAAAGAAAAGCCCTAGTTGATTGCACTGTACAAGCGCCCATAATTTTCTACACACTATAGCAGCATTTTATAGAGAGGATAGGGAGGAAGAATGTCTTTCTCCTGCTCCTCTTCCTCAGTGGCATACAAGTCTACAACAGGGAACATGACTGGCAAAAAAGGAGGCATGGGAGAACCATAACTAATATTTCACACAGCAGGGTCTGAAACAAAAGGGACCATGAAGCTATTAGCGAGCAACGTGATGCAGTAAAAACTTAAATGACCCAGCAGAGGGGGGAAAAAAATATCACCTTGACCCTGGCATTTCCTCACACCATGACAAGTTCAAGAGATGAATACTGATGGATGCTGCAGGCATGCAACATGCATTTTCTGTGACGCAAGGCTATATGAGTCAAAAACAGAGTAGGGAAGAGCGTGAAAACTGAAGAGAGGGCTCCAGTAGTACATCACTGTCCAAACAAAATGATATAACTTAAATTGTGCAGTCTTAGAAAATGAATTCCATTCGGATAAATGGGGATAAACGCATCAAATGCAAATTAGAAGCAGTCTCTACTTAAGATTCTCTGATTGGCACTGAAGAGAATGCACATGAAAATTAAGGTTGAGTGCTGGTTCTTAAACTTATTACACATTTTTATAGATGCATTATACAGTAACTCTGAATCAATAATCATTCTTGATCCTCCCATATAATATTGTCAGACAAACATTTAATGTCAGTCTTAACCAGCCTTGATCACGGGCACTACTTTCAATGATTACTCTCCCTGATCACAATGCAAGTCATAAAACTCCAAGGAAAAGTAACAAAAAAAACCTCTACAATTATAAAACATCTTTATTTTTCAAATCCTAGTGGCGCCAACTCATGTCATGTTTTCGGTGCGCTCAGCCTTTTCTGTAGTCTCCTGTCGAATTCTCCACACTGAGCTGTTAATTATTTTGCTGGAAGGTCCTTGATCAAATGTTTGACAAGTTATTAATCAGGAAGGTGGCCTCAGCGGAGCTGCTGAAAGTTAATTTCCACACTTCATTCCGGGGAGATGAATCAGAGTTGGTAGGAGATTGGGCAGCTGCCTCATCAGCACTGCAGACCTCTGGAGGTTGCGAGTAACCTCCAGTACCACCGGATTTCCGGGAGGCACGAGCCAACACAACATCCAGACGCATACTGCCATATCCATCTCTGACCAGCACGCAGCGAACATCAGAGCGCTGCCGCAGGTCTATTAGCTTGAACTGGGCCTCGCGTGCCACCACAGCTACCGAACGTGGAGGTGGGTGGTAAACAGCATTCTCCCGCAAGAGACACAGATGGGTGTCAGTCAGGACAAGCTGGACAAGTTCAGAGTCTATCGGTGCAACCTGTGAATTAGGTACAACAGGGTCTGTGTCCAGCTTGCGGCTTGATTTCTGAAGTCCGACAGTCGTGTAAAGAAGCAGTTGCACGTGCGCAAGTGCCGGACGCTCGCCCTGCATGTTACCATGTAACAGGAAGACCAGCTTAGCCAGGGTTTTTTGGAAAGAGCACATAAGGCGTCCACCAGAAGGTAGGAGCAAATCCTTAACATGGGAGTCCCAGTTCAGAGACAAACGTACCAGGTCACTCGACAGCAACGGATGGTCCAGTGCACCTTTCTCGAAAGGACAAATGACCTCAAGTAAGGTTTGGGACAGTTCTTGACTTAGGCCTGGATTGCAGGTGTGCAAGACAAGTATACTGTTCTCCGTTTTCCCCGTTAGTCTGACAGTCTGCCCAGCAAAACCTATGTGGATCTCCTGCAGTTGCTGAAAGGATAGTTCATAGTAAATATTTAAAGAGTGTGTGGGGCTGGAAGAATCAGGTAAAGGATCAAAAGTGATCACCAAAAGCTTAGTCTGGAAAATGACAGTAACTCCGGGCTGTGGTTCTGGTTGAGAACAGGTGGCTACACCAAGCCAGTATAAAGCTAACACTCGCTCTTCCATTAGCAAAGGGGCAGGGATGACACTATGTAGGCAGGAGAGAAGCTGTTGAGGTGGAAGGTTCTGGAGATGGAGCAAGGATTCAGGTACGGGGTGAAGTCTTTGGCAGCATACCTTCAACCCCTCAGTTCTTTGGGTGGTCACTGAATCCCTTGTTTGAGTTGCCTCCAACGCCATCAAAGGGCTCTTCCATTCACCTCTACTAGATCTCGATGGATCTTGCATGGAAGACAATGTTACACTCTGTTCTCCTACTGACAACATCTCACAATGAGACAGATTTTGGTTTGCTTGTGGTCTTAGAGTCAACTCGAACTGGATATGGTGTACAAATGGAAGATCCTTTACCATTGAGCACATTTGATTGTACCATGCGCTTCCTCTGCCACCAGTTTGCTCCTTCAAAGAGTTTGTAAGTACACGTCCTGCATCTGCCAGCTTCCAGGACACTCTTCCTACAAGGCTCCCTAGGCTAGAGCTGAATCCACTTTCCTCTGGTTGGGCTTTGGCGTCTTGGCTCTCAACTGATGTTCTGGATAGCAAGTCCTTGCTAAATTGGCCCCCCATGGTAAGTGGGCTATGCCTCTGTGAAAAGTGCTCCGAGTGAGTCAAGCTAGGGACAAAGGCTGCCCCTCCTCCCGTAGTGGAGTGCCTGCTCTGTATATGGGATTCCTCAGCTAACAAGCTCCCCTCTGAGCCCATGACCGGGTGCCAGAGACACTGCTGCTCAACATCCAGGAATCCAGAGGTCCCGTTACGGCACTCCTGAAGTACCCTAGTATCCCAGAGCCCTCCGTTCACCCCTGTTTTCTCCCCCTCCAGTTCCTTATCTGTCATATCCACTGACGGAGCTTCAGTTTCTGATTTATGAGGGGCTGAGTGCTGCTTCTCCCACTGGATGTCGAGCCTTGTCTGAAGCGACTTTCCCAGACTTTTGGCATCTCCTGCAGGGTTGTTAGTGGCACGGTGTTCTATAAGTACCCTGGGCGTCTCAGGAACGTGCTGAGACTCTGAAGGTCCACTGAAACTGATGTCTGTCTTGTTTTGAGGAAATTGCAAATCTGTAGGAGCAAGAGATGTGGGAAATATCTGTAAGGAGAAAAAGGGAATAGTGCCAAGAGAGTTTGGTTATTAGGTCACTACATTTCAATAAATGTAGAGAGTCTATTAATGTTCTCAAAATTCTACTTTTATGCTGTGAAAATAACTTCTCATTATTTTTTCACTGCTCACTTCTTGCAACTGTTTATCTCTGTTTAAGTGGACTAAACACTTCACCCAATCTAAACAGAAGAGCTGAAAGCAGTAAGAAGTAATTGGTTGAAAAAACACACTTCATGAATCTTTTTTATTTGTTAGGAAGGCCCTGCATGCTATTTGCATTAGCTGCTTTTTCACAGATGAAAATATGATTAAGCCATTGCTTTGATGCACTCTCTTTCCAGGGGGTGGCCATAAAGCCATGTAAAACACATGTAATGAGTATAAAATGTGTACATCATAATCAATGCTAGCTGAGAGCAGAAAAGGGGGTATTTTACAAGTTAAATATTTGGCATTTTAATTATTTCCGTGAAAGGCAAATAATGCTTAAGGCATAAGTTCAAATTTGTAGGAAAAAGAACATCATGTTTCTGTGGTAATAAGAAACATCACCCCCATTAGCATCGTATGTATGAAATCAAATAACATGACAGGAATAAGACAGTATGTTAATAGCTCAATCTGAGGCTTCCGACAGACAGTTTATATTGGCATTTTTTAATTTTCAAGTGCAAACATAAAAACAGATCTGACCTCTACTAGATCCCTGAGGCAGCTGCTCTGCCTTCAGGCAATGGTCAACTCCATCTATGTTTGTTTTTCAAAACAGTGTATTCTTAATAGTCTGTTCCCATACAGAAGCTCTAAAAATGTACTATCCAGCCAGTCACAAACATATGTTAGCACCTTTTTTCTCTCTTAGATCTAAAATACAGTTTTTTATGAAAATAGTGAAACAGATATAGTAGTGAAATTGATATACAGTGGCATGCGAAAGTTTGGGAACCCCTTGCAGAATCTATGAAAATGTGAATAACTTTAACAAAATAAGAGAGATCCAACAAAACGCATGTTATTTTTTATTTAGTACTGTCCTAAGTAGGATTTTGTACATAAAGGATGTTTACATATAGTCCACAAGACAAAAAAAATGGTTTGAAAGTAAACCCAATGCATTATAAGCCGGAGAATGAGAACTTTTGGAATTTGAAGATCAAGGTAAATTGTACTTAATTTGTGTTCTGGGAAACATGCAAGTATCTTTTGCTGCTTAAATAGAAGAAAAATGATATTTCAACAAAATTGCTAGAAGAAACTGGACATCTTCATCCTTTTCAAGAGTTTTCACCCCCCTTAATGCATCGTGTTTCCTTCTGGAGCATCAATGAATGTTTGAACCTTTTTTATAATTGTTGTGTTTGAGTCCCTCAGTTGTCCTCAGTGTGAAAAGATGGATCTCAAAATCATTCTGTCACTGCTGGAAAGGGTTTAAATATGCAAAAGATGCTGGAAAACTGAAGAATCTGCAGGACCTGGAGGATTTTTCTGAAGAACAGTCCTTAGTTTAACTGTTCAGAACAAACAAGGGACTCATGAACAACCATCACAAAACAAAAAAACAGTGGTAGATCATCCAGGTAACCACACACAGTATTAAGAACCAAGGGCTCCCAAACTTTTAAAAGGGGGTTATATGTAAACATCTTTTATGTAAATTATTTCACTCAGGACAGTAATAAATAATAAATAACATGCATCTCTTATTTTGTTAAAATGATTAACGTTTTCACTGATTCTGCAAGGGGTTCCCAAACCTGGTGAGTGGAGACTAACAACACATGCTTACCCTGTGATTCTCTCCTGAGAAACAAGTGCTTTTTAGAGCATTGGTGTCACTTTTGGGTTGGTCAGAAACCTTTTCAGAGCTGCAAAGTGAAAATTCCATTTTAGATGATTCAACAGTAAAGAAATTCAACATCTGTAGTTATATTACAAGGATTAGAGAGGTAAAAAGCATATTTCTTCTAAATGATATTTACACTGAAGCATGGCCACAAAAGAGCGAAGCAATTAGGTTTATATTCAAAAGCAGGCTGCTGTAGTCTTTGTTTTGAAGAGTGATTTTAATTATTTTTGCTACGGTTTTGACACAAGAGACCTCCAACAGGCGGCAAGGCAAAAAGACTAAACTGCACAATGTCCCGCATCTCCGAAAGCGTCTATTAGATTTGAATAGCAAAGGACCCAAATGTCTGGATGCGATTAGGGCCACTCAGCTAGCTGTGAAATTAAATAGAATGTGTGCATGTAGATTTGAGGATTTACATACAACCACTTCATTCTCAGACTGTTCGCACGGGGATGGAAAAGCAGCTTGGTGGGAAACGAAGATGACTTTCCGTCAAGCTCAACAGGATTTTGGACAGAAAGCCAAATATTTAATGGAGCCTCGTACACAACTTGTTGGATAGCGGAGCGTGTACAAGTCAAAACCCTGTAAAATGCCAGAAACGCTCCCAGTAGAAAACAACAGCAGGGTACTGATCTTACACTCAAGCGTGGGATCTTGAACAACAGAGCATCTACTGAGAGCATTTCAGACACAATGGTAAATACAACATATTTAGAATGCAGTTCACTAAGGCAATTTCATACAGTAGGTGAGGGAAAATGTGAAAGTTGAATTTTTTAAAAATTCAGTAATTTGTCAGAGTATGTATTTGCAAGAACAAAATAAGTATTGATCTTACAGAATTTAGTAGTGCATTCAATAGACATGGTTGACATAGGTACAGGTCAGATACACACCAGACTACCGAAACAGTGCACAGCATTTGATAGGACATTGAAATTCTGAACCTTGACTGGTGCCACAAAGAATCATCCTCTAGGTTTCTACCCATGCGGTGTGACTCCTTTTGGTCTGTCTTCTGTATTTTCACCTCTCTATGCGTCCTCTCCTCCTCTGCACACCCTGTCTGTGATCTTTTCCTTTCCAAAGTCTCTGCTGTCTTTCTGTCATCCTTTGAGTTTACAGAGGTGGATTCTTTCACTGATATTCTAGCTTCCGCAAAGGCTGAAGATTATCCACATTTTTTGTTGCTTTTGGGACTAACAAACCAATTAATAACAGCATTATCTTCATTATTCGATAACATTAAGGAGTACAGAGTGTATAGGCATGAATTATTCCAAGACAATTCTGTGAAGGGAACAATAGCAAAAAAAAAAACTCTTTTCTGTACTGGAGAAACATTAAATAACTATGGAAAGAACTGAAGCTTTTAATCAATTACTAAACAGACAGCAAAATTCAATAAAGAGCTAAATAAATTAAGCATTAAGATGCAATATTCAAGGACTGTGGAATGGTGCACAACATGTGCAGGTATAATCAGAATTTAACTTTATCAAATTGTTTTTTTTGTTTGTTTTTTTTTTAAATGTACTGCATTATGCTAAAAAACTATGCATAAATAGCAAATCACGTTGGCAGTGGAATAGGAAAAACATGTAAAATGATGGGAGTGAACTTCTTTTAACTTGAGCGCCACATTTTTAGAATGCCATTTCATGCATGAGACGCTGCAAGAGATGCGAGTGCAACAGTCAAATGTTCATGTTTACACAGAAAAAGCAGCTCAATCGAATAAAAAAACGAAAAACTACTACTGTAAGTCTAACAAGTCATTTTTGCATCATTGTGACAGGCTAAAAGCTGCTGTTCATTGTTTTTCCAGAACATTTATAGTTAATAATAGTCTACTGGTGTTATACCTTCAGTTATTTTGAATTTAAATAACCTTGACTTTGAGATTTTTTTTTTAAAGCATTTTCCTCATATTATTTCTTAACATATAATAAGCACAAGATGGAGTTGCAGTTCATGCATCTTCTCTGCAAAGATATTTAACAAGTGATTTGTTTAACATTTACATAATGTTGACAACTTCATGTGTGGGGGACTTGGAATAGAATTTTCTTTAACTAGAGGGTTAATAAAGAAAAAGTTACTTGAATCATGTTGTAGTTAAATTTTTAAGTTGACTAGTTAAAAATCGTAAAAAAATCGAGAATCAGTCAAACGTTCTGAAATAATCGAGATTTAATTTTTTTGCCATATCGCCCAGCCCTAGAAGAGAATAAATGATTTTCTTTACTTTGCGCAAAAAAGTATTCTCATAGCTTCATAAAATTAAGGTCGAACCACTGATGTCACATGGACTATTTTAACAATGTCCTTACTAACTTTCTAGGCCTTTAACGTGGTAGTTTCGTTGCTGTCTATGCAGGGTCAGAAAGCTCTCGGATTTCATCAAAAATCTCTTAATTTGTGTTTCGAAGATGAACCAAAGTCTAACAGGTTTGGAACGATATGAGAGCGAGTAATTAATGAATCATTTTTTGGTGAACTATCCCTTTAATACCTGAGGTTAAATGCCTTGGTCTTGTACAACCTTCTCAGTTCTTGTAGTGTTCAAACCTGCAAGTGTTCAATTAACACCCCAAATCTTTAAGCATTGAGCGTACCTTCTGTTTGCAAACTCAGAGCAAGAGAAGGCTGGGATTGGGGTAAATAAACACACACTTATCCTTAGTAAGATATCCTTAATCTTAACTGATCTAGTTATCTTATTTTTGATTGGGAAGCAGACAGATGCTGAGATTAGTAGATATATCAAGCGACATGCACTGATATTACAGGAATATTTCACCCAAATATGAGAATGACTTGTATTAGATGAGCAAATCAACCATGTGCTGTACAGCTGTCATTTAATGGCGCAGTCTGAAAAGAAAACCCAGCTGAAAATATAAAAATTTTATGCATTCAGACAAGACTCAAAAAAACAAAAAAAAAACAGCATGGTATTTTTGAAGGAAATCTGTCAAATAAAATGTATCCCACAGATAAGACATGAACCACAGCACAAATTTCACAAAGTGCAAAACTATAAAAACTGCAGTAGACCTTGTATGTGTTTCCTAGCTCCTCTCTGCAAACTTTTTTAGGAAAGATGCACCTTGGCCAAATATTCAGTGTTCTACCAGCACATGTGAGTAAACAGGTGCTCAGATATTTCTCTCTAATTTCACCAAGACATTTGCTATGAAAATCCTGTGTAAGCCCTTGGGAACTCTTGTGAAATGAGGAACCCTAAAATAAATTAGCAATTAGAGCCTCCTGAAAGCTTCATATGTTGATATTCTACACAATTTCCAGAAAATTAAATAAATTGAGAATGTACATAATCAAAGAGCAAAAAAAGAGAAAGAAACTGTTTCCAGTAAAGCAACAGAATAGGTGAGAAGCATCTGTTTCACTTGCTGAAGATCAAACTTTTGCAGGAGCACACCTTCTGTTTGCAAACTGAGAGGAAGAGGGGGTTGGGCGAAAGATACACACACTCATCCGACATATAAAGCCTGAGTAAATGCAATGACTTAATCAGATTCATTTTTACATGCACTACGGAATGTATGTTTTTCACATTGGTAAAATATGACTTACTAGAGACTTATGGTTAAACAGAAGTCAAGCTGAATGATAGAACTAAGCATCCATCTCTGCTGATAAACACGAAATATGATAAATGGTAATTTGTGTCAAAAAAGTTTCAGAACTGGTTATAAACAAGCCAGATATTTAATGTTCTTGTCATTGTTGTGTTAAAGAAACTATTGATATATGTTTGCAAGCTTTCCTTAGGAAATTGTAAAACTACAAAATGACAAAAACATGAATCCAGGCCTACGGAGACCCATAAAAAATTCTTGATTTCGTCTTGCCTAGCAAAACCGTACAGGGCAGGCTATAAATACATAGTACAAAATGGACTTGCTGATAAATTAAAGCATATTTGGACATTGTAATGCTTTTTTTTTTTTGCTCTGCTTGTATTTAGCAGTGTTTGATGTGTGCATCAAATCCCATTGGAGTGTTCTGATGCTTTTGCAGAAACCAAATCCACAGTCTATCAATGAAAGCCAGAACGAAATAAATTAGCAATCTGCTCAGCTTGCGGTGCTCACATCAAACACACAAATCCATTATCTATAGAAAGCTTTGAACAACAAAGCCAAAGACGACCAAGCAAACAAACATTTTGTAAACACCGACAAAGGAACAATTAGGAGGAACAGCGTGCAGAACATTGCTGAAGGCGCCATACATAGATTGAGTGTACATGTGAGCCTGGAGGTTCACAGATGATGCATGAAGTCTCTCGGCTCCAGCTGCAAACAGTAGCATGTCAGAAAGAAGTCTGCCAGCTGGAAGTTAGGAGACTGGGAGCTTCATTGTCGTAGCTTTCGCCACACACGACACAGAACATCCTGAATCTCTCTGGCTGTCCAAATGTCTTGTTCTCTTTCTTATCAAGCTTTCTTTTATGTGTGGAAATTCTTACACTAACTGACACAGGGGTGTCCAGTCCTGCTTCTGGAGAGTCAACATCCTGCAGACTTGAGCTTCAACCTCTTCTAACACAACTGCCTGAATGTTTTCAGCAATCCTGAAGTACTTAACTTAGGTTAGAGCTAAATTCTGCAAGAACATTGCCCTCCAGAAGCAGGATTGGACACCACTGGACTAACACTCCCAGTTCCAAGACTCTTCACACGTAAACTTATGTTTTAAACTTACGTTTTTTTTTAAAGAGCGGGTCATATGGTTTTTTTAATGTCTCCTAATATTGTGTTGGAGTCCCCTACAACAGATTTAAATGCATCTCAGGTCAGAAAACATTGTAATTTTCTTAGAATATGCATTTATACATAGAGTCATTTGTCAATGACTTCAAAACGATTCGTTTGAATCAGTTCTGAGCGTTAGGTCTGTAAATCCCTCTCTTCCATAAGCCTACTCTGCTCTGATTGGTCAGCTGGCCAAGCCTGTTGTGATTTGGCAAAGAGAGGAGTACTTGAGCAAGTTAGCGAGCACTACCATCTGTGTTGCCAAGTCTGCGGTTGTTTTTGATGTCCGTGGTTTAAAGCGACCCCGAAAACGTCATATTTATCCCCTGGATTGTGTACCAGGGGAACCCAGACAAAAAGCATGTATTTTACACCCTGGAATGTATTTTTTTTTTTTTTTTTTTTTACCGTGGGACCTTTTTCCCCTTAAAATGCTGTTGGGCGGGGTTTGTTGTGAAAACCTGGCAACCCTGACTACCATTGCCAAAGCATGCACGTTCACATAAAACAATAATATAGTGCTCCAGTCTGTTCTTAGAATAATGTCGTAAAAACATTTTGTTTAACACTTATGCAAGCGAATCGTTCTCACAACTAAAGTTTAACTGCTAAATTGTAAACACTTAACGAAACAATAATGGTGGATATGTTAGCCGGGTGCTAACGTGACTAACTGATGAAACAACACAGTTTGTACAGTAATATCGTGCAATAGACAGTAATATCGTGGTTAATCAGGAAACCTAAAGCTGCACTAGGTATACATCACATATTAGCACAAAAAAACTTGATATTTTGAGTACTTAATTGAGAATGTACACATAATGTGTCAATCGTACTTACAGGTTGTGGTTTAGAGACACTTGTTAGTCCAAATAAAGAAGATTAGAAGCCAAAGAAGAAGACAAAAGCCAAGACTAGAGAAGCAATCCTCAGTAAAATGACAAGCACAACAAAAGATTTGAATCGTATTGCTGTGGTATTGTGGAAAAGATGAATTTTAACCACTGATTCTTCACATTATCATCTTTCGGCAATGAAAACAAAAACAGTGCAAGACACAGCGTCTTCTCGACATGATGTAGAACGGAAGATCTTTGCCCGAACCCGACAGGACCCGATGGGTTCAGTCGGGTTTGGGCTTAATTTATATCATTTTACACGGGCTCGGGCCAGGCACGGGCTTGCGCTCCAGCTTGCGTGGTAAATGAGCGGTCATGTGATGAGTTTTGATTAGCGCAAGAAAGATGCGAAAATGGATGTTGAGGAGGTGAAACGGAGGCTTGCCTCTGGCGATTACGTTTTGGCAAAATTTACAAAACTTGCAAAATTAGCCAGATCAGTACTATGCATCCCGGCCAGTAGCAGCAGCAGTGAAAGGGTGTTCAGTGCTGCTGGACGCACCATCAGTGAGCGCAGGACTGCGCTGAACCCATCTACCGTGGATTCAATAAATTTTGTTTTTCAAATAAATACTAAATATTAATTGAGTCTTAAATGCATAAT
Source organism: Cirrhinus mrigala (assembly GCA_036247105.1). NCBI lineage: Eukaryota > Metazoa > Chordata > Actinopteri > Cypriniformes > Cyprinidae > Cirrhinus > Cirrhinus mrigala. The sequence continues at coordinate 25,458,817 of CM070019.1, forward strand.
GTAGACAGAATATATAGGCTAATGTTGGCATTATTCTTTTATTAAATTTCACCTGCTATTCACCATCGCATTGAGGCCGGATTGTGGAGAGAAGTAGCGAAGCAAATCCAGCGAAACCTTTATCTTAATTTCGTTTCAAATACCATATTAATTTAGAATTTATCTTAATTTAAGTGGCCTATAGCCTAAGTTCGTCATGAATAAATTATGTTAAAATATGTATAAACGACTCATTCTTGACAAAAGGCAAAAGAGCTGTGAGCTTGTGCACATTTGAATAATGTCAGGCTGTAAACGGGTTCGGGCTTTTAAAAAGCTGTCAATCAAAATGTACTTGTCGGGCTCGGGCACTGTCGGGCCTAACTTTTAAGGCCCGATTACAGCTCTAACATGATGTAAACACACTAACTAGCGGAAGTGTTTGTGGGCAGGTCAGGGTGTTTGTATTTCGTGGGCAGGCGGGGATTATGCTAATATGTTACCTAGTGATGTAGATCGGTAACAGGGAGAAGATTCTAAAATACGATGACTCGTCAATGTCGACACTTTCGTTTGAGAGACAATATCTTTATTTATCATGCACTTTTTTTATTAAAGACTTTGCAGACTGTTTACATTGAAGGACAGCTACATTAAAAACTGCAAAAAAATCTATTTTGTGAAAACCCATAAGACCTGCTTATTAAGAGGATGACGAAATTCAGCATTATTATGTGAACCATTTGAACATGCAAAAAAATGTATACCGTGCTATTTGATGTGAAACTAAGAGTGTCCTTAATATGACACTTTATATCCATCTACCCCAAGTCTAGGTTCATAAATAAGTATTAAGTGAAGCATTAAAAGTTAATTTTGCCAAGATAAGTGGAGTGCAAAATATCTTATGGAGGAAGATAAAGCTACCATGCTGACTAAACCTTATATAACATAATGAATCAGAGGATGGATGGGGATACAGCACAGTGTGTCTCACAGCAGGTGTACTCACCTGAAATGACTGAAAGACTCCACAGAGAATGCAGTGGAGTCACTCGACACGTAGAGCCCAGACTGTTGAGAACACATAAACAAATGGATGGTTGAGCACACGGCACTGTGGTAAAAAACACTCTCACAACCGAAAGACAGCTGTTTCTAACACACGGCAATTACAGCACACTAATTAAAGCAAACATGCCATTAGAAAACACTACAAATCACCATCATTCAGATCGAAATGAGAGAGTAGAATGCGAAGAGACTAGTAAACATGATTGCAGCGTGCCTCAATGAGCATGGAAATGAAACGCCTTTTATAGCAAATTGTCTTTGTTCTAATAAAAGTTTTACGAGATCGTTCACACAAAAATAAAAACTGTCATCATTTACTTATTGTCATGTTGTTCCAAATCTGTATGACTTACTTTCTGGTGTAGAACACAAAAGAAAATGTTTAGCAGAATGAGCTGAATGAAAACGGAAAAGCCATGCAGGAGCTTTGTGCATTTTTAAGTTATTATGCACTAAAATTCACTTAAACATGGTAATTATGGTTTACTTTCACTGTATGGAGAACATCCATTACTTTTAGGTTTAGAAGACAGAAGTTATCTGAATCTGTCAAATATGTGACCCTGGACCACAAAACCAGTCTTAAGTCGTATGGGTATATTTGTAGCAATAGCCAACAATACATTGTATGGGTCAAAATTAACAGTTTTTCTTTTATGCCGAAAATCGTTAGGATATTAAGTAAAGATCATGTTCCATGAAGATATTTGTAAATTTCCTACCATACATATATCAAAACTTAATTTTTGGGAAGTAATATGCATTACTAAAGACTTCATTTGGACAACTTTAACAGCGGATTTCTCAATATTTTGATTTTTTTTTCCACCAACAGATTCCAGATTTTCAAATAGTTGTATCTTATACAATAGCCAAATATTGTCCTATCCTAACAAACCATACATCAATTTTTTAAAAATGACCCTTATGACTGGTTTTGTGGTCCAGGGTCACATATGTTCAAACAAACACCTTTAAAAGGTAATGGTGCAACTTCAATTTCAAAAGATTAAAATATAATTTTTGTTGCATTTGAAATTCAGTTGTCTGAAAAAGTGCCCCCTCTGTCTGAATGCACAATTTGTGAGAGCAGAAAATGACTCTGTCTTCTCCAGAAATCCATTTTTGTTCATAAAATTGGATGCCTAATGTGGCAATTCATCTTAAATTGAGAAAAAGAGGCAAACACAGACATAATATTTCATGTTGTTCCCTTTAACTGTTAAGTTTTCATAATCTATACTGATAAAAAGCCATTTCAAACTGATTCACCGCCTTGTTTTACATCATCTTACCATAAAAATTCAGTCATAAGATTCATCTGGGCACAAAATAACAATGGAAACAGCTCTCGGAGGAAGTTAGTTTATGCAAGCAATCTTCAAACTATTATGTGCCATTGTATAATATGGAAATTAGCAGTTTGTCTGAGCAAAAACAAAGTTTGGTACAACAAAAATGACTGAATGGTGCCGCTGAGAGCTCCATGAGGGAAGTTAACAGTTGTTTGTGAGCATAAGAATAGTTCACGCAGAGAGAAGGCGCTGTAATCTCCGAGCACAGAAGAGGAAACAGCTGCTGTCTAACTTTACAATGAGAGACTTAACAGTCAGGAAATATTTAATTACCTGTCACAGCAGTGAGAGACAGAGAGAGGGAGGGAAAGTTAGAGAGAGTATCGGAGGCTGGCAGAGAAAGTAAGACAGAGGAAGTGAAGGTGCACACTTGCAAACCAAACGACAGAGACATGTTTGGCTCTTATCGGAAGACACTGAGGTGCACAATTACTTTACCTCTCTGAGGAAATGAAGAAAAAAAGGTGTAGAAGATAAAAATAAAAAAGAAAACTGGCGCTTTGCAAACACACCAAGAGGGATTTATAATTTTAGCTTGAGGGAAGAGTATATGTGCCTCTTTGAAGAAGAAAGCTCTTGTTCTACCTCGCATGGAGGAGCACACAGCCAATTGGCATAGCAATTACAACTGAGAGCGGTTTGTGATGACTTGCATTTTTTAACATAAGTTTGTAATTCTGCTCAGCCTTTATCCAGCAGCATTTTAATGCATATTTTTTTACAAATAGCTTCAAAAGAGGGTAAGTTTCCCCCACCTTGCGTTTCTCTCGAAGTTGTGCTGCTTCCTGAGGATGGTTGAAATGGAACATAGTGGCCTTTCCAAGTTGTATGTTCACTCCTGACAAATACAGAAATATACAGTAAAAAATACAGCAATAATTAAAGGAGAAGTCCACTTACAGAACATAAATTTACAGATAATGTACTCACCCCCTTGTCATTCAAGATGTTCATGTCTTTCTTTCTTCAGTCGTGAACAAATTATATTTTTTGAGGAAAACATTTCTGCATTTTTCTCCATATAATGGACTGCTATGGTGCCCTGAGTTTGAATTTCCAAAATGCAGTTTAAATGCTGCTTCAAACGATCCCAAATGCGGTTGTAAATGATCCCAGCTGAGGAAGAAGGGTCTTATCTAGTGAAACGATTGGTTATTTTCATTTTAAAAAATACAATTTAAATACTTTTTAATCTCAAACGCTTGTCTTGTCTTGCTCTCCCTGAACTCTGTGTATTCTGGTTCAAGACAGTTAGGGTATGTCAAAAAACTCCCATCGTATTTTCTCCCTCAACTTCAAAAATCATTTCAAAATCATCCTACATCGCTGCAGAAGTACCGACCCAATCTTTGCAAAGTGAACATGCAAAGAAGATCAAATACCCAGGAAACAAAAAAGGTAAAACAGCGATATAGGACGATTTTGAAGTTGAGGGAGAACATGAGATGGGAGTTTTTTGACGTACCTTAACTGTCATGAACTGGAAAAAAACAGGTAGACTAAGACAAGACGAGCGTTTCGCTAGATAAGACCCTTCTTCCTGGTCTGGGATCATTTACAGCCGCATTTGGGATCGTTTAAAGCCACATTTAAACTGCATTTTGGAAGTTCAAACTCCATAGAAGTGCACTATATGGAGAAAAATGCTGAAATGTTTTCCTCAAAAACCTTAATTTCTTATCGACTGAAGAAAGACAGACATGGGCATCTCGGATGACTTGGGGAAATCTGGAAATTTTAATTCTGGAGTGAACTAATCCTTTAAGCTATATCTGTTAATTAAGATGCAATATATTTTGTTAACGAATGAAAATAATTCTATATAAAAAGTAAAAGCAGAGTCATTTGAGAAATGCAAAAACTCGCATCCTGCCTGGATTCCTATAGCAATCTATATTTCTGTATTGGTACCTCTCTGCAAAATACTGTGTTTCACAACGCCGTTTCATCTTTGAATGGTAAATAACTGTTTCCCCTTACAATAAAAGCCAAAAATAAGCATTCCAGCAAATCTGGCAAACACAAATAATGATAGACTGACATGAAAAGAGAGTAAATATGCAATCTTGACCACGGGGCGAACCTATCGCTTTCCTTTCTAGTAAACACATTATGCCAAACGTTACTGAAATGTAACTTTCCCGGGGGATTGTGAGAACGTTGGATTCTTCCCGGAGCAGATGCCCATTTCTCTCTTTCTCTCCTCCCTCTTTCTGGGGTGAAAAAACTAATCTTGCCTCTATTAATGACTTCCAAGGGGTGACAAAGCCCTTGAAAGGCCTGCATCAGATGGATTTGGGCCATGGTTGCTGTGGAAATTACTATCATTTGTTCAAAGGAAATGGCTTCAGATGCCACTGTGTCTAAAGAGGGGAACATTGGCAAATTGAAATTTGTGAAAAGGAGACTAGCATGGTTCTCTCACTCTCTTATAAGTCTCCTTCCTTTTAGTTGGCTCTTCTCTCTCCCTCTCTTTTTTTTAATCTTACACCCAGAATGGATCTAGCCTGTTTTGTCTGAATTCTGGAGGTTTTACCCTTTTTGAAAGGTTAATCCCACACATGCACTTCAAACCCCCTCTGCACTCTATCTGTTTCATCTGCCAATTAACTGCGGGTCGGGTGCTTTGTCCGCCAGAGTGTTAACCTCAGTCATGTTTGGCTGTTCTGGAAGTGCCGCGAGTCTCACTCTGAGATGAGAGTCGCTCTGGTGGACATGTACAAGGATAGAGGCAGTAGGGCGGGACTGTTTCACTCCACGGGCCTGGGAATGCAGAGGGGAGATCTGAAGTGGCAAGACGCAGGCATACTCAAAGGGCTCCTTTGAATTCCAGTTAAAACCAGAGGGTTTGGCATGCTTCATATTTTCCATATTTTTGATATTATTATAAGGTTCAACAATGACATTGGTTGTGGCTCTAAGTCTGATTGGATGAAACCCATTCAAAGCCTCTGTAAATAACAGAGCCAATTAAACAAAACTGTACTTGTAAATATACAAACTCACAGATGCGAGAAAAAAACTCAAAAGTAAAAAACTGAGAAATAAAGTCAGAATTGCTTGATATAAACTCTCAATTCTGAGAAAAACTCACAGTTCTGAGAAATAAAGTCAGAATTCTGTGATATAAACTCACAATTCTGAGAAATAAAGTCAAAACTGCAGAATAAAAACTCACATTCTGTCTTTTTTCTTAAAATTGCGAGTTTATATCTCGCAGGTGTAACTTTTTTCTCAGAATTGTGGGTTTATCTCGTAATTCTGACTTTATAACTTAATCGCAGTTGTTAAATCAGAATTGTAAGATATAAACTTGCAGTTCTGAGAACATCAATCTTTTTTCCCCTCCCTTAATTTGCAATTGACCTTTCACAAACAACTTGATTGACAGGTGATTTGATGAATCATAACCCTGAATCTGCCATTCTGTCCGACAAATAAATCAGACAGGAGAGTAGATTAACTTTGGTGGACTTAAACTTGAAAAACTCTGTGTATTGACATCTTTCTGCAGTTGAAATAAAATACGTTCTGATGTTCATTCATATTTTTTTTTATTCGTGCTTTATGTAAGGAAGAAAACACGATTGGTTCACGTGTCATTGATCTAATAAGGCAATACAGTGATCTGTCGCGACACATTAAAGAGCCACAAAACGGTATTTATTGTTTGAATTTTTTTTTTAATTTACAACATTTTAAAGCTGAGACCTTGTTTCATACTAGAAGTAATCTGCTCTGTCTTGTCTGTCGGCATGTTGTCAGTTTCCTCTTTGTTCCGTGATGTATTTTGTGTAGTGTGAGAGCGGCATTGTTTGTCAGACATCACATTAACTAAGGAGGGCGGGTTTTTGCGAAGGGTCAATTGCGTGTTATAAAGTCAAAATTGCGAGATATAAACTCAATTCTGAGAAGATTTTTTGTTCTTCAGAACTGAACTTTCTAACTCACAATTGCAAATTTTTTTCTCACAATTCTGAGAAAAAAAAGTAGAAATTGCTAGTTTTTATCTTGCAATTCTGACTTTATTTCTCACAATTGTGAGTTTATATCCTGCTATTCTGAGGTAAAAAAAGTCAGAATTGCAAGTTTGTATTACTCAGTTCTCAGAAAGAAAGTCAGAATTACATGTACTCTTGCAACTGCAAGAAAAAGAGTCAGAACCATGAGATAAATTACTTTTTTTTTATTCAGTGGTTAAAAAGGGCTTCCATATTGCTGAGCCTAAGAGAATTCTTTCAAAAACATTACTCTCACTCAACTGTGACCAACTTCAAACACCCTTAATGTAAAAATGACATTTCATAATGAACAAATTTATAATTTGTCACAGATCTTACAAAAAATGAGACGGAACAGTTTATTACCCTGCGTCAGAAGGCACGGCTGGGTCACCTCCACCCCATTTACTGCACACCTGGCCCCTGTGAGTGGCACGAGTGTGACGGTTCCTCTCTGGTTCTCGAACACACAGTGTTCCCTCTGAAGAGCTTCACCATGGAGCACTGCAGAACAGAGTGAAAAAGTCGCTGACATTGCCAACAGCTTCCTGTCAGAAATCGATGCGGATGGAATACAAACCTATATCCTGTTCAGGCTCGGTTCCTCCAGCCCCAACTGAAGTTCTACCTTCCTAAACAGCAGAACAGGGAATGCTTAGAAACCCCACAACAGCACAACAACAATCCCAACAATACTCTAGTTATTGACAAGTAATGTTGCTTGGGCAAAACTGACAAACAACATCACGTCAATGAGAGATAAGCTCAACTCTATAGTACCTGTTGAAGTGTGGCTTACCTTTAAATGATAGAGAACGACTCCTGTGCTGAGGCGATCTTCATCAATGCAGATTAAATACGGCATTTGGGAATCAAGTACTACACCAATACCCTCTTTTCTGAGAGCTACTGTATCCTCCTAGATATGAAACGTTAAAGTCAAGAGAGAAAAGGAGATGAGATGGATGGGGGTTGGCAAGAAAGATGATGAGCTAAACCATCACAGGAAAAAAAACAAAAAAATGTTTGAAGAAGTGGGAGCATCGCATAAAACTGAAATGACGGACATTTAATTGTAAAGCATCAGAGCAGAGGAAACAGTGTGTGTTGTTTATGACTTTGTCTTCATGCCCCAAGGCCAAGCAGAATAATATCTGGCTTTGGCTATATGTCGAAAGGTTGGGGCAATGGGGATGCTGGGAGAGAGGGAGGGATGTGAAAAGAAGAAAACACCATAAATCATTTAGATCACTATGGGTCCATCTCGAACTCTCAAAGAGTTTGCAAAAGGAAATCACATTCTATCAAACTGATCTCAACATGCCGTTAAAACAAGGACATGTCACGATCAATACATGTTCAGAAAATAACACTACTAAAAGGCTCTTGGCATTTGAGGTATGACAATTCCAATGTATTAATGACTTGAGCCTATTGTAGTACAGTGAAAGCTGGTGTTTGATATCACAGATATTTGAGCCATTTACAAAAACATTATAGGGATATGCTAACAGACAACCTCCCAGAAATCAAGTATTGCAAGAAAAATTAAAGCTGCAAGCAGCATTGAAATGCCCCTTGCACCTGGGCTCACTGCCACACAACGGCTTTAGGAAAACAGTGAATGGTAAGCAATATACATTTAAAGTGGAAAATAAAGAAGGAAAATGTCAGAGTAATTTATATGTGCCAAACTTCCTGCTGCCAGCTGGTGGCACTATGACTATAACTGAATTTTGGCATGTAGATATTTGATCAAACATATGAAGTTTGGCGCAGATTGAACATGGCATGTTTAAGTGTCTGTAAAACAAGTCATTTCCTGTTGCCAACAGGTGGCGCTATGATTGTAACCGAATTTTGGCATTTAGATGTCTTCAGGCCAGGACTCTTACCGAACATGTGAAATCTAGTGCAGAATGGACATTGCATGCTTAAGTTAGTGTAAAACAAGTCATTTCCTGTTGCCAGCAGGTGGCGCTATGATTATAACAGAATATTGGAGTTAAAAGCACTTCCTGTAACATCGAGCTCTGTCAGGCTGCCACGGACACATCCTTTAACGAAAAGTCAAGATCTTCGCAATTTAATATTGCAAAAAGCAAATATAATATTGATGTCATAAAATCTCTAGTAGGAGTTTGTTAGAGCATAAAACATGCCACTTTTTGTTGCCAGTAGGTGGCACTATGGCTATAACTGAATATGGGCATGGGCATGTGTTCAGGACAGGACTCTTATCAAATTTGTGAATTTTGGTGCATATCAGACATAGTATGCCTGAATTATAACATCTTAAACATCGAAGCTTGTCAGGCCACCACAGACACGCCCTTCAAAGAAAACTCAAGATCTTCGCAATTTAATGTCACAAAGGGCTTTAGATTACACTGACCAAATTTGGTGTTGATCTTATTAAATCTCTAGGAGGAATTAATTTTAATACAACGCCTGAAATGGCAAAAATGGCACAAAACTTGCAGAGAAAATTCTAAACAGACTTCCTGTTGGGTTTCGGACTTCGTACCGGGGGGCTTTTTTGTAGGTATTGGTGTGTTACATGTGTCTACCGAATTTCATACATGTACGTGAAATGTAGTTCGAGGGGCACTTTGTTTAAATTTTATAGGTGGTGCTATCGAGCCATTTTGACACACCCACTTCTAAAACCCATATTAGATGTACATTTTTCACCACTTTTGGTGAGTGTGCAAAGTTTCAAGAGTTTTTGAGCATGTTTATGCCCTCAAAATTTAATTCATTTTGGAGAAGAAGAAGATACTGAGCAATTCCAATAGGGTCCTCGCACCACCGGTGCTCGGGCCCTAATTAGGCAGAAGGGACATTGCTGTACATGTTCCTTACAAACTGCAACTACAAACATCACATAGTCTGATAAGTGATTAAAATATGACTGTTTTTCCTTAGCAACCACAATCCAGTTGCCCAATAGAAAAATGCATATTTGACAACAAATAATGCTATAAAGAATTAAAAAAGACCATTTTAATATATCTGGCTTTAAAAATTTGTTTTTGAAAGCAGAATTTGCCCACCAAAGAGCACTTGCAGCATGTGAAAAATGTTGAAATGGTGTCGCTATTCTACGCATGGCTTGTGATTAATGCAGTGATATAGTACAGCGTTGACGTTCCGATTAAAAATCATTACACTCCAACACCAGCACTCCCCGTCATAAACTTTAAAAGTCATAGTTAAATCAATATTCACAGGGAAAATCCATCTAAATATGTATTTAATGACATTTCAACAGCTCTTCACAGGACGGTAATGATAAGCAGAAAAATGATTCTGCTGTGCGGGGCGTCTTTGTAAATGTGGTAGCATGTGTCCATGTTATGCCTCTTATTTCATTCACCACAGAGATGGGAGGCACTTGGATGTTCGCTGAGTTCATGCGCGCTATCAAAGCACACGTTCTTCAAAGGCCATTTGACACCCATGATGGTACATGCAGATGGAATATATAGATTAATGCATGTTCTACTTAAAAAAAAACGTTGGCTCCAAGGGAACCACTATCCATATGAAATAAATTCGCCATGCAGGATTTAGCATGTTCATTTTTAGAATGCAAATCCTAGACATACTACGCTTGCAAAAATCCTTGCTGAAAAGACCAGCTTAGAGCAGTGTGCTTTTCGAGACTGTTTTTTCCTGATTGGTGTTAGTTTGGGTTGTGGTCTAGTTGGTTAACTAGCAAAACTGCCTAAAGCCAGTCCACCAGGTGATAGTTTTCTGATTATTTACTTTACCCTCATGTCATGCAAGATTTTCATGTCTTTCTTTCTTCAGTCGCAAAGAAAGGTTTTTGAGGAAAACATTCCAGGATTTTCTCCATATATTCAGACTTCACCGGGAGCCAACGAGTTGAAGTCCAAATCATAGTTTCAGTGAAGCTTCAAAGAGCTCTACACGATCCCAGCTGAGGAATAAGGGTCTTATCTAGTAAAGCGATTGGTCATTTTCTAAAAAAGAAAAAAAGAAAAGGATATACTTTTTAACCACAAATGGTCATTTTGCACTAGCTCAACTTCACGCACTATGTAGTCACGTTGGAAAGGTCACACAAAAGTAAAACGTCGATGCCAGGCAATTTTGAAGTTGGAGGAGATGGAGTATTTTTTGCCCTACCTTACATTTTTAAACCGGAATACACAGATGAAGAACTAACCATGTGTGACCGTTCCAACACGATTACATAATATGTGAAGTTGTAGATGAGCATAGTGCTTAGTGCATAGAGCTAGTGCAAGATGAGCATTTGTGGTTAAAAGGTATATAAATTAGACATTTTTTTTAGAAAATGACAATCATTTTGCTAGATAAGACCCTTATTCCTCAGCTGGGATCATGTAGAATCCTTTGAAGCGGCATTAAAACTGTAATTTGGACCTTCAACCTGTTGGCTCCCATTGAAGTTCTCTATATGAAGAAAATCCTGGAATGTTTTCCCCAAAAACCTTAATTTCTCTTCGACTGAAGAAAGAAGGACAAACATCTTGGATGACAAGGGGGTGTGTAAATTATCAGGACATTTTTTTTTTTTTTCTGGAAGTGAACTAATCCTTTAAGAAACTATTTGGGTACACTATCACACCAGCATCCAAGAACATCATATGTTGGTTTTTACTGTAGAGATAGCAAACTCCAGTACTATATACCAATGCTACAATTCAGCTTTTCAAGAAAATGGTGGTCATTGGTTGATATGAGCGTATTTGAGGAATGCATAGACTTCAAATTTTTGTATAACCTCAGCAAAATAAACAAAACCTCTATTCGGGTCTAACTTTGAAACATTTCTATGCCATTCACAATGTATGCAAACATCACTAAAATGGTAGAAAGTGTCATGCCTCATCAAATAAGTACTCTACTTTGAATAATGTGTGCTTTCACCGGGGAACACGCTTCTGTTTCCAATACGAGAGAGGAAATAATGACAACAATCCACCTGACTGAACAATGAGAAAAGACCTTCGGATGCCCTGCGCATACTGAAGCAGCACAACAAAAAGAAAAACACTTGCATACCAATTTGCCCGTGGGATGCATTCAAAATAGGAGAGGGCCAGAGGACATCTTGAAAAGAGTTTTGGACTTGGACAGAGTGTTGGTATTAATTCAGAGATTTGGAGACTGGAGCACCAAAGGTTTTCTCTTCAGAATGAAAGTTAATGTGCTTTGGTTCACTGTGCCCGCTGACCTGAGAACTCAAATGTCTTTCATTCTCTGTGGAACAAAAGTAACTGCCTTTAAACTTCTCACTGTGTATGTGCCAGTGATTTTACTCATATTTTTTCATATCGTTTCAAACCTTCATGACTTATAAAAGTAGCACATTCAACTTGTATGCAACAAGCCCTGTTTGGTGAACAGGATAAACCTGTTATTGTACAGAACTGAGTCAAAGTAATGATTTGTTCACAAATTGGACATTGCTACTTCTCTCATAAATGAGTCTCGAATGATTCAGAGATTCATGAGTTAAAATTTGGTTCATTTCTCACATAAAAACACTGATTGACTTCAGAAGACATGAAATACAAAACTCCCATGAACTAATTTTAGGATACTTTTATAGTGCTTTATAGCTCCATTTTGTGTTCATTTTAACCTTATTGAAAAAAGTAGACAGGAAAAAGTCATACAAGGTTAGAACAAGTCAATAATGAAAGAAATGTCATTTTGGGGTGAACTGTTCATACAAGACAGCTTGAAATATTCAATCAAATAACCTTACCAGCTCACTATTTTTTGTTTTAACAAATGTGGGCTTTTTCCCCACATCTGCCATTCCTCCCTCATTCTCTGCCTCTTCAGGCTAGAGAGCAATGTCTATTTCCACCTCATCGACAGCAGCGAACGGAGCAAAATCCTTTTCTCCTAACGAAGAGGGAGAAGCATCGATTGTGTGGAGGGTCTTCTCTCCACACTTAATTAAATGAATTCTTCCAAGACTTCATTAGATGAGAGAAAGATTGAGAGAGAAAGAGAGGAAGAGGCAGGGAGAAAGATAGGAACCATGTCGGCAGATTAATGTACTGTATCACTTTTTCGGAGAGGGAGAAAGAGAGAGAGAGCCTGGGAGCAAGGTACCTTCTGCCCCTGAGAACTTCTTAAACATGGTGTGTGTGCTGGTTGTAAAATTACATGCACTCTAAACTTCTGCTGCAAATGAGATTTGGCTGGCATTTAAAAGCTCATCATAAAACCGCTAATTTATTTCACTCTCTTGGCAAATTAAAGGTGGTTCTGGTGCCCAAGACTTCAGCTTTTTGATGCACTGAATGTGGTCTGAAAACAAGGCAAATGCACCGGGTGAAGATTAAAAAGAGCTCTGAATATATATGGGTTGAGAGATCAAGAGAGGATAAGAACTGCAAAATGGTGCACTGACTATAAAAAAGAGAGAGAGAGGGAGCGAGAGAGGAGATAGAGCAGTAAAAAGCAGGAGGTGGGATGTGTGTTATCGTGTAGGGCAGTATACACAAGAACAATAACAAAGAATAATTCCAGTTTTACATTTCAAGTAATGCTTATCAATGCAAAACTTGATGTCCTACGATTCTGACGTGCCAGGACGTACCATGTAATATACGTTTTATAATACTGCTATGATGTTAGTTAGGTTAGCCAAGTCAGAAGTGTCCATTCCCAAATCTTAATGATATTGTGGCTCCTAAGTATGAGATTCCTTATTTTTGTGCAATTTTATCATCCATTTGCTTCAAAAAGTAACTGCACACCTCTGTTCAACAAACCACATGTTTTGATATCATTTAAGTTCACAAACAAGATGGGCTGTCCCCTAAAGGGATATTCACCCGCATGTAATTCCAAACCCATAAGACCTTCATCTTTGGAACAAAAATTAAGAATTTTTTTTATTAGATCCAAGAGCTTCCTGACCTTCTATAGACAGGAACACAACTGACACGTTCAAGGCCTAAAAAAGTAGCAAGGACTTCGATAAACCTAATTTTATGAATTGAACCACAGATGTCACATGGACTATTTTATAGACGTCCTTTCCACCTTTCTGGACCTTGAACGTGATAGTTGCGTCTATGCAGGGTCAGAAAGCTCTCAGATTTGATCAAAAATACCTTAATTTGTGTTCCGAAGATGAACGAAGGTCTTACGGGTTTTGAACAGCATGTGGGTGAGTAATTAATGACAGAATTTTCACTTCTGGGTGAAGTATTCCTTTAAATTTATTACTCAGCATTAGCAGTTTGTTCAAATCCCTGACTCATTAAAAGAGTAATTCACTTCCAGAACAAAAATTTACAGATATATTACTCACTCCCTTGTCATCCAAGATGTTCATGTCTTTCTTTCTTCAGTCGATAAGAAATTATGTTTCTTGAGGAAAACATTTCAGGAATTATCTCCATATAGTAGACTTCAATGGTTCCACCAAGTTTGAACTTCCAAAATGCAGTTTAAATGCAGCTTCAAAGAGCTCTAAATGATCCCAGCCAAAGAATAAGGGTCTTATCTAGCGAAACGATCGGTCATTTTCGAAACAATTTGACAATTTATATACTTTTTAACCTCAAATGCTTGTCTTGTCTAGCTCTGTGTGAATTCTGTGTATTCCGGTTCAATACAGTTAGGGTATGTCGAAAAACTCCCATCTTGTTTTCTTCCCCAACATCAAAATCATCCTACATCGCTGCAGAAGTACCAACCCAGTGTTTACAAAGTGAAAATGCAAAGAAGTTCAAACGCCCTTCACAAAAAATGGTTAAACAGCAGTGTAGATTTTTCGACATACCCTAACTGTGTGGCTGAGATGAGACAAGACAAGCATTTGAGGTTAAAAAGTATATAAATGATCAATTTGTTTAAAAAGTGACCGATCATTACGCTAGATAAGATCCTTATTCCTCGAGACTTATTATCTGTACATTTTTGTTCTGGAAGTGAACTAATCCGTTAAGTATGAGCAGTGGTAATAGTGATACCTTCCTTCACATAGACTAAGAAAACTAATAACTGTCAATGCGTCAGAATTACGTTTTATTTACTAATATATCCTGAAGTCTATGTTGGCCAGTTGCTGATTTGCCAATGAAAGCTTAAATTCCTTTTCCTTTCATGGCTTGATATGGTTCTCAAATTGATGTGACATCCATTGAAGAAATGCTACATTATCTATTCTGCTCCATCAGGTATAAACTGGACGTGCACAGAGCTCATTAAAGGAAAGCTTAATTATTGCCTTTCGCTGTTCATTTGCAATCCCTTTTTATTATCTGAAGGTATTTCACACCTATCCAGGGCTGAAAAAAAGAATGTGTTGTAATCACAACACAGCAATTAAACAGTTGTCATGCATAATTAAAGAGTGTATTTTAATAAACACTGAAAGTGATAAAGAAGCGAGAGGAAGAAAAATGAAATTCAGAGAAATAGGAAGGGTGGGAAGAGGACAGAAAGACGTTTAATATATAAATAAATACTCTTCCAGAGCCACCTCAAGACAAGAATGAACGCTTGTGTTAGTGTGTGTGTGTGTGTGTGTGTGTGTGTGTGTGTGGCTCCGGGGATTTGATGCATCTTTTTTTCAAAATGAAAACAAATGGCACAATCGACTAGAAGATAAACTGCTCTGGTTAGGCCGCCATATCTGTCATCAATCCTCTCCATTCCCTTCAGTTCTGTATGAGCACTCCTAAATTAACAAATGCAATGAGGGCACATCACCTCGCCAGCTGTCGAAGACTGGTACAGCCGCTGGACAGAAGCAAATTCCCTCCCTCCCACTTTGTTTCTGTCTCTCTCTGAGAGTCCACTATTGAACCACGTCTACTTATTAACTGCTGTCCCCTCCCCACCCACGCCTGTAACCAATCTACAACGCCACAGCTGCATAACTTTGCATTCCAAATCTGCCTCAGAAAGCGAATTAAGATTCTGTTTACGTTCCAGAGCCAGAGAATTGCCGTCACTCTCTAAAAGTGTCAATTTACTCCTGTGAAGCAGCGAATCAACTTGCATCAACTAAGTTAACCCTGAGTGTGCTGAAAGAGAGTGAAAACTGAAATAGTCAGAAAAGGCAAAAAGGAGATTTTACGAGTTCAAATAAAACTGACATCTATCAAAATATAACACAGATAGATAGATAGATAGATAGATAGATAGATAGATAGATCCATAGATAGATAGATAGTCAGCTAAAGGAACAAATGTAGACACAGGTATATAGCTAGGTATAAAGCTAGATATATAGTATACATACATGTGTAATATATTTACTTGTATATATTGATATGCAAATAGACCAATATATATATATTGAAAGGTTCGCACATAGAAATCTGCTGTCTGTCCAAGCTGCAACATATATCGGGCCTGATAAAATTATTTGTATTTTTTCCAAATCCTGTGTTTTTTATTTTATTTTTTCTGGATTCTGTTTTAATGGTATAATAAAATTTATATAATCAAAAATTAATTCTAATCAGTTGAATACATAAAACTCTAACAATTTAATCATTTATTTTAAAAAATGTAACAATAAACATGCCATATATATATATATATATATATATATATATATATATATATATATATATATATATATATATATATATATATATATATATATTTTTTTTTTTTTTTTTTTTTTTTTTAGAAATTGGTTATTAAAAACAGCAGTAAAAATGAATGTGCAAAACATTTTAAATAATATTTGAGCATAATATTTGTTTCTTTGGGGTTATTTTATTTATTTATTCATTTATTTTTTGGTGCTGCAAAACAGAGGTTTACTGTTTAAATTAAAACATGGAAAAATTGTGTGACTTTCCAAAAAAAAAATTTAAAAAATTAAAAAATTATGTTTTAATATACTGTCTTATTATTGTTCATGTTACTTTGAGAAATGTATTCTACTGTACAATACTAATATTGTAATGTTGGGCGAACTAAATGCAAGGGGTAGGGGAGCACGGTGCACAAATTAACACGGGGTTAGTTGTAGCACACATGGTTTAAATATTTCCACACATGCTAGCATAACCAAATTTACAGTATTTACTAGTTGCCATATTAAAACTATATAGAGAAAAAAAGTGCGCCAAAACTCAACAAAAATTTACATTTTATTAAGATATGGCTGAATATTTATTTTACCATAGTATTATATACCATAGCAAATTTTTCATCTTAGTTTTTAGCATTCATTTAAAATGAGACAAAAGTGCTATTATTTCAATCTCCAATTTGTTATTTATCAGTTTAGATATGTAATGCTTCGCTAACTAGCAGAAGACACTAACCAGTTGTAAATTCCACTTGTGCAGATGGGGAACATTGTAATACTGCGTTACAATGTGCCACCCTATTATTAAACTATGCTATTCTATGACATTAGCAATGTCATTTACACCATTTACTTTAAATGAGAAACCTCAAGAAACAGGTGAATAAAGACTGACAATCATTGTTTAACATTCAGAAATTATTATTTCAAGAAATGTAAAGCATTTTGGCTTGTTTATATATCTACGAGAGCTGTCTGTGGAAGGGAGCGTTTATCTGAATGTCTGAATGCATTTCATTTGCACGCATTGTTTTGAACTATGTGTTGCGATCAGTGCCGTCCCAAGCATGGCTGCAATGTGTTCTGTCAAACTCCAAAATTAGATTATTTTTAATTCTTAAAAGAAAAAGCCATTATTTTATTTGAAAAAGTAAATTTTATTTTATTGACAAAATATTTTAGTTTGTCATGTGTGTATATATATATATATTTTTCTTTTACACCAGATACCATTTTAAGCTGTCATATGGTCATGTTACAATGTAACCTCATGTTACAATGTACCCCACCTACAGGGCTTGTTGTCACATTTCACTTCTATTCTTTTGAGGTAAATAATGAAAAACATATACACTGTAATTATGAAACAAAGTGACATATTTGTACTAGACAAGTATGAAATTAATGTGGATAAAAAAAGAATACTCTGAACCCCACATGGATTTACACAAGCTGAGAAAGTCAAAAAGTGTTAGGTTATGCCCTGCGCTCCCCTACTTTACTGAACTAAACTAATAATAACAAAGAAGCATATGAACACAAGAAACCAAGGAACAAAGGGGAAAACATAACATGCATGCTACAACCATAAGAAAGACAACAACTGACAACCAAAGGAACACCTGGGCAGGCAATCACAAGAAGAGAAAATCGAAACACGGAAAATGGGAAACTAGAGTTACAACATGCATTCTTCCAACCCAGCTTTTATTTTAGCAGACTGTAGTGAAGATGATAGTTTCATCACATGAAATGGTGAAATGCTCACAAAGTAAACTTTGGAACAGCTCTGGAGTTCATATACTGTAGAGTGACCTTATATAGTGAAACGCCATATGCTGAAAACATGAGCATGAGCGTTATGTGTGCTTGAGTATGTGTAGTAGACAAAACCACTCTGCTCATTCACACAAAGACACAGAGACTTCACATTTAAACAGCAGTCTTTGTGGTTTTATATTCACAGACACTACTCCATAATTGCAATTGAAGTGTAATGCTCTACTTTTGATTTATTCCTCCAAATTCCGTGACATATTATGCTATACGGTAAATTCCATTTTTATGATTAGATTTTGCAATTTCACCCACGTTTTCCATATCTCGAAAATCACAGGGCACTACATATAAGCTGAGGTAAAACTATTCTTAGTGATGACCTTTCTGAACATAGTCCCACTTCTGCCTTAGTAAGAGATCGTAACAGCTGGCCCTTTATTCTCAAATAACTCTTAATGGTTCAAGGGATAAAAGTTTGATCAGAAAGTTTGATCAGCTTTGAAATTAGATTTTTCTTAGAATGTCTTCAAGAACATTTAAAAACAGAATAGAATAATAGCTTTAGCCAGTTCATAAAGCACAATCAGAGGTCCTGGTGGCTTGCACTCTTGCTGTCATATAGAGACAAGTATCCATCTTGTGGACACACATCCTTTGTTTACATGTCTGTTAGCATTCTGTTCATTTTGTTCAACACACCCACTGAGACCACGCCATGTGCTGTTAGCAAGCTAGCAACTGGAACCCCGACCGAACAGCGATGGAAAGAATTACAACACGGTCATATTAATTAGAGCACTGGATGCTCTGAGATTAATCCGCCATATGTGACTAATCAAAATCTCTTAATTAAGAACCGTAGCATTGTCTTGTGATGAGCCTCAACGCTCTTGGGCTTCTTGTATTAACCTGTTATATACCCCTTTTTTGTCCTTTTATCATTTACTCAAAGGAGTTCTTGATTCAGCCAGCTTTTCTATCGAGTTTATATAGTATAAGGCAACATACCCTGAAACACTTCATCAACCTTTGGCATGTGTTCAGAAGTCTTATGCTCGCTAGAAACAGGCCGCCGGCTTTGCTTTCTGCTTAGCACTCCCTGGTCAGGGTCACTATCAACATGACCAATGATTTGATTAACTGTGAGCTTTAGGAGATTAAAGTCATTTCGTAAATCCAACACAAAATTAGTTAGTCCACACAATGGAAGTCAGTGTGGCCCAGTGCTGTTTTGACTAAAGCGTTCTTCAAAGATCTTCATTTCTTTTTTCCAGAAGAAAGAAACACATTATGGTTTGGAACATTTTTGGTTGCACTGCCCCATTTAAATTGACATGCAAACTTATATATTCAATATGAAATGGAAGCCCATTTCCGCCACTGAATAAAGAATAAAAAAAGGTAATTGAGACTTTTTATCTCACAATTCAGACTTTTTTTTCCTCAGAATTGCATGATAAAAACTTGCAATTCTGACTTGTTTTGTCAGAATTATGAGATATAAACTCGTAATTCATGTTTTTTTTTAGAATTATGAGATATAGGTTTGCATTTGCGAGTTATAAACTTAGACTTGTGAGACATAAATGCGCAATTTTTTCTAAACTTTTTTCCTCCGAATTGCGTAATACAAACTCGTAATTCATGTTTTTCTCAGAATCATGATATAAACTTGCAGTGTTAAAATGTGCAAGTTAGAATGTCATAACTGTAAGATAAAAACTTGCAATTCTGACTTTTTTCTCAGAATTATATGATATTAACTCGCAATTTTGACTTTTTTCGGAGAATTATGAGATATAAACTCAAAATTAAATTTTTTCTCTGAATTATGAGATATAAACTCGTAATTCTTGTTTTTTAGAATTATAAGATATGTTTGCAATTGCGAGTTACAAAGTTTTTTCTTAGAATTATGATATAAACTCAGTTGAGAGTTAGAAAGCTAGAATTGTGATATAAACTCACAATTCTGACTTTTTTTCTCAGAATTATGAAATATAAACTCGCAGCTGTATAAATTGTGATGAATGCTCAATTCTGACTTTTTTCTCGGAATTGCGTGATATAAACCTCCAATTCTGACTTTTTTTTTCAAAATTGCATGATACAAACTTGCGATTCTGACTTTTTTTTGTCAGAATTATGATTTAAACTCACAATTGCAAGTTAAAATGTCATAATTGTAAGGTATAAACTTGCAATTGTGACTTTTTTTCTCAGAAGTATGAAATATAAACTCACAATTGCAAATTATAAAGTCTGAATTGTGAGATAAACTTGCAATTCTTTTTTTTTCTCAGAATTATTAAATATAAACTTGCAATTGTAAGTTATAAAGTCAGAATTGTGAGATTTAAACTTACAATTCTGAATTTTTTCTCAGAATTGCATGATATGCGATTGCGAGAAAAAAACTCAGAATTGCGAGATTTAAACTTGTAATTCTTAGGAAAATGTTTATATCTTGCAATTCTGACTTTTTTCTTGCAATTGCAATTTTATATCTTGCAGTTCTGACTTTTTTCTCAAAACTGTGAGATATAAACTCGAAATTGCGAGTTATAATGTCCTAATCTGAGGGGGAAAAATACAGATATTTTCTCTGAAGTGCGAGTTTATATCTCACAATTCTGACTTACTGTAATAACTCACAATTTTAAAAAAAAGGTCATAACTGCAGGATTAAAAAGTCGCAGTTACCTTTTTTATTTTTTATTCAGTGGTGGAAATGGGCTTCCATTGTATGATTTTCAGTTAGCATCTTTAACAGAATAGTTGTGTTTAATATAAGCGTAACCACCTAGAGGCCAATTTTAAATAAGTATTTGACAGACTACAATATATTTGCTACCCTATCCACATGAAAATACTCACAAATGCACTGAACACATTTTCTTTCACAGAAAGGAGCCTTATTACACTGAAGAATCTCCACGTTTATCACTCTGAAAACATACATTCAACCGTCACGTACGGCCATCACTCCAACTGTGCATATACACACACTGGGTGGCCATTGCAGACATTAGGGTGATCGAGGAAGAGAAACCGCAAAGCACGGTACGCATAATCTCAGTTAATGCTTCTTCACCAAGAGAAGCCATTTTAATCATCTGCTGCACAAACCCCCCTCCCTTCACTCTGCCACATGTTGACTTCAACATCATTAAAGCCGTTTTTATGGTGGCTGGATGACATAGTAATCTAAATAGCTTGAAAATTAAATATAAACCATGGGTAGACTTTCTTTTGTTTATTTCATTGCTTCAAGTCAATGTGGAGGAGCAAGAAACATCAAAGTGCTACAGTGCCATCTTTTGGTTCAACCTTTTCACCTTCAGTTTTCAAAAAGAATGAAAGATTAATATGACAACATTATTAATATTTAAGAAACATACATACTGTAAGTACTAAACTTTGTATCATAGCTTGTCCTGTCAAATTTTCTTGTAAAGGAAGTATCCAAGATTCTATGTGAATTGGATTTGATTGTGATACTCTTATATTTAAATATACTGAATTGTTCATTTTCATGTGTTTTATTGTCTGCCACCAATATAATACAATAATCACACAAGACAACAGATGCTTAATATCCAGTCGCTTGCCATTGCCGGAAAAAAGCAACCATAAAAACAGCCATCATCTGCATTTTGGGATTTGCAAAATTGCATTGCATTGTTAAATCTTCTGTTTCTCAGTCAAGCTCAGAGGAGGACCAAAAAAAAAGAGTGAGCTTTGAGATCTGTGCCTTTGTTCTTCTCTTTGTGGGCTGTCTCTTTCTCACCACAATACTTTCCCACCAAAAAAGACGCCAAAGCACTTGAAAAAGGTGGCGAAGAATAAGCAGTTGAGAAGCGAACACGCTCATTATGGTGGGACTTGAGAAAACAGCCCTGGAGAAGTGCTATTTGAAGTGATTATCTGCAATTAAATTCAGCTGATGCATCAACGGCTCGTCCTCATGCTGTTAGGTGGCTTGGCGAGGACAAAGCAGAAATTTACACAAGCCGACGACAAATTGGTCCCCGGATATTTCCTCAACTTTCTTTCACCCCTAACACGTGCAGACTGCTTTCGATTGGCTGAAAGCGGGATGGTCAGAGAGGCAGTTGGCATGCTGGCATGGCAGGAAGTGAGTAATAGCTAAATAGAGGCCTGGGCTATTTGGCCCTCTGTGGCTTGTGTCTTGCTGCCTGGACTGGAGCAGATGAGCAGCTAAAAGCTCAGAGTGTATGCGTGACCATCTGCCATCTCTGTTTTGCTCTCTGCTTCATAGATTTGGGTGTGTATGTGTGTAAATGAGACGGGGAGGGAGGAGACGTGACGAAAGAGAAAAAAAGAACGAAAGCATCTCTTGCTCTCCTTCCTCCTCCATGGTAGACTCTTTCCCCGTCTCCCTATCCGCTGTCACACACATAAACGCAGGGAGCAAGACAGAGGTAACAGACTCTCATACCAATGAGCTAATGTTGTGGCATTCTGACAGTTCCAGCTTGTGGCCTGAAATTGACCCCCAGACTCCAGCTACAGTCTGAAAACCTCCATTTACAACACCACAGGCTGCTACACAGCACCCCATCAAACACACAACCAGCCAAAGGCAAAAACCTTGCAAAACAACTGTGCTTATCAAGCGCAACACTGCCACCTGTCGGTGGGAAATCTACCAGCTGCTGTTAAGCGTCATATTTCTAGAAGAATTCAACTGTTATTTATTGGCACACAACCAGGGCCAGTTGCACTTCCACAACTTTTGACATGGAACGACGTGAATTTATTACGGGACAATCTCACTGGAGCAACCTGGGGTTAAGTGCCTTGTTCAAGGACACAGTGGTAATGATTCCTCACAGGGATCGAACCATCAAACCTTCCCTAACCACATCACATCATCATAAAACATTATTTTACAAGAGGAAAACCAGATCAAGGAGCACATTAAAGGGATAGTTCATCCAAAAAAGAAAATTCTGTCAATAAGTACTCATGTCATTCCAAACCCGTAAGACCATTTTTCATCTTTGGAACACAAATTAAGATTTTTTTTATGTAATCAAGAGCTTTCTGTCCCTGCGTAGACAGCAACGTATGCGTCATGGTACTCTCCTGAATGCGCACAAATACTGATGTGTAAGAGAAGAAATTGTTGAATAAAGTCATTATTTTTGTTTTCCTAGCACAGAAAAATATACGGTTGAACCACTGATGTCACATGGACTATTTTAATGATGTTTTTACTACCTTTCTCGGCCTTGAACGTGTCAGTTGCGTTCTTGTCAATGCAGGGGCAGAAAGCTCTTGGATTTTATCAAAAATATCTTAATTTGTGTTCAAAAGATGAACAAAGGTCTTAACGGACTTGAAACAACATGAGGGTGAGTAATTAGTGTTGGGCATGTTACTTTAAAAAAGTCATTAGTTATAGTTACTAGTTGCTTTTCACAAATAGTAACTGAGTTACTTCATTATAAAAGTAACTAATTATGTAACTATTGTGTTACTTTTTTTAAAAAATGTTAAAAAATGACAAATTACTTGGATGCCCCCAATATTAAATATGTTGAATGAAATTTAAAGCTTAATGGCATAGTTTTTTTTTTTTTAAATATCTGATTGAAAGTACACTTAGCATCAGTCGCATTATACAAGCATTATAATATGACATTATCATAATTTAGTATTAAACTTTAGTAATTAGAAATTTAGTAACTAGAATAACCATGTATGAATGCATATTTGTCATTTTAACTGAACTTAGTGGTGGTGGTGCTTAAGATATTGTTTGTAAATTAATGTTTCTATAAAAAAAGAGAAAAACTTAAAAATAATATTGATAACAAAACTACTACGAATTTTACGACTATGAACAATATAAAACGCACTAAGGATTAATGAGCTGCTGGGTTCATGAATATTAATAACATTGTCTGCGTTCGCTCAAGCTGATTTGCTGAAATCAAAAAAGGGATGGTAATAGGTGAGCGCCAGCCAATGAGATTGCCGTTTGTGCATTAGTTCCGTCTACTACCGGAGAAACCGGCAGCACTTACAAACTTAAGAATTCCAAAGGAACGTTATTTTGGACAGGAAAATACAGTAAAGAATATCGTTTACATGTAGCGTGTCAATTCTGGATGGTATATAAGACTCTCTTGCTCTGTAACTTTATCTTTATTTGCATGTATGCGAGACAAAACAGTTTACGGTTTGTCAAATACAGGTACGCTGCGCATCCATTTAGATGAACTGAAAAATAAAATGTTGTAAAATATTATAATAAATTATAGCAACACTGCATTTTATTGTCAGTAACAGTAAAAGCGTTGTAACAGGGAAAACAGTAACTCGTTTGATTACTCGTTACTGAAAAAATATAACGCCGTCCATTTATAACGGCATTATTCCCATCACTAATAATTAATGAGATAATTTTTATTTTTGGGTGAAACCAAGTACTCACAAGAATACTTGACCCATTTTCGTCACACAGTCAAAAGGACAAATCTGCTATCAGTACACATAAATGTCTGTGTGCCATTGTAGGAGGTTATTTAGTTCACTAACCAGCGATGTCTTTTTCTATATTTAGCAGCACACAGAGCCACGGTGATGCATGGAGCTGAAGTGATTTTGTTTTTTTACTTTACAACAAGCAGACTACTTCACTGACTGCCACTGTTTACACAGAATGCTGCTGTTCAGAGAAGAGCAGACTGGATTCACTGCAATCTTTCTCAGATCACTGTGGATGAACAAATTAGTTATAGAGGTTGAATCAATGCTGTGCTCTTCCAACTACAGTGGATTCTGGGAAAGCAGCATGCAAGCTGTGAGAGCTGAGTGATATCAAATAAAACCCGTTCTTCATTTCGACTGAAGGTATATGGTATATTTCACAGTTTATATGCATAGTAAAAAAGTGCTGCATACAGGTTTGAAAGTAAATATTGACAGAATTTTTATTTTTGGGTTAACATTCCTGTTAACCCCTACACTCGCTGAGAGGTGTCACTTAATTTCATCACCATTTCCTGAAGTTCATGATTGAAAGGAAAATGAAAAGGCATATTATTAATGTGTGCGAGTTACCAACCCCAAGAATATTGCTGATTTCTTTCCAACGATTAGCCCACTGTTCTGTCAGCTCCTGAACCTGAGGAAAAAAGTGAGATCCTTTGTATTACTTCTATAAGAGAAAATAAAGATATGTAAAGATAAAAAATGTGTCTACTGGACTGTGCATAAGTAAATACTGCCACAATCCTTTAAAATGGGACTCAAAACAGCATTCTGAGTGCTGAAATAAATACAGCCCTCTAAAATCCCAATTGTGGGTCATGCATATTTCAATACAAGCATAAGAGCAGCATAATATAAAATTAAAATAAAACAACAATGGTGCTGCTGACCTCTTCTAACACAAAGGCTTTAATTATCTCCTTAAATCAGCATGCATCATACTTAAACAGCCATGAGATGTGGGCAAATCAAGAAGTGATCGGCTGCTATGCTCGGTTTTACCCAGCTTTTAATCATCAGAAGATCCGCTCAAGTAGTCTGGGGATATGCAGAGAAATTGAGACACTTACTCTGGCTTCATCCTGATGAAGCCTCTCCTCCACACTCGACCCTGAAGGCTGCTCAAACGACGCCATCTGAAAGAAAGAGAACTGAAGCATTTAAGTCATGTGACCACTGAAAAACAAAACAAAGGCTATACTCTGAGTACAAAAGGAGGTACTTCTGTGTATATGCCAGTATTGTGACATACTATATTATAAAGTTACATCTGCATAAAACATCTGTACACATTTTCATACCATAAATGGCTGTGGGCAATGTTAGCTCAAAAAGCATGCATGGACATCACAACAGTATGTCATCTGGGCCATTCTGACATTATATTTTCTGTGTGTTATGCTTTGAAGGCACTAATCTGATCCAAAAGAAAATTGCTCAGAAGAGCTATAAGCTGAGTTTCAAACTAAAAACGCTGTATCTTGACAAATCCTAAAGACAGTTTGAGCCATTACTGTGGTCTTTTCAGAAACTCAAGAGACATATGTGAGAATACTATTGTCCTTTGCTCATGAGAGAAATAAAAGAAGCTCTCATTGCTGTCTAAGAGAAACATTACACATTAAAGAGATTTTATTTGATTTTTTATTCCAACAAACTAATCCTCACATACCATATGTAAGACTGATAATATACAAATTGAAATTCAGCCTGTGATGTCTAATGAGGATGAAGTCAAATTTAAATCACCTGATTTCCTGCAGACAGCAGCGCTTTGAGGCGGGCAATCTCAGCTCGCAGCTCTCTGATAATCTTTACATTGCTGTCCTCATTCACAGTGGGTTTGTTTAAAATGTTCTTGGCCCGGCTGGCATAACGAAGGGTGTTCAGAGTTTCGCTATAGTTTACGTCAGCGGGTGAGATGGCTGGAGTGACAGAAAAGATAAAGCAAAATGAATACTTAATCTTAAATCTACTTGCGCTGGAATATTACAAAGAAGAACCAGCAGATTAGGGTAAATAGCAGATCCAGGTATAAGGGGACAATGAGACAATCTTAAAAGGTAATCTTAATGAAAAAAATTTAAATTTTAGTCTGCCACATTTTTCTTTATAAGGTGTTTTTTCAACATTTTTTGGAGGTTAACAGCCCAAATCTAACTTTTGTTGAATGGAAAACACCAGCTTGAACTTTCAGCAAAATAACTTGAGCAACTTGGAGAAACTTAAGGGTGTGTAGAATGACAAAGTGATACGTGTGATCTCTGACATACTGGCTATCATGATGGTTTTGGAGTTTCCACCAAGACTGTCCTTTAGGAGCCAGGTAAGCACAGAGTCTCGATATGGAACAAAGTTTTGCTTCCTTTTCGGTCCACCACCAACAGACAGATCAGCTGTGACAACAGAAATAACAAAGAATATTCAATGTACAAACAAATCAAAGTCCTATGTAATCTTTGGTAACTTTCTGAAAGTTGTTGGTTTTTACCTAAAGTAGAGATAACGATGCCCAGAGTAACCAACGATTTATTAATGTTGGCTCCCTCCTTCAACCTGATGCCAGTCGCTTGTGTGGCATTAGCTCTTTCACTTCCTGCCAGGTCAACTAGGTGTACCTTACTCACTGTCTCACTTGGTAACTCTGCATCAAACATGGCCTATAGGAACATATTTTGGTAGATGATATAGTCAGATATTTCTCATTCCAAAATTCAAAGCACAGAACCAAAATGCAATAGGGAAAAGAAATAGGCAAAAACACTTTTGATTGAAACACAGGAAAGTAAGATTGGAAATGCTTAATGCTGCATGACAGCTGATCCCCTGGAGTGACTGAAATTATTATGAATACATAAAAATAGCAGGATTTATCAACTTATAACCAGCAGAACCTTATGGAGTTTAAAATATTAGTCTCATAACAGGAAAACTGAGATGGCACACAGAATATTGACAAAATGATGAAACTGAAAAAATGCTATGTTCGGAGCAGCATGCTATTATAATACTCTACTTCTAGTGTGATGGATAAACTGGAAGTATCATCAGCCATCATTTTTAGCATTTCTTTATTGACTCACTTGATCATAAAGTACTTCCAAATGTTAAAACATCTTTCCAGCTGGTGGCGGTATTATTTTAACAGAGTATTGGCATTTAGATCAGGCCAGGACTCTTACAACAACTTCTATTCCCATGGCGAAACATCGAATTTTGTCACGCCACCACAAACACGCCCTTTAACGAAAACTCAAGATCTTCGCAATTTAACATTGCAAAGGTCTTTAGAGTAGACTGACCAAATATAATGTTGATGCCATTAAATTTCTATGAGGAGTTCGTTAGAGCGTAAAACATGCCACTTCCTGTTGCCAGCAGGTGGCGCTATGACTATAACTGAATATGGTCATGGGCATGTGTTCAGGACAGGACTCATATACGAATTTTGATGCAAATCACACATTGTTTCCCTTAATTATAACAACTTCCTTTATCATGGCGAAACATCAAAGTTTGTCAGGTCGCCACAGACATGCCCTTCAACGAAAACTCAAATCTTCGCAATTTAATGTCGTTGATCTGTCCTCTAGGAGGAGTTCATTTAAATACCACACCTAAATATGGCAAAAACAGCACAAAACTTGCAGAGGAAATTCAAAATAACAGATTTCCTGTTGGGTTTCGCACTTCATACCGGGGGACTTTTTTGCAGGTATTAGTGTGTTACATGTGTCTACCGAATTTCGTACATGTACATGATGTGTGCATGTTACATAGCTCAAGGGGCACTTTGTTTAAATTTTTTAGGTGGCACTATCAAGCCATTTTGCCACACCCACTTCTGAAACCCATATCAGACGTAAATTTTCACCACTTTTGGCATGGGTGTGAGTTTTTGAGCATGTTTAGGCCCTCAAAAATGTGATTCATTTTGGAGAAAAGAAGAGTCTGAGCAATTCCAATAGGGTCCTTGCACCATCGGTGCTCGGCCCTAATGAAAAAGTAAAATAACAATTTTTATATCCAAGAAGATAACTGAATAATTTATTGACTATATACTGCTGAGTGTAAACTATTTTTAATATAGTACATACTGTGCAATAAGTATCTAGTATTCCATTCCAAACATAGCCATCGACACACTAACTAGACTCAAAGGTCACTCCGGCATTGTGCAATATAACCCATGCATGATAAAATCACAATGATATCTGTGTATCATTACCCAGACATCCCGAACATGCACCGAAAATGGAGAAAGCCCAGTGGATAATACAAACAGGGAGATGATAACTTCAAGCTGTGACGGCTATCTGCACAAATGTACAAACAGAGAGGCAGATGGCATTCAGCAGAGGGTAAATGGACTTGAGACCTTGATGAAGTGAATGGTGAAGATGGCGTGGGATCGGCTGCTGACATGGTTCATGCCTGTGCTGGCAGTGACACGCCTTCTGTTGCCCTCCTGCATCAACTTGCCAACCTCAGTATAGCTCTGCACATGGTGTCTGGAGAGAGCTAGACAACATATATGTCATATACAGGACATTAGAGAAATATAGCATCTAGTAAAGTAACATTCAAACATACGCTGTCAATCATCATGTTGTTTTATAGTCATTTTACCCTCCACATATGGTCCATCTTTAGGATGTTCCCTCACTCTCAGCTCACAGCCTTGCGTCTCTGTGCTGGGAAGGAGGTCTCGAACCCGCTCATTGTAGATTTCAAAGTAGCTGAAAGCACAAAGCATCAAAGGCAAGAACAAAGCAGTGAAAGTTTGCTCTTGAAACATGACTTTATCTCAGAAAGCACAGCAACGAGCTGCTATTTTAGGATATAATGAAAAAAAAGGTTTTCACCACACTTCAATCTTCAACATTGACTCTAGATTAAATCCACTAATAAGGCTGGTTTTAAATGACGCACATTCCAGCAATTCTGCTAAATACCACTGGTTTAGTTTATATTTTGGTTTAATAGCTTATTTGCTAGCTTATTAAATTGTCTTTGTTTTGACTAAATCATTCGTGAAGCAATTGCCTGGAAAACTCAAATCAATTACCTTCCACTGTTTGAATATCATCGTGCGTAAGCAAAATGATAGAAAACTCTGGCGTGATGGAACACGGCGACTTGACAAGAAATTAGATGGCACACGTTTTCCCTGAATCTGAGTATGCGGCAGTATATCACAACAGAGCTTATTACAGCAGTCGTGGGTGAGGGGAAAAAAGTCTCGCCAGTCAGAAAAGAAATAAAATCCCACAAGACGATAAACCTATTTCGGGCTGTCTGCAGAAATGTGAATGTTTAAACAGGCTCCTGAAATGAAAGACAGATTGGTCCCTCTTCATCTCCTAATGAAGCTGGAGAGAGACAGCATCAGTTTGAGTTCAGTACAAACTAACAGTGAACTAATTAAAATGTGACAGTCAGAAATCTTAAATGCCTCTTCTGCCAGAACTGTCCCCAGTGAATGAGCACTGTTTAAAAGAGGGATCCAGGTAGTTAAACTACATCTCGCAGGCATTTAGAAACCACAGTCATATGCAAAAGAAGTCATTTAGAAAGGGTAAAGAATCTGTCAGTCTTATCCATTATTGAATACAGGTCTCACTCAGAGGCAGATCTGAAGACTGATTTTTGCATTTAGTCCCAGTATTGTTTGAAAGCTCTGGGATTTTTTTGTACTGCAGCAATCCTAATTGCAATAGCAATTGATTTAATATGCAATAACTGTATTTTAAGACCTTATTTATACCACAAGCAAGAGCTGTAACTCGACAGCTTCCTTTATTACAGTGGGTGCATTCACATCTAGAAGTCCGTAGGCAAACAGCTTGCACTGAAATGTGGACTCAAACAGTCAATTTTTTACAACATGCAATACAATAGTATTTTTGTACTACATAGTGGCATAAATTTCATTTTGGACTTTAATAGCTCCTTAAGAATGTGTTTGACTTTTGTCAAAGGGACTGTAGTAAATTTATTCTGGTACCAGATATATATATTACTGGTGGGTGCAGGACACTATAGTTAATTTACGTAAGTGACGATAGCAAAATAAAGTAAACTGTGGCATTTTATACCCAAAAATTCTTCATACAGTAAAACTGATTTGAGACCAAAAATTAGTACACTTTGACCTGACCATGTTTTGCTTAAGTGTTTTTTTCTTTAATTGCTAATGCAAACTTTTTATACCACAGACTGAACGGAATTAAGCATTGCTTGGTAACTGGTCATTAAAGTATTGATTGTTGTGTAAATATTGTCATACTAACATTTGTCTGAATTTTTGGATTGTAAACCACTACATACCTTTCTATCAAAGTTATCTGACATTATCAAGATGAATTTGTTCTGAGTTTAACTCTTGAGTTCTTGTCATATTTTATTGCCATGTTCTAAACTATAGTGAATAAACTGTGATAATGTGAGAAATGTTGAAGGCATCTGAATAAATTTTGCTTAGACTATATATACAGTTGTTCTCATAAGTTGACATACCCCTTGAAGAATGTGCAAAATATTAATAATTGAAACAAAATAAGAGGGTTCATGAAAATTGCATGTTATTTTTTATGTAGTACTGCCCTGAATAAGCTATTTCCCATAACAGATTTTTACATATACTCCACAAGACAAAATAATAAGTACATTTATAAAAATGACCCCATTCAAACGTTTATGTGTCATTTCCTGGATGATCCACAACTGTTTTTATATTTTGTGATAGTTTTTCATGAGTCTCTTGTTGGTCCTGAGCAGTTCAACTGCCTGCTGTTCTTCAGAAAAATCCTCCAGCTCCTGCACATTCTTTGGTTTTCCAGCATCTTCTGCATATTTGAACCCTTTCCAAAAGTGACTGTTTCATTTTGAGATCCATCTTTTCACACTGAGGGCAATGGAGGGACTAAGACACAGCTATTGCAAACAGTGGAAACATTTAATGATGCTCAAGAAGGGAAGACAATGCATTAAGAGCCAGAGGGTGTAAAATTTTGAACAGGATGATGATGTGTACATTTTTCTTGTTTTGTTTGGTACTGCACTTAAGAAGCTACTTAAATACTTAAAGGTTTCCCAGAAGACAAAATAAGTACAATTTACCCTGATCATCCAATTTAAAAAGTTTACACCCCCCAGCTCTTAATGCGTTGTGTTTCCTTCTTGAGCATCAGTAAATGTTGAGTCGCCCAAATGTCGTCCATGCGAAAAGATGGATATCAAAATCATACAGTTACTGTTGGAAAGGGTTCAAATATGCAGACAATGTTGGAAAACCAAAGGATGTGCAGGAGCTTGAAGATTTTTCTAAAGAACAACTGCTCAGGACCAACAAGGGACTCAAAAACAACTATCACAAAGCAGAAAGACAGTCGTGGATCATCCAGGAAACGACA
Organism: Cirrhinus mrigala; assembly: GCA_036247105.1. Classification (NCBI taxonomy): domain Eukaryota; kingdom Metazoa; phylum Chordata; class Actinopteri; order Cypriniformes; family Cyprinidae; genus Cirrhinus; species Cirrhinus mrigala. The sequence continues at coordinate 25,490,525 of CM070019.1, forward strand.
CAGTATTACAATTCAAGGGTACGTAAACTTTTGAATGGGGTCATTTTTGTAAATTCAGTTATTATTTTGTCTTGTGGAGAATATGTAAACGTGTTATGTGAAACAGCTTATTCAGGACAGTACTAAATAAAAAATAACATTCAATTTTCATGAACCCTTTTATTTTGTTTCAATTATTAACATTTTCCACATTCTGCAAGGGGTATGTAAACTTACGAGCACAACTACAGTACTGTGCAAAAGTCTTAGGCCACTAGTATTTTCACCAGCTAAAAAATGGTTTAAAGTAAGCTATTTCTATCCTTTGCTGTAGTGTGTCAGTAAAAAATATCAGTTAACATTTCCAAACATTCTGTTTGCCATTAATTGTAATAATCTAGTGAGATTTTTGTTTGCACAAGGAGTCTGACAACAGCCAGTGCTCCACACTGAGATCTGATCTCACCATCTTCCAGTCTGTCTCTGGAATGACATGAAGAAACAGAAAAACTGAGACAGACTAAATCCAAAAGAACTGTGGCAACATCTCCAAGATGTTTCAAGTAACCTACCTGCAAAGCTATCTGAAAAACTATGCACAAGTGCACATAGGGCAAAAGTTACTTTAAATGCAAAGGATGGTCACATCAATTGCTTATTTATTTTAGTTAATAGAAGTTCATTGATAAAGAAAATCTGTTTATGACATTATTTTTGACAGCATCCTCATTTTATGTGCCTAACTGCCTAAAAATTTTAACAGTACTGTAGCTTTGTAGGTATAGGACTCTTAAAGCATCTTGGAGATGTTGCCACAGTTCTTCTGGATTTAGTTTGTCTCCGTTTTTTCTGTTTCTTAAGACAGACTGGATTGAATGATGGAGAGATCAGATCTCTGTTTGCACAAGGAGTCTGACAACAGTCTGTGCTCCATACAAAAATCTCACTGGATCATTATAATTAATAGCAAAATGAATGTTTAGAAATGTAAACTGATATTTCCTACTGACACACTACGCCAAAAGACGACTTTAACTGACTTTTTTAGCTGATGAAAATACTAGTGGCCTAAGACTTTTGCACAGTACTGTATATATATATAAAATTTGGAAATATATATAAAACTTGGAAAAATTACATTTATCCATCAAGCACACATTGAATGTACCAAAAGTGACAGTAAAGACATTTATTGTTATAACATATTAGTATTATTTCAAATAAATGCTGATCTTTTGATTTTTTAACTGAATCAAATCAAATCACCAAATCATCATATTAGAATAATTTCTGAAGACACTGGAGTCTGCTAAAAATTCAATTTTGAAGCATATTATGCAAAATGTAATGTTTTAATTATATTTGTGATCAAATAAATGGAGCTTTGGTGAGCATAAAATACTTCTTTCAAAAAATATTTAAAGGGAACATTCGATGCCCATTTTCCACAAGTTGGTATGATTGTTTAGGGTGAAATGAAATGTCTGCAAAATAATAAAATTGGCTTAAAATTCCTTTTTTACTTTGTCAAAAACAGCTCTGTTCAGAGCAAGCCGTTTTGGTGTTCTTTAAATGATAATGAGCTACTCCCCCCGCCTCCCTCTTCCGGTTTTTGAGTATTTGGTGGCGCGTTACCATCAAAAACAAAACTAATCCACTGCATCCTCAGTGGCTCTGATATCAGGAGAAAATGAAGACTCTTATATTCACTTTTACAGGGGAAACTGAAAAAATGGTAGACAGCATACAACTGGATAAGGGGCAGAAATATGCTAATATGGGACACTCCATCCAAGATCGTGGGCGGAGCCTGAGCAGTATGACATCATATTGCTCAGAAAATTAAAACGGCTTGATGATTGAGACTGTTTAGTTTTTTGGGGGATTAAAAAAAAAGAGTGAATGGATTTTTATCATTATAGGGTGGGAGTCACATTTATATGCAAACCCCAAGTAAAAGTGAATCTTGCATCCGATGTCCCCATGTTTATACACTACCATCGAAAAGTAGTGTATAAATATGTTCAGCGTATAACTGAACTGTGATAGCCACGTCACAGTATATCTCTGATGTCTGAAACAACATTTAATAGGTCTAGTCACACCCCTGATCTCACTGTTGGTCTCTCTCATCTAATCTACCACATGAGCTGTTATCAAGAAGCCATTAGGATACCTGCTTTAGGTGGAAGCAGATGGAGACTGTACACACTGACCTTCCTGATCATCTGGTTGTAATTACACTCCTGCTATCTTACAATGCCCATAAGAAAGGACAAGCTGCCAGAATGGACGCCTCATTTACACACTGCAATCTGCTTGTCCTTCTCCCTAGGATTTTGATGGGATCATCAACCTACAATAAATCGCCGTGGAGCAAATGACAGGAGCACCTGTTGACAACTGTGGTCATGTAGGTAGCTCTTTGGACATGTCTGAATTACTCATGTTACCCACTTCTTTGGCAGTCTATCCGCAACATGGTTATGCTATTATCTAGACATATCACATACCTGACCTCCATGTGAAATGATGCCTTGTCTTTTTGTAACACTCCACTGATGTGGTGGAACAGCCCCTCACAGATCCGTGGAATCAGTCCATAATCATCCTGAGAGAGGGAAAACTAAATTTATTGTTATATGTAGCCAGGTGGTTAAAAAACCTGGACCGAAAGGTTGCAGGGTCAAACCCCGCAAGGGAAAGAAGAAAATGTTTCAACAGCTTTTGTCCATACAATGCTGTTGTGGACCCCAAGGTATTTCAACATCATCATCTTTAAAATAAAAAAGATAAAAAATCTAAAAGTATAGCATAACACACATTTTAGAACAGAAAATGGTTTCCCATGATGGTTTTGCCCTTTCAAACATCCACACAATTGAGACATTTTGATTTTGTCTCCCTTTCTCTCTCTCTCTCTCTCTCTCTCTCTCGCGCGCGCAACTGTGCTTCTTCACTCTGCGCTTTTCACCAGCACTTTGAATAAATCAGAACTCCATTAAAGTCTCCACATTATTTTCCTCTCTGATCTGCAGTGGCGGCTTTTAATTACTACCCAGGACAAAGGGGGGATATCAGACAGAATAGAATGATTATCATCAGAACAAATCTGAACGAGTCTCTCAGATGATACTGGACTGAAACTGGTTATAATTATGTGTTCTTCATATTCTGCCCTTGTCACATTTTCTGATTACTCATAAAAAGCATGCAGTGAAATAGCGGATTGGAAGTCACCGGGGTTGAGAACCACTATGTGCGTCTTCTGAAGAGTAGAAGTGTTTTACTAGGTGTGATTGGTGGGCTTTGAAATTACACTTGAGGACGAGACAGAAATTAGATGTGATCCTAACCGGGTTGCCCATCATGGTGTAGGACTTTCCTGAGCCTGTTTGGCCGTACGCAAAGACGCAGGCATTGTAACCCTCAAAAGCAGCTTCCAGGACATCAGTGCCAAGATCTTTGAAAATCTGAAATGACAGATGACACAGTGAGCTACAGAGATACTTTCTTTAGTACGTTAGTACATCTGGAATCTCTATCTGTTGTACAAAAACAATTATTTTTAATCATTGACGAGACCTTACTGGAAATTATCTTCTAAGGTTTTCAAAGCATGAGTAAAAGCTCAGCTAGTCTCTGCATAATTGCAGATCAGGTAAACAAACCATATGTGACCCTGGACCACAAAACTACTCATAAGTAGCATGGGTATATTTGTAGCAATAGCCAGCAATACACTGTATGGGTCAAAATTATTGATTTTTCTTTTATGCAAAAAATCATTGGGATATTAAGTAAAGATCATGTTCCATGAAGATATTTTGTACATTTCCTACCGTAAATATATCAAAACTTAATTTTTGATTAATAATATGCATTGCTAAGAACTTCATTTGGACAACTTTAAAGGTGATTTTCTCAGTATTTTGATTTTTTTTTTTTTTGCACCCTCAGATTCCAGATGTTAGTTGTATGTAGATGTTAATAGTTGTATCTTGTCCTTTTCTAACAAACCATACGTTAATGGTTTCAGCTGATGTATAAATCTCAGTTTCAAAAAAATTACCCTTATGACTGGTTTTGTGATCCAGGGTCACATATTAGCAAAATTAGGCATTTATATTGTTAATAATCCATGCCTCAACTTGAAATTGATGACACTGAAAAACAAACCTTGACAATAATTGTACGAACAGCTAGTTCTATGAGTGCTAGAACACTTCTGTTATTATTATTACTGGGCACAAGACAAATGTAGTGGAGTTTGTACCTTTTCCTGGGTCACAAAGCTTGGACTTGTGCTGTTCATTGAATCATAAGAGAAATCATATGAGAAAGACTTCACTTCGCCATATGATTCTCCAGTCATGCAGTGGAAGTTGTCCTAAAAACCATAAAACACATTAACAAACTGACTGGCAACTAGTGTCAATAAAGGGTGATATTTTGCTAAACTATACTATACTAACTATAGTGTACTATAACTATACTATGCTAAACTGTAACTTGATAGGACTAGTGTGAAATCTAAAATATTTAACATTTAGACAGGTATGAAAATAAAGGCTGATTTTTTTTTTTTTTGACCAAGCACTGGTTAATTTCTGACTTTGCCAGTTACTAATGCACATAAACAAAAATCTATAAAATATGAACTGAATGGCACACCTTCATGTTGAGGACAGAGGTTTTATGTCCATCTACTTGTATAATGACTTTGGCTGAAAGGTCCTTCTCCCTAAGAGAGAGAGGGGGGAAAGACAATTAACTATGCATAATAATTATTTTTCAATCAGTGGGAAAAAAGAGAAAGTAAAAGAGCTTCTTGCTAATTGTATAATCACAATTATTTTTCACGTCGTGCCAAATTGCTAGTAAAACCTTTAGGTAACAGAACAGCGTTTATAATGCTATTTAATAAATAAAGTACGTAATTTATGCCACTAGTAGCTAGTTATGTTGATTTTGAGCGGTCGAACTAACCTTTGGCTCAGCGGACGGATCCGCACAGCAACGCGCACAGACGCCATTGGTCATCAGTGACGCGACTTCACCTGCATGCCTTAACGTTACATGTTTTATTAATCATATCTACAATGTATGCACTTCCATAAACACCTGTACGCGCTGTCAGGTAAAGTACCTATTCTAATGTTCCATAATGTGTTTTACCAACTCATTTCTCTCCATTTAAACATGCGTTTATCTACCAGAGATAAGAAAATAAACTCTAAGCGAATCTATGCGTTGCTGGCAAGTTCTAGGTGAAAGTTTAACTCATGAATATTAATCACGATGACATTGTTTGGTAACCAATGACAAAGGTTTTCTTTATGAATATGAACTGTTACGGAGCTCAAAGTGCCAATGATTGGCTCATGAATATTGTCACGCAGTTTGAAAACCAATCATTGGCGCAGGATTAGCTCATTATCATATTAAGACACAGCAGGAGTACGTGGCGTGCAGTGCAAAACATGGTTGTAATAATTTTAATGACTTTCAGTGTTCATCTTAAAACAGTTTTGGGCACAAGAAGAAAATTTATAATCATTAAAGAACCACTTGTGAGTTAATACCTGTTTACCTTCTTTTACCTGAGCCTAAGTCAGCTCTGGAGATAACAGAGTGCAATCTTCCGGAGACATACCATTTTGTTCAGAAAAAGAGTCTATTCGTTAACCTGTAACAGTTTAGTTAGGGTTAAATATTTATACATGTATATATCTTACATATTCAGAAATTTATTAGCTTTCTGTTTTGAATCATTCTTCATTACTTTCTGCAGTTTGGTGGATTTCACCAGATGTTGTTCATGTCCTGTAGATGGCAGTCTTTCTCCTGTTATAAGAAAACACTTTCATGCAGACATCTAATATACTCTGGCTAATTTCCTTTAATGTTTATTATATTACTATAACATCTCTCATCCAGCGCTGTAAAATGTACACAGTTTGCTAAATCTAAAAGAACTGGCCTGGTGTAACTTTACAATTCTATTACTTACTATTTTAGACAATGTGAAGTTAAACTAAAATGTGTATACTTAAATAATGAAATAGAAAAAAAAAAAAAAAAAATCCAAGTAAAAGACAACATGACAACTGCAATTTCCTCTCTGCCGAGTACATTTATGTCATCACTGCTACAGGCCCATCTATTCCACTGTCACACACTTTGACAACAATTAAGCATCAATTCCTCATTACATAGATATAAATCTTAATGTTTATGAAAGTTCACTTACAGCAAATATTTATCATAGCCTATTTTGATGGCTGAAGAATAAAAAATGCTTTTCTGAAGGCAGTTCTCCAGATATTATCTTTTTTTAATCATTTTTGAATCTGTTTGTCACAGAGTTGAGGAGCTGTAGTCATGTAGCTAGTGGGTTTGTAGTATGTTTGGTAGTGAGTAAGCCAATGAAGTTTTGTATTCGCAGCACATCAACTCATGTCACAATGACAAAGGCCTTGTGGTTTGAGGGACAAGAGCATGTTGGGATGTTTTGTTCATCCATAGATCTTTCCTCGAGCGATTATTTTGTTTTACTTTTTTCTTCAATCACCACAGAAGAACAAAAGGGAAGGAAGTTGTCAGTCACTGATCACATGGTGCACAGGCTCTCTTTCTGCATAGTGTTAGACGAAGCAGATCCTCTATTTTTCCCACCACATCACACTCCTTCATATCACAGCTGAAAGTGTTTCCTCACGCCCACTCAAGAAAAGCTTCAGACTATGAATTAGAGTCTGCTACTTTAAAAAAAAAATTAAAAAACACACAAAATCTCATCAAGAGACAGGCCCATCAAGTTAATTCATGGAGCACATGACTGTTGTTATTGATGGGTTTTGTCCCAAACAAGGCTCAAAAATACATTCCTGATGGTCGGAGGACCAGAGGTCCTGAGAATAGTCACAGATTGGATCTATTCTGGTTATGTTTGAGGAATGTTTAAACATTTCAAGCTGGATGAGAAGAGTTTAGAGACTGACATAAAGTCTGGACTAATCAAGTAGTCTGTAGAGTTAATAACTAGAGACTTGAGACAGTTCAGCATCTTATTCTTAAGACAAAGAGAGTGTTTTCACACTGCAAAATGTTAATTATTTTATCAAAATAAACGGGATCATACAAAATGGATGTTATTTTTATTTAGTACTGACCTGAATAAAATATTTCACATAAAAGACATTTATCATATAGTCCACAAGAGAAAATAATAGTTGAATTTATAAAAAAATTACCCTGTTCAAAAGTTTACATACACTTCTTAATACTATGTTGTTTCCTAAATGATCCACAGCTGTGTTTTCATGAGTCCATTGTTTGTCCTGAACAGTTAAACTGCCCGCTGTTCCTCTTCAGGTCCCACAAATTCTGTGTTTTTTTCAGCATTTTTGTTTATTTGAACACTTTCCAACAATGATTGTATGATTTTGAGATCCATCTTTTCACACTGAGGACAACTGAGGGACTCAAATGAAACTATTACAGAAGGTTCAAAACTTTTGAACAGAATGAAAATATGTACATTTTTCTTATTTTGCCTAAATATCTATTTTTTATTTTTATTTATTTATTTTTTAGATATAGTACTGCCCTTTAGAAACTACAGAAGATACTTATATGTTTCCCAGAAGACAAAATAACTGAAATTTACCCTGATCGTCAAATTCAAAAGTTTTCACCCCCTGGTTTTTTATGCATGGCTTTTTCATTCTAGAGCATCAGTGAGTGTTTGACCCTTATGTAATAGTTGCATATGAGTCACGCAGTTGTCCTTAGTGTGAAAAGATAAATCTTACAATACATCTGCAAAGTGTATGTAAACTTTTGACTTTATACTGTATAACCTGACACGAAACAACAAAATGTTCAGAATATGTAATATTTTTTAAAAAGAAGAAAAGTTTTATAGACTGAACCAACTGTATAAAGTTATGTTGTTATTTTTAAATTTTACACATGGTGCGATTGCTACTTGAATCTATTATACCTAACAAGACACAGCATCTCGGCTCTATCGATGGAAGCCATAATAAAAGCAAAGAAAAAAGAAAACAATAAAAATAACTCAACCTTAATCATGGTAAAAAGGGGTTCAGCTATTACTTCTTTACTGTATGAAGTTCTGCCAGAACAAACGAGCTTTGTACCATCAACTCACTTACATCAAGAAACTTAAAGCAGTTCATATTTTTTTCTTCTTTTTCTTTTTTTGATCTTGTAGTTTTGATAGCAAGAGGCAAACGCTGCCGTTCCATAAGTTGAACATAATGTTTCTGTCTCCAGCCTTATATACACTACTGCACTAATTGAACTGCGGTGTGAATGTTAGCCAACTTAAATATCATTAAGAGAGCAGATGATTAAAGGAAAGTACTTGTTGGCTGGCAAATGTACAACCATCTGGCTGCAATACTTTGATGAAAACATAGAAAACATTCCCTTTATTAAGAGAATGTTAAAATACATGCTTCTGATTGTCCATCTTGTCCATTACTTCCACTGTCACAACAATTTTGAAAGTTTTCAGTAGCCAGTAAGCAGATATTGAACATCAGAGAGTAGTGAAATTAAGTGCTATCACTTCCATTGTTTCCAGATGTGAAGGTCAACTGCAACCATTTTTAAAAATGTAGAAATGAGTAGAAATGTTAACACAGCTACTCACGAAATAAATAAATATGTGGAAATTAAAGTGATTTGGGTCGAAATTAGTTTAGAATTTTAGCTGTATATATTATTCCTAAGCTTCCACTAAGAAAAACATCAGTCCATTACAGTGTATAAAACAATAGGCCTAGCAACAAAAAATGTTGACTAATGCCATTTTTATTACAGTCAGTAACTGAGACACAGTATGAGACATGGTATTTAAACCAACCCAGCCTCATGAGAAAATGTAACTATTTTGTGAGGTAGCAGTTTTGTATGAATTTGGATGGAAATGTAACATTTTTAGAAGGGAAAAAAGTAAGTGTGAAGGTTCATTCATAAACTTTTTATTCAAAAAACAGATGAAAATATACAATCACCTTCAGGAGAACATTAACAAAGAAAGAAGATAGAAGTAAGAAAGAGGAGAAATAAAATACAATAAGGGAGTATGTTGCTTACAATAAGGAAATAAATAAATAAATAAATAACTACATAATAATAATGGTAAGAATAATAATAATGAAAGAGCAATGAAGGAAAGCTATCTAAACTTAATCAGAGTTAATAGAAATACATTTTCATATATTTCCAAAAACCTGACACATTTATTATTGCTAGTCAAACAAAAAGATGTGAGCAGTGAGTCAATCTCAGTCAGAAAATGTGAAAGAGTGGGAACTGAGCCCATAAATTTTTGTTTATGTATGAAGAACTTGCCAAACAAAATAAAAAAGTTGAAAATATATTCTTTAGATTTGTTGGCAGAGTCAGAGTAATAACAAATAGTATCTTTCAAGCTAAAAGATTGCGCAAAAACAAGGGGTTTGTTTAAATGAGAATACAAATCAAACCAAAACTTCTGAACAAATTCACAAGAAAAGAATAAATGTATTTAGGTTTCATCTTCGTTGCCGCAAAATGTGCAAGTACTAGGAATATCAAGATATTTGGAAACAGTTGAGTTAACAGGATATATTTTATGCAGTATTTTAAAGTGGACTTCTTTGGTCTTATTAGGAAGAAAATATTTGTGAGGCAACAACAACGCTCTTCTCCAATCTATATTATTAATTAAGGCAGCCCAATGGGATCTTCCTCGACCAACAATACTGTCTCTCTTCTAATTGCTTGAGATATTAAACATTATTTTTTGACCGTGTGACGTCAGTTTCCACCCCACGTTGCCCAAATCGCTCCAAACTGATGCAGTTCGTTTGTGCTCGATTTGTGCCCGTTTGTGCCGTTAAAACAAACACTGTATCTATTTTCCTTCCTTAGATAAAACTAAAATATTTTCGGGAGCTGTGACGTCAATCTCCACCCCAGTTCGTCTAAATCAAACAAAACTGGTGTCATTCATTTGTGCTCGATTTGTGCCGGTTTGTGCCGTTGAAACGAACGCCAAATATATTCCCCCTTCTTAGAAATAACAAAAACAATTCAGGGCAGTGACGTCACTCTCCACCCCATGCCGTCCAAATCTCTCCAAACCAGTGCACTTGTGCCCGTTTGTGCCGTTAAAAGAAATCCTGTAACTATGACCGCTGCTTAAATATAACGAAAACTTTTTACGAACTGTGAAGTCTCCACTACATAGTGCCATTTTAGATGGTAACCCTGTTAAAAGATCATCATATGCTGTATGTTCTGAAGCATGGTAGCTGGTTTGAGCTGGTTATAAGCTGGTCCTGAGGAACTAGCTCCTGCTCAGGACCAGTTTATAATCAGCTCAGGACCAGCTTAAACCAGCTACTATGCCTCAAAACATACCTATAAGTGTTTTTTTTTTTTTTTTTCAACAGGGAACCCTGGTGAAAAAACCAGCATATGCTGGTAGGTATGTTTTGATGCTGGAATGCTGGTTAGGTAGGTTTTGATGCTGGTTTATGCTGGTCCTTAGCTGGTTTAAGCTGGTCCTTTGCTGGTTTTTGCTGGTCATGTTGCTGGTCAAGGACCAGCATGAACCAGCAAAGGACCAGCATAAACCAGCATCAAAACCTACCTAACCAGCATCCCATCATCAAAACATACCTACCAGCATATGCTGGTTTTTTCACCAGGGAAAGCATAGTTATACTTTAGGTCAGTAAAACTGTGTAATATTTTAGATTGTTCTGAAAGCCTTGTCATAGAAGCGTAGAGCTGAATGGCAAACAAATCTATAACATTGATATATTATGGATAATCATCCGAGCAAAGACAATTATCTCAGCCTCAAATAAATGCCATATCACAGAACAAAGACACAGCTGGAATGAAATCCATCACAATACACTATGGAAAGAAATAAAAGGGACAGCATAAGGAAGGCATTTGTTTTAGCTCTGACAGGCCAGAGGTTTGTATCTCAAAAAGGTGTGTAATGTATCACAGAATTAGTTTTATGTTTAAATCTGAACTGAAAGATGGTAAATGTCTGGATAATAGATTTATTTGACAATAAAACAATGAAGCAGTCAATCAAGCAGCTCGCTCTCTCATTCTCTCTCTCTGTCTCTCTCTCTAGCAGACTCTTTCTTTGAAATACATGGCAACAACTATTTAAATGGTGTTTTTTTTTTGGGGGGATTTTTTTCCTCTTTGATTTGAGTGTTGCAATCCACACTTTGAGACTCACTCTAGCCGCAATGCATTAACTGTGGTTTTTAATGTATGTAATTTATGAAAGGCATTTTAATATGAAACCCCATGAGTCTTGTGGATGTTGCGCTTCTGCTGTCTCTCCAAAGAGTACCATAGGGAGTAAAAAGCTATAACCTTAAAGCTGGCATTTTCTAAAAAAAAAAAAAAAGTCCGATTTTTAAACAGTGGAGTCATCTGTACTTGACTTCAGTCGGAGGACATGTTTATGTAAGCTTATAGTCCCAAGAGGAGTGTTTTCAATTCCACTGCCAATGCTGGTTTACTTGACATGGCAGCAAGACCATCTGTTTGGTATAAATAACACCAAACTGTGCTCATAAATCCTCACATATCAGATATGTAGACATTCATGTTATCTGCTAATCTTTCCTGTCCTGTTGATCTGTCTTTATGTTTTGATTTGAAACTAGACAAACAGATTAAATAAATTTACTTGCAGATTTTACAGACATAATTTCTATCCATCTACTGACATCATATTTACAATTTAAAGAATAGGCAAGATTTCTTTAAAATTTAAAAATGTGTGTCTGTATTCATACAAACATATATCATATGTCAGTTTTTTTAAGTTGATTTTTATGAAAGCTGGTTAAATAAGGTTTCCATTGATGTATGGTTTGTTAGGATAGGACAGTATTTGGTCGAGATACAACTGTTTGAAAATCTGGAATCTGAGGGTGCAAAAATATCTAAATATTGAGAAAACTGCCTTTAAAGTTGTCCAAATAAAGTTCTTAGCAATGCATATTACTAATCAAAAATTAAGTTTTGATATATTTACAGTAGGAAATTTACAAAATATCTTCATGGAACATGATCTTTACTTAATCCTAATGATCCTTACTTACCTAAATCCTAATAATTTTTGGCAGAAAATAGTTTTGACCCATACTATGTATTGTTGGCTATTGCTACAAATATACCCATGCTACTTACGAATGGTTTTGTGTTCCAGGGTCACATATTAAGATTATAATGATTTGAGTGACAACACTCAAAATACAGTGTTGATAATACACTGTATTATTGACAGACCAATTTAGATGTTTGAGATAGTTCACTGATTAAGCATACAGTCAAATTACAATATAAATGTGTTGCGTACTATTTTCTCTTGGAGCTACACTTTGCTGTTAGGCACTGCAAAGGAATAAAATATCTTTATCAACCCTGGACTTTTGGACAAGGCCAAAACTGTTTGTATTGCTGCTTGATATTGCAGACTGGTGTGTCTTACCATAATATTTTATTGTATTATCTTAATTATGAACACACTAGTTTATAGTGTACACAGTTTTACCGTTCACTGCACGTTGTTATTCTTCCCCTTTGCCACTAATGAACCGTCAGTCTCGCCCGTAAGCTTACTTCCACGTTGAAGAATAAGGTGGATATTTTAATCGTTGTTATGTAATGTATGTTCTGATATTATGGAGATTATACCATGTTATACTGAACTGCATCCCTGACACCAATTCTTATTGTTTAGAATTTGTTTATTTAGTATACTATACTTCATACACGATTATGCATGCATTTCATATTCATATTAATCAATATTATTTTAAGTAACGCTTATATTAAAAAAAATAGTCAAAAAATCTAAATTAGCTTTATTCTCTGTTTAAAAACTCTTTTACTTTTTCCTTTTTTTTTGAATATATGATAAACGCAGTGCATGGCTCTGCCGCTGGGGGCCGCTACTGCAGTCACACAGTCACATGTGACACTGAACCAGGAAGTGTTTTGGTGTGACGCGAGCACATGCGCCGCTTATCATCACAGCACATCACATCACAATCATGCAACAGACACACAACTACACTCATAATTTAGTGCAATCTGTATGTGTGTGTTATCAGTAGAGATGCTGAACCGCGCGTATGACTGTGGAGATATGCGCTCTTCTTTCGTCTGCACCTGAAGTCTTCACGCGAGTGAGTTTTGCAAGCTTTATTCTTTCATCTGTTTTGTAAAACTGAAATTGTCAGTAGTTGATGGGTATAGAAAAAGAACATAAAAGGAATCTAATATGAGTTTGTGAGCAAACAGTTAGTTACTTGACTAATTATGTTCCTGGAAGCATGTTTCTGTTCTGAGTATTACTTTTCAAAGTCTTGAGATGAAGCAAGAGATGGATTGAAATACATCTGTCATTGTTGTAATTGTCAAAACGTGTATGTCATTATTACTAACTTGAGTTAGATAGAATATAATTGTCTTTACAAATGAGCTGAATTCTGAAGATATAATGACTCACTCTATTTAAGTAGAATTTTGAATGTATGACAACTCATTTTCTTTCTTTCTTTGCTTTCAGGACTTGGAGAAGTGTTTTTGAGTTATGAGTGAATGATGGGTCAAAATGCAAGCTACACTGAATACGGGTCATGGAAAATCTAGAAAACTCGACAGATTGCAAGGAGACTGTGTCTCCACTAAACAATTCAGGGTCTATACTGAACAGCACAGTCTCCCATCTTGACGGCAAAGCTATGGGGTTTGTGCTGGTGCATGCAGGTGAATTTGTGTTTTGCATAAACTTGTATTTTGACACAGGCTTAGTTGTTACATGTTCAATAAGTAATAGTCTAATTTAGGCTTGTCGAGTGATTCCTGTTTTAGATGTGAAGATTTCCTAAAAAGAACAGGTCATTAAAAAAAAAAAACATAATTGTTTATTTACCGTTTATTTACGAATGCATAACACTTTACATAATGGCCCCATCTGTCAAGCATTAAAAAGGAACAAAAACATTGTATATGTGTAATAAAAGATGTCTATATGACTTCCAGTGCACTACCAGTTATGCTTTTTAAAGAAGTCTCTTCAGCTTACCAAGTCTGCATTTATCCAAAGTACAGCAAAAGCAGTACAATTTTAAAATATTTTTACTATTTAAAATAACTGCCTTCTATTTGAATATTTTTTTAAAATGTGAATATTTTTTAAAATGTGCTGAATGTTTTTGTTGTCTGAAATGAAAATCTTTTGTAACATTATGAATGTTTTTATCATCACTTTTGATCAACTTAAAGCTTTCTTGCTAAATAAAAGCCCTCCCCAAAAGACTCTAAGCTTTTGAATGGTATAGTTTATAATGTTAAAATAAAAGCTTTTTATTTCAGATAAATGCTAATCTTTGGACCCTTCTATTTATTAAAGAATCCTGAAAAAAAAAATGTACTCAAATGTTTTAAATATTGATAATATTAATAAAAAATGTTTCTTGAACAGCAAATTAGCATATTAGAATGATTTCTGAAGGATCATGTGACACTAAAGGAAAGAGTAATCATGCTGAAAATATAGCTTTGATCACAGAAATAAATTACATTTTAAAAACTATGTAAATAGAAGGCCCTTAAATTTTAAATAGTAAAAATATTTTGCAATATTACTGCTTTTGCTTTATTTTGGATCAAATAAACGCAGGCTTGGTGAGCAGAAGACAATACTTTAAAAAAACATTAAAAATCTTACTGTTAAAAAACTTTTGACTGGTAGTATACAAAAGCCTAACATGTGATAATTTAAGTTCTTATTCACTGGAATTTTTTTTAAACCAGCATGACACATTCATTTACAACTTATTTGAGAAACAGTGGCCTTTGACATTAATGACAGCAATCCTGATGAATGAGATTTGAGAGATTTGAATTAATGGTTTTAAATTTCGGCCTATCGTATAGCTTCTGAAAGCTTAAAATATAAGTGTACATGTATGGTCAGTGTGTATGGTACTTTTTCTAATGTTTTGTACTTTCTACAGCTTGACAGATGGTCACTATGAACTGTCATTGTATAGAAAAGAACAGAAAAATAACAAATGGGTTTGGAATGACATGAAGAAAATGAATGGATCACAAAGACTTTTCATATTATGAAACTTACTTTTGTAAGAAAACAGCTTATAAAAATGATTTCGTAAGACAAGCAAAACTACAGACTGTTAACAGCTGAAGAACCTCATTGTAAAAAACAACCTGAATGCATCTGTTATATTTTTGATTATTTTTACCTCCTCAGGGGCAGGGTATCATTCAGAATCCAAAGCCAAGGAATACAAACATGTGTGCAAGAGAGCTTGCCAGAGAGTGAGTTGCATGTGATTCTTCATTCAAAACTTAAGATTCTTCTGCTGTGAACTGTAACCTTTCGATAGCTCTGCCAGAGGTCACATCGACAAGACGTCAATTCACTGATATAATCAGGTTTTTATTCCTGGCTCAGTTTGCATGATTTTCTGATACGGATTGTGTAACGTTTTTTAATATTTTTTTTAACACGAGGATGGATTCTTTTTTTGCAGAATCTTACATTGCTGATATACCAAATTGTAATAGATGCTTGCAGCTAACAGTAATGCATAGGTTGGCAAGCTGCAACGCAATGCTTTTCCCCATCCAAAGTGCCGTGTAAAGGATGAAAAGAAGGGATCAGGCTCGAGTAAAACACCTGTGCCAGGGAATTTGAGTTATGTGTTGATAACATGACACCAGCAGCGGCCTGAGCTGCTGCCCGGCTTAATATACCATTCCACACTCTTTGCTTGAAGCTTGTCAAGTGGAAAACACTGCAGCTTTATTTTCTTTTTAAGCTCTTTGTATTGGATAATCACATTTTTATGTTTTGTATAGATTGGTGTAGTGTGATCTCTTCTGCATAAAGATCCTGAATCCTAAGTAACAGAACAAAATACTCAGTCAGTGCACATTGAGTTGGTTTTAGGCATTGGCAGATGTGGGATTTCTGTCATCAGTTGTGATTTAATGTGTTTCAGGCTGTGGACAGGCTCAGAGCTGGAGGATTGGCGCTGGAGGCCGTGACAGCAGCACTTATAGAGCTAGAGGTTACAATTCAGCATTAAAAATATTTTTTTTAATATATATTTTCACTTTTAGCTTAGTTTTAATACTTGTATGTAATTTTATTATTATTTTCTGAATATTTCTGTGTGGCTTTATTTTCCTTTTGGTTCTAGAAATTTAAGTTCTTCAAACTACACTATCAGTCAAAAGCTTTTGAACAGTGAAATTTTTAATATCTTTTGAAGGATTTTCTTCTTCTCCCCAAGCCTGGATTTATTTGATCCAAAATATTGGATAATTTAAGCATCATTACTCATTACTCCAGTCTTTAGTGTCACATGATCTTTCAGAAATCATTCTAATATGCAGATTTGCTGTTCAAGAAACATTTTTTATTATCAGTATTGCAAAGTTGTGCTGCTGAATAATTTTTGTGAAAACTTTGATACGTTTTTTCACCATTGAGTACATATTTTTCAGGATTCTTTGATGAATACAAAGATCTAAAGATTAATACAAGTTTTATTATTATTATTTTTTTTTTTTAGCAAGGATGCTTTAAATTGGTCAAAAGTGATGGTAAAGACAGTTACAATGTTACAAAAGATTTCTATTTTAGATAAATGCTGTTCTTCTGAACATTCTATTCATGAAAGAAACCTGAAAAAATTTTACTCAGCTGTTGTCAACATAATAATAATAATAACAATACATTTTTAAGCAGCAAATCAGAATACTAGTATGATTTCTGAAGGATCATGTGACTAGAGTAATGATGCTAAAATTCACCTTTTAAATCACAGGAATAAATTACATTTTAAAATATATTCAAATAGAAAACACTTATTTTAAACAGTAAAAAATATTTCACGATTTTACTGTTTTTGCTGCACTTTGGGTCAAATAAATGGAGGCTTGGTGTGCTCAAGAGACTTCTTTGAAAAACATTAAAAATGTTTTTGACTGGTAATGTATTTCCGTTAGTTGTCAAAGCACCATTCACCCAGGGCAGTGTTTTGGAAGCACTACTACAGTGTTTAGACTCCTCAGGGACTTTAGCCTATGAATGACTTATAGCTTATAGCGGTGTCTTCACATTAAGCTAGAATAGGAAAACATATTTCAGCAAAAGCATTTTAAGGCAAAGATTTAAGACTGTTTTTCAATGTTTTGTGTATCTCTTGGAAGAGCTCACAGAAATTTGTCTTTAAGGGTGATGCTTATTTACAGGACTCCCCGTTCACCAATGCGGGTACCGGTTCCAACCTGAATCTCTCGGGTGAGATTGAGTGTGATGCCAGCATCATGGATGGGAAGTCCTTAAACTACGGAGCTGTTGGAGCCTTGAGTGGTGAGTGCTGTTAGAAACACTGGCAAGGCTGGTTGGAGCTTTTTATCATGTGGTGAAGGTGCTTTGAAGCAAAACAAATAAAAGCCAACTTCTACCCTCCTCAACCTTTTATGGGAATGTGGCTAAATGCATTTTGTGCTTGCAAGAATGCAAAGCTAAAAGACAACAGTTTTAGATAATAACTTTAGATAATA
The DNA here is from genome assembly GCA_036247105.1 of Cirrhinus mrigala. Lineage (NCBI taxonomy): Eukaryota > Metazoa > Chordata > Actinopteri > Cypriniformes > Cyprinidae > Cirrhinus > Cirrhinus mrigala. The sequence continues at coordinate 25,508,180 of CM070019.1, forward strand.
AATGTACATGTACTAAATACATTTGTTACACTTTTAGCCTTGATCTGTGGCAGATGTGGTACTTTTTGACAAAAACAGAATCGATTCTACCCCATCAACCTGTTGCCATATTTGTTAAAACAAGCGAAACTCAATTTGACATGCAGTGTCTTGAAATATTCTGCTCATCCACATAAAATATCAAGGAGGTTCATCTAGTTTCACACTGATATTAATGCAACATTTGTTATAATGCTTTTTTGGTGCAGTGAACTCCAGTGAACTGCATTATCCTTCAACAGTCGTGTATGAGAAAGCCAAATGGTTTCTTTTACCATATTTAAAGCTGTCTTGAGTGAAAGTGATACTAATGCTGCTCTTTCTATCAGGAATCAAAAACCCGGTGCTGGTAGCCAGAAGACTATTAAGTGAAACTCAGAAGGGGAAGCTATCAGCTGGCAGGATCCCTCCCTGGTGAGCCGAGCTCTCTGATGTTGGCTTTTTGGCTATCAGCTTAGACATATAGACAGGCTGACATACTTTATTGATGCCTGAAACAAGTAACATCAGCATATCAATTGCAGTATACACAGAATACATTATTATACATGAACGTAATGCAGCCAAACTGAGCAAAAAAATTGTGCATTACAAAACATTCTGTTTTCATAGCTATAGGAAATAAGTGCCATTCATAGAATAAGACATTTTCCATTGATTAAGTGTCCCAAAAAAGTATGTACTCATGCCACATTGATTGACATCAAGGCTGTATTTAAAATAATTGTTTTCCTTTTTGGTATTTTAAAGTGTATTTTATTCATGGGATGACAAAGCTTTTAAGCAGCCATCACTCCAGTCTTTTTGTAACAAAGTCTTTATTGTCACTTTTAATTCATTTGATGCATCTTTGCTGGATAAAATTATTCATTTCTTTTAAAGAAAGAAATTTTGTACATGTAGGTAGTGTGTACAATATGTGTATACTGTTGGCAGGAAATATTTGAGAAGTTTCGTACTGTTATGAAGTTTTTCTTTCATGTAAATCACATCTCTGCTTTGTCAGTTTTTTAGTGGGCAAAGGAGCAGAACAGTGGGCCATCAGCCATGGTATCCCAGCATGCCCTACAGAGAAGATGACCACCAGTGAGTATTAGACCACCCAGAATCCTCTTTCAGCTGCCACTGCATGCTTGACTGCAGCATTTTTTTTCTATTAGATTTATGTGCATTAATAAAGATCATGACACATCTTTGGATATTGGTAAAAGAAGTCCCGTTATTTCACATTATTAGGGAAGACAGGAGATTATTACAAGACTCAAGACACTTCTCTTTTAAGAAGCATATTAGAGGCAGTTTTATAGTGAAATGAAAGGTCTTGTGTGAGCAACAAGATGCCCTCCAATCTGTAAGTCATGATTGGTGTCTAGGTTCATTTAATACAAGAGCTTGTGGTTTATTCTCTCATATTATACAATGAGGTCTACAGTGGAGTTTCAACCTGTTACACAACACTTTCATACTGACTATTTTTTGTGTATCCACTGTTACTGTAATCTACTGAAGCCCTTTTCCGTCCATAATTAAAAAAAAAGAAAAACTAAGTTTTTATCTCGCAATTCAGAATTTTTTCCTAGAATTGCATAATACAAACTCGCAATTCTGAGAAATGAGGGCAAAATTGCATGATATAAACTTTTGTCACAAATGCAAGTTTGTATCTTTTTGTATCAATTGCGAGTTATAAGGTCCAATTCTGGTATCTTCTCAGAATTGCGAGTTTATATCTCTCAACTCTGACTTAATAACTCACGATTACATGTTATAAAGTCAACTGTGAGAGATTAACTTGCAATTTAAAAAAAAAAGTCTGAATTGTTATTAAATCTTGCAGTTTTGACCTAGAATTGCGACTTTGTATCTCACGGTTCTGACTTTTTAAAAGTAAAGTAAATTTGCAGTTCAGAGAAAAAAGTCAGAATTGTGAGATAAAGTCGCAGAAAATATTTGCCTCTCCAAGTACCACCATAATGACCAACATTAAAATACAGTGGCATAACTAGGCCTAACTATTAAGCTACAGCTCTCAAAAATGAAGCAGTTTTATTTCTAATAAGAATATTCATTGTTGTCACAAAATTGTAAATACACGGTTTGAACATTAACACTGCGCTGTGCTTACAAACAGGTAAATAAAAAACTTAAATAATGGTTAAATTAAAATGTGTTGTACCTAAAAGTTAAATTAAAACTGTACTGTACTTAAATGTAAAAAAATAAACTAAAATGTATTGTTTTAACATTAATTTATATTTAATTTTGTGATTTCTCTGCGTACCACTAGAGGGAGCCTGAGTGCCTATAGTGGTACTCGTACCACACTTTGGGAACCACTGATGTAGAATATTTTGTGATTGTGACAAGCAATTATGTTTTATTTTTTTCTGTTTTACAATCTCCAGCATTTATAATGGTTTAAGTAATTGTATTACTTAATTTTATGTATTCTGCATTTTATTCAGCCTAATGTATAGCTCTATGTGTGCTGTCTGTTTTGGTTTTGTGTTAATTTTATTCTTGGAAGTATAAAATTATAGTTTAAAAAGTCAATCATTGTTGTAATTGTTCGGCATTGAAAAACAATTATGTAATTTGAATGCTGTAATGCGTTTGTTTTATTTTATGATGTGTCTCAATTAGCCACATGGTGATTCTTAAGTGCAGCCGACCGAAAACAAGACACTAATTCTCAGTGACAGTGACAAAGTGCTCTGATGCAGCATTTTATTGCAAGCACTTGTATTTCCTTCAGGGAATGAAAATCTAGTTCTTATTGTCCTTTAACTGATTTCACACAGGTTATTTCCAGTTTTTATTGAAATATACTAGATGAGGAATAGCTTGCAAGTTTTCTATGTTAAGGCTTTTATCAAAACCATTGCCTTTAATCCCAATTGTAAGTCTTGACAGTGGCACGTAATAATTACATTGAATAATGATTGGCAAGAAGGCATGTGATCTCATCTGCTGAAGTATTTTTAAACCATTGACTCAGTGTAATTTTTACCAGCCCTAATTGCATTCCATTAAATTCAGCGAAATGACTTAATTGTGCCCATTTCATTGATTCATTTTCTTTGATTAAGAGATTTTCACAGGAGTGGAATGCAGCGTTTAGTAAACAATGGCTTCTATGCTTTAATAGAGGGCCCCATGCCGACTCCCAGTGTGTGTCAGACAGAGATAGAGTGTGTGTTGTCAGTGTTGGAAATGATCTGATGCCAAAACCATGACCTCACTCCAACACATGTCCCATTATTTAGGGAGACTTTGAGGATTTCAACCACATTTCCACCAACAGACTGATTTATTATGTGAATGAAGGCTCCCCCGCCAAACACACACCCTTGCTGCACTATGTTATCATGAAGAATAATACTAATAATCAAAGCAATAAGGCCACAGAAGCAAAACAGTTGTCAGCATTTAGTGTGTCCTGGCACACACACACAGTTTTTCGGAGAGGCAGTTGAGTAATATCTGTCATTGACTGTCACACCTTTTTCAACACTTTACAGAGTTCAGTTTGTCAGGCTACAAGAGGAACAAGAGGAAGATGGAGCTGGCGGAGCAGGTCGAGACGAAGAGGAAAAGACAATCGTGTGGGCATGTGAGTGAATCTCTTCATATTTGATGTTTAATATACAGTTATGCGGAGAGGACCAATGAGATTTCAGTATGGGCGGGGCTATCAGAAATAGAAACCAAGCTTCCGTCAAAATGTTCTGACCTTTGTCAGGTCAAGTTCAGACTTCATGTTAAGAGTTTTATTTTAAAATTCAGGATATCCTGTTGATTTTTGGCATAGGCGTTTACCCTGATTAAAAAAAAAGACAACTAAATATGCAAGTTTCTCCCATAAATGTTCCATGATCTATAGGTTTCCACCCTCCTATTCAGTTCAACACATTTAATTAGGTCTAAACACAGTGCAGCAGAGGCATTTGCTCTGACATTATTACTCGACTGATAACAGGATCTGCATCTGCTCAGTCCTTTAATTCAAAACCACCACATATACCCAGAGGAGGAAACCCGTCGGGTAATGACGACCTTGAAAGGGGGCGTGGAGACCTCAATTACTCACAATCACAGGAAACACACATACGTATACTTACTGCACTGCTGACATGGCACTGCACACAAGGAATTTGACTTGGGTGACACAGTTCTCTGACGCTCTTTTGTAGCCTCCTGTCTCTTGACCTGAGTTCACCAGGTGGGCATAAAAAGATCAGTTTGAAAAGATCTTTTTAGGCATTTACTTTGGGGCAGTTTCAAAGGCATAATTTAGTTTATGGACCAGAAAAATAATGAAAATAATAGTTCATTTTTGTCAGTTATTTTATCTACGGATCGCTGCATTTCCTACAGATTTCTGCTCATTTGAAATCGGATACAGAAGCAGCGCTGTAAGATTACATCTGATTGAATCCATTATTGAGATAGCAACTTCGTGTGTAAATAGGTGTTGTGCCTGTTTAAATCATGCTTTCATCCGGAAATATTCAGTATTTAGGAGGAGCAAACAAATTCCTCAAACTATCCTCCTAAACCTCCCACTCATGTATATTGCTGTCATTATAATCTTCACATTCTTTCTGATCTCAGTGATCCATCTATATCAAGCTAGCTGACTGTGTTTAACATGTGAGTTCTTGCTAAATATGCAGTTATAATACGGGCCGTTGGCATGAATTGTACTTGTGATGGAGCGGTAGTGGAGCGCTCTTGGAGCGAGTGAAAACTACGACTCCGTTCAAAATAACACCGCTCCGCTCACATACTCCGTTATGGACCAAGTGTTATTTTAGTATAATTGAGGGACAGATACACATCTCAATGATACTAAAATAATAGTATTATCATATTTTTTTATTATTCATTATTTTCATTAGTTTGTCATTTTTAGTAGTTCTATATAGCTTTTTTATGTTAGTTTTACTAATTTTAGTGCATCAAGGTGAACTAAATTAAAATGAGAAATGTTGCCATTCAGCTATGAAGAGTTCAGATGCAAAAGCCTCTAAATCCATCTGACGTATTTCTTTAAAATTTGCATTTCTTTCTGGCTTTTCTTTAAAATTTGCATTTCTTTTTGTATAGGTTTCTATGTAAGTACTGGTACTTCTGATTGGGCTGGAATTTTGCGAGTTTGAAGTAAAAGTATTTGATGGACGTATACTGTGTCAGGAGCATTCACTCAATATCATCTCATTTTGGACCGAGATGGCTTTTAGCTGGTTTTGCATCTGAACTCCTAATTTATATATATATATATATATATATTAACTAAGGTCTTAACTATCTCTCTATCTATCTATCTATATCTATCTACATATCTATACATCTATCTATATATCTATATATATAGATAGATAGATAGATAGATATATAGATATATAGATATAGATAGATAGATAGATAGATAGTTAAGACCTTAGTTCATCTTCGGAACACAAATTAAGATATTTTTGATGAAATCCAAGAGCTTTCTGACTTTCCATAGACAGCAATGCAACTGACATGTTCAAGGCCCAGAAAAATATTGAATGCTTGTCGAAGACTGACAAGGAACAGAAGGAATAGTTGAATAGAGTTTTTGTTTATGTTTTCTTTGCACACAAAAAGCATTCTCGTAGATTCATAACATTATAGTTGACTGATGTCACATTGACTGTTTTAATGATTGGATTTTATCAGAAATACCTTTGTGTTCCAAAGATAAACGAAAGTCTTATGGGTTTGGACCCTTTAACATTTATTTTATTTCAATGATTATTTAAATAATTTTAATTTTAGTTTCAGCTTTAGTTAAAGGGATAGTTCACCCAAAAATAAAAATTGTCATTTGCTCACCCTCAGGTTGTTAGAACAAACCTGTATGAGTTTCTTTCTATTGTGGAACATAAGAGAAGAAATTTGTAAGAATGTTCACACTGCTGGTAGCTATTGACCTCCAGTACTGTGAAAGCCAATGGATACCAGCAACTGTCTGGGTTCTAACATTCTTTAAAATATCTTGTTTTGTGTTCAGCCGAAGAAAGAAATTCATGCAGCTTTGGAACAACTTGATGATGATAGATTTTTCATTTTTTGGTGAACTACAGTTGCATGCGAAAGTTTGGGAACCCCTTGCAGAATCTGTGAAAATGTGAATAATTTTAACAATATAAGAGAGATCAAACAAAATGCATGTTATTTTTTATTTAGTACTGTCCTGAGTAAGATATTTTACATAAAAGATGTTTACGTATAGTCCAAAAGACAAAAAATAGCTGAAATTATTAAAATAACCCCCTTCAAACGTTTGGGAACCTTGTGGCTACTTCAATGATCTACGACTATTCATGTATTCATGAGTCCCTTGTTTGTTCTGAACAGTTAAACTGAGCACTGTTCTTCAGAAAAATCCTCCAGGTCCTGCAGATTCTTTAGTTCTCCAGTATCTTTTGCATATTTGAACCCTTTCCATTTCAAACACAATTATTTAAAAAAAGTTCAAAAAGATATTTGCATGTTTCCTGGAAGACAAATTAAGTACAATTTACCTTGATCTTCAAATTCAAAAAGTTTTAAAATTCTAAATGCATCAGGTTTCCTTCTGGAGCATCAGTGAATGTTTGAACCTTTTTTAATAGTTGTGTTCGAGTCTTTCAGTTGTCCTCAGTGTGAAAAGATGGATCTCAAAATCATACAGTCACTGCTGGAAAGGGTTCAAATATGCAAAAGATGCTGGAAAACTGAAGAATCTGCAGGACCTGGAGGATATTTCTGAAGAACAGTGCTCAGTTTAACTCAGAACAAACAAGGGACTCATGAACAACCATCACAAAACAAAAAACAAGAAAGTCAGATCGTAGATCATAGACCACATACAGTATTAAGAACCAAAACATCTTGTAAACATCTTTTATGTAAGATATCTTACTCAGGACAGTACTAAATAAAAAAAATAACATGCTTGCTGTATGATCTCTCTTATTTTGTTAAAATTTTTCACACATTCTGCAAGGGGTTCCCAAAGTTTTGCATACAACTGTGTCTCTTCAAGTACAATAACCCTGCATGGACCATTTATATCTTATTTTAAAGAATCACAGGTTTTGGTGATTGAGTACTCATGAATGTTACAGGAGTTTTAAGACGATCGTTGATGCGATATGAGACCATTGTGCTTCAGCACCACCTCCACCCTCCTGCACCCACATCTTGAAGTTATTCCACCGAATTATTTCCTGTAATGTGCTTGAACATGTTAGCATCTCTCCTACTTTTTTGGTAGATTTTCAAGGAAGCGATTTGACAGGTACACATGGAATGCAGGTGTCGAGGGAAAATGGGTTCCAGCGCAGATCCGTCCGTGATGTGACGCTTGTGTGGTCCCTATGAGAAAGTGAAACGTGGGTCACTCGTGGGTCATTAGTTGCAAATTACAGTGTCTGAAAATGTGGGCGAAAATGTTATTCGACAGGAAAGACAAATACGTCGTGGTCTAACTTGGTTTGGTATATGTGGTATTCATGTTCGGTGTTCGGACCTCGTACGGTTTGTTTTAAAGATAGCATCGTGATTGCTGTTGGCTCTGTCTGCATGAATAATCTGTGCCTCTGGGATGCCACATGGTCTTTCTTCCTTCAGTTCAGTTCACTAAAGACTTTTCTCCAAAGCTGTGCATTAAATGGTCATTAAGATAACAACACATCCCCCAGTCTCCTCTCAAGTGGCCTGTGGTTTGTTTGATTTTATAAGTGCCATATTTATTGTTTTACTGGGGATGAAATGCATTTGTATTGCATGGATAGCCTGAGGTCTAGGGGTTCTCGCTAATTTTTAACGCATTTAAAGTGCTTTGCACAACTAAGATGTAATTTCTGTAATGTGTGTGGGTGCACTCGTGCTTTGTAATTAATAGGACTTTCACACTGAAGGTTTCCCACAGTTCTTGGGAATATTAGGGAATCTTTATGCTTTACATCATGGTCTTTCCTGAGGTTTTAGAGTGTTGTTCAGATTTATAGAAGTTCACACGATGATGGCTTTTGAGAAGAAAAGTAATTACTGGATTTGCAGAAGTTTGCAAGGTTCATGGCAAGGTTTGCGTCTTAGAATAGTTTTGCAAAAACCACAAATGGCCAGGCATAAAGTTGGGGTGAAAGGCAAGGTACTTAAAAAACATTTGGGGGTTAACTAAATCTATTCAGGGCATATGCCCCGGAAACCCAGCCCTAGTGCCGCCCATGTTTTTCGGGCTTGGAATGTCATGGAATTTAGTGTCTTAAGTCTTAATATCTACTGTAAATACTAAGTATTGTTAAAAATCAGCAATGTATTATAGTTATATTAGTTAAAAAAAAAAAACTGGTACCTGACATAGACAGGAAAATCTGCCAGGAAAGTCTCTATAAAATGAAGAAAAAAAATCCAGTAATAGGGCTCGACAATAAGGAGTGCCCGATGGCCCAGGGCCAGCGTGAAAGACGCTCGGGACAGTTGATGAATTTGTCAGTCATTTTTCAAAATGTCATGTGTGTGGAAATATTAGGAACTCTTTAAACATCCGTTAACAGAGGCCAGAGATGCTGAAGACCAACGCAAAGAGGGGAAAAAATATGCTACTGTAGCAGGCAGAGCAAGATCACGGTTCACCATAGCCGAAATATTGGAAATATTATCCTAAATATTGAAACGGGGATTTACATGAATGTATCTCTGAGGGGAACTGACTGTTTTAAGAAAAGTTTACATGCCGTTTTCTTTTCATTTGCCTCTGTATACTGCATTTAAAGTAGCGTTCATAAGCATGGCGCTGCTTTGTTTACAGCGTAACCAGGGAAACGTAATATCACTGTTATTCCGTAAGCGCCACCTGCTGGCAGAGACTGAGTTTGCGTTCTTTCAGTCCCTCTGCTGTTTGCAAATGAAGCATCTTTTTTTTATTTGTGATAAATTATTAATAATAATTAAAGAATTTTTGAACAAACAAATAATGTTAGAACTTTATATTTGTTAGGCTTAAATTTTGACCGGGCAAGTAAAAAAAATCCTTAGCGTTGAGCACTGTAATTATGAGCAACCGGGAATTCATTGGTCAGAAAGTATGGAAACCCTGACAATTTTTTGTTCAACAGAAAAAAAAATGATCGATGGAAACATTTTCTCAAGTCAGTTGAAGATTTGTACCAACTTGCTTTCATGACACACCAAAATAGAGACAAAGCAGAATCATTTTTTAAAACATAAAGGTTATATAAACAGTTACCCATAAAGGAGAGGAAAATTGATGCTCCCTGGAAAGGTCTGTGAGCAGATGTTGTACTGGAGTTGATTTTGTCAGATTTATTGCTGATGGTGAGATCAATAATAATAAGGTTCTGTTTTTGCCCATTCGCGAATATTTTAGCAAGTTATTTAGCATAATAATCGGTCTGAAGATCCGTGTCCCAGTAATGACACTCTGTTCATGGGAAGATGGAATAATAAATTATAAGTCATCCTGTCCCCTTCCGCAGTTTCTCAGGAGCGGCCAATTTGTCAAACAGCTCTACGAGTCTTTCGGTCCACATCAGCGCTCTTTCCAAAGTACACAGCAATCAGCAAATGAAAACAGTCCTTTAAACATGACCACTTTACTCATTATAAATGAGAGCACGAGGATCATTTTTCAGATGCTGATATGTAATTGAACTTTATTTGCTCAAGTTAGATAGCGACATGTATTACAGTTCCCAGGTTTGTCAGAAAGTTCAAGTTTGGTTATGGTAGCCAGCTGGGTCTGAAAGCCAACTTCATAGACAAGAAAAAACATCGCAAGAGAAGCAATGTTCAGTGTGTTTCAGTCTAGTATTATTCTGGGTTTTGGAAATGTGCCTTTTTTGCTGTTGCCAGTAACCACAGCCTCTTTGTTCTTCTTTTTTGGCCCACGGTTTAGCATGAAGATACATTGACACTCACATTTATTTTTGATTTCACTTTGTTAAATGAACTCAGGATGTTAGACTGCAGAAAAGTGCTGGTTAATGTCTGTGTGTACGATAGGAAATTCTAATTGAGTGGCAATTTTGTGTGCAGGAGAATGATTTTGGCTGCTTGGAGCCTGTGGGAGACATCATGGTGGAAGGTGAGGAGAATAACTCGGCATGTCTGGACACGGTTGGTGCGGTCGTGGTGGATCGGGAAGGGAATGTGGCGGCTGCGGTTTCCAGCGGAGGTCTGGCAATGAAGCACCCGGGTCGAGTGGGACAGGTGACCTTTGATTTGTGCCCAAGTCTGATCATATTCTATTTAATCATGTTATATATTAAATAAATTAGCATGTCAGTGATATAGTGATTGAAAAAAAATTTTAATAGTAATAATTAAAGGGATAGTTCACCCAAAAATGCATATTACCCCATGATTTACTCACCCTCAAGCCATCTTAGGTGTATATGACTTTCTTCTTTCAGACGAAAACAATTGAAGTTATATTAAAAAATGTCCTGACTCTTCCAAGCTTTATCATGTTAGTGAATGGGTGTTGATATTTTGAAGTCCAATAAAGTGCACCCATCCATGATAAAAAGTGCTTCTCACAGCTCCGGGGGTTTAATAAAGCCCTATTTCTCACCGGAGCCTACGCTACGCCTACATCCTACATCATCTGCTGGAACACCACTTTTTCATGAATGAAAATAATAGAATATTAATTCCCATTAATAATGTTCATTGGAAAACTTTATTTATAGCATACATTGAGCTCTTTATTTATAAGGGGATTTTCAGAATTAAGGCCTATTCACAATGAGCAAAAACATTTGGCACAACAAAATTTAAAAATTAACAACTACACTACTGTTCAGAAGTTTGGGGTCAGTATAATTTTTACATTTTTGAGAGACGCCTTTTATGCTCATTTATTTAAATTTAATTTTAAATGTTATTTTCATTTGTTTGAAATCTTAGTAATTGCTAATAATTAGTAATGTAAAATACATAAATGTAAAATATTATTACAATGTAAAATAACTTTTATATTCTGATATTGTGCTCAAGAAACATTTCTTATTATTATCAATGTTGAAAACAGTTGTGCTGCTTAATATTTTTATGGAATTTAATAACAGTAAATCTTTTTGGGATTATTTGATGAATAGGACGTTCAAAAGAACTGCATTTATTTGAAAAATGTATTTTATTTATTTATTTATTTTTTTGTAACCATGTAAAGTCTTTACGGCCACTTTAGATCAATTTTATACACCTTTGTTCAAATATTCTAGACTTTTAAACAGTATTTTATGCTAAGTAATACATGCTTTATAAACCGGTTAGATGCATAACCATAAATGTTTTTATCTGTAACTGCAACAGATATTCTTAACATTTTTCTTCAAATGTTTCTGTGTCTCAGGCTGCTCACTACGGTTGTGGCTGCTGGGCTGAAAATGCCCGCGACGTCAGCCTTTACTCTACAGCTGTGAGTACCTCAGGTATCAAAAACACCAGAGTCATATTAGTGTGACATTACTGTATATTTACTTCTTTTTGACAGGTTTTGCAGAGGTTCAGTCAGCCACTGAAAGGATAGTTTACCCAAAAATGAAAATTCTGTCATTAATTACTCGCCCTAATGTCAAAACCAGACAGACCAACCAACCAAACCAGTAAGACCTTCGTTCTTCTTTGGAACACAAATTAAGATATTTTTTAAGAAATCCAAGAGCTTTTTGACCCTGCATAGACAGCAACGCAACTACCACGTTCTAGGTCCAGAAAGGTAGTAAGGACATCAGAGGTTCAACCGTAATTTTATGAAGCTACGGGAATACTTTTTGTGCGCAAAGAAAACAAAAACAACGACTTTATGCAACAATTTCTTCTCTTCCGTGTCAGTCTTTGACACATGTTCTCGAGAGTACCACGATGAATTTCTGTTCTGAAGATGAACGAAGGTCTTACGTGTTTGGAACTACATGGAGGGTGAGTGATTAATGACAGAATTTTCATTTTTGAGTGAACTATCTCTTTAAAAAGTCATTGTTTAGGAAATATGAGCACATACACAGTCCTGAAGAAAATACCAAGTTTGTAGGTTGAAACCTTTGAAATTGCTATCCTTTCTTTGGCCCTAATGTAGATGTCAATCCTTTCCTCCAACATCTTAATGCCATTAGCCAGTTGCTTAGTAGGGACATATTTCAAGAGCAAAAAAATGGAGATTTTCTGCTTTATTTGAGATTCCTGCTGTGAGCAAGGCCTAAAGCCATGCTCTTCATGTTTTAAACTAATGCTTTCTGTCACATGAATAAAACGAGATTTTTTCTCTTATATTCTCTATGCCCAAGTCAATAGGCCACAGACATGATTCACCTCTCCATACAACACATACAAGCACGCATGTCCATTGTGCCCATAGAGGATGTCTGGATTTCTTAAAGCAGTCATGATAAAAGACACATTTTTATTCATGACTAGACATGGAAGAGGACGAGACGATTGTGTTTGAATAGATGCTATAGGAGCTATTCTTTCCAGGTCAAGATTAAAGAAAAGATGAAATCTGTGTTTGGGTTTATACGTCACATCACAACACGTCACTTCTTTTGATGTGCGTACAGTACATGCTTTGTGGATATGAATATCCTTTTAATAACAAATTCAAGATTCGGTCAGACATTCTTTAGCTTTTTTGCTACTTGGGCAGGATTAAATGTCAAGCGTGTTGAGGCATGATTTATTTAGAAATATTTCAGCCAAAAATTAAATGATTATAAATGTATTGTATGTAATTAGTTAACTAATTTATTCCATCTCCCCTATTTGGTCCAGTACATTTGCACTTACTTTGGTTAACCACCATGACATGGTACAAGAACTTTTTTCAGCATAACTGCACCTGTAACTTTATTATAATATTTCACAAGGCACAACGTTGCTTTTAACAACCAGACACCTTGTAAAAAAGCTCTGCTTGGCTTTGAATTGTCAAACTGTAGCCTCTGTTAATATGGTTCCTTGTGCCATAATCACTTCCAAAGAGTGTTACACTATGATGAAGGCCATATTTCTTTTCTTTTCCTTCATCCTTTGTCCTGCGGCACCCTTGTGTGAAAGCACCTTTGGCCTGGCCTGAGCCCTGCAGTGAACACACACCTGGCCCATTGAAGACAGACTGGGATTCATTCAGGCTTGGCATGTTGCACAGGGGTGCAGCATGTATGACTTCCTCTGGTTAAAAAAAAAAAGAAAAAAAGTTGGCAGTGGTGATGGTCACATGCTTTTTAAGAGATTTTGGTCAGTCTTTTGCAGCCTAATTGTATTTTTTCTTCAAGCGTAGTGGCTTGTTTTTTTTTTTTTTTTTATGGAAGCCCGTTTTCACCACTAAATAAAAGAATAAAAAATGGGTATTTTGACTTTTTATCTCACAATTCATTTTTTTTATCGCAATTGTGAGTTAACATCTGACTTTTGACTAACTTCTGACTTTTTTTTCTAAGAATTGTGATATAAACTCAAAATTGCAAGTTAAAATGTCAGAATTGTGATATATGAACTTGCAATTGTGAGAAATAAAGTCAGAGTTGCGCAATTTTTTTTATTTATTTATTTTTTGCAATTCCAATTCCATTTTTGCCTTTTTTTCTCACAATTATTTTTGCTTTCTCGCAATTGCGAGTTATAAAGTCCAATATTTAAGGGGGAAAAAAGACTGTGTTCTCAGAATTGCGAGGTTTTTTTTTAAAATTCTGACTTAACTCAGAATTGCGTGTTATAAAGTCAGAACTGTATGATATAAACTCACAATTCTGAGGAGAAAAAAAAGTTGAAAAACTACTGAGATAGAAATTTTGACTTTTTTTTTGAGTCTATATCTCACATTTCTGGCTTTATAAACTCACAATTGTGGGTTTATATCTTGCAATTCTGACTTTATAACTTACAATTGTGAGTTTATATCACACAACTCTGACTTAATTTTTCACAATTGCGAGTTTATAATTTCTGACTTAATTTCTGCATTTATTTAAAATGTGTTTTTTTTTTTTTCCTCCCCGGAACAATGTAAACGTCTTTTCTGTCACTTTTAATACATTTTGTGCAAAGTATTGATTGGAGGAAAAAAGTCCCCAGACTTTTAAACAATATTGTATTTTGCAAACTTTTGCACAACTAATAAGTGCTTTATAAACAGGTTAGATGCATAATCATAAAATTGTTTTATTTATTCAACTGCAGCTGATATTTTTATTTAACATATTTTTCTTCAAATGTTTCTTCCGAATTTTTTTTCTCAGAATTGTGAGATATGAACTTGCAGTTCTGGGAAATGAAGTCAAAATTGTGAGATATAAACTTGCAATTGTGAGAAATAAAGTCAGAATTGCAAACATTTTTTCTGGCAATTGCGAGTTTGTATCTCACAATTCTGACTTTATAACTTACAATTAAGAAATTCTATTACACAATATTCTGACACAATTCTGAGCGTGTATGTATCATGCTTATATATATATATATATATATATATATATATATATATATATATATATATATAATTTTTTTTTTTTTTTTTTTTTTTTTTTTTAATTTAATTTATTTATTTATTTATTTTTTTTGCATAACATACATTTTTGGGACTAATTAAGCATGCCCTACCAGCAACATATATTCTATGTTTTTTTTGTATTAATGGCAATTATCCATTTATCATCACTGTAATAACATAAAAACAAATTAATATTTTTAAATTAAGATTATTTTATTTTATGACATGAGATTTGATGAGAACCATTATGCAACACATCTTAATCGTCAGATCCTAAATGGTCCTAAAACAGGTTTTGTTAATTCAGTAAGCAATTTCTCTTGTTTTTCTTGATTTTTTTTTTTTAATGGAAAATATTACCCAGACATGTTCTTGACAGGTTTCGTGAGCTATACCCTGTTGCTTGATTCAACAGGTCTGAAATATTACGAGCGCTGTTTTACATGTGTGCTCCCTGTTGACATTTTTACTTTATAATCACACAAACTCATGTGCAACAGGCACGAAACTCACATTGCGTTTTGTGCCTCTTTGTTTTTGATCGTCCGCCATTCCAAAAACAAAAGCAGAATCACACATTTTATCACCTTCTCCCCCCATGGCCATTTCAGCATGCATTTCTCTTTCATCCTCCTCGAAATTGAAAACGCATGGCGGTGAGGACAGGCCGTTTGAGTGTGCGCTCCAGCGGTGCACCTGCTTTTCATTTCCCAACTTAAAAGGCGTTCCTATCAAAAGGAGGAGAAAAACAATCATTCTGGCTTCAAACTGACACAAAGAGCTCGCTTTCTCTCAGGTCAACCCTGTTAGTCTCTGCGGCGCTCGCTGCGGTTTCGCTGAGGGCGAAATGTGAGTCGCTGTTGATTCCTTTCGCTACATTTGCCCGATTCATGCCATCTCTCGTTTGTTGTTGTTTTATTTACTTTCCACTGGAAATTGAGTTTGCACTATCATGGCACTGTTTGCTTGTTAAATTAACTGTTAACTCATGGTATTGTTGCCAGTAACGTCCATTTCTCGAGAGAACGAGAGGGTTTACGGTAACTTGAAGATAGTGAGCCAACGGTGGAGCCAGTTGTTCGTTCTTTTGTTAAAAACAACAAAAAAGAAGAACAGAAAAGAAATTAGCATCTAATTGTCATGGCAACAAACCCCGCACAGAGTTTTGTTGTAGTTACCTGATATTTTACGAGGCCCACGTTTGTGTTTACAGAAACAACATGGCTATTTTCTTAAGGCTTTATGGTTTCATAGGCTTGAGCGACTGCCAGACATTTTGTGTTCAAGGCATTTCTTTACACTCCCTCCCTTTTGAAAACTGGCTGCTGTACACGTTCGCCTTTGAAAGGCAAATGACTGTGACAGACTTTAGTGTCTTTAGTGAGATTAACTGTTTTTATACATTTTCCTAGTTTCTGCGGGGACACCTGACCTGTCAAACCTTGATTTTATGATAGATAGATAGATAGCCCATTTCCACCAATGAATTAAAAAAAAAAAAACATTTTATCTTGCAATTCTGAGGGAAAAATTGTGAGTTATAAAGTCAGAATTGTTAGAATATATATATATATCTAATGTAAACTATGGAACATAAAAGAAGATCATTTGAGAAACATCTCAGTATTTTTTGTTAATATAAAGAAAGTCATGATAACCAAAACAGCTTTGTTACCAACAGTCTTCAAAATGCTTTCTTTTATGTTCCACAAGAAAGGTTTGAAACAACATGAGGGTGAGTAAATGATGACAGAATTTAAATTTTTTGGGTAAACTATCCCTTTTATTATTATTATTAATGATATGATATTCTAAATAAGAAACGAAATCTACTTGCTGGTGGTGGTAAATCTCTTTGAGGCATTCACTCTTTCATTTCGTTCAAATGGCTGATTCATTTAGGAATTAAGTAAATGGCTCTCTTTATAAATGGACCTTTGAATCACTGATTCACATGATTAGTTTAAAACGTGAAATCATTCAGAAACTAAGCACCTCTGTGTTAGTCGGAGACGTGCAACACTTCTGCTATGGCTTCAAAGGTAATATGTTCTCTGCAAAATTGAGCAGGAACACAATATAGTTTCTAAAACATAACACAATGACAACTTCTTATTTACTGAACTGTTGTGTAAAATCACATTTAAGCTTGTGATAGATTGGCACAAAATCAACATTTGTTTCATATTTCTCTTGCTGCCCGTGTAATATCGTGTGATACATAAAAATGCATAGAGATATATAGAAATATGAGACAAAAGATATACGGGGCATTTTTGCACCAATATCTTAAATTTTAGGGCATAACTGCATTCATGTAGTTGTTGCCCTGCATCATATTTGTCAACAGTCAACTGTATGAAATATAAGATGATGTACAGGTCTGGGGTCAGGGCCGGCCTTAATCACATTATTTTTTTCGTAATTAATTAATTAAGTTCACACGTTAAACTGACAGCCCTAATATATATATATATATATATATATATATATATATATATATATATATATATATATATATATATATATATATATATATATATATATATATATATAAATAGATAGATAGATAAATTATGGAAGCCCATTTCTGCCACTGAATAAAAAAAAAAAAGTAATTGCGACTTTCTTCTCACAACTTTTTTTCTCAGCTTTTTTCTAACTTTATAACTCAAAGTAACTGCAATTGCGTTATAAAGTCAGAATTGTGAGATATATACTTGCAATTGCGTGTTTTTCTCGCAATTCTGACTTTTTTTGTAAATGCGAGTGTACATCTCGTAATTCTGACTTTTCTTGCAATTCTGGCTATTTTCTCATAATTGTGAGATATAAACTTGCAATTGCGTGTTATAAAGTCAGAATTGTGAGATATATAGTTCTGAGAAGAAGAACCACGATGTGTGATTGGTTTGTTCTTAACTGGGTTTTTGTTACAACAAGCAACAAGCGGCTCTTGAAGATGGTTTGTTTTAATAAATTGTTTATTATGATTCATAAACTTGATCTGTTTTTCATCAGTCTGACAAATCCATTTACTATATATGCTATATAAATTTTTACAATACCATTCAAAGGTTTGGAGTCGGATGAATACTTTTATTCAGCAAGGATGCATTAAATTGGTCAAAAGTGACAGTAAAGACTTTCACATTGTTGTGTTTGGAAGATCAATCTCAATTTAGTATGCAAATGCAGAAACAGCACTTTAATATGCAAATGCATGCCAGTTGCATTTTAGTATGACGAGAACATTTTCTGAAACACCATGAACACAGACAAGCAGAGTGAAATGTCTCAGTGCTTTTGGACAAATAAAACAGATTATGCAATATGTTTTTTTTTTTTTTTGGTCAAATAACAGTAAATGCAGAATTATTAAACATGGGTTTTGTCTGTACTATTGCAGGCTCTGGAGAGCATCTGATTCGCACCATGTTGGCTAGAGAGTGCTCTACTGCCATGCAGGCTGAAAACGCACACCAGGCCCTACTGGAGGCTATGCAAAACAAATTCATCAGTGAGTGGCTCTCAGAGACTCTCTTTCCCTTCCTGTCACTCTGTTTTCATGTTTCTCTCTCTCCCTCAGCAGGCTAGCGTCACTTCACCACAGTGTGTCTAAGTAAGAGCGGCTCTTGAGCTAAAACTGAACAACAAAATCATTAACAACTTGCTTGACTGGAAATGAGCGCTACAAAAATTCGGCAGCCACAGTGTTTTTTCTATTTGTTTGGATTTGGGGATCAATAACATTCTTTTGAATTGCCTCCACAAGTTTTTGGTTAAATCATATTTCTCTGGCCACAGTTATTTTCAGATGCCATAAATACTCTGTTGACAGGGCATTTGAAGATGTCGCTTCCTTTCAAGTTCAGAAGCTTTGCTCGTTTGGTTCCCTTTCTGGGCTTGTGAAATCGGGTGACCGCTTGGATTTCATATTGAATGTCGCACACAAAATACATGTGGGAATATTTGCTGGTTTTGGCCTGTGACCTTTATAGTTTTGTTGCACGGAAATTCACAACTGTGGAAGATGCATAAATCTACGTAAATATCCAAAATAAAACTGTGGAATATTTTATTATAATTAAGAAATTAATTCATGAGAAAATAACAAAGGGATCATGCACAGCACTCTGCAAGCGCAATTCTGTTCACATGAGTTCACATTTTGGTTTTTTTAAATGGGACATCGGATGCAAAATCCACATTGACATGGTATTTGCATATAAATATCTTAAAAGTGTGTAGACACAACCACCGTGCAATGATAAAAATCCATTCAATCCATTTTTTTTTAATCCCCAAAGAAAACCAAACGGTCTCAATTATCAAGCCATTTTGATTTTGACGTCATACTGCTCAGGCCCCGCCCAAAACCACTGACGGACAGTCCCGTATTAGCACATTTTTGCCCTCAGCCAGTTGTACGCTGTCTGCCAATTTCTCCGTGCTTGAGCAGCTGTAGCGATAACAGTGTTTCGTAAGCAATGCAGGTGTTTTGTAGTTTTGTTTTTGATGGTAATGTGTCACCGAATACACAAAGAAAAAACAGAAGAGAGGGGCGGGGTGTGCAGTAGCTCATTATCATTTAAAGAGACATGCACCAAAATGGGTTGCTGTGAACAGAGCTGTTTTAGACAAGGTAAAAAGAGTGTTGTTTTACATAACTAATAGGGAATTTTAACCAAATTGCATTGCAGACATTTCATTAAGACCATAAAGATCACCAACTTGTGGAAAATGGCCATCCGGTGTCCCCTTTAAAGGAGAACTCCACTTCCAGAACAACAATTTACAAATAATTTACTCACCCCCTTGTCATCCAAGATGTTCATGTCTTTTTGTCTTCAGTTGTGAAGAAATTATGGTTTTTGAGGAAAGCATTTCAGGATTTTTCTCCATATAATGGACTTCATTGGTGCCCTGATTTTGAACTTCCAAAATGTAGTTTAAATGCAGCTTCAAGGGGCTCTAAATGATCCCAGCTGAGGAAGAAGGGTCTTATCTAGCAAAACGATCTGTCATTTTTTTCGGAAAATAAAAAATTGTATACTTTTTAAGCTCAAAAGCTTGTGTAGCACTAGCCCTGGGATGCGCGTCCACGACACTACGTACTATTGAATCATGTTGAAAGGTCATGTGGAACTACAGACCCAGTGTTTACAAAGCGAACACGCAAAGACTAAGGAAGTGCAAGTAAGTCAAAGGCTGTTTACAAACAAAAAGGTACAACGATGTTGGACGATTCTGAAGTTGTAGGAGAAAATAAGATGGAGTTTTTCACTGTAAGAACCTGTGCTGCACAAGCTTTTGTGCTTAAAAAGTATACAAATTTTTATTTTTCGAAAAAAAAATGACCGATAGTTTCGCTAGATAAGACCCTTCTTCTTTGGCTGGGATCGTTTAGAGCCCCTTGAAGCTGCATTTAAACTGCATTTTAGAAGTTCAAAATCGGGGCACCAATGAAGTCCATTATATGGATAAAAATCCTGAAATGCTTTCTTCAAAAACCATAATTTCTTCACGACTGAAGACCAAAAGACATGAACATCTTGGATGTCAAGGGGGTGAGTAAATTATTTGTAAATTGTTGTTCTGAAAGTGGAGTTCTCTGTTGCTTTCATTATGGTTATTGAAGTCAACTCAAACTGTACTTAAATATTTTGCAAATTACAGAAGTACGTGAGATAATCATTAAGCTATCAGCCACAATGTCACAGTAATAGAAACCAGTGCAGAAAAGACCCTGGTTAATATTGAAAAGATACCTTTTATTGCATGTAACCCCATCGCATTGCATCTGGTTTGGTTACTTGGTCACTTTTTTTTTTTTTTTTTTTAATATTGAAATATTGATCTAATTTGAAATTATTTTAGTATGTGAGAAGAAAGAGACTGTGGAGTGCCACTGTGTTTATACTGTTTGACTGCAGGATGCTTTGTCTCACCAATCAGAATCAAGTATGTGTAATAAATTTGATTACACTGTGGGGATGCTTAGACGAAACAGAAGAAAAGAATAAAAAGCTTTTTAATGGAATATTGGATAAAGATCTGTTTAAAGATGTCTTTTGAAGTGTGATGTTAAGACCGTGTTCTGTGTGAAGGCCATCCAGGTTTTCACTGAAGGGTTTTAAATGAGAGGTGTCATAAAAAAGAGTTGCGTTCTGTGTAAACAAGCTGAACACAACACAATGTGCAAAAATCAATATGGGTTTAATGAAACCGAGCACCTATCTGAGGTGAAATTTAAACTTTTCCCTCCTGTGGACTGATGTTATGCTTGAGTGCCTAGGCTACGTCCAGCACTTCTTTGGTTTTGAGATGTAATCATTTGAATGGGCTTGAAGCCCATTTTGCAGCTCAAAACCTTTTTGTTTTTTCCCTTTTGGAAAAGTATGCATTTGCATACTTTCTTAACAGAGTCCCTTTATCAGGGCTCCGTGAGGGGTTACAGAAATAACTCATTCCATCATTAACCTATTAAAGAGCGAAAAGTGGCTGTGCTCCCAATTTTTCTCATTTGGTTAATAAAACAAAAGCTTTGGAAAGAATAATTGTTTTCAGTCGTTTAGGTTGGCAGGGGAATGTACGGAAATGTACGGCTTTTCCGCTCATTTCATTAACTTCTCAGAACAGAGCATAACTAATAAATCATTGACCGAATCGCTGGATTTTCTTAGATGCCTCCAACGTGCTTTCATTTCTACTTCACGTCTAAATAGACTGATTGTAGTGGAAAGAGGGTCATGGTTGAAATGCAGCTGGCTTGTTTGTGTTTAAGGTTCGCCGTTCCTGGCTGGCGAGGACTGTGTTCTGGGTGGGGTGATCGTTCTGAGGTGCTGCACATGTGGAGAAGCCCAGCGCTCTGAAGACATCCAGGCTCTGCTGGGTATGTGCCGCTCTGTCCTGCCTCAGCTTTAATCCAATTTATCTCACTTCTAGATGATTGGGTGTTCAAAAACATCAAAACAAAATGGAACAGAATGCAGGAATCTCAAGACAGGCTATAAAAAGTTAAATAATAATAGAAATATTAGAGAATAAGAATGTAAAGTTATGCATATGTACATATACACACAAGTTTGGGATCAGTTTAAGATTTTAAAATGTTTTTTAAAGAAATTTCTTTAATGCTCATCAAAGCTGCGTTTATTTGATCAAAGATACAGAAAAAATGTGATATTGTGAAATATTGTTATGATGTAAACTACGTTTTTTTTTATTTTAATATGCATTATTTTTTTTTTTTATTTAGTTAATTTTTTTTTTTTACTTTTTTTTCCAGGATTCTTTGAATAAAAAGTTAAAAAGAACAGCATTCATTTTAAATAGAAATCTTTTTTTAAAAACAATTTAGTAACCAAAATTAGGTCAGTAAATTTGTATTCTTTCTTTTTTGAAAGAAATTAATACTTTCATTCAGCAAGGATGTGTTAAATTGATAAATTGATAAAAAAAAAAAGTGTTTGTGATAGCAAACACTTAAAATATTGTTAAAAAAGATTAATATTTACTATTTTATTTATATATATATATATATATATATATATATATATATATATATTTATTTATTTATTTATATAATATATAGATGTGTGTGTGTGTGTTGTGTGTGTATATATATATATATATATATATATATATATATATATATATATATATATATAAACAAGTACACACACACACTACCGTTCAAAAGTTTGGGATCAGTAAGACTAAGTAATGTTTTTTTAAATATGCTCATCAGATTTTTTCAAATATTCTTATGCACATCAAAGCTGTATTTATTTGATCAAAAATACAGAAAAAAACAGTAATTTAAGTCAATTTAATTTAGTATAAAATAATGGTTTTTATTTGAATACACTTTAAAATATAATTTATTCCTGTGATTCAAAGCTGAATTTACATCAGCTGTTACTCCAGTCTTAAGTGTCACATGATCCTTCAGAAATCATTCTAATATGCTGATTTATTATTAGAATTATCGATCTTGGAAACATTAGTGCTGCCAAATATTTTTTTGGAACCTGTGATTCTTTTGTTCAGGATTCTCTGAATAACAAGTTAAAAAGAACAGCATTTATTCTTTTCTAACTGTGTAAATCTATACTATCACTTTTTTATTAATTTAACGCATCTTCGGTGAATAAAAGTATTAATTTCTTTCAAAAAAAAGAAGGGATAAAAATGTATTGACCCCAAACTTTTGTACAGTAGTGTATATTGTTAAATAAATGCTGTTCTTTTTAACCTTTTATTTAACAAAGAATCCTGAAAAAAGTATCACAGGTTCCAAAAAAATATTAAGCAGCACAACAGTTTTCAACACTGATAATCAGCATATTAGAATAATATTTGAAGGATCATGTGACACTCAAGACTGGAGCAATGACTTTAATTCAACTTTAATTACAGATATAAATTAAATTTTAATGTATATTAATATCGAAAAACATTACTGTTTTTTCTGTAATTTTCTGAGCAGAGCTCATTTGCATTTAAAGGAACAATCCATCAGAATGGGTTAATTTTTGCAGAGCTCATTTTGACAAGGTAAAAAGGGTGTTATTTTACAAAACCACTGAGAATTTTTAATCAAAGTATATTATAGACTTTTCATTAAGACCCTAAAGAATCATATCAACTTGTGGAAAATGGGCATCCGTTGACCCCTTTAAGATCAGTCAGTGCAGGTTTCTTTCGGTTGAAACAACTCAACCAGCCTTGTCTGTGAAAACGGGGGATAGTGTCTTAAAAAACTCTATTTCTTTTTTCTTTTTTTTTCTTCACATTAGTAATGTAGTATCTAAATGAATATATATAGTTTTTTTTATTATTATTGACAAAAATGAGGACAAAAATATAGTTATGTAGGAACATCTGGGTCACTGAAGATTCCCTGAAAGCCATTCGTAATGTTGTTGTTTACCCCCCCTTTTCTTTCTCCTAATGCCTCCCTCACATTCTTGTCTAAAGATGCTGACTATTTTTCCAGGCGACTTTGTTTAAACATTCAGGAATAAACATGGCAGCTCCCTGCATTCACAAATAGCAGAATAAACAGGTCTCAAAGTGTGGTCTGGCCTCAGAGAATAAAGGCATTGTTATGATTACGGCCAATACTCAATGGAAGAACACATTTGAGACCGAGATGAAATGTGCTTTTCAGTATAAATCTATGTCTGTTGTAATGATCAGCTGTTCAATCTTGACCTCGATTTGCAGGCCAACTCAGAAGGCTAATTCGCCATGAGTTCC
Organism: Cirrhinus mrigala; assembly: GCA_036247105.1. Lineage (NCBI taxonomy): Eukaryota > Metazoa > Chordata > Actinopteri > Cypriniformes > Cyprinidae > Cirrhinus > Cirrhinus mrigala. Next base: position 25,532,016 of record CM070019.1, read on the forward strand.
CTTTGGAATTTCGAAGAGATTTTTAGAATGGCGTTTGAAAAATCGGTTTGAATTTTCTGAAGGTGTTCTAATTCCGTTTCAGGTTTATAGAAAGTGTAATATTCTAAGGATGTTAATAGCTGTATCTCACAGTTATTGTGTCTTTCTTTAATTCACAGTGGAGTTTCTATGGACCCATACTACGGAGAGCATGTGTGTGGGATATATGTCTGCCCAGGACAGTAAACCCAGGGTAAGAAGTTCCTACATCATTAGAAGCTCTTTGTCGCTACACTCTTGACAATGCACAATGCATTTCTGGTATACAAATGGCAGCAGGTACTCCTAAAATGAAGCTGTTCAAAATGAGCCGAATTGTGACAGGTCTTTCTTCCGACTACTCTGAGGAAACCTTGCAGCAGAAAGACACCAACTCATTCCTGTATCATTCCAGAAACATTCCGCTCGTTCCTGCATGCATTGTGCTGCTGCATATGTGTGTGTGTCTGATGAGATGAAAGCCCAGAGCTGATTGGCAGCTCAGCGAGATAGAACATAGTCTGCGGCTCTCGGAGTGTGTGCCATTTTAACCGTTTCTATTCACGCTAGTAGCTCAGAGCGCGTCTGGAAGTGTGCATTGACCCGTTTTAGAATAGTCTTTTGTTGGGTTTGCGCTCTGAACAGGGGCTCTAGTCAGTTCTTGCAGGAGCCAGTGTATGCTTTATCCGGTCTATTGTCAGCGCAGGCAGGCTGGAAGCAGAAGCTGTCTGTTGCTTCAAGCTCTTTGGCTTTCGTGCCTGGCATTGATGAATCTCTTACACTAACAAGCCTTTTCAGCTCCAGAACTTCTCAACCTGTTCTGTTTGTATATTTGTTTACACAGTTGCAATTGAATTTAATTGAATTTAATTGAAATTAATTAAATTTTTTTGTATTTTATTTTATTTTTAATCCATAAATTAAAAAAAAAATTGCTTGAATTTGACTTTTTGGAATTTAAGGCCTTGAAAACCCTTGAAAATAGTAATATTCCTGAAGAGGCAACAAGCAATTTGGCTGTCCACACCAGACGCGTCACAACAGAATTACTCAAATATCTCAGCCAGAAGAACAGCGCAGAAGTGCACTGCACTCCCAACTAAATGGACAAGTTTAAAATCTAATTTATAAATGTTAAACCTTTTCAGCATTATTAAACCTACATAATGAGTGACTGATACCATCTTGTTGGTTCGCATTGAGTTCACAGTTGATTAAAATTTTTTAATTACATGATCTTTCGATAAATTAATCTAATTAATCGCAAAATAAATTTGACAACGAAAATACCCACAAAAGATTATTTAAAGCTATTTTTGTGTTAATGACAAAGTATCAAGTAGACCATTACAAATTGTAGCTTTAGCAAAAAATATTGTATTTGATTCCAAATAAAATTTATTACACATAAACATTTAGGCTGCAATGGCCTAACATAAACTATGAAACGTAAAAGAAGATAATTTGAGAAACATCTCTGTATTTTTATGTTCATACGAAGAAAGTCATTGGTAACCAAAACAGCTTTGTTACTGTGAGGGACCGAGAAGTCAAGAAAAAGGAACATCAGTTTTTAACAAAAAATACAGGTCTTTATTTAAACCCAAGTCACTCAAAAAAATTACACTCCAACTTGTTGCAACAAAACAAAGGGGGAAAAAAAGAGGAAAAAAAACAGCAACAAAAAAATAAGATCAAACAACAAGCTGACAGACTATAACTGACTAACCAAATGAACAAAGCAAACAGCTTATAAAGGAAAAGATTGGCCCATTACAACACAAAAAGGGGAAAACAAATACACATTATATTAAACACCTAAAACTAAATGAATAAAAACAAAAATCAAACAATAACATTTTAAACTAACTTTAAAGAAAAATAAATCTAACCAAGATCCATAAATCACATAACTAAACAAATCAAATTAATAAAAGTCTCCATTTTCCCAGCTCCCCCGTGCCAGCTCAACAAATGGAATGTCCGAGCGGAACCAACAACGCTTAAATTCTTTGTTCCTGCCCGGACTCAAATTTCCATCACCAGGGATGCCATTTCTGACAGTCTCGTCCGCAGCTAAACACCATTTCTTACCGGTAAACTTCAACTCAAATAGAAACGGGTATAAATAACAAAAACAGCGCAACCCATTTGTGTGCACTTCAAATGAACAGTGATGTAAGGATGCTATAAAGACATGCAAACCCCAAAAAAAAAAAATAAAGAACTACTGATTGATTTGTGTGGTTACGATAAACTACTAATTACTTTTGGAGATTAGAAATTACTAAATTCATGTGAAATATATGCGTATGCGTGTGATATATTGTCATATGTAATGTATATAAATATGAGAGAAAACACACAGGGGCTTTTTTTTTTTTTTTGCACTAATATCTTGAAATTTAGGGCATAACTTCATTTATGGAGTTGTTGCCCTGCATCATATTTGTCTACAGTATGGACTGTAAGATGACATACAGGTCTGGGGGTGGGGCCAGTGAGTTAACTGCATTAAAATATTTTAATTGCATAATTTTTTCCAAAACTAATTAAGTTAATGTGTTAAATTGTCAGCCCTAATTTAAATGTATTTTCAAGGTCTGAGGTAAATTATCTATTATTGATTTCAGTATAGCTATAAATGTCACACAATATGATTTCCACACTCACATTAGACACATTTAACATATATAAAGCACATAATCAGTACCTGAGATTAAAATTGTCATAGTTTGTATGTTGTGCGATATCACAGAAATCGAAACCGTTTCAAAAATAGAAATTTTGATTTTGATAGGAGAAAAACTCCAATTTACATGGATAAGATACCTTTTATCACGTCACGGGTTCGCATTAAGTGTTTAATTTTTTTAATATGCACGTGTCTTTTAGCGCAAAAAATCGCGCAATTAAAAAAAAAAAAAACATACTTTTTTTTTTTTTAATATTTCAGTTAATGTCATAAAACTGACGAGCTAAGCCAGTAGTAGTACTGGCAGTGTCATGTAAACATGGCTGAAGACGCAAAAAGAGGAACAGATGAACCAAATCATTTGAGTGAGTCATTTAGGTTGGAACTGCTCTGATTGATTCAAACTCATGGCTTCAGATCGTGAATCATTTGATTTAGATCAGGACTTCTGAACGGTTTCACAAATCTTTTTTTTTTTTTTTAAACACTAGTAAACATCAAACCACAAGTGAAATCTCTGATTGAAGTCCTTGAAAATCAAAAAAGTAGTGCTTGAAAAGTCCTTGAAAGTCCTGGAATTTTATTTTACAGTATCTGTACGAACCTTGTTGTAAGATGTTCATCTAATCCAAGACCTTCGGTCAAGTTAAACTTTGTACAGCATAAAATTATTGCTATGTATACAGGATATTTGTAGCCATGAAACTGTGTACATTTAGGACACGGATGAGCCTCTGTGTTTGGTGCACTGACAAACATGTTATCCAATAAATAGCCTGGAATGTGGATTACGTGTTTTTTTTCTACTAGAGCAATGGGATGGCAAGATTTCAAACCTTCCAGCTCAATTCCCAAATCCACACAGATCATTGCTGTTGGAGAACAACTAGCCTTCTCATGTCTTCTCTGCTTCCAGCTCTGGTTGTTGACTAATCGTTGTCACTGCTCGCTTTTCTATTTTTCCATTTAGCCTCTTGAAATGAGGGATGGCACAGTTGTGGTTGAGAACAGAATAGTATGTAAAAAACCACAGCTGAAGCATGGTCATTGTCATAGATCTGTTTTACACTGCGGCCCCACTTCTGGTTTGAACATTCTGGTTTTCAGCTCTTTAACACATCATACACACATTTTTTTTAACAAGGCAATTAAGAAAGAATTTTAATGGCATATTTTTGGTCATCCAAACAAAGCCGTTTTCTGGTTCTATCCAACTGCTTAGATTTTTGGCTGAGTCTTGATGTCCATCTCAGTCAGTGAATCTCTGGTTTGCCACACAGAATTGAGTCTAATCTCCAGGTTGCGTTAAGACTTCGTAATTATTTCCAGCAGTGGTAATCCCAACCACATGTGAACCATTCCAGATAAAACACCATCAAGTAGATTGAAAAGTGTTCAACTTCAAAACACTGTTGTCATTTATAAGAAGAATCAGTGTGATTGGAGGTGAATTTACATTTCCTCTTATAAGGTGTTAAACTGACAATACAATAATCCATCATCATCTTTTATGTAGCATGAACTCAATACGATTTCAGTAGGATTTAATATTTGTTTATTTTGAATGTGTGTCCCTATTACTTTTTTAAGCCACTGGGAATTATTTTTTGACTTAAAAAAAAAAAAAAAGGCAGGGAGGGGGTTGTTGTGGTTTAGACATAGACTTCTATTGAATCGGAGACCTGAGACATATAGGTGAGAACCACAATATAATGGAGACTTGGGCCAATAAGCAGCCACCCAGAACACCCTGGTAACCACATAGTATAGCGCTAAAACCACTCGGAACACATTAGCAACTTCCTGTCACAAACACCCCTAGTATTGCGGTGGAGAGTTTACAAGTTTACTTAAGAGGTTTTCTAGAGGAATACATGAATGTTTTGAGCGTTCAGAATGTGAGTGTATCAGATAAACTTATTTCACTAAAAGTTAAAGTGCCCATATTATGCCATGGTTCCTAATATTCTTTTGGGAGTCTCCTACGATAGCTTTACATGCATGCAAGATCAAACAATGCTTTTGTTTTCTCAAAATATGCATTTTATGTCAGGTCATTTTCCAGCAATTCGTTCGAAGTTCAAAGATTCAGTGTCTCTAAACCTCTATTTTCTGTGAGCCTACTCTGCTCTGATTGGTCAGATGGCCCAGTCTGTTGTGATTGGTCTACTGCATACAGCCCATTATCGTAATTCCATTTTGAACGCTCAAAAAACATCAATTATTTATCATGCTTACAGGTTGTGATTCAGTGGAGCCAGCTGGTCCAATTAAATTGGTCCTGAGCTCTTTCAAGAGCAAGCGTTTTGTGAATCTCGTATTGAACTCCCTGAGATTACAGAAGCAGTGGTCAGTAAAATGCTGTGTTTGAGGGCGGGTCAAAGTTAAACGTGGCTAGCCAACGTAGGACATAGGCGAGAATTATGCAAAAGTTTTAGGCCGTGTAGCCATTACGGAAGCGGGATTCAAATTACTAATGACATGTTTTGGCTGTTCGGAGTCGATTCTTTCTTTTGGGAGACAATAACTTTATTTATTGTGCACTTTCAGCTTTACATTCACATACAGCTACAGTACACACTGCATGAAAGGCAATTTTCAAAATGGCGTAATGGGGGCACTTTAAAGAATGCCAATGCAAAAACTGCAGAACTCTACAATCCAGAATATTTGGGCCTTGTAATCATGCAGTGTAATAAAGGAAAGCTTGTGTTTGTGTGTGCAAACAATATTGGAACAGTTGGGTAGCAAGTGTGGGAAAAAATGCTGTGCTACGAATCCCCCTGTATCCTAGTTCCCCTAATCCTTTTTTAATGCATTTCATTCTCCAAGTGTGTATGTGAATGTTTATCATTACATGGGTATGTTTGTGATCAGCAGAAACTTTACAAAGTTTTTTAGTTTTCTATTTCCACTCATATAGATTTTGGGGCTTTGGGGTTTTTTAAGCTTTATTTGATAGGACAGTTGAGTTGAGTCAGGAAGACTGGAGACTAGCCAAAGTACTGTTACACTATATGTCAGAGCACTGCCCACAAGACTATTGCTCCTCCAAGCAGGGGTGGACAATATAACGATGGAAATTTGTCAGCCGTTAGGACTTTTGGACTATCGTCCTTATCACGGTTACATGCTCACGTGACGTTGCTGTGCTACGTGGTCATGAACACTTACCGTTTGCAGGCATTTTTAAGCATGAGGTTTTAAAACAAGCAATTTTAAGCCGTTGAAATGCAATCAGCAGTGAAAGAGGTCACGCTGTCAGAGAGGTGCGCATACATGAAGACTGTGCTCATAAAGCGCAACTTATTTTTGCTGCTTTATAGGCCATGAACAGTTAAATACACACACTTCTATGTATCAAAATGCGCATTTTTGCTAGTATAGGTGTAAACACAGTAATTTAGGTCTTAAAATGAAACAACTGAAATCAAACGGAGAAAGAAAACAAACGTGTGACAGTATATTGGATCCGGGCAGCTATTAAAGTCACAGCAGTCTGTCATTCATGTTATTTAAACAACAAAAGAGAGAAAATCTCTCACTGGTCTTGACTGAATCACTTTTTGTAACTTTAATAAGAAATGTATTTGATTTACACAGTGAAGAAAATGCAGTGTTTCTGTGCATTTAATTATACAATGTATGTAGCATTTCTTACTTATTCTACTGTAGTAGTTTTTTTTTAGTCCTGTTGATTATATTATCACTTAGAAATTAAGTTATAATATTTTATAGCCTATATTGTGCATGCAAATCGCCCAGATTGGGAGTACCGGGAGAAGTTCCCAGGCCACCGGAATTTATTTGAATATTGTTGAGACCGAGCAGCTGCAGGAAAAAATAAAATAAAATAAATAAATAAATAAAATTACTGTAATCGGAAAGACGATTGACTCACATGACGCTTAAACTGAAGCAAATACAGTGATCTGTCATGCCACATTAAAGAGCGTGAAAAACACAATATTGTAATAGACATATTGTTTGTATTTCACTATAAAACTGACAGATTTTAAAAGCTGAGACTGGGAATTTCTCCCAGTGCTCCCAATCTGGACAATTTGAATGCGCAGCAGGCTAGAATATACTCTCAAAATATTTTGACTTGAATCTCGTAATTACTACAAATTAATTCTCATAATTTTGACTTTATTCTCAAAACATTTCGACTTTATTCTCAAAATAATTACTTTATTTTCGTAGTATTTCGACTTTATTCTTGTAGTATTTTTGACTTTATTCTTGTAATTTTGACTTTATTCTCAAAATATTATGACTTTAATCTCATAATCTTTTTTTTTTTTTTTTAACGTGGCACTAAAACGGCATCATAAGTTTGTGATATTGACACTGGTGATAAGAATTATGAAATTTCTATGCTATCAAAAAGACCTTATTTAAAGCAAAAATCACTATACAGTAAAATATATCATTACCGTGAAACAAAATTATTCATATCGTTATATAAGATTTTTGGTCTTATCGCCCACACGTACTGTCAGGCTTTTTGAAATCATATTCTAGAAAACAATGTTTCATTTGGGGTTGTTGTTATCTGGTGTACACTTGATTGTTGGAAATAAATAATTTACCAACTTCAAAGATTTGTTCAACTGACCATATTTATTTATTTATTTTTAGGATCTCTATGAAATCCTTTTTTTTTTCCCTCTTTTTTTTTTAATCTTTCTGAAATCCATTTTTCCCCCCGTTTTTTTTTTTTTCCTTGATTTGTGCATCCAAAATTTCCCAAATTATGTAACATTATGCTGTAAACTCCATTTTTATTACTGGATTCCATGGTGTCTGTGTTTTCCGCATTGCAGAAATAAATTATTTTATTTTTTCTAGTGTATTTCACAGAGTAGATTTTGTGTGGTTTTTGTGGTATTCTATTATTTATTTGATTTAGTTCTGAGTTTTTGTCTTCTAACTTGCCAGTAATCTGCCTGAGCCTGTGCTGGGAAGTCACGCAGAGTGTGGGAGTGAGATATGGATCACTATAATATCTGACACACACGGATGTGCCGAGAGAGGTCACAGTTTTCCACTGACTTTTACCGTACGCGCGTCCTCCCGTCATGGACCAGTGTTAGCGACAGGTGGCCTGGGGCACTCTGGGATGATACCAGCTCTCTCATTCTCCTCACACATGGGCACGGATCTGTCTGCTTCTGGATCCCCCAGGGCCGCTTATCGTAGCCTGTCCGAGAACACGACCAGGGCGTGTGCCACAGACAGGCGGCAGCTGACTTTGATTGCAAAGAGGACACCTCACTCCCACCATCCAACAGCTGTGTGCTTTCCCGCCACACTCACTCTTGACCCTGTAAACACTGTGTTTCTCTCTCTGTTTGGCAGACTCATATATCCAGACTTCCTCCTGGGGCGGTGGCCGGACAGTCACTGGCAATCGAAGGTGGAGTTTGTCGACTCGGGACCGTGAGTGACTGACACGGTGTGAAATCATCCTCTATTTCTGCAGCAATATGCCAGCGCCGGGATCTTTATAGCAAGAGCTTGACGTTGTGTCACTGTAGGACACAATCATAAAGGGACAAAAAGGTTGCAATATGTCTTTTCTTCCGTCTTTTTCTTTCTTGCACAGATATAAACACATTTATTCATGATGATTCCCAATATTATTTATTCAGTTCTTTACAAAACCTACCGTACTACTTTTGCGCTCCGTTCACAGGCATGGTATAGACAGTGTCATCTGTTTTACTGTCACTTGAGAGGGGGGGGGACAGGGTTAGCAGGGTAATTTGCCTAAGGTGTCTGCTAAGAAAAGGACATGCCAAGTGCACTTCAGGACTAGTGTACTGCTCTGGTTTTAGTGGGCTTCCAAGAAACTCAGCTTCTAGTATGTCTGGACATGACTTGACGCTCCATTTCTATTCCTCTTTGAAACAATATGCACCGTCCTTATCATTGTAAATAAGCTAAGGGTTGTTGAAACAGGGTGGCCATTGATGTAAACGGCTTATTGTTTTTTTTGCTTACTTGACGTTTAATATTACTTTTACTATTATGTTTTTATATATAGCCAAGATGCTTGTTTTGTGCAAAAGTTCAGTTTAGTGACTCATAAAAAAAGTTCTGAGTGGAGATATGCTTGACGCGAGTCTGCAAATGCGTACACAAGGATAAAATCCTTTTTGAAATGACAAGAATTGCCTTTCATTTGACTTCTGTTAAAGCTATTTATAGCAGTTCAGTTGAAGAATTACATTTTTTCATTTACTCACTCTCAAAGCATTCCAAACCTGTACAACTTTCTTTCTTCAGTGGAGAGTATTTTGCTAAGAGTACCTTGGTCATTCTTTCCCATATAATAAGCATTAAACTATTAAAAAGTATGATAAAAAATGGTCCGTATGACTTGTGCGCTATGTTGTGAGTCTTCTAATCTCTTACTGAACTTGTGTAGAAGTCACATGATACTTTGGTGCTTTTATGTCCTTTTTATAGCTTGAAAAATTCAGTCCCCATTTATTGAAATTGCATGGAAAAGAGTGATCTTTCCATTCTTGTTTTTCATGCAAAAAGTTGTGCAGATTGGAATGACGCAAGGGTGAGTAATTTTAAGGTAAACTGTTTCTTTAAAGAGCGGGACTATTCTCAAATCTAATGATATGCACTGTTAAAATGAGTTGAATCGTGGTTGTTACACTTTCACCACAAAGTTGATGGCAGTAGGATCTCAGAAAGATCTTCTGATGAGACTAGATGCACACGCACTTTTGCCCAGCGTCTTACTAAATAAGTGCACTACTTTGACTAACTGCACTGCTCGTGAGTGTACTAAGAACATGGCGCATGTTGCGTAATCCAAGTATGCATTTCTTTTGCGTACTGCGAGTTCACTTGACCTTGTTTGAAAGCTGCATCGTGCACTTATGTGGTTTAGCTGTATTAACAGGTGAACAGCTTTGTGTGTTTTCTAATGCCATGTGTAGTGCTCAGGAGATGAGACCCCAAAAAAAGCAAGTTAAAAAATGACTGTTAGTCCATCTTTGAAAATGCAAAATATATTTTAGGTCTGTATTTTATAATGGCAGAAAAATGAGAGGATCTTTAAAAATGTATTTATAAATTACACTGAATCAACTATGTTGAAGGTTATTACATTGATGAGGGTTGTTCTGCAGTTCTGCAGTTTAGATTATTCTTTAGTTAAAACTCTTGCAGTACTATAGAAATGTAAGATATATATATATATATGCTTATTTTAGTTTTACATGACCCTGCATTTATGAAATGTCTGTAAACGTTTCCAACAGCAGATTGTACTAACCTCTTGCTATTGTAATGCTCAATAAAACTGAGAAATTGTGTGCAGTTGTAAGTTCTGTTTGATTTATTCATTCGCTGACTGTCTCTCTACCTCCTTTGACTAATTAGATATAGAACTTGTACACAAAGGAATGAATAGTATTAATATTTTAACAATAAAGTACAATCCCATAAATGATGGCTCCAGTCATATCAGTGGCATAAAGTAGAATGGGTCACTCTGTTAATGTGGCTGTCTGTATATCCAACATTTTCTTGCAATTGAAATAAATAAACAATAAATAAATAAATAAATAAACTTTAACTCTGAAATTTTGTGTGAGTGTCAGCTTTTGGTAAAATCGTGTTAATATAATTGGCTTATCAGCAGAGAACCTAATATGTGACCATAGACCACAAAACCAGTCATAAGGGTCAATTTTACGAAATTTCAAATCGAGATTTGAAAGCTGAATAAATAAGCTTTCCACTGATGCATTGTTTGTTAGGATAGGACAATATTTGGCCAAGATACAACCTTTGAATATATGGAATCTGAGGGTTTTGATATATTTACAGTAGGAATTTTACAAAATATCTTCATGGAACATGATCTTTATTTAATTACCTAATGATTTTTGGCATAAAACAAAAAATCAATAATTTTGACCCATACAATGTGTTTTTGGTTATTGCTACAAATATACCCCAGCGACTTCAGACTGGTTTTGTGGTCCAGGGTCACGTATGGTTGTATTGATTATGAACACTAACAATCAATTAGTAGACATACATTTAAGATTTTCTTGGGAAAACAGGTCAAAATAGATGATTTGTCGAGCACTACAGATTTTTGTCCAATCAAATGTTCTCTAAAATGACAATGTCCCACCCTCCAACACCACCTGCTGCAGAGTAGCAAATAGAAAATCACGATCCACGACTGTGATGTAACTAAACCCTGTTCATTAGTACCTCTGTAAGTCCTGCCCAAACTTCCTGTTTCAATAGGAACTACAGCAACACAGGTAAGAAACTGTGTTTGCTTTACAATGCTCTTTGTGTGCACTAAAAGTGAACTGAGTGGAAAAAACTGAATTATCTGTGCATTCAACACTGTTCCTGGCATTAAAAGTGTGCTAAAAGTGAACTGCGTGGGAAAAATACTGAATTATCTGTGCATTCACACTGTTCCTAGCATTTGGTTTGGATGCTCAACCATTTGAATGCTTACTGTGTTAGTACCTCTGTATGTCCCACCCAAACTTCCTGTTTCAATAGGAAATACATCAACACAGGTAAGAACTGTGGTTGCTTTACAGTGCTCTTTAAGTGCACTAAAAGTTAACTGAGTGGGGAAAAAACTAAATTATCTGTGCATTCACACTGTTCTTGACATTTAGAAGTGAACACAGATCTCTTGTTCCACTTTCCATTAACTGTGGTTTGGATGCTGAATCATCTGAATGCTTCCTGTGTTAGAGATTGTGTCATTTATTCTTTGGCCTTGTTGAAATTTACAGTTTACAGTTTGTTGTTTTGTCTTTATCTGGATGGCCTTCTGTTTTCACTCTTTTATTTAGTCTCCATGTCTCATGAGCGCTTGTATTCCAGACAAAAACACTGCTCTATTTGTAGCGTCATATTTGTTTTTGAGGCTCTAACAGACAGCAGAATTTCTATCCTTGTCTTCCCCCAGCCTTTTCTACTCCCCGCATATCTTATAATCTTAACTGTGGGCTGCCGAAGATTTACAGTCTAGAAATAAATTACACACTCGACAATAACCCAGAGGTGAAAATAGAAGCTCTCCAGAGAATCTGGAGAAATGAAAAAACTCACAAATGTTTGTTTGATGTCAAATCGCGGATTGATGGTGTTTTTTAGCCAGTGTTTGGACGGTTTGGATTAATAGAGCTTTCCTAAGATCTATAAGTAACAAGCCTGTGGCTGTTCCATATGTTGTCCTGAAATTTGTCCTATGGGGTGTCTGTGGATTTATAGGCATCCTATTGTGTTTGTGGTCAGTGCCACATTGACGTTTGGTTTTTTGTTTCAACGCCATTAAGAGTGATACATTTTATTTTTATTGTATAGATGACACAGACAGAATCCTTTGTACCGTTTCCAATAATGACAATAATTATACTTCTGTATAGAGCGTTTGGTACAACATTGGCGCCTTTTACAAAACTATTGTAGGATGAGGGAAATCCGTTTGCGTAATTGCAAGATGCTCAAGACGGCGTCGGTGAGCTTCGGTGACGCAAGTCTTGGCATGCTTACTTCCGGTCTTTGCGAAGATCGCATTTACTGTAAGTGGAAACTTAAATACGAAACTTGGTTAAATAGATATAATTATTGTTTTTCCTTATTAAATAGCGAATAGTGGAATATCAAAGACAAGAGAAAACATCTTCACTACATTACACTACATTATTGCGTACCTCTGTGTGGTAAATCATCAAGGCGGAGATTGCATCTTTCTTTCTTCTGCTGATTACGAGGTTCGGCGTCAGTGTTTATATCAGTCAAAATCCACAGGGAACCGCCTGTCAATCAAGTATGCAAATGCAGACTGAGCACAGCAATCATGGAGTCCCTTTGTACATACCACGCATTCCTTCGGCTCGGTATCAAACTCAGATATACTGTATGTAGATTTATACTGTTTTATTTATGGAAACACTAACATTTCTATCTAATGTTTTCAGTAAAATCTCTTCAAAACGACAACGCACAATTTGACAAGATATAGAAAAGTGTATATTTGACGTGCTTTTTTTCTGAATTACATTTTTTACAATAAAAAGAACACAATATTACACAATTTATGTTATTAGAAAAATACTGTATACATGAAAAGAAGTAGGCTCTTTGCAAACTTTTTCACATTTTTTAAATGAGAACTTTTCTTGCAACTAATGTTAAAAAATGTAGATGTTATATCCTGTTGCTCTTGTTGCTTTTGAAAAAATTAAATTAATTGCATTTTAAAAATTAAAAATGCTCTCATTGGAAATATCAACAAAACAAATTAAAAAAAAATTGGAATGGATGAAAACAAACTACTTGTGTTTTTACGAACTCTTTTTGAACTGTTTAGTATTCAGTAGTATCTAGAAGTTTTTTCCTTTTAAATAATATTGAATACCATTTAGGATTAATAGAATATTATTAAAGACACAAATGAAAAACAGTATATTGCGGGTGAAAAACTGGAAACAAATCAACTCCATTTTCTCTTTTAAGAAAGGTATAATAGATATATTAATTTGTAAATGTGAATTGTATATACAGCTTTTAAAACAAACTGTACTCTTTTATGAGGGCGTTTTGATAAAAATAAGTAATATCACTCAACAACTCAAGAATGGTAGATGAAGTCAATTACTGCTCTTGAATACGTCCTCCACCTGTTGCTCGAGCACAAACACATTACAAAATAATAGTTCACTTTGAACACTTTGCTCAAGCATATTACCTATGTCACTTTCCATTTCCATCCTCCAGTTCAGTGGCACTTTTATGCCGTGCACGGCGTAATGTTATTTGTGAGGTTGTGGCAGTGGGGTTGCAGAGGGCCCCTTTGGCTTTGAAAAGAGATACTTGGTCTTTAAGAGGTGGCAGGGCACAGAAGTGAGTGCCCCTCAACATTCAAGGTGTATCCAATGCCTCGCGCTCAGCGAGACCTAAAACGCAAAACAGACGGCAATGCGAGCAAAGATCAAAGCGTGCGGCCTTGGCCCCGCTCGGCCTGCTGTCCACACATGCTGAGCTCTCCTGTCAGACTGAATCGCTGCCATGTGGCCTGTGTCTTTCTGCACACACAATAGGTAGCTACTGCTCACAGTCACCAAAAACCCTTTATTGCACCGTAACTGAAGAGTGTGTACAGAGACACAGTCACGTACACAGAGCCTCACAGGTCGTCTTCCCCTGCTCATGTCACACAAGGACATTCTGTGCTGGAAATAGCAAGCAGACGCCCCTTCAGTGCAGAATAGAAGTAAAGGGAACTTTGCATAACTTTCCTCCCTGAGTGGTTTAGTATTTTGTCAATGTTTGATGGTGAAACAATGTCTTATTTCAGAGTAAACATGCACTAAAAAAAAATTGGTGGTGAAACAGTTTGCACTTAGAATTTGCCAGTAAATTACTAGTAAACTAGTACTATTATTATTATTATTTTATTTTATTTTTTTATTTTATATTATAAAATATTTTGCTATTTGGTTATATGACCTTCTTAGTGCAAAGAAAATATCCAAAGTACACAATAATAAAAAATTTATTTTAATACACATTATCAATTTGTGTCTGTAGGTTTCAGTTTCGCAACTTTTAATTTTCTGTCAGTCTTAGTACACAAGTGTAACTACAGAAGAGTCAAGTTTTAAATATGGAAAAATATCAAAACTCTTTGGTCATTTTTGAGCGAGATGCTAACGGTCTAATCACATTCAATGATCTATGCTAAGCTACGCTAAAAGTGCTACCGCCAGAACCGGAGATCGGCTGGATGGATTCAGAAATGGAAAACTCAACTGTTTAACTCTAGGGGAGTTGGAAAATGAGCCTATTTTCAAAAAAAAGTGGAGTGTTCCTTTAAGGAGTAATAAAAAGACATTCAAAATCCCCTGTGTAAAAACTTTTTATGTCAACAAAATGAGGCAAGCATTTTCAACGTGCCTTTATCCAATGTTCAGATTATAAATATATACAAATTAGTGCATATTTAATTAGATAATGTATCATTTCCATATTTAACCGTTTCAAAACCTTATAATGCAAAAAAAAAAAAATAAATAAATAATAATAATAATAATCAACTGGGGAAAGTAAAATGGTTAATTTTACCCTACATTCACCTGTAATGTCTTGTCTTGCCTTAACAGTGATATGAAAATAAAACTAAATATAGAGACCAAGCACAAAAGAGGCAAAATGAAGAGCTAAGCATGGCATTGAACATCAGACCAACTGCAACAATGAGTGATTAAAGCCATATTAGGATGATTTTAGCCAAAATTGCTGAAAAATCATAAAACCTGTAGTAATATGATAATATTAAATATTAATGGGTTATCACTTTTGACCAATAGGTGGCGCTGTTATCAAATTAATGTGGTGTGTTCTGTGTGATGTGACAATGCCACACACAAAGTTTGGTGTCAATATGTCAAAGCTTTGCAGAGATACAGCCTCAGATGCAGTTTGGCATTACTCCAGCAAATTCGTTGATGCTTTAAACGATAATCGTTTTATATATCAACATAAAATCCATACATTTTTTTTCCAGCATGGTCTGAAGATGATCCGAGTCAAGTTTGGTGAAAATCAGACCAACGGTCTAGGAGGAGTTTGAAAAAGTAGGTTTTCAGCGTAAATCTAAATGGCGGACAGGAAGTTTGGCCAATTTTGGCATAATTAGTATGTTCTTGGCATGATCCAAAGAATCTATGAAGACCAGTTTCATTACAATAGGGTACTGTAAGGTTATTATGACACACACCAAGTTTGGTCTCAATATGCCAAACCGTTGCGGAGATATAGCCACACATCCATTTTTGCATGCTCTTCGGCGAATTTGTTCACGTGTTATTCATGAATGGTTTGACTGATCAACTTGAATTCCATAATTTTTGCCAGCATGGCCTGAAGATGATCTAAGCCAAATTTGGTGAAAATCAGACAAACCGTCTAGGACGAGTTCGTAAAAAAGTAGGTTTTTTAAAGTATTAGAAATAGCAAAAAAACTTGACCTTACGAATTTTAAACTTTGGTGTCCGTTTGACTCGGCATGAGCGAAGGATTCAGATGAAAAATTACCAGCCTTATGGTTCAAAAGCTAGTAGCATAAACATGAGTGAGAATTTGGACAAGTGGTGGCACTAGAGACTTTGCATTAGAGACTCTAAACTTGCGGTGGTTAATGTTAAGACTGAACTCTATCAGTTTGCCAAATTTCATACATTTCCCGCAAGCGGCTCTTTGGGTGCCATAGCCTTATTAACACCTTTGGTGCTTGGCCCCTAATAATATATTGACTTCAAAAGCAACTTTTTATTTGTCTATGACAAATAAAAGTTCTGAAATGTCTTTTGTGTTTTCTATTTAATCATTTTTTCAACAAATATTGATGTATCTGATTAAATGTGTTTTTTAACCTAATGTTTACTGACTTTTTACTGACAGCACAGGTACAGAATTCAGAAACCGGTTTAAATTCAAATTAAATTTAAAGCTGCAAAATATACTTTTTCCCTCTGCATATTCCTATCCTGTTATCTGCAAGGCTGCACACTTGTGAGGTGAAAGGCTAAGGTCACGGCTAAGGTCATAAGGTCATGTGTGCATTTTCAGGCGTTCTTATATGGACGAACCCCTTGCAAGGGTTAATCTGAGCCCCAGAGCCCTTTGAGGTGTTTGTCAGCTACTTGACCTGTTTGTTCAGCTGCGTGCCCCTCATTCCCGACCCCTCCTCCATTTTTTGCGCACCCTGTGCCAACAAGCCGTCTCTAGGTCAGGCATCGGGCCAGGTAATACGCCGTTCCCTGCAGCATTCTCCCTGTGAGCCCAGGCATTCGAGCTAGTCTTCGCCAAACAGCGACCTGGCAGTCCAGGTCAGCTATTCCAGGTTCCACGCAGCACAGGCTGCCTTCTAATTAAGCCCGCCAAGCAGCCGTGGCCCTTGCGGCATTGCGGGCCAGACACTTCCTGAAATGTGCTACACCACCCATAAAGTGCCAGCGCTGGGAGAAAGAGTGCAAAAGCAAATTGGATTTGCTCTAAAAACAGCCTCGCTTAAAACCACCACTCTACACCTCTCACCAGAGGAGGGCGAATAATATGAGAAGAGGGTGGTCATCTGCACTGTGGGATTTCTGATATAAAAGCCAAATAGTGGTTCTGCATCATTGCAAAATGTTTTGAGTATGAGCTGTTTGGTGTTTTTACTCCTTCTCTGCAGCTGTAGAATGATCTAACCATTACTTTTGGCTTTCGAGCTTTAAAAATGACGCAGACGCATAAACAAAATATTTCAAATAAAAATATCATAAGAGAAACCATACAATGGCTATATTTTCTGTAGTCTCTATGTACAGTTTTCCAGCTGTTAACAGTTGTGACCAGTTCATTGAAAAATCAATCTAATTTTTGACCAAATCACAAATTCATCCACATCTTGAATGTCCTGAAGGTTAGTTAGTTTTCAGCCAATTTGCATGTTTGTGTGATCTACTCCTTTAATCTACACTTGTTTGAAGTTATATTTTCAATGTTTCTTGAAGAAGTCTCTTCTGCTCACCAAGTCTGCATTTATTTGATCCAAAGTACAGCAAAAACAGTAACATTTTGACATATTTTTACTATTTAAAAGAACTGTTTTCTGTTTTAACATATATTAAAATATAATTTATTCCAGTGATTTTAAAGCTGAGTTTTTAGCATCTTTACTCCAGTCACGTTCCTTCAGAAATCATTCTATTCTTATTTGCTGCTTAAAAAACAATAATAATAATAGAAACAATAATAATAATAATAATAATTATTATATTATTATTATTATTATTATTATTTTGAAAACAGCAGAGTAGAATTTTTTTTTCCAGGTTTCTATAAGGAATAAAAAGTTCAGAAGAACAGCATTTATCTGAAAAAGAAATCTTTTGTAACATTATAAATGTCTTTGTCATCACTTTTGATTAGTTTAAAGCATCCTTTCTAAATTAAAGTATTTTTTCCCTAAATAAATAAATAAATAAATAAATAAATAAAATAAAAAATATACTGACTCCAAGCTTTTGAATGGCATATAAATAAAAAATAATAATAATATAATATATGGTTTATAATGTTACAAAAGATTTTTATTTCAGATAAATTCTGATCTTTGGATCTTTCTATTAATCAAAGAATCCTGGGAAAAGGAAAAAAAAAAATTCTCAACTGTTTTAAATATTGATACTACTACTACTACTATTAATAATAGTAATAATAAATGTTTCTTGAACAGAAAATCAGCATATTAGAATGATTTCTGAAGGATCATGTGACACTAAAGACTGGAGTAATTTAGCTTTCGATCACAGGCTATAGCTATAGCTTTTGACTGGTAGTATTTATTTTAATTTCTTGTGGAGTATTTCAAATTTTAGCCCTTGAAGTGTTTTGTTGTTCTTTGCAATTTTAAAATGATCTAATCATTATTGTTGGACACCAAAGTCAAACATACAGCAGTATGACATCATACTGCTCAGGCTCCGCCCACAACCACAGATGGACTGTCCCGTATTAGCATATTTCCACCCTTAGCCAATTGTACGCTGTCTGCTATTTTCTCCATGCTCGAGCCGCTGTAGCGACAATAATGTCTTTTAAACGATGCATGTGTTTTGTAGCTGGATGTAAAAGTGAAGAAAAGAGTCTTCAATGTGCCACCAGATACACAAAAAAAAAACAGAAGAGAGGTGGATTGAGCAGTAGCTCATTGTCATTTAAAGAGCCATGCACCGAAAAGGGTTGCTGTAAACAGAGTTTTTTTTTGACAAGGTAAAAAGGGTGTTGTTTTACACGACCATTGAGGAATTTTAGTCAAAGAATCATAACAACTTCTGGAAAATGAGCATCTGATGTCCCCTTTAAAGGTTTAAAATGACACCTAAAATTTGTAAGCTTAGTATTAAGTCTTAACACTGAAACTTCATTCAGTGTACAGCACCTGTGAAGGCTTCCTAACGGCTTATTATCCATAGCCGTTAGGAAGTCAGAAGCACAGCTGAGCTGTAAATAGAATTGGTGTAACTTCTCGGAGGACATGTGGATTGTGTGTGAGAGTGAGAGATAGAGTTGGTATGGGGCAGGATCTGCCACCGCTCTAACACAGGCCTGATGTTTTAAAATAAAGCAGGCTGTTGGCTTTGATGTCGAGGGGCCTCTGAAGCAGACGGTCTGATTTAATAAAGATCACTGCTGCTTATCCCACTCCATGCTGTAAGCTTAGCCTTCACTCCAAAGTGCTTTTATAAAGGTGAGATGGGAGAAGACCATGAGAATTCACTTGATACTAACAGCAGACGTACTTTGAAACCCTCTTGGTCCGTCTTTTGGAGCTCATGTGCTCAATGTCACCTGTTGTGGGCTTCTGTGATCAAGTCTGACCTGTTAGGGCTCTTATATACAATCATTTGGCTTACTGTGAACATGCATCAAAATTCAACCATATCTGCCAGGCACATAAAGCAGGGAGGTGATAGTTGTCCCAAAAATGAAAATTCTGTCATTACTCACCCTCACGTCGTTCCAAACCGGTAAGACCTTCGTTCATCTTTGGAACTCAAATTAAGATATTTTTTATGAAATCCGAGAGCTTTTGAACCTTGCATAGACAGCAATGTGACTGACACATTCAAGGCCCAGAAAGGTAGTAAGGACATCATTAGAATAGCTCATGTGACATCATTGGTTCAACTGTAATGTTAGGAAGTTTTGAGAATACTTTTTGTGCACTAAGACAGCTAAATGACTGACTTTATTCAACAATTTCTATTCTTCCGTCTTAGTCTTTGGCATTATGTCACTGTGCAGATCAAATATCCAGTGCAAAACAGTGAAAACATAATCTATACAAACATCTGAAAGGGATGTTCTGAGGTTTCAGTGTTGGCCCTAAGAATGTGGCCCTCTATTCATGTGATTGCATGATCATAGAGAAATTACTGAGGAATTTGAGAATATGAGCGAGCTTGCAAAAAAGAATTTGAGCCCCTTTTTAAAGGGGAGGGAGGAGTATTTCGCATCAGACATCAAAAGCGAAGCTTAGGCCTGTTTCTGGATGGAGCTAATAGGAGTCTTGTGGAATGGCTTAAAGTGTTTAATATCTGCGGACGGATCTTATTTGACTGTGATACAAGATGAAAGACTCTTTGACCTCTACAGATCCTATGGAATCCTCTCCTATGAATTTGAAGGTGACATCTGACTTTTTTCCGTGTTTAAGTGGTATAATCGGGTCCCCGGTGCATCTACCAGCCCAGAAAATGTGAAAAAGGACAACCCAGTAACTTTGTTTTGGAAAGCCTTTTTTTGTAAGCACGTGAAAAATGAGCGTGTCTGATTTTGCTCACACGATGACGTAGGAAGGTAATCTAATTATAATATTATCGCTTCTCAAAGGAGAAGTCCACTTCCAGAACAAAGATTTACAGATAATGTACTCACCCCTTGTCATCCAAGATGATCATGTCTTTCTTTCTTCAGTTGTAAAGAAATTGGTTTTTGAGGAAAACATTTCAGCATTTTTCTCCATAATGGACTGATATGGTACCCAGAGTTTGGACTTCCAAAATGCAGTTTAAATGCGGCTTCAAACGATCCCAAATGCAGTCGTAAACGATCCCAGCTGAGGAAAAAGGGTCTTATCTAGCAAAACGATCGGTTATTTTCATAAAAATAATACAATTTATATACTTTTTAATGTCAAATGCTCAACTTGTCTTACTCTGCCTGGACTGTTTTTGTTCCGGTTCATGACAGTTAGGAGTGTCGAAAAACTCCCAACTCATGTTCTCCCTCAACTTTGAAATCATTCTATATCGCTGTTTTACCTATTTTGTTAAAGGGGTCATTGGATGCCAAGTTCACTTTTTCATGTTGTTTGAACATTAATGTGTGTTGGCAGTGTATGTACAAATCTACCCTATAATGATAAAAATCCATGCAGTGGTTTTTAATTAATCTGTAAAAATAATATCCCCTTTTTCAAATCGAGCCGTTCTCAGATGCCTGTCGGTGTGGCGTCACACCGACAGAGGCCGCTCCCACAATAGTTGATTGACATGAGCGTCTTACCTTAGACCAGCTGTCACAGTCCAGTAACTTTCCATGTTTTGATGCCAGAGCAGGGATGTAAGTTAGACAAGAATATCTCCGATTGAGCGATTGAGGTGTTGTGTTGCTGGATGTAACAATGAACATAGTGGTCGTCATTTACTCCCGACATCTGAGCCGCTGAAGATGCAGTGGATTACGTTTGTTTGTGAATGGAATGCGCCTCCCGATCTACACATATCCGTCTATGTTCGCGCGAATCATTCATGATCCAGCTTCGCTTACAGCAGAAGTGAGTAGAAGCATTTTTTTGTGAATCTTTGCGATCGCCTTTCCTAATAACGTGGTAGTTAGGAAGTTTAGCGGCTAATGTAAACGAGATCGGCTTTCCACAGAGAGAAGAGAGGGGCGGGGTGAGCAGAGCTCATTTGCATTTAAAGGAACAACCCCTTAGAATGAGGTGATTTTTGCAGAGCTGATTTTGGCAAGGTAAAAAGGGTGTTATTTTACAAAACTACTGAGAATTTTTAATCAAAGTATATTAGAGACTTTTCATTAAGACCCTAAAGAATCATATCAACTTGTGGAAAATGGGCATCAGATGACCCCTTTAAGGGTCTTCTTCGCATGTTCACTTTGCAAAGACTAGGTCGTGACTTCTGCAGTGACGTAGGATGATTTTGAAATGATTTTTGAAGTTGAGGGAGAAAATAAGATTTTTTTTTCAACATACCCTAACTGTCTTGAACCAGAATACACAGAGTTCAGGCAGAGCAAGACAAGGTGAGCGTTTGTGATTAAAAAGTATTAAATTGTATTATTTATTTATTTTTTTTTTTATGAAAATAACCAATTGTTTCACTAGATAAGACCATTATTCCTCGGCTGGGATTGTTTAAAACCGCATTTGGGATCGTTTGAACTGCATTTTGGAAGTTCAAACTCAAGGCACCATAACAGTCCATTATATGGAGAAAAATGTTGAAATGTTTTCCTCAAAAAAACAATTTGTTTACGACTGAAGAAAGAAAGACATGAACATCTTTGATGACAAGGGGGTGAGTCCATTATCTGTAAATTTTTGTTCTGGAAGTTGACTTCTTTAATCTGCATGTTTCCACCCATGGCACCGCCATTTTGTTTTCACAAGCGACAGCTGTGTACCAGTTCTAACACCACGGCAAAAGTTTGAGTAAAGCTTGCTAACTGTTCTGTCATTTGCTGCACAGATGAGTACAGAACACTATTTAGAGTCCCAGGCTCAGAGGAGACGAGAGCAGTGGATTTATTTACTGTTTATTACACTGCTGCCACACAGATCTAATATAAACATGTGATTTCTCCTTCAAAGACGTAACCGACTGCTGTAACTCGTGTGTTTTTAACATAAACTTGTGTGTATGTGACAGTTTAAACTCAACAAAACATAAAAGAGAACTTAGTTTAGTACTCGTGTTGTGTAACAGCCACTTTCTGTGTGCCTGCTTTGGATGTGTGCGCTCAGAAAACTGTATATCAGAAGTTTAAACTAATTTGGTTTAAAACGCATGATTTCAGTGCGATAGACGTGATAATCAGAACAAAACAGATGTTTTTTGGCAGAGTATTGAGCTGTAAAGGCACAGCCCTATTCTGGAAAAGGGGGCGGGGAGCAGCGGCTCATCTGCATTTAAAGAGACATGCACGAAAACAACGTGTTTCTGCTTCCACTTAAAATGGGCATTTTCAAAATTATATAATAAATGATTTGTTGGGTATTTTGAGCTGAAACTTCACAGATGCATTCTGTGGACACCTGAGACTTATTACATATTGTAAAAAGGGTCATAATAGGTCTTCTTTAACACATTGAGAGTCGGTAACGTTTGACGTTTAGTGTGACATGGACTATTTATTTAGCACTCAAAATGTGTCCATACATCTATATGCACAAACCCCTACCATCGACACATAACTATGACTCAATAAATACTTTGCAAAGATTATGCGGGACTGTTTGTCTTTAACAAAAAAAGAAAAGTGATACAACAGGACATAATATAGGAATTCTGTTCATCCAACTAGACAAATATATGCATGTTTACACAGGAACCTGAATATTGTATCCGATATCCTTGAATCTGTCCGAGAATCCTGAGGAGATGCATGTTGGGCGTAAAACAAGCATGCAATAAAACTCTCGCTGTCAGCCCATCATTGGTAGGGTGATTCCTGAAATGACTTCCCTTTAGTTTTCCCTTTTACTCCTTATAAAAAATCTGATAGCCCAAGAAATATAGATAAACAATACAAAGAGAACCATGATGAGTTACTTATTATTCTTTCCATGAAAAGAACGAGAGGTTCTGAGGGAAACCATATGAAGATCTGTGCTTGTTGTTGGCCGTGCCGTCTGTTTTTCATAGTTCTGTTCAAACTCACAGCCAGTTTTCGAAATGAGTTCTGCTTCTGTTTTAGAAGCTTATCAGCTCAAAACTCTCTGGCCTCCTCGAACTGTTTGTAGTAGTCCTCATCCTGAGGGTTCTCTGCACATTTCTGTCCGTTATTTGGAGGTCGAGCCTGGTTGTAGCGGCTCCAGTCGCCCTTGCAGATGATCCATGGTAGGATGTCTACTTTGTAGTGCAGGTCAGCGGAGAACTCTGTGCTGATGAGGTTGGGCGTCCCGGCTCCTTTACCTCGGGTGATGAGCTTCATGCTGTCATCGTAGCAGCAGTGCTGGGCCGCCAGGGTGGTGGATTCCAGCGTGAGCATGGAGCGGATGCAATAGCGAGCAGTGGGTTTGTAGATCTCTAGCTTCTCCTTTGGTCCGCTGGCGTCTTTCCAGCGGAAGTTGCGCCTCGTGGTGGCGTCGTGGACGTCTGCGGTGCTGTAGGCCACCTCGGTTGGGTAAAAGCAGGGGCAGCTGGGTAAATCGTTGGCCACTTTGCTCATGTATTTCTTGAGGAACTCGCTCTTGCAGTTCATCCAACGCTCACAGCTGTCTGTATCTAAGGAGGAGGAACCAACATCACAATCTGAATGACACAGTTCAAGTAATTCTTAGATATGTGATTGAAACTTTTCATGTTTCTAAAAACTACTATTGATAGCTATGATTCTGATGATACAGAAATATTTTGCAAAACAGTAAATAAATTAAAGATTTAGTCTTCTTAAATTCATCATAACGAATTAAGTAGCAAGTTGTACAGTTTAGGTCAAAAGTTTGCATACACCTTGCAGAGTCTGCAAAATGTTAATTATTTCAAAATGTTAATGCATGTTATTTTTTTTTTCATTTAGTACTGACCTGAATAAAATATTTCACATAAGAGATGATTACATGTAGTTCACAAGAGAAAATAATAGTTGAATTTATAAAAATGACCCCATTCAAAAGTTTTCATACACTTGATTCTCAATACTGTGTTGTTACCTGAATGATCCACAGCTGTTTTTATTTATTGTGATAGTTGTTCATGAGTCAGCTGTTTGTCCTGAACAGTTAAATTGCTCGCTGTTCTTCCGAAAAATCCTTCAGGCCCCTTAAATTCTTTGGTTTTCCAGCATTTTTGTGTATTTGAACCCTTTCCAGCAATGATTGTATGATTTTGAGATCCATCCTTTCACACTGAGGACAAATGAGGGACACATATGCAGCTATTACAGAAGGTTCAAATGCTCACTGATGCTCCAGAAGGAAAAGTGATGCTTTAAGAGCCAGGGGTGTAAACTTTTGAACAGAATGAAGATGAGTACATTTTTCTTATTTTGCCTAAATAACATATTTTTTTCATTTAGTACTTTTATTTTAAACTTGTTTCCCAGATGACAAAATAAGTTAAATTTATCCTGACCTTCAAATTCCAAAAGTTTTCACCCCCTCTTAATGCATTGTGCATT
The DNA here is from genome assembly GCA_036247105.1 of Cirrhinus mrigala. NCBI lineage: Eukaryota > Metazoa > Chordata > Actinopteri > Cypriniformes > Cyprinidae > Cirrhinus > Cirrhinus mrigala. Next base: position 25,556,725 of record CM070019.1, read on the forward strand.
AAGAGGGTTCACTGAAGCATCAGTGAACGTTTGAAACTTCTGTAACAGTTGCATAGGAGTCCCTCAGTTGTCCTCAGTATGAAAAGATGAATCTCAAAATCAGACAAACATTGTTGAAAAAGGTTCAAATACACAAAAATGTTGAAGAACCAAATAATTTGTGGGACCTGAAGGATTTTTCTGAAGAACAGTGGGCAGTTTAACTGTTCAGGACAAGTGACTTGTGAATAACTATCACTACACAATAAAACAACAAAACCAAAACACAGCTGTGGATCATTCAGGTAACAACATAGTATTAAGAATCAAGTGTATGTGTATTCTTTAACTGGGTAATTTTTATAAATTCAACTAATAGTTTTTCTTGTGGACTTTACATAAACATCTTTTATGTGAAATATTTTATTCAGGTCAGTACTAAATATAAAATAACATGCATTTGTATGATCCCTCTTATTTTGGTAAAAATAATGAACATTTTGCAGATTCTGCAAGGTTTATGTAAACTTTTGACCTCAACTGTATGTGTTCTTCTTTAAAGGCGCTACAGCGATCTGTCACTCCACATTAAACAGTGCCAAAACGACATTTATGGTTTGAGTATTGTAATAAAATTGACAGAATTTGAAATCTGAGGCTTTGTTTCATATCAAAATTAACAAAGCACAAAGCTTATTATGATTTATTGGATGGAAGGCACTACAATGTTCCATTCATTAACTGAAAACAGGCTGGACTAATCGATTATTGGGATTTAAGAATCGATATTGAGAATCGATTTAAGTCGAGAAATCAATGTTTTTTTTTTACCGAACCCAAAATATAAATAACTTACCAACTCCGAAGAGCTCTGTTGCATTAAACTCTTCAGTGCCGGCGAGAAGACTGACTTCTGTCGCTGCCGTCTTGAAAGCATCTTCAATCCCTGTACATAAGAAAGTGGTTAACTCAGTACCATCCATTTTGAAGATTGGCAGCATATGCCACTTGAGAATCTGGGAACAGGAGTTTGCTTGTATAACTTTCAAAGGATGGTCTTTCTTACCTGGGCAGCTGGGCATGTCACATGTTCGTGACTCTGTGGCTGTGCAGGCGTAGCCGCATGACCTGGTCCGCTTCTGGTTGCCGTTTCCACAGGATACGCTACATGGTGACCAGCCACTCCAGTCACCGTCCCCGTCTATGTAGTCTATAATAGAGGGGGAAAAAAAAAAATTATATTTCACACATTTGCTAACACTTGAGTGCGATGACATGATTTCAAGCACAGGTTGTGTTGTACTCCTGTCCCACTGAAAAGATCCTGATTCAGACCGTATGTTTCAAATACCTGAGGCGGTCAAAACTCGGCCTACTGGCCTATACCATTAGCATACCTCTCTAATTGGCTCATACACATGGGAGTCAGTGAATGAACGAGCCAAGTCTACATACTTAAGGCGACTTCCAACTGCTTTTTAAATAACATAAAAATACTGTACTGCACTTATATTTCTGGTTCACTGATGAGGGGCAACCAGAACAGTTGCTGAAGTATTGAGGTGGAGTATTCTAGAAATTCTAGAATGCGGTTTTCTGACATTCCCATAATTTTATGGCCTTTAATACAGTTTTATATCCTGACAATGGGCGTTTTCAACTGGTCTGCCGGACACAAAAACATCTGCTCTTGTTGGATTACCATGAAACCAATGTAAGTTTATAGACTTTGTGTGTAGAAATTAAAAATTTAAATAAGTAAATCAAAGCTGAAATGTAATAGTAATGTATTTGCGTAACATTATTTATTATTTTGTATTATTATTATTATTATTATTATTATTATTATTATTATTATTATTATTATTATTAATTTTTTAACAATAAAGAAGTTTATGATCTAAAAAATATGTAATGTAGCTAGAATAATTCTTATACAAGAATTATTATCTTATACAAAACTATTGTTGCTGTTGTTGTTGTTGTTGATTTCTAAATTGAAGCAAAATCAAAGTAAATCAAAGCTGAAAGTTTTATAATAATGTATTTTTTAACCTTATATATTATTATTGTTGTTGTTGTTAATTATTAATAATAATAATATAGAGTAAATATATAATGTATATATTATATAAATAATATAGAGTAAAATAAAGTAGTTTGCGCTGTAAAATATATTGTGGCTATGAAAATTCTTTATTAATTATTATTATTATTATTATTATTATTATTAATAATATAATAATATTAATAATAATAATAATAATAATAATAATAATAATAATAATAATAATAATAAAGTTTATGCTCTAAAATATAGAAATTATGACTAGGGAAATTCTTTACAAAATGTTGTTATTATTATTATTATTATTAAGATGTTTATGCTCGACAATATATACATTGTGTCTAGGAAAATTATTTACAAAACTATTATTGTTGTTGTTATAATTAATTTCTAAATTAAACTAAGTAAATCAAAGCTGAATTTTTTAATAACAATGAATTTGTTTTTTATTATTGTTGTTGTTGTTTTTAATGTCAGTTTTGTAAATAAATTCTTTGTATCTACATTTATATTTATATGCAACATTAACTGATTAATTTTATTATTATTATTATTATTATTATTATTTATAATAATAATAGCTTAATTTTGTTTCCTTTTTAAATATTTATTATAATTTACATTTCTTTTGAAATATTCTTGCTTTGTTTCTTGCTTTGTTTCTTTTTTCTTTCTTTCTTTCTTGCTTTCTTTCTTAATTCAATCAAGATAATGAAAGAAAAGCAGTCAAACCACGGGTGGATACTTTGAAAAAGCTAAATTATAAGGAAGTTTTGATTTGTTTAACATTTCTTTTGGTCATTACATAATTCCAAACTTTTCTGGTAGTGTATATACACACACACATGCACACAAACCAACCGAGCAACCACAATCTTTATCCACTGCCCCTGATGAGAGAAAAACAAAGACCTTTGGTCTTAAAAAGACAACATTACTTTCAGCGCCGTCAAACTACATGGTCACAGTCGAGTGCGGGCCAACTCACAGGCAACAACATGCCTGAAACCCACACGAGCCACAGTTCCCCACACACCGCTAATGGAAACGAATAAACCAATCAAGAGCAGATATGGCAAACCCTCAGGAATGAGTCACGGCCACAACAGACCGTGTGTTAGTCATGAGGAAAATTGATATGGAGAATTTTTAACTTCGGATTGATATTACCTTCACACACTGATCAAAGAGAGTTCCTCTACAGCAAAAGGGTTTAGGCAAGTGGTGACAGGGGTAAGAATGCATTTGACAGGAAGTGCAGTCTCTGACAGCAACACACATTCACTCATTTAACTCCACTTTACCAAAAAAGACAGAAAGAGAGCGGAGGAACAGATGCTCTGGATTCTCTCTCTCCTGCTTTGATGTTCAGGAGTGTTTTCTGTCACGGAGACAGACTCTGCCACACAGGAATCTGACTCTTACAGGAAGAAATCTACAATCACAGACTCCATAAGGAGCTCTGTCTTTGTTATAGTGACAGCGTAAATCATCTGACGAGCAAATTACAGATTCTATCACCTCATGGCAGAGCCATATTTATGCTTTGCAGAGCCCTTCATTAAGACAATAGCTCCATAACACACTCTCGTCTGCAACGTACCGTATTCGGTCTGGGATCTGCTGCCTGTGCCGGCAGACCCTCTTCGCTCCCAGTCTCCAAGCGGTTTGAGGAAGTTGCTGTCCTCCGTGTTGCTCTCGTAGGGGTAATCCTGTTCGTCGGGCCCCTTTGGGGTGGACACGGAGGATGAGGATGAGGATGAGGATGAGGATGAGGAAGACGAACGCTGCCACCAGTTCCTCCAGTTAGGAGCCGCCCAGCCAGGCTTGTTTTCTTTGCGTATTCCCTTCTCTGGCTCAGAACCTTCCAGGCTGTCCACCACTTCTATGGTAACCTAAAGATTGTAAAGGATACCATCATTAGTACTGTTTACCTAGGAAAACACCACTTATTATGAGGTTAGGGATTTAATACCTCGAAAATAAATAAATAAATAATGACCTAAATCATCCTAAGTTGGGATCATAAGTTTTTTTTTTTTAAATAAATAAATACTTTTATTCAGCAAAGACACATTCAATTAATGAAAAATGACAGTAAAGACATTTGTAATGTTACAATAATATTTGCTGTTCTTTTGAACTTTCTATTCATCAAAGAATGACCGTTTCCACAAAAATATTAAGCAGCACAACTGTTTATAACATTAATAATAAATGTTTCTTGAGCACAAAATCAGCATATTAGAGAATGAATTTTGAATAAGAACTGTTGAAAATTCAACTTTTTAAAATATATATATATATATATATATATATATATATATATATATATATATATAAATATATAATAGTCTAAATTGCAAAAAAAATGTATATATATATATATATATAAATAAAAATAGCAATACTGTTTTTACTGTATTTTTGAGATATATTTGATAATAGTTTAAATTTTTCACAAATATAGTACATTATTTTGAAATTATACAATTTATATATACGTTTAATTAATACACACACACACACAACTGTTCAAGAGTGTATATAAATTATGTAAATATAAATTTAAATGATTTAAATACAAATAAATGTATTTCAAAATATATCTATTGTTATATATTCTTATTTATTGTTTGTTTTAAATTTTAAATAGCAAAAAATCACAAATATTAATACTGATTTTACTGTATTTTGATATATATTTTATAATATTTTAGATACATTTTTCACAAATATAGTAAATTATATATATACTTTAACACACTTACTTTAACGCTGTTCAAGAGTGTATATAAATTATGTAAATATACATAAATACATTTATTTGTATTTAAATCATTTTTATTTATAAGTTTTCTATATTTATTTATTTATTTATTTAATTATTTCTCAGTGTGATATCGAAGTACTAGTAGTACCATTTCATACCATCATACCAGCAATTTCCTTTTGTAAGAAACATTTTCAAAACAGTAATTTCATGCTGTGCTATAAAACTAAATCAAACACCGCAGTCTGCATCGGTCCTTTTTATTGCGACTCTAATTTGTTTACTTGCACATGTTGAGAATAATCATACAGATCAAGGGTGTTTGTTGTACTGAGAGAGGGTTTTTCTGGAACATCAAACAGTGAGGGGTAGTGTGATCTTGCGGAGGTCCAGATGGACGTTGGCTAAGGTCATGGTCATGCTCTGTGACGCTGCCATTCTGCAGTGACACCCCCACCCCACCCAAACACCCCACCAGTAACACATGTGCCTCCCAGATTGGGGCAAGGGGTGGGCTTCCCCTCTCTAGCCTCTCTTTCTCTCGCTCTCTCCACCTAAACATCAAGTTCAAAGGGCCTCTCAGCCTTCTTAAGACCATGAAAGCCAGATGATGCTTTGGATCAAAGATACCCATGCCCACACCACCCCCCGAGCCACACACACACACATTTACTGCCATCTTAGGACATCGATACACTTTATCCTTTCTGCCATTCTTGGTCAAGATTCACGTTTTTGCTTTTGATGTGGATGGAGCCCGTACTGGATTATTTGGCGGCCGGTGCTGTGCAGGTGTATGTGGTTACTAAGACTCAGCTAGGTGAATGTTAGAGGGGGTGTGTGTGTGTGTAAAGATGGAGAAAGAGAAAGCAGGGGGACCAAAAGGCTCTCTTCTTGAAAAGAAGTGCTGATGTGCATCAGGGCTTTCTGCTTGCCAAGATTTTACTTTATGTGCTTGGTCAGCCATGTCTCCTTTTAAAAGTCTTTGTGTTTGTGCACAGCAAAAAATTATTTTTCTAAATCGTTGTTTGTCTAATACAAAAATCTGAACGTATTTATAAACTAGATTATTATTTGATATTATTTGATATTTAAATTTATTTAAATGTATCTCTTAAATTCTATATATACAAATATGCATGGCTGAGAGGAGTGTGATATTCTAGTAATATCGGAACTCCAGCCATTTGTTACTAGTTATGCCTTTGTTACAAGTTCAAAAGTGATGTTTTTCGAATTAGTAATGGAGGCTTAGGCTCAGCTGTTAAACTGTCAGACTGACACAGAAAACAGGGTTTTTCAAAGACACTCCGTTGTTGTTTCTTATGTATTTACGCTACCAGTCAAAAGTTTTTAAACGGTAAGATATTTAATGTTTTTCTAAAATATTATTTTCTGCTCACCAAGCCTGCATTTATTTGATATATAGCAAAAGAAGTAATATGGTGAAATATTTTGAATATTTAAACTTTTTTTTTTATAACTGCTTTCAATTTGAATCCGTTTTAAAATGTAATTTATTCCAGTGATCAAAGCTAAATTTTCAGCATCATTACTCCAGTCTTCAGTGTCACATGATCCTTCAGAAATCATTCTAATATGCTGATTTGCTATGCTGAAACTATTATTAATATTATCATCATCATCAATGTTTAAAACAGTTCAGCATTTATCTGAGGAAAAAACACTTTTGTATCTTTTATACATTATACCATTCAAAAGTCAGTATTTTTATTTTTTTGGGAAAACGTTATAAATACTTTCATTTAGCAAGGATGGATAAAATTGATCAAAAGTAATGATAAAGACATTTATAATGTTACAAAAGATTTCTATTTCAGATAAATGCTGTTCTTCTGAATTTTCTATTCAATAAAGAAGCCTGAAAAAATTCAACTCCGCTGTTTTCAACAACAATAATAATAATAATAATAATAATAATAATAATAATAATAATAAATGTTTTTTTTATTTAGCAGCAAATCAGAATATTAGAATGATTTCTGAAGGTTTATGTGACGAGTAATGTTGCTAAAATTTCAGCTTTGAAATCCCAGGAATAATTACATTGTAAAATATATTAAAATAGAAAGCAGTTATTTTAAATATTAAAATATTTCAATAGTTTGCTATTTTTGCTGTATTTGGATTAGTGAGCAGAAGAGACATCTTTAAAAAACATTAAAAATCACACTGTTTAAAATCTTTTGACTGGTAGTGTAGACACTTGCGCTGTCAAACTGTTGTATAGATGCAATATCACACTCATAGCGGTGTGATATTGCTGTATATTGGCACAATGTGATTACCTACAGCCTAATCACAGCCGTGCCAATATACAGCCATATCCCATGGCTACTCATTTGATATTGCTCATATATATTAGTGATTTGGTAAATGTAAGGAGAAAACATTTATTCTGAGCATCTTCCTACCTGAATGTTAGGGTTCTGCCCATTTATATCAGCTTTGGAAAGATCAGGGAAGTTCTGCAGGTCCAGCAGAAAAGCTCCTGGTCCGTCTCTCTGCAGGCTGCCCCCCGTCCCGTGACTCTGAACCCAGGGCTTAGATGCTGGAATATGAGGCACTCGGGACTTTCTGTCACCTGGACCCAACTGAACGGAGGAGCTGCTTTCTGCATTGACATTATTCTGCAAGAAACAATAACAGAAACCACGGAAAACATTAGATTGGTGGTTCTCAGTGCCTTTTAAAAGTCTCTTTTTTTATCTTACTAATTACATATGCAAGCATTTTATTGTTTGCATAGCATAGTGACAAATCTGTGACCAACCAGTATTCAAGAACTAGAATCATTCTGAAGAAAGATAAATGTTAAAGGAGACCGCTCGGGGTGAATCATCCCTCTGTATACAATTCTTGACTCTTTGTTGTCACAAATGTAAAAATTTATCTCAATTACCGGCTTGATTCCACCCAGACCTTGGGAGACATTCTACAATTGATGTTAGATCCAGCGTAAAAGTATATTTACACTGTAACTTCCCACCAAGAAAAAAAGCAGTGTTCCAGTCAATGCAGATGAGAGTAGTAAAAAGTCTCAAGCAGGAGCACACAACGGCTGATAGAATGGAATGGTGTTCCCTAGCTAGTTCAGACTAGTCATCAATGATCATTAGTTTAGTTTAATAAGTTGCTGTTGATGTTTGATAAGATTGATTATCAACCGGGTTTTTTTAAAGTACAGACCATTGTGGCCAACCTTGATTGCGTTTCCTTAAAGCAACTATGGTCACAAGTTCCGTCATTACCAATAGAGTTCAGTGGAACTTGCGACCATAGTTAGCTAACAATCCTTTTGGAAAACACACTGGTTAGTGCTGGTAGACAACCTTGGACCAATCACAAACTAGCTAAATTTCTAATCTGGTTTCTTCAGGAGGGTTCAATTAAGGAAAATCAACGACGTTATATAAACTTTGACAATCGATAATGCCTTAAAATGCAAGAAATACCTCAAAAAGACTACTCAAACACCAGCTTCTTTTTCTTTTCACCTGAAAGGTGTGATTGCAGCCTAGACGTCTTTAACACCCTTTTAGCCAGCCATATGTTCTCAAAAGAGACTTTAAAGATGGAGATCAAGGGAAACAAATACTGGTTTCATCCAGCTCAGCCCAGAACTGTTTGTTTACGCTGAGAGAGATTAGAGACATTAGCAGCTCCACTCACTCAATCTCACCTCAAATGGCCTAATTATCCACAGGTGCTACATTGCTCCTTATCACCCCATAATATAAACACACACACACACACACACACACACCAGAGACTTTCTGTGAATCCTGAGAAAGCACCATTACAATAGCCCACCATTTAAGGCCTACTGAGGGACAATCACAAAAAGCCTCATGAATAAAATTACTGAACAAAATCTGACCAGGTCACTAAAGGGAAAAAAAGTTACATTTATTATTTTATTATAGTCATTATTTTTTTTTGTAATATTATTATTTTAATATTATTTATTATTATTATTATTATTATTATTACATTTTGTTCAGTTTTTTTTTTAACCATAGTATGGAAATATACATTTTTGTTCAAAAGTTTGGGGTCAGTAAGATTTTAGTTTAGTTTAGTTTTTTGTCTTATGCTCACTAAGGCTGCATTTATTTAAACAAAAATAATGTAATGTTATTACAGTATGTTTGTATTGTGAAAACTTTTGAAACTGTGAAATATTATTGGAAATAAAAACAATCTAAAATTTTAAAATGTAATTTATGTGATGGCAAATCTGAATTTTCATCAGTCATTACTTCAGTGTTCAGTGTTACATGATTCTTCAGAAAAATCTATGCTGATTTGGTGCTTAAGAAATATTTCTTATTATTATCCATGTTGAAAACGGGTGTGCTGCTTAATTTATTATTATTATTATTATTATTATTATTATTATTATTATTGTTATTATTATTATTATTAATATTAATTTTTTCCTTTTATTATTTATTTATTTTTTTTGTGGAAACCATGATGCATTTTTTCAGGATTCTTGAATAGAAACTTCCAAAGACCAGCATTTATAAAAAAATAAAATAAAAAATAATAATAATAATAATAATAATAATAATAATTATATATATATATATATATATATATATATATATATATATATATATATATATATATATATATATATATATAAATATATATATATATATATATAAAATATATAAAATATTGTAACATTATAAATGTTTAGAACTTATAAATGTCACTTTGGGTTTAATTTAATGGGTTTAATATATATATATATATATATATATATATATATATATATATATATATATATATATATATATAATATATAATATTAGTATATATACATATTAGTACAAAACAACATTAAATCATCACATTTTTAATTACTGGGTGACCTGTTTTTTTACAATTGGCCACAAAAATGCAGGTTTTAACCACAGATATTGACCCCATGACCTCTGTTATGTTTCCTATGTGCAGCCACCTGTCTAAACAGAGTCTGAAAACAAAACTACTGTCTGTTTTCTGAAGTAAAAAATGTTCTTTAGTTATTTTGAAGGGATGTCAAAGCTTGGCTTCTGTCTTTCCTCAAGAGAGGAGTTCTGCCTGTAGTCCTGCACTCTTCCACTCTAGAAATAGATATAGAACGGAGCCCATATTGCAAAATTGTTGTGCGACACACTGGCTGACAAAAAAAATCAGCTTTTCCCTGTCAGAGAGGGTTGTAATTGTTTTCCCTTAAGACTGCCAAGGCATGTGTTCGCTGTCACATACACACAGAGGGGGCAATTACTCCACAATTGGACAGCTATAAGTAGCTTGTAATCATGCATACTGAGCTAGACAATAAGATCAAAGGGCGCCATCAATCTTTTGTCTCTCTCTCCTCCCTCTTTTTCACTCAAGCCATTTTGTTTGACTGCTTGAGTGCTGTGTAAAGCAGCAGTGTAGTATAGAATGCATTTCACTTCAGGTAAGGGGAACAAACATTGTCCAAAAGTTTTGGGGAAGCTACTTTGAAACAGTTTTACAAGCTATTCGATTTTAAAGTGGTCTAACTATAGTAAAGCTACCCTTTCGAAATGTACACTCTTAAAAATAAAGGTTCTTTATTGGCATCAGTAGTTCTGTGAAGAACCTTGAACATCCATGGAACCTTTCAAATGTAGAAAAGGTTATTTATAGTTGAAAAAGGTTCTTAAGATTTTTTAAATGTTCTTTAAAATGGCATCACTGCAAAAGCACACTTTTGGAACCTTTATTTTTAAGAGTGTAGCTAGTTATACTACAGACTACGAACAAAAAAATTGCTTAGGACTTAGCTGGTTTATTTAACTAAACCACTGAAATAAAATGATTCATTAAAATGTGTTTCCAAAACAAAACTTTGGCATGCAAGTGTTTATAATGAACAATATACTATATACTATTGTCTAACAACATGATGGTAAGGGCTGGTTCTAAGAAAGTCAGCGTTATTGAGGCAATATTGTCATGTTTTGACAGCAAATAGACATATATTAAGAAACTTAAGAAATTGCAAAGATGTCAGAGTAAACTTGACAGAGCAACAGCGAAGGACAACCTACTCACCTGTCAATCAATCATACTGCTAACACAAGGCTTTTGAACTTTGCTGGTTGTATGTGGCTTTAAATAAGACTACTCTCCAACTGAAAAATAAGAAAAATCTTAGAAAAATTGTAGAAAATCCAAGATATGTCAAATTACTTGATGAATTTTTTATAGCAGGTTTAAATGGGGTCTTGGATACCATGAACAACTGTTAGAGTAGCCATGACAGAACATTTTACAGTTCCTACAAAGACATTACACACCATTTTTCAAACCGCTGGGGTCTCTAACTAGGAAAACAGACACAAGAGTGACATACAGGCGCCCCCGTCACATTTCTGACTACTTCCACCTCCTGCTTCCTCTTCATTCCCTTTGCTTAAAGAGCATGACAGCATTTCAATTAGAAGCCTCTCAGGGGGTCTTCCCAGGAGACTGGACAGGAAACGAAGGCTAAACACAAAGTGCAAAAGGCCTTTCAATGCAACACCTATACGAAGTAGTAAAATATTTGTTTTTCTGACTATATCTGTGAGGAAATACACTCCTAGTCTAGACAATTATTTAAGAATTTTCAAGTTTGGCAGAGGCAAAAAAGTAAAATCTTGTTTTAAAAAAAAAAAGAAAAAAAAAAAGGTCTGCTCTGACCAGTGAATATTGCACTAATGCACTACAAAAAAAAAAAAATGTCTTTGATTAATTATAATAAATTGGTGTGATTAGCACAACAGCTATTAATGATTGATTCATTTCGTGTTTTCATGAGTAATTTCTTGTGGCGCTTGCAGATTTTTTTAATACATAAGTGATTAATGGAAATGGGACAATATGTGACCCTGGACCACAAAACCTGTCATAGGGGTCAATTTTTTGAAACTGAGGTTTATACATCATCTATAAGCTGAATAAATACGCTTTCCATTGATGTATGGTTTGTTAGGATAAGACAATATTTGGCAGAGATACAACTATTAGAAAAAAAATCTAAATATTGAGAAAATCACTTTTAAAATGGTCCAAATAAATTTCTTAGCAAATACATATTACTAATTAAAACTTAAGTTCTTATATATATATAATATATTATAAGTATATTTTAAATAAATAAATAAATAAATATTCAAGATGCATCTGAAAAATGTCTGAATATCTTATGCAGTTTTGCATAACATATGATTTTACCTTGTTTTAAGGATGTTTGCATATTTTGATGGGAATCTGTAAAAAACTAAATTTTAAATGAAGGTATAAATGTATCAAATACTAAATTTCTTATATATTTAATTTCTGGTAATTATGTTTTTTATTCTTTATCAAAATATTACATTTTTGCCTATGACATTGTGAATGTAGATTAAATCATAAAAAAGTAAATAAAAAAAAAAAACGATAAAAAAAATGTTAAAGGGTTAGTTCATCCAAAAATGAAAATTCTGTCATTAATTACTGTAAAATCTTCATTCATCTTCATAACACAGATATTTTTGATATTATTAGAACTTTCTGACCCTGCATAGACAGCAGTGCAACCATGTTCAAGGTCCAGAAATGTAGTAAGGACATTGATATTTTGAAGATGAATGATGGTCTTACAGGGTTGGAACAACATGAGGGTGAGTAATTAATGACAAAATTTTCATTTTTTGGGTTAACTCTTCCTTTAATAATCAATGCCATTCTTTCAGGCTGCGGCCAAAGGGAAAGTTTAAAGAGTTGTAGGTGTGCTGGTGGTTCTCTTACTGCATTTATCCATTAAGTTCTTCATGATCAGAAGCTGCCAATGAAGCTTAACTGGCTGTCACCAGACTCTTCTACCTCCAGCCCTCACTGCTGCCCCCAACTCTCCTCAAACCTGGTTACGTTTGACACATTCTATGTACATTCCAGACATATTTCCAACAGCCGTGTATGTCATAAACGTGTTCTCGGAGTTCTGTCCCAAGACTCTCCGTACAAAACCACAGACTTGACCTCCAGGGCTAAACTGTAAAGACTCACTCGGGATTCATTCACTTCCTTTAGCAGCCACTGACTGTAGTAAAACAGACTGCTGAAATGCAAACTTTAAGCTCTCAGCTTCTGAAAAGTCAAACAGCTGTTGGATAACTGCATAAAAAAAATCTAGTTTGAGCTGACTAAGTTCAGCTGAATCACATCGCTGCTACTATTCCTCTGCAAGAGAGCCACCATAGTGGATAAACACACATTCATCACGGTGTTATGCCAACGTTTGCAGACTGACAAAGGCATGTCGGTGTCATGCTAAAAATACATCAAAAAGCCAGCCGCAGGGTTTTTAATGCACCCAACAAAGCCCTGTTGATCTCAAACCCTTCTTGACCCCTGGGTCCGGTCTCTGGGAGCATTGCACTTGCTCCGTAAACAGATGGCAGAACACTTTTAGCTGAAATCTGCACAGACTCATTAAAGCCAGGTCTAATCTTGGCCAACGGCACTAAAGGACAGTCCAAACTGAGAATGTTTTCTGCAGCCCTCAAAGTCACCCTGCAGGGCCACAGTCATGTTGTGCACCAATGTGTTGAACACATAGGGTCTATATTTGGCTTTCCATTTTTTTTAATCTTGGCAAACGCACAGTTTGAAGTAAGAACATATTAACAGGATGCTTGAGTGACACTGATGGACCAGTGGTGATAAACGATAGCCTGCAGCTACTCGACTAGAGAGAAAGAGACCAGCTCTGACCCTGGCTGAACCCCAGCTCAGTTGGACTATGCTATGTCAAAACTACCTGACTAGATAGAAAATGATGCTTGAATGTATTTTGCAACAGCACAAATAATAATGTTATAGTTGTTTTACCATCACAATGTTGTATTATCTATCTATCTATCTATCTATCTATCTATCTATCTATCTATAAATGACATTAAATAAGGTTAAAAAATGTTTTATTTTCTTTGAGTGTTTTGTTTTTCCATGTGACTTTTAAATGAATGAATAAATAAATAAATAAATGCTATAGGAAAAGTACTAGTAAATTAAATTTTAAAAATGCTATGGGGAAAAGCACCAGTTCTAAATAAATAAATAAAAAAATAAAAAAATAAATGCTATGGGAGAAGTAAGAGTTCATAAACAAACAAACAAACAAATAAATAAATGAATGCTATGGGAAAAGTACCATAGATAGATAGACAGATAGATAGATAGATAGATAGATAGATGAATGAATGAATAAATAAATAAATAAATAAATAAATAAATAAAGAAAGAAAGAAAGAAAGAAAGAAAGAAAAAGAAAAAAAGAAAGAAACGTTATGGGAACAGTACCAGTAATAAATAAATAAACAAACAAATAAATAAATAAATATGCTATGGGAGAAGTACACGTTCACAAACAAAGAAACAAATAAATGAAAGCTATGGGAAAAATACCAGTGCTAAATAAATAAATAAAATAAATAAATAAATAAATAAATAAATAAATGCTATGGGGAAAGTAGAGTTTATTAAATAAATAAATAAATAAATAAATAAATGATATGGGAGAAGTACGAGTTTATAAACAAACGAAAAAACAAATAAATAAATAAATTATAAATAAACGAATGCTATGGGGAAAGCACCAGTTCTATATAAATGAATAAATGCTATGGGAGAAGTATGAGTTTATAAACAAACAAACAAACAAACAAACAAACAAACAAATAAATGAATGCTACGGGGAAAGTACGAGTTCATAAATAAATAAATAAATAAATAACTTTTTTTTTGAAAATTAAAAAAAAAATAATAATAAAAATACATAAATAAATAATAATAATAATAAAACGAAATGGTCCTACGATTAGATTTAACTTTCTCAACGCAAGAAAATAACATTTATTTTGATTTTGGAGAGAAATGTAATTTGGACGTGTTTTCATAAAATTCACCAGTACAGAGTTACAATGAACTCACCTCCGCCACCCGCGAGTCCTGCTCCGAGCTCACAGTGTCATTTCCGTGCTGCAGCGGGCTGCTCCGCAACACCGTGATGTGTAACGTCAGAAGAAGGAGTCCCAACAGCAACAGCAGCTCCGCCGCCAGCCGCACCATCCTCTTCACTCGAGCACTTTTAGGACCCTGCGCCGCCGCCGCTGCTGCCGGGCTTCCGCTGCCGCCTCCTGCCGCTGCAGACACTCCGATCTCCGGATCCGCCGCGGACGAGGAGCCGCAACACCACTGCGGAGCCACCTCGGGGTCCAGAAGAGCAATACTCACGGGAAAAAGAGTACCTGGCTGGAAATGGTCTCAAAGAAGCCCAGTCACTCCACGTTTGAAAACTAATCAGATCAATGATTGATCTATAACTCCTGACCGTAAAAATGGTGTAATCTCGATGTCCAAAAAGAAGTTGAATTAGCTTTAAAAAACAGAAAAGTAAGTCCCACAAACTCCAAAGCTGTGTACCATTCCATTGAGGTATTTACGTTTCTTATAACATCAGTATAAAATGCAAAAGCAAGTAGATTATATATTGAGATAAGAAGTTTTACTTCTTCATTGAGGAAAATCTGGAGTTTTACTCGTGCGCAGGTAAATCAGGTACATTGGCACAAGTACACACTTCCAAGACCCTGCAGCATTCTTTCGTTTGAAAATAAAAATAAACTACAACAACAAAGTCTCCAGTTCAAACCACTTCAAATCCTCGTGGTCTGTCCTTCACGTCTAATATAAAACTTTGGGTACATTGTTGCGCTCCGGTGCCTTGCGCAAAGTGCTGTCATCCTCTCCAAAAGCCACTGCGTCTTCAGGGATGAAGTGTAGTTCACTATAAGCCCATTTTCAGTGTGATCAAGATCCAAAGTTCCTCCTCTGACTAACTCATCTGAGCTCTGTCCTCAGGAGGGTGTATGAGCCGCTCTTGCGCAAGAGTATCCACACACACCTTCTGCGTAAAAGCGCGCTGTCAAATAACACACGACACCACAGCTCAAGACTAGTGTGAGTGTGTGCGTGCGCGTGTGTTCCCTTCTGTCGTTGTGTATCTTTAGTCCAGCACAAACACAGCCAGACTCGTGCCCACGAAGCCTTTGGTGTTTTTATATCCCCCTCTTCTTTGGGTTTGCTGTCACCTCCCCTCCCCACCGATTTAACCCTTTATGTCCCATCACACCAGTGCACTCATCAGCATAACACGCACCAAATGTCTTTATCTGTGCTGATCTATTGTGAATACAGCAGAGGAGAAGATGAAGAGATTACATTTTTGCAGGCCATATCAATATTTTAGATGCCATAAAATATAACAAATTTTATGTTGTTTTTATAAAAAAAAAAAAAAAAAAAAAATCTAGTTACATATATTTATATTATATATAATATTTTGTCCATTGAAATCCATTATTTGAAATCTATAATAATAATACTAATAAAACAATTATTTATTTATTAAAAAATAATAATAAAAAGTCTGTAACTTCTTTGAAAATCAAAACAATTTTAATTTGAAAATTTTATTAAACTAATAACAAGTTCAATATAAAAATAAAAAAACCTGGAATCTATTGAAGATGCAATTTACAAAAATAACCTAATTTAAGGCAATTTTGAGCAACTGTTTAATATTAACATGAATACTGCTATAAAACATGCATTTTGTAATTAGACCTCTAATTCAAAACCTTAAATGTATTTTACTCAACTCTACTTCATTTCTGCAAAATACTTGAGTGATTAATTCAATTTAAAACACTAATTAAAAGTGATTAATGGGTCGTAGTTTGTAAAGTCCTACATAGTGATTATAGTGCTAATGAACTTATTGTAGATTCTATGTTGAGAGGTGATGTAACAATACGAGGGTTTCTTTCCCTCCTCCAAGTTTCACACTTTCAGGAATGTGAGGACGAAGGGGACGAGGTGTGTCACGATTTGCATTTGTTTGTTCTTCATGGGTCGTCTGAGAGCCCACATCAAAAATATTGCAACAAATGTTGTAGCTCTTGTCCTGAACTTGTGTATTGCGTCGTGGTTCAAAGGGGTTCATGTTTTTTCAAGAATACTTGAACTTTGAAAGATGTTTGTTTGGACTGTCTGCCTTTTGATTAATCATACAAAACTGCATCGATGAAAAGATGGTATGCAGAGCTAAATAATTATTTAACACTTTACATGATCTCATATAGTGCTGTTGATCAAGTAGGAATCTGGCAGGGCTCAGAATACCTTTGGAGTTAGAGTGGCACACAGTCTTGCGAGTTTCAAAGGGCGGATGAGCCAATTCGTGGGGCCCCTTTTGCTGATGGTCAATGCTTAGACAGATGTTTTCTTGGAGCAGCACATTGCTGTGTTGGTAGCAAAGGAGATGGAAGGAGACTTGACATCTGTTCTCCAGACCGGCTAGACCCTCTGACACACGGGGTGGGGGTAAACTGATGGAGAGAGGCCCATCCTGTTGCGTGTGCATGTGTATTTGTGCTCTTTTGCTGAAATCTGTGTCCATCCTTGATTTTCCTGTAAACGGCAAGGATTTATTCCCAAGTTGGGCTGTTAGAATTCCACCATGTCAATAATCAAAGTCATTAATCAGAGTTTACGTACCTTGCAGAAGTGATAACTCACGAGTCGTTCAGATTTTTCCATTGCTGGACCAGATCTTCTCTTAGTGAAGGCTGGATGGTTTAGTTCTCAACAAAGATTTCTGCACACCAGGGTAAGATATTAACCTGGGCTTCAGGTGAAAATACCACAGATATTAAAAAGTCTCCACAGTTTTAGCCTGTTGCCTAATTGACATATTTCAGAAAAGATAGACAAAAGTATTAAAAATTTTGGGATCAGTCCTTTTTTGCAAGAAATGTATACTTTTATTCAGCAAAGATGCATTAAATTGATCAAAAGTGGCACAAAAGACATCAACGCAACACAACGGTTTTCGACAGTGATAATAATAAAGAATGTTGTCAATCAAATCAGCATATTACAATGATTTCTGAAGGATTATGTGACACTGAAGACTGGAGTAATGGCCGCAGAAAATTCTGCTTTGCCATCCAAATAAAAATTATGTTTTAAAATATAATAGAATAGAAAAAAGTTGTTTAAAATTGCAATAATATTTTCATATTTTTAATTAAATTTCACAGGTTTTAACTATTAAAGTGTGTGTATATATACACTACCAGTCAAAAGTTTTTGAACAGTAAGATTTTTAATATATTTTTTTCGAAGAATTCTCTTCTGCTCAACAAGCCTGCATTTATTTGATCCAAAAATACAGCAAAAGCAGTAATATTGTGAAATATTTTTACTATTTAAAATAACTGCTTTCTGTTTGAATATATGTGATCAAATGTGATCCTGTGATCAAAGCAACATTTTCAGCATCATTACTCCAGTCTTCAGCATCACATGATCCTTCAGAAATCATTCTAATATGCTGATTTGCTTTTCAAGAAACATTATTATTATTATTATTATTATTATTATTATTATTATCAATATTTAAAATAGCAAAAACAGTAAAATTGTACAATATTTTTACTATTTAAAACTACCGTTTTCTATTTGAATATATTTTCAAATGTAATTTATTTTCTATGATTTCAAAGCTGAATTTTTAGCATCATTACTCCAGTCACATGATCCTTTAGAAATCATTCTAAAATTCTGATTTGAAATCACAGGAATAAATTTCATTTTAAAATACATTCAAAAAGAAAACAGTTATTTTAAACAGTAAAAATATTTCAAAATTTTACTGTTTTTGCTGTACTTTGGATCAAATAAATGCAGGCTTTGTCAGCAGAAGAGACTTCTTTAAAATCATTACAAATCTTACTCTTCAAAAACTTTTGACTGGTAGTGTGTATATATAGATAAAATGAGAGACAGAAATCATTTTAGTTATTAAAAATGATAAAAAAAAAACACCCTCCCAGGGTTAAAGTTGCCCCTTAATAAAAAGGTAATTTCAGGACATCTTTTTTCAGTAACACAACCTGGGTTGATAAATGTTTTGTCTATATGCAAATGTTTTCCAGTGCAACGACAATTACCTTCACTGAAACAGAACAAAAATATGCATTGTCTAATGAGTTTAGTCCCCAAAACATCTCCCCAGTTTCTCATTTCAGCTATGAGAAATCTCCATCACTATGGTGTTGGTATTCTTAAAATAACAAACATTGTTTCAAACACGAGTGAAACAAGTGCAGACTAGACCCCATCTGTCTGCAGCATTTACTATCTGTCTTGATTCCTCCCAGCATTAATCAAGCGGTTACTCCACACCTACGGAATGTGCATCTCTCTACTAATTGCTAGTTTAAGATGAATATTGGCCCATGCGCAACATAGTTGGCATGTTGAGCTCCAGCGCTCAGACAGCGATTTTGCCTCTCTTTCAAATGTAACAATTACGTTTTGTCTCATTCAAAGCAGAGAGTTTGATAAAACATGTGCAGACACTACTTTTTGTTAGCACAATTTTGCAGCAAATGAAAGTCAGAGAGGTAATTACTATATGCTTTGGTGTTTACTGTGGTAAATAGAGTTTCTATAGAGACTGAATGTGGAGGTATGTGTTATAATTAAAGATGGAAATTGTAAGTTCTGTGCCTGTTTCCTCGTAATGATTCTGATTCTTTAATGATTCAATTAACAAAGTAATTTTGAACTTTACTTGAGACAGTAAGCTGCAAATGTTTGATTGACTAAAAAGAACTGACTCAAAACTGAGTCATTTGTTTGGGAATCAGTTGGACTGCATTGGTTGCAATGTATGGTACTGATTCACTAAAACAGAAATGAATCAGTTATTCTTGGTTCCCAGTCCTAGTTATGATCAAACTACATGTTTTGATTTCGGAAGAAAATATGCGTGAAACAAAACCCTGCAAATGAACAGAAGTCCTGCATCTGAAATATGCAAACAAATGACAAAAAAACCCTGTCAAACTTTCCAAGCAAATATTTGATTTATAAGTACACTCAGTCTAGTTTTTCTTTTTTTACATTTTATAATCAGAAGTAGTTTCCTGCACATGAAATACAAATAAATGCCTGTCAGTGTAAATTTAAAAGACTGGGATCTGCAAGATGCAATGCATGAATGTTTAATGACTGTAAATGACCTGCGCTGGGGTCTGAAACGCCCAGCCTTGTTCAATCTCTTTCAATCAATGTAGTTGTGGATCACACAAACACATAATCCAGCACAGAATGGAGGCCTTTCATCAGTCCATCTTAGCAGCAGGATAAAAAAAAAACCATAGGGCCACTTCAAGGGATTTCTTATCCGCAGCTAGAGTTTTGATGTAGGTCAGTGTTAAGGAAGTTAATTGTTTGATATATTTAGAGCAGCTTTTGATATACGTTCTATAAACACAGTTGTCGTGGTCCCTCCCTTTTTCCCACAGTCCCCTGAGGAGAAAATCATTTAACAAACTTCACAAAACTCTGAAACAGCAGTTAAAAAAAATTAAATATAATTTTACTATTTTTATATATATATATATATAAAAGTCAATGCCTCATAACATGAAACACCTGAAAAAGTAATAACAAACACTGCACATTTTTTTTCTTTTTCTTTTTTTTTTTTTTTTGGAAAAGCAGAACTGTCCTGTGTAGAACTGTTTCTTCTAAAAACGACCAAGGCATTGACACCTTGGCAGTCTCCCAATGTGGACAAGCCTTCACACTCACGGTGATGACATTGAGTGATTAGCTGTCCAGCTCAAAGTCTGTTTCATCATACAGCTCTGGCCGATAGGAACGTCTGTGACGGGAGAACTTCACCCTGATGTCATCTCCAAGTTCATCAAGGCTCTGGAGAACCTGGAAGAAAATCAGATGTTCCTACTGGGAATTTGTTGTTGGGAATATGTCTGAGATTAGTTACTTCTAGAGCCATGTTTGAGGTATTAAACTTGCTTTGGATCATAAAAAAGTGCTCAATACTTGATTTTAAATGAAATTTAATAGGTGTTCAATCAGTTTCATACATCACAGCCAATGTAGTCCAACTGATTCCCATTCTATCATAACCAAGTACTTTTTTTATGCCAGTTGTGTTTAGTGAATCAAGCATGTACAGCTTACTGTTATATTGTTATGCAAAATATTTCTTAAAGTACTTTTTTAATTGAACCAGATTTAATAAGAGGGATCAGGCACAGAACTTAGTACCTTTGTTATCATCTAATCACTTTAAAAACAGTAATAATTTGTGCTGAATGTAATCTTTAGCAAATCGTAAAATTAGGGATGCACGATATTATCGGACTGATATTGGAATCAGCCAATAATGGCTTTAAATGTAAATATCGGCATTGGCCGATATGAAAAATAATGCCGATATGTCTTGCCGATAGGAGGAATAACTCACATGTGCTCAGGGTGTGCTAGCGATTAGATCAGGTCAGCAGTGTAGCTTTCTTGAAGCATTCTTGAAGCAAAGTTTTGTCTGAATGATGATTAGATTTTCTGTTTTGGATCGCCGCATTTAATATGAGAATGCACGTACAGAATGACGCGTTTGATGTGTGATGGAGTAAACGGTAATAGCACGTGCATTGGCAGCAGCAGCAGCCTCCTCCGGGTTCTAATGACCGCCCAGTAAGGAGTTTTAATTATGTAGGGGGCGCTGTTGGCCTACTTCTAATAAAATTAAAGTAAAATACACAAATAACATATAAACAGTTTATGATTACATAAAGCAATAATTGTCAATAAAATCATGAGTATGTTTTGATTTAAAGGACTGAAGCTATACCTGAATTTAAAAAAAAAAAAAAAAAAATCAGACATGACACTTGTAAATTAAATAATTTTACTGATTTATTTTATATTTACTTAGTTATATTATTCATTAATGTGTAATATGTTAATTAAAAAAAAATGATGAGCTCTAAAAGATTTTCAGAATTTTTACTTTTTTAGCTTTAGACCATCTACAAATATTACCTTCTTAAAATAAAATGTTAAAGTTATCAATTGATGTATAGTTCCTTTATAGTTATTTTCAAAGCTTCAATGTACTGTCATAAAAGAACTTTTTTTTTTTTTATTTAATTCTAAAAAATAAGTCCTTGTTAAAAACTAACCAAGATTAAAAATAATTTGGTTATTATTTATGCACAGGAGAGACTTTTCAAGCAACAGGAAATATATCGGTATCGGCATCGGCTATTGGCCAAAATGAGTGGAAAAATATCAGCATATGGGATATCGGCAAAAATCCAATATCGTGCATCCCTACTTAAAATGAATATCCCTTTTTCATAATGTGCATTATACCATGTGAATGATACCTCAATTCACAATTTTTGTAGTGTTTATTTTTCTATTATTTAAACTAGGGCTGTCAGTCGATTAAAATTTTTAATCTAATTAATTACATGATGTTTCGATTAATTAATCTAATTGCAAAATAAATTGGACTGAGAATACCCACAAACGATTATTTAAAGCTATTTTTGTGTTACATGAGAAAGTATCATGTAGACATTACAAATTGTTTATTCAAACATTTAGACTGCAACATAAACTATGGAACATAAAAGATAATTTGAGAAACATCAGTATTTTTTGTTCTTGCAATGAAAGTCATTGGTAGCCAAAACAACTTTGTTAGCAACAGTCTTCAAAATACTTTCTTTTATGTTCCACAAAAGAAAGGTTTGAAAGAACATAAGGGTGAGTAAATGATGACAGAATTTAGGTGAACTATCCCTTTAATGTTTCTATTATTATTATTATTATTATTATTTTAATGAAATAATACTCTAAATAAGAAACTAAATCTGCTAGCAGGTGATGGTAAATGCCTTTATGAGTCTTTCATACGATTCATTCAAATGGCTGATTCATTCAGGAATTTAGTAAATGGCTCACTTTATGAATAGGCCTTTGAATCATTGCTTCACATGATTCATTCAAAATGCGAATTCATTCAGAAACTAAACACCGCTGTTTTGTGCTTTTTTTTTTTTTTGCACCAATATCTTGAATTTTAGGGCATAACTGCATTTATGGAGTTATTGCCCTGCATCATTTGTGTCAACAGTCAATTATGTTAGTTGACCGTAAGATGATGTACAGGTCTGGGGGTGGGGCCAGTGCGTTAAAATATTTTAATCGCGTTATTTTTTCATAACTAATTAATTAGGTTAATGTGTTAAACTGACAGCCCTAATTTATACTAAAAACTATACATTTTTAATATTTGCCAAATATCATAACAAAAACAATTAAGCTTTATATTTTAGCTTTTTAAAGAGTTTTAGATCTTTCTTCTTGGCTGAACACAGATTTTCATTTCACTAGACTTGTCTAAAAACAAAAAAAAACAACAAAGAATACCATAACAGAGATAGATAGGTCTGTGAGATGTTGAGTGTTGTAGTTTATTACCTTATTGAGCATTTCTCTGGTGTGGGCGGCAGACACACAGAAACGAGCCCTGGCCTCTGTAATGGGTGTAGCTGGGAAACCTACAACTACAACACCGATCTTCCTCTTCAACATGGCCCGTGAAAACGCCCTGTGAACAGACGATTAACAACTTTTTGGCTTATCATCACTACAGATTTAAGTGAAGTTTACACACACACATCAGCAAATGTACTACTGCCAAGCAATCAAATGTTCTAGAACAGCTTGCATCTTTAAGCTGTTTAGTACTGATGTCATGAACAATGGTATAAAACAGGCAGTTTTTCACACTAATCCTGAAAGCAGTACATGCCTTCCGCATTCAAGTTTCCAGACATTATCACTGCTCTTAGTATGACGATACAAACTGAGGCTGTGGTTAGATGTCGCCTGCAAACCTAGAACTTAAAGTAGAAACATTATGCAGGGTAAAGCTGTGGAGAATCCCATTCAGAGTTTGCACTGTCTGCTACCTTTCCTCACCCTTTGAGCGAAGGGAAATCCATTGTAAACCGCACAGCTGGACTGTCATTTGCATTAGCCAAGAGGGAGAGAAAGAAAGAGACTGACAGGGAGAGAAAGGCAAAGGGAAAGGTATAATGGAGGAGGAAAAGATTGAGAGCGAGAGGAGGAGAGCAGGCCTCCACTTTGTCAGCAGAGACGACAGCGGCGAGAGAACAGAGCGGCGACGGAGAGTGAAGGCTGGATTTAAAAGGCCTCACAGCTGCCGTCGTCTTTGTAGGTGTGCCAGGAAGCTGTTATCTTTGGAGGAGTCTGAAACGCCTGTGCAGTGATGAGCCTCTCGCATGTCATGTTTTCTTTCTGCCTCTCTTGTTTTTTTTCCTCACCACTGATTCATGGATCAACCAGACCATCCAAGATGGCTAGGGTCCAACGTCTTCTTGAAAAGACCACATCGCCTTCTTTGGAATGACCAGTGGAGATGACTGCAGCTTTTGTTGGGGTGTCCTCAAGCAGTCAGTACATTTTCCACACGGCATTCACAGCTATCACCTTTGTAACCCAATGTAAGCCTTGCATTGTTGTTTTATTGGCAGCCCGAGATGTGGGCAGGTTCACAAGTTCAAAGGAGGATTACTATAGTGTCCAGACAGTGGAAACTGTCCTTAATCACAAAGACGACGCACAGAAAAAGCTCACAAAGAAACATAATGTTTTGCTTCTCGCTGGCCCAGCGATCTAAGCTGAGGGTGTTCAAATGGACTAAATAGGGTTTGTGTAAATGCGAGCCCGGAGATGCTGTAGTGTAAACCGACGCTCTTTTATGCGTGTTGTGCGAGGCAAGAATTGGTAACCCGAGCGGGTCGCTGGCTTGTAGAGTGGGTCTGCTTACCCAACTTTCCCAGGTAGAAAGAGCAGGAGCGGTACCACTGGAGAGTCCTGGTTGCCGTAAATGATGAAGCCCATCTCCTTCAGCCGAGATCTGAAGTAGCGCGTGTTCTCAGCCAGCTGCCGAACTCTTCGCTGGCCTGCGGGGGAGATGCAGACAGAGGTGTCATCGAGGAGAATTTGTTAGTTTTCATTGGAAAAGGAGAGCCATAAATGGGAGTCTACAATAAAGTAAAGGTCATGATTTACAACAGAGCAACCGTAGGTCAAAAGGAAAAGTACAAATAATCTCAAAGGGCTCCTCTGCTGGGACTGTATTTGAAGGATTTGATTGTCCTGCGGATGAGAGGGATGCAGGCTATGAAAGTCTCAGTTACAGTAGATGTGTGTTTATTTATAGACTGATTGCTAAAATGACAGTGAAACTTTATAGGCATATTTTTGCACTAGTAAAAACAAGGAAAATCTGAACTGGAAAAAACGTCAGTGTTCGAAGAAGAAATAACATGAAACCAACAACCAAAGGACCACGGTAGTCAAGTAAACCTGTGTTTAACTATAATCAAGTGGCTAACAAAATATTTTATACTGCCATAGTCAATAATCATATCATAGTGTACAAAAGTGAATGGTTTTTAGACATTTATAATCTTAATGTTATTGATTTCAGTTTTGACTTAAAGAGAGTTCAGCCAAAAATGAAAATTCTGTCATTAATTACTCACCCTCATGTCGTTCCAAACCCGTAAGACCTTTGTTTATTTTCCTGAACACAAATTAAGACATTTTTGATGAAATCCGAGAGCTAGAAAGGTAGTGAGGACATTGTTAAAACTATGAAACTATGAGAATACTTTTTGTGCGCAAACAAAACAAAAATAACAACTTTATTCAACAATTTCAAAATCCTTGAATGTGGTAGTCGCATTGCTGTCTAAGCAGGGTCAGAAAGCTCCTGTATTTCATCAAAAATATTTAAATTTGTGTTCTGAAGATAAGCATAGGTCTTACGGGTTTGGAACAACATGAGGGTGAGTAATTAATAGTAGAATTTTCAATTTTGGGTGAACTATCCCTTTAAGTCTTGCTTTTTGGGATTTAAATGAGACCAATCTAGTTTATGGCAATATTACGACCAGACCTAATTAAAAAAAATTTACCCCTGGTTTCACAGACAGGGCTTAAGCCTAGTCCTAGACTAAAATGTAAGTCTGAGCTGTTTCAACTGAAAGAAACTTGCACTGACTGATCTTAAAATATATCAGTGTCTTTGTTATGTTTCAAGATGCACACCAGTAATGTTTAGTCTAAGGCACGTTTAAATTTACTTAAATGTCTTAATTGAGCTATGGTCTAATCCAGGCTTAGGCTAAGCCCTGTCTATGAAACTGGGCCTTAGATGACTAAAGACAGACTAGTTTAAAGCAGTCCTATTATGCTTTTTCACTTTTAGACAGTGTGTGTTGTGTTTGGGCATAATAATAAACATCTACAAAGTTACAAATCTCAAAGTCCACTCCAAAGGGAACTACAACGAATGGCTCCTTTGGGCAACAACGCTGTTTTCTGGATATTATGATGTCACAACACGGCCCATTAGAATATCACTAAAATAAATCACACCTACGGAAATTTGAATGGTTGGGGGGTGGGTAGGGACGAGGTGGAGGATTAACCTAACTTTAGTGATGCAGCGTGGAGAGCCGCTTCTGGGACGATTCAACGAGCTGCAGCATGGCTGGTATAAACACAAGCATTGACTAGAGTGGCCGCGATCAGCTCAGGTGGCCATGTCGGAGCCATAACGCGCTGCAGATGTGTGCAGTATACGGGTCAAAACACATGGCGAGGCACGGCTGTTATAAACACAAGCATCGATTAGAGTGCTCGCGATCAGCTCCGGTGGCCGCGTCGGAGCTTAACTTACAATGTTTTTATTCAATTATTGTCATGTTAAATACAAATTAAGTCAAATTAAAAACATTAGGCTGCTTTTAACCTTATGCTGGAGCTGGTTTCGGCCAAGTATGTAAATAACTAAATAAATTAGCACGATAATATCATGTATCGGCAATCTGGCAGGCTCACGATAGGACCCAACACTACTGTAGCATCAACTATACCTTCATATATCCTTAACTATAATGTAGCAGATGGAACTTGTTGCTTTGGCAAGGGTCATGGCAGTACTGAAACAACCGTCTAAGCTGTTCGCCAATCACAACGCACTGAGATAGCTAACCAATCACAGCACATTTTGTGTTTTGAAGGTGGGCCTTCATCAAACCCGGAACTAATTGAGCCATCTGTGCCAGGCTGGGGAGAAAGGTATTGTAATAATGTAAATTATGAGAAAAATAATGCATTTTTCGAACCAGTAAGCATTTGTAAAAGACTTTGTAAAAGAGCATAATAGGATCCCTTTAAGCAGTTTATACAACTGGCTACTGATCATCATAGAAACACAACATACAGACTATTTACCAAAACAGATAAATATCAAGTTAAATTTATTTGTGCATAACCTAAGCTTCACCATTTAGTGACATCACAAGCAGCACATCTGTACACCTGCATTCCAACTCTCCACACAACCTGATGGCCGTTACTGTGATGATCTGATCATTTATTTATGATTTTTTGCATAAACACAAACTGATAGTAATAAATACACTGAATAGTTGTCACGGTAATTCTACAGTAATTTATAGCACCCAGAGATTCTGCGCCCACTCTGCGGTAGCACAAACGCCAAACAGACCGTGTCAGGCAAACCATAGAACAAATATGTCTACAAACTAGTCCTAAAAACAGCTGGCACAGAAATTAGCCTACTTTGTTCCAGTTTTTTTTTTTTACTACACTATTTGCCTGCAAGTTTCATAGTTGTTCTACTTAAATATAGTTGAAAACACTGGGAAAAAGGCCAAGGAATTGCAACATAATGTAATGGCATACAGCCATACCACCAGCAGTTACTGCTCCTACAAAACACTCTTAGCAATACCTTAACCTTCCTTTTACTAGATAAACTATAGAATGTATACATTTCACCTTTTTTTCTGTAGGTATAATCAAGAGGAGTTTATAAACAGCTATTAGTTCCCTTTAGGATATAGGCTGATTGTATGTGAAAGCCTAGGAAAGGGGCCCAAAAGAGGAGACGGGAAATGACATCATCCGCTCTGCCGTTCAAATCCCAGGATCGGTCTTTTAATAGCCCCTCATTAAGACCATTAAGTAGTTAAGTGAGACAGAGCCGACCCATTCATAAAATAATCCAAAAACATAGTAACAAACAAAAACAGGAAGAAAACAGCAAAACGCTAAAGTCTTACAGACGTTATATATGTTTTCATGACATTTTAAGGCTCATTTCTGTACTCTCTCTTCAAAACGCCTCATAATTTGTGAGTGAGTGAGTGTGTGTGTGGAGTCAGTTGATGTGAAAAACAGTACCAGCTGGTTTTGTTTTGTCAGGCTGAATGGTAGACAAATTTCATCCTTTGCCAAGACACTCTTGGCTTGTACATAGGATACAATGGATTTGGCACACAATTGGAGACTGGGGTAAACTGAGAAGCACGGACTCAGATGCGAATGGTACCATGCGGTTACTAGTAATCTGAACTTTGGTGGTGCGAACCACAAAGAGATAATTCTAACAACTTAATGCGATTGGAGACACATCAGTAGCTCAGTGAATATCAATGCCTTTCACTCTCTGTCTAGTTGAGTTTATGTCTACCCCTCAATCCCTCCATATTTAATTGTGTGAATCATATCGTTCTGTTGGGCTGGCCGGGTCCGCCTCCAGCTCTCGTTGGCACTGCGGCCAGAGTTTTTGGAAACAACGGCATGCTTGCATATAATTACCTGTGAACCGATTGGCAGGTATTTCAAAAGGAGGTGGGCTGTAAAGCCAAGCACAAAAGACCTTATGTCAGCAGAACGAATACAACTGCTGTTAACTTTCATTACATTAGAAACTCTTCAACAGAAACCCTGAACACTGGCAGATGCTGGAAACAGCAGGTGAAGCTCAAACCAAACAATTAGTCATAGACGTGGTGCAAGTTCAGATGTGGCAGGTCTTCTGCAGCCTATTGTGTTGTATTCAGAGCGAGATCAGCTCGGTGTGACTCATGCTCCACAGAGCTGCACATCACACCAGTAATGACATCCATGGGCGGCTTGTCCAAGTCTGATATAGACATCACATGTTCAAACAGCTTAGAGAGAATCTCTTCGGACAAGTTTGGACTAGAACCACTAGTCCAACTGAAGTAGAGGAGTTTTATTTGAAACAGCTAGCTAGCTAATTAACTCTACACTATATTCATGTCTCAATTTGAATTAAAACGTTTGAATTTTTAATTCATTTATTTTTCATGCATAAATTTAATGCATTTGTACTTTTTAGGCATACAAATTAGCTTTTATTGGCCAGTTTAATTGCCCTGCTGTTCACTTACACTGCTGTTCAAAAGTTTAGGGTCAGTAAAAAAATTTTTTTTTAAAGAAATGAAAAATATTTTATTCAACAAGGATGCAATGAATTAAGTGACAGTAAAATTTTTTATAATGTTACAAAGGATTTAGATTTCAAATAAATGCTGTTCTTTTGAGCTTTCTCTTCATCAAAGCATCCTGAAAAAAATGGTCAAAGTTTCCGCACAAATTCTTGACAATGATAATAAGAAATGTTACTTGAGCAGCAAATCTGCATATTAGAATGATTTCTGAAGGATCATGTGACACAGACTACTATCTTATGTTCATCAAGGCTGCATTTATTTGATCAAAAATACAGGAAAAAAAACCCTGTAATATTGCAAATGTTATTACAATATAAAAACATGGTTTATAGTTTAATATACTTTTTATTCCTGTAATGCAATTTTCATCCGCCATTACTCCAGTCTTAAGTGTCACATGATTCTGAAATCACTCTAATATGCTGATTTATTATTAGAATTATCTATGTTGGTAATAGTGTTGTCACAATACCAAAATTTTGACTCGATACAATACCTGACTAAAATATCATGATACTACTACTGAACCGACACTACAAAAAAAAAAAAAAAAATAGAACAACAGGAAAAGTAATTTAATAATAGATGACCAAGTGGAGATCATAGGTATTTTATCTATTAAAACAAAGAATTTTATCCTTCCTTTAAAAAAAGAAATAATAAAATAATAATAATCATATGCCAGTGCCACTACACAGGATTATGGTAAACAACTACCAAGCCTACAGGAGCCTTTGTTATTATTAAGAACCTAAATGCAAGTAACAAACTAAAGGACAACTACAAAAAAAACAAAGACACAAATGAAATAAAGAGGGCCCTACGAAATCTGTTTTAATTTTTTCTTAAATTCCATTTTGTATGTGTGTAACGTTAGTAAACAAAACTGCGTGTCTGCACCATTCACTAACACAGACACGCAGAAATACGGCTCTTATTAAAATACATTCTTAAAGTACCGGTACTAGTAAAATGCAGAATCATACCGTTTTTAAAAGCAGGGTATCGCAATACTTTTTAAAAACTGGTATGTCATGCAACACTATTTGGCAACAGTTGTCCTGCCACATATTTTTTTCCAAACCTGTAATACTTTTTTCAGGATTCTCTGATGAATAAAAAGTTAAAAAGAACAGCATTTGTTCAAAATAGAAATATTTTCAAACAATATACACTACCGTTCAAAAGTTTGGGGTCAGTAAGACTTGTAATAGTCTTTAAAGTAGCCTCTTATGCTCATCAAGGCTGCATTTATTTGATTAAAAATATAGAAAAAAAACAGTAATATTGCAAAATGTTTTTACAATATAAAATAATGTTTTTTATTTTAACATACTTTAAAATAGAATTTATTCCTGTGATGAAAAGCTGAATTTTTATCAGCTGTTACTCCAGTCCTTTTTACTCCAGTGTCACATGATCCTTCAGAAATCATTCTAATATGCGGATTTATTATTAGAATGATCAATGTTGGATAATATCAACAGTTGTGCTGCCAAATATTTTTTGGAACCTGTAATTTTTTTTTTCAGGATTCTTTCATGAATAACAAGTTTAAAAAGTAGTGTTTATTCAAAATATAAATATTTTATAACAATGTAAATTATTTATTATTAACTTTTAATAAACTTTTAATTATTAACTTAATACATCCTTGGTGAATAAAAGTATTAATTTCTTAAAAAAAAAAAAAAAAAAAAAACAATAAAAATGTACTGACCCCAAACTTTTGAACGGTAGTGTAAGTCTTTGCTTAAGTCCTTGTTATTTTACATTGTAATATTTCACAATATTACACTTTAATAAATCAACATATTAGAATGATTTCTGAAGGATCATGTGAAACTAGGGTGACCACCTAGCAATAGGGCTGTTGCAGGACTTAGATGTGATTTTGCGGGACACATGTGAGACTGATACATTTTCTACTGCTATGCTATGTAAATGCTGATTACATCCGTTGTCATATGCCCTGATCTGTGTTTCTGAGCGCGTACATGCAAGCGAGAGAAAGCGCGTATTTTTTATGATTTTGATCAAATAAATTCCGCTTTGTTGCACATAAAGCTCTTAAGACATTAAAAAAATCTTACCGACCTCAATTTTTTTTAAAAGCAGTGTGCTGAACTTAACTCTGCCCTTCAGTGCAGTCTAAATCCCTTCCTAACATGGTGTGAATGGCAGCGAAACTAAAATGAAACATGATGTATTCTCTAAAAACATAAATATATGGTTCAACGCATATCAAAAACAGAAGACAGCTTGGGAAAACCCTTTTAACATCTGGTGACATTCTGCTGACTCCTAATACCTGGAAATATGTGACCTTTCCTTGACTAAAGGTCTAAAGGACTATTTAAGCCAGTGTCATTGCTTTATTGAAATCTATTTTTCATGAGTTATGCGCTGTATTGAAATACATTTTATATGGTTATTAAATCCATGTGATTCACTTCCCTGATTCACCTGTCTATACAATGCTTTGTTACTAACCTTCTGTCGTGCCATCAACTCCCATGATGCATTTAATTGCCCTGATGATCTGCTCCACGACAGGTGGGGACATGGCAGTAGCGTATACTGCACTGTGAGAGTGACTCCGCAAGTAATCCACCAATTCCTGCAGAAAAAAACACAACACGTCCATCATTATAGGAATACTTTCATAATTTGCTCATTTATGTCACTGAAGTTCAGACATTCTGGTTAAGATCTCCTTTTGCACTTCAGAGAAGAAAGAAAAAATACTGGGTTGAAAAAATATTGAAATAAAATAAAGAAATTAATTATATTAATTACATAAAAAATGTAATTAAAGTAAATTGAATACATTTCATTAAAAATAAATGATCTCAAATTAAAAAAGCTGTGATAGCGTTATGGTTAAAGTTAGGGTTTTTAAGTTCAAACTTTTGAACACTGATCAGGTGGTCCACGAAAAGTGCCCTTGAGCAAGATATTTAACCTCAGGTTTGTTCAAAAGAGGAGAACCTGTAATAAGTGATTTAAAACGTCACTTAAATGACTACATGCAAAAGTATTTGAACTGTAACACTGTGCTGTCCAAATTACACCACTAGAGGGAGATGAAACCACACAGCGCACACCTGATTCGCTGATCATCCTGTTATAATGACAGCTGCGCTGTTCCTTGTCATTGTATAAAATCTGTTTGTTTGTTATGGCTAATACAGAATACTAATTATGCAAACTTCTATTGGAGTCCCTGAACTAATTATACTGATTATAAACAGCAGGTCTGACAGTAAGGCAAACAAACGCATATGGACACTAATACAGGCTTTTCTCTACAAACTATTACAGCTGTCATTCAATAGAATGACACTTTGTGTATTACAAACAAGCAGCTCCGGAGACTGTGTCTGTCCTGCATCGATTAAAAGGCTTCTAAGCAGAAGCCAGGGCCAATATTCAGCTCTTAATCTCTGTCCTCAGACATCTGCATCCACTGTGGAGGGGTGAGGGGAGGGGACGCACCTCGCGGTGCACACGGGCCTCTGCATCCAGATGTGTCCTCTACTTTGAGGATGGGGGCGAGGGGGTTTTTAGGGGAAAAATCTGCAAAGCAAACATCTGCTTCCACTTAGAATGCAAGATTTGCAATGCTTTAGGTCCTGGGAGCTTTGTGGAAACAGCATAAGATAAGTCAGTTAAGAGAACGTGTCCGAAAATCCACCCACATCTGTGGAGCGAGGGACTGGCTGGAGCCGTTTGGCGGCTCTCTTTGCGAACCTCCCACTGCGCCTGTGTACAGTGTCCTTACTGCTGCTGAGAGCATGTGTTTTACTCTGCTGCAGTTGAGTACCTTTATAAAAAACATTAAACCTACAGGAAAGGAACACAAGTTTTCTTTGACAAGCTGACAAGTATGACTAAAAAGGTCTGCTGACTAGCAGCAGCACTCATTTTTCAGTAGAGAAAAATTAAAGGAAAATAATATTAAAAATGTTATTTTTTTTATGGCTGTAATGCAAATCTATCTATATAAAATCATACACGTATAGAAAATCAAACATCTGTATTTGCTCTAATAAAATATACATTCAGTAGGAGTTTGATGTAAAAATCGTAATTCCTGAAGCAAAACCAGCTTCGAACTAATGATTTTTTTATACACTATCGTTCAAAAGTTTGGGGTCAGTACAATTTCTTTTTTAAAGAAATTAATCATTTTATTCAGCAACGCACATTAAATTGATCAAAAGTAACAGTAAAGATATTTGTAATGTTACAGAATGTTAAATTTTATTTGAACTTTTTTTCTTTACTTAAAATGTATTCCATTTTCGTTTCCACAAAAAAATATTAAGCAGCACTGTTTTCAATACTGATGATAAAATAAAATGAAAAAAACATTTTTGAGCACCAATTCACCAAAAATGAATGATTTCTGAAGGATTATGTGACACTGAAGACTCAAGTAACGGAAGCTGAAAAATTTTACAAAAAATGTATACATTTCTATTTCAAATAAATTCTTTTGAAATTTCTTAAAATACTTAAAAATGTACTCCATTTTCCAGTTTCCACAAAAATATTAAGTAGCATAACTGTTTTCAATATTGATGATAAAAAAATTAAATAATAACATAATAAATTAAAATTAATAAAAAAAAATTAAATAATACAATTAAAAAAATGTAAAATAAAATAATACCAATAAAATAATCAGTAAAATAAACTAATCAAATAATAACATAAAATTAATTAAAATAAATAAATAAAATCAATTAAAACCAATAAATAAAATAAAATAAAAATGTTTTTGAGCACCAATTCACCAAAAATATTAAAATGATTTCTGAAGGATCATGTGACGCTGAAGACTTGAGTAATGGTTGCTGAAAATTCAGCTTTTATTCAAATAGAAGAGATATTTTAAATTGTAATATTTTACAATATTACTGTTAATAAATGTAGCCTTCGTGAGCTTCTTTCAAAAACATTAATAAAAATCACACAGACCCCAAACTTTTAAAAGTTAAATAAAAAGAATAAATTACAGACAAGTACCATGTTTGGAAGCATCCTGTGAAAACCTGCAATTTTGATTTGTCCCATAAAATAGAGTTGGCAATTGGCCAACAGTCTCACCTTATTAAATTCTCAATATTACACAACACATGTATGGGGTGTCTCTCTCTCGTTCGCTCGCTCTGTTCTCCAAAGAATGTGTAATTCAAAAAACCTGCTGTCTTTTTCATTTTCAGTCTTTTATAATCAACTGCCATGTCCGTGATGTGGTTATGAAGTGAAGTGGTCTTTTTTAATGGAGTAATGAGATGAGAGAGGCGGCGTGACAGGAGCATGAGTGACATTTGGGGAACATATGTAGTTTCACATCATGAAACAAGACCATGTGTGTGAGTTTAAAAGAAAAGGGAAGGGAGAATGGTGCACGTGCTGAGTAAAGGTGATGCAAGTCATTTCTGTACCATGGGCGTCACCAAACGACATAGCAGCTCAATGAACCGAATTTCTGGGCAGAATTCTGCCTCAGGAAATGGCTTGTTAAAAAACTTCTGACTGTAAGGTAGTACATAATGCCTACCTTTTTCCCAGCTATGTACCCGCCAGCAGCCCCGAAGCTCTTGGTGAAAGTGCCCATCAGAACGTCTATTTCTTTGGGGTCCACCCCAAAATGTTCTATAACCCCTCGACCTGTGGGCCCCACGGCCCCGATGCTGTGGGCCTCGTCGAGGTACAGATAAGCCTTGTATTTGTTCTTTAGTGCTATGATCTCCGGCAACCGGACAAGAGAACCTTCCATACTGGAAAAAAAATGAGACAAAGATATTTCAGTAAAAAGGTGTTAGAAATGATATTATGGACATAGAATGTAAACACAAGACAAATATTTGAGTATAAATATTTTTAATTATTAAAATAGTTTAATAGATTGTATTATTATATATAATATTGAATATATCATAATATATATATATATATATATACACACACACACACATAAATAATATTAAAATTAAAAATATATCTTTTTTATACATTTTAACCATCATAATCCTTACATTTTCATATTTAAAATTTAAAATATCTACCAACAACATTTCATGTCTTTCAATTATAAACATGCTGTAAAGGATTTGTTAAACATAAAATGTCTCCAATCTCAGTGGCGGCAATAGGCACCGTAAACAGTTTTATGTGGCTACCTATACAGTGGTAACTTGCAGTTAGTGAATCATTTATAATCTCTATAATCATGCATGAATTTCATATGAAGGTTATGAACCTTTAGTGTTTACTTTAAAGCACACTGAGCACAGATTTATGCAATAAATGACCTCAGAAAAGGGTTATCTATGCCCACTAGGTTGGAAAAGGTCACACAACCGTGACTGAAGACTTTGGCCTCAATAAACTAACAATCAGACAGGCAGTGTTCAAATGGGTGACATCACACATCAGTAAAGCTCAAATAAACAAGCGATAAAGAGGCACAGATAATTTTGTTGGTGCCACCAGTTATTAAATCTAATTGCTTTAGCTGTTTTCCAACAATAATAATAAACACATTTTGTATTGTTTAATTAACTTTCCTCTGCTTTGCAACTAGAGCAATACTTTTGTAGGAAAGCTCCTTTACAAATGTAGTTTTTATAAATTTGCTTAATTAGATCCTCTTTCATTTGATGTAGCTGCTTACCTGAAAGGGAAAGTTCACCCAAAAATAAAAATTCTGTTATTAAATACTCACCTTCATGTTGTTCCAAACCCGTAAAACCTTCGTTCATCTTCGGAACACAAATTAAGATATTTTTGATGAAATCTGAGAGCTTTCTGACCCTGAATAGGCAGCAACGCAACTGACTATTCTATCGATGTCCCTGCTACCTTTCTGAGCTTGGGAATGTTTCAGTTGCGTTGCTCTCTATGTAGGGTCAGAAAGCTCTTGGATTTCATCAAAAATATGTCAATTTGTGTTGCGAAGATGAACGAAGGTCTTACACGTTTGGAACGACATGAGGGTGAGTAATTAATGACAGAAATTTCATTTTTGGGTGAACTATCCCTTTAAGGCTGGAGTGAAGAGAACTAAATATTCTCAAACGCTCTGACCTGTAAATGCCCTCGACCATGATTAGGATCTTCTTCCAGGCGCGATGGGTACGAGGTTGACCAGAGCAAATCGCCTCCTTGAGCATCTTTTCTAGACTCTGCATGTCTGAAACCAAACACAAAAAAGGCACATTATTATTATTACATTTTTAGGTCTTCCTAAAGCAAATGGAAAAGATACACTTATAAATACAGAGTGGCTGGTCTTCATTAAACTTGGTTTAATGAAAGCATCTTCAGGAATATATATGGCTGTAATATTACATCAAATTATAAACATGAGCAAACCAACACGTTTCTAGATGATGCTTCTGTATGTGCCAACTAGTTTTGTTATTGGATATACAGTTGAGGTCAAAAGTTTACATCCCCCATTCAGAATCATTAAAAATGTTAATTATTTTACCAAAACAAGAGGGATCATACAAAATGCATGTCATTGTTTATTTAGTACTGACCTGAATAAGATTTTTCACAAAAAAGATGTTTACATATAGGCCACAAAAGAAGAAAATATAGGGGATGAAAACTTTTGAACAGAATGGAGAAGTGTACATTTTTCTTATTTTGCCTAAATATAATTTTTTTTTTTTTTTCATTTAGTACTGTCCTTCAGAGGCTACAGAAGATGGTTACATGTTTTCCAGAAGATGAAATAAGTTAAATTTACCCTGATCTTCAAATTCAAAAGTTTTCACCCCCCGGCTCTTAATGCATTGTGTTTCCTTCTGAAGCATCAGTGAGCATTTGAACCTTCTGTAATAGTTGCATACGAGTCCCTCAGTTGTCCTCAGTGTGATCTTAAAATCATACAGTCGTTGGAAAGGGTTCAAATACACAAAACTGCTGGAAAACCAAAGAATTTGTGGGACCTGAAGGATTTTTGTGAGGAACAACGGGCAGATTAACTGTTTTGTTAACAAACAAGAGACTCGTATACAACTATCACTAAACAAAAAACCAGCTGTGGATCATTCAGGTAAGAACACTATTAAGAATCAAGGGGATGTAAACTTTTGAACCAGCTTATTTTTTATAAATTCAATTATTGTTTTCTCTTGTGGACTATATGTAAACCTCATCGATGTGAAATATCTAATTCAGGTCAGTACAATTTAAACAATAATATGCATTTTGTATGATCCCTCTTATTTTGGTAAAATGATTAACATTTTTAATGATTCTGAAAGGGGGGATGTAAACTTTTGACCTCAACTGTACAGAACAATGATTTTCCACCCTCCTTCTGTAAAGATGCCCCAGCAATGCACATCTCATCAGCTCAGTAGAGGCTGCATGAATTTAAAAGGCCTGAATTGAATTTGTCAGATCTCCGAAACAAATTCTGGCAGTGTTGTCAGACCTTGCTAGAAAAAGCAGTAACATGGTCTGTTAAAATAAATCCAAAATAAATCACCTACCTCAACAAAATAAGCTTAAATAGTTTTTGTGCATCTAGGAGTGTGAGGGTTATACGGATCAAGGAGAATGGCTTGAATTCAATGATCTGATTTACTATAGCATTAACTTGCATAAAACAAACAATAACCAAGGCTAAATTACATCTTACTGCAAAAAAGCATTTCCAATAATTACATCCTAGAGGAATGAAATCTAGGCAGGAAGCTAGGAAATCTAGAAACAAAGGAAATTACACTGATTAATAGTGGTGTTAAGTAAAACTGAGCTCTAACAGCACACTGGGATATTCAGTGATGCTATTACTGGTAGGCCATATTTTATTGTGTAAGCCCAAATGTGTGAATGTGTTCTGTAAACAAGCCTAAAAACCAACATTTAACCCAACTAGCTTGAAGTTGCTTATAATAACCAAACATGGCAACACTACAAACTGGCCAACAGATGGCAGAGTTGAACTGCAAAATGAACAAGTTTGAAAGCCGACACAGGTTTGATTCTGGCATGTGATCCCATTCCTCCTCTTTTACCCTATTAACTGCCTTCTCTACTGTCTCTATGACTAAAAAGTGACAAAAAGAGCCCAAAGAAAAGAATGTTCCATATAGTCTCTCATTAAAGTGGCCTCATTTCAAACAGGTGGACGTATTTAGGCCAGTGAAGGCCAATGTGGACGCGGCCTGCTTTCGCTATCCGTGCTGTCCTGAAATACTACACTCACCTAAACGGATCTGCCAAAGGTTTCAGGCCAAGAACAACTATACAAAAACAATGACAAATAAACTGTATGTGGACATAAATGCCAAACTATGTTGGCTAGATGTTTGTTTACGTTGTCACTAGTTCATTCAGTGTGATGATGACAGTATTTAAAGCCTGGTTATAGAGACTTTGAGTCAGAATATTTGTGTCTGTAATACAAAAATTCATCCGGTGTGCAGGGAAAATCCACCAACACATTTCTAAATTTGTCTCACTGACATATACAAAACATCAGTGACCATTATTTAAAACAATGACATGCAAAAGCTTTAAAATGAAACTACAAACTTACAGCTACAATCATTCCCCTGTGAAAATACAAGTCTTCCAGCAAGCCCTTATGTAACTGATAAACTAAGAAAGGTAAAATGAAGGCCTAAATATTCCCAAACAGGGCATTTGAACAAATTCAGTCTGTTTGCATTCAAATTTGCTTTGTTGAATGAGCAATTGTTCAGCAAAATGGAGATAAATCACCCTCAGATCTGCTTTTTGATATCTTTTTTTTAATGCTTTTTTCCATTTCAAGTTCACGGTGGGATTTTTCCACCATGCGCAATCTTCGTTAGACAAATAAAGAATTAAAATGGCAGCGCTACCGTTGCGTGGTAGGTATTTGTCAACAAACATGTTCTAACAACCAAAACGTGGTTGATAAACTTTATGATATGCCAACATTTATTCTGGAGGCGTACATGTATCAACAGAGGGGAACATTTAGCATATTTTACACCTCTTTCTCTACAAATGCTTGCTAAACAGGTTGGATTATCATGTAATGAGCTCTGACTCATTGATGCGTTTTATTTCCTTCAAAGTAAATGTTTATCATTAAACTCATCATATCCAATTATGTTACATCATGCACCCGGATCCTGATTAAATCAGATGTGAGGATATATCTCTGTACAGGTTCCAAGTTCAAAGTCCAATTCACACAGCATTCTTTTTCATTTTCTGAGGAAGCTGAACATGGCGTTAGTTCGCATCATAATTAAACATACCTGAACCAGCTAATCAAGTTTGTTTTGTAGAATTCAAACAAGGCAGCCAAGATGGAGTAGGGTTGCTAAACTCCTTTCACATTAATCAAGACCATTTTCAGGTCAGACAGTGGCACATGGCTCCTGTGGACCCACAACAGTCAGAGTACATTCAAGCTTTTGTTGTTCATGCATCATGTATTCTCATCCATCCTCTGGAGAAGGACGCACACTAGTTTCCCAGTAACTACACAAGAATACCATTAACCACTATGGATTCCCTAAAGCACAGCTTTTGTATAACCCAAATATACCTCGCTGCAGTCTAATGCTTAAATTTGTTTTGCTAACCACCACAAACTGTGAAGACAATGACCTCAGTATTTACAAATGCTGGACCTTGAGCAGTTGCGTGGATAGCTGAACACACCGTGACCTGGTGTATATAAATTTCATAATGTTTTGAATGTACTCACTGTTGTGTTTGAAGACTCGAATGGTTGCCCCCGACAACCTGGCTCCCAGGATGAGGGAAGTGTGATTTAGCTCATCGCTCAGAATCAGGCAACCCTGAAAACAGACATTGTTACTGCACAACTCTGAACAAAGTATGAAGCAGAAATCATTCAATAACATGATGTGTGGAATAATGCTGTGAGCGTCCACAGCATTATTCCAGCAGAATAATCACAGAATAATCACAAGCACGCTTTAAAACAGTTTACAGAAAAAGTCATACTAAATGTCATACTACAATACATGTTGTTCCAAACCTATAAGATCTTTGAAACACAAATTAAGTCTGATTAAATCTGAACTTTCTGACCCTGCATAGACAGCAACGCAACACGTTCGAAGCCCAGAGAGACAGTAATGACATAGAAAAAATAGTCCATTGACATTAGTGGTTCGACCTTAATTTTATAAAGCTATGTGAATACTTTTTGTGTGCTAAGAAAACAAAAAGAGTGACTTTATTCAACACTTTCTCCTTTTCTGTGTCAGTCATTCCTCTGACAGGGAAGAAAGGAAATTGCTGAATAAAGCTATTTTTTTGTTTTCTTTGCACACAGAGTATTCTCGCAGCTTCATTAAATTAAAGTTTAACCACTGATGTCTAGGGCTGCGCTCGACTAAAGATTTTTCTGGTCGACTAGTAGTCGTTCATTTTAAGCATTAGTTGACTATTAGTTACACGTTCATTAATAAACCATATAAATCATAATAATGAGCCTTTAATTACCTACATAGCCTAATACATAGCTTGCCACAGCGCACTGGCAGAAGTAATGACTATGAATGCGTCAGGGAAAAACAGTAAGGAGGCTGCATTAACGTTTTAAAAATGTATTGATAAACTATAGTGCTTTCTTTGTTTTCGGCTTAAGAGATGAAGTCGGCGAATTGTCATCTCCGCAGTGATGCGCCTGTATGCGTGTTTCATACGGATTACATAATCTGAGAATATTTGTTTTCTATTTTAATTGGTTCATTTAAAAGTAGACAGTTCACTCTCCAAAGATATTTTTTTCATATCTGTAAGGCAAGTACACACAGAGTTTCGAAGTTGCGCACTTAAGTTCACAGAGACCGAGATATCCAGAAAATGCATCCTGTTTGCTTTAATTATTTTACAAAAGCACAACATTTCGTTGCTATTCTGAGTTAGTCTTTGCAGATTCGAAAGATGTATTACTCTTATCTGTATGACCAAAAATGATGGGGGAATTTTAAGAGCAAGTGACCGCACCGGCGCCTCCATCTGTCATGCAGTAAACGCGCTAATATTCAGCTTTCACACTTCGCACAGACACTTGAATACCACACATTTCTATGTTAACATTAGATTGAGCGGCCATTTAAAGTTGCTACTACATACATCTTTCAGATGAAAAGCCATATTTTAGGTCGATGAATGGTAGGTAAGCGTTTGGATACCCGATGTACTATATTACCACATACAGTAGACCAGCTGCTAATGATCTGTCCATCACGAACTGCGCGACTTCGCCACTTCCTGTGGATTTTTTTATTTATTTTTTTTTGCGACAACGCAACTAATACAATTTTGGTCAACCAAGCATCTTGTTGACTAATGGTTAGTCGACTATTAGGCAGAACCCTACTGATGTCGCATGGATTTTATCGATGTCCTTACTACCTTTCTTGGCCTTGAACGTGGTAGTTGCATTGCTGTCTATGCAGAGTCAAAAAGCTCTTGAATTTCATAAAAAAAAAATCTTAATTTTAATTTAATCTTAATTAATCTTACAAGTTTGAAATGACATAAGGGTGAGTAATTAATGACATAATATTCATTTTTGGGTGAACTGTCCCTTCAACGTTTGGATCTTCTGATGTGAATTGGATGATGAAGTCTCAATGGCTGCAGAGCTTGGCCTGTTTTAACAATTATTGCTGTCATCTCCACTTCACCTTGAGAGGTCTTGAACTGACACCTCCTCCAGAAGGCACAAATTATTGGACCCACTGCTTAACCAATTCTCTTGAGGCTGCAAAATCATGAAGACTTTGCTTGAGGAAAAACACCCCCAATGCACTTTAACCAGTTGCGGTTTTCTGGCACCTCAAGACAGTCCCCTAGCCTTCTGGATCTCAACCAGATCCTGAGGTCGTCTAATCTGAGCTGGTTATGACTGACCACATCATTGGGCCCAGCATAAACAAACCCTAAAGAGACACCCTAAATAAACAGTGTCAGCTCTAACTGTGCTTGCTTATCTGATTGAGCGTTATTTTTAACAAGGGTTTGTTTAGTGTGCTGGTTCACTGGGTTATTCCGTGGTGCATGAAAAACTGTTTATAGTAGCAATTAATATCAGGCGCCCAGAGATAATAGATTAATACCACACTTGTGAGCTCACTTCAACTGAGTGATTTAAGATGGACGTAAAAAATAGAGGCACCAATGAAGATTAATTTTTAAATGCTGACCTTCCCAACTAGGGCTGGAATATTCATGGAATTGGTGGCAAAACCCATTCCAAACGCCATGGCAGACTCCACTCCCAAGAACTCCGCCACAAGTCGCTCCAGTTTCTCATGGATGCTTAAGTTGCCTATAAAAAGATAATGAAATGTATTATTAAGCTGTTACCTTTATCAACATGACTTTACAAGAGTCTCCCTGTTGACTTTTGGCTCATTTCATTACATAAGAAATGGAAGCAGGAAATGTCACAGGTCTGAAGCTGTGTTGCCTACATGAGCACCACCGCTCAACATGTCAAGAACACATATGCTGACTACTTTCTCTGAGATGAAAGTGATTTGTGAAAAAAATTAGAGAATGAATCCACTCTTGAGATTGTCAATACCTTGAAGAGGCTTTTGAACAAATAAAATTCAAGGCCTCTGCTCTTCACATCTACAATAGAAGCCATTCAGGGCAGTGAAGAAGAGTTAGAAACATTCTAACAATGATCAACAGTAGCCCTCTCTGCTCTTATTTATTTTACTTTGATTTTACTTACTTTACACAGATACTAAAAAACCTTTGTTAAGAAAATCTATAGCTGAGCTTAATGCTACGAGGGCCACAGAAGAAAAGAAAAAAAGCCTCACACTACTGTTGACAGAAAGCACAGAAATACACTTTAGGAATTCATTAGACCACAGTCTTTCCCAGTCAGATTAGGTGTTTTAACAACTTTGGAGAAAATGAGATTTTTCTGCATGTCTGCTTCAGCTTTTCTAGTTTTAAAGGCTCAGACAAGGTCAGCATGAAGGAAACAAATGAGATCTGTCAGAACATTTGAGGTGAGAGGTTATCACTCAGTAGGTGCCTTCAGAGACTAAAGACATAACTGCAGACATGAAATACTGCCATACTGTTGGTACATAATTGCCAAGAAGACAAAAACAGACAGAACATCTGATACTCTGAGATAAAATGTGACCCAATGTGCCTTACAGGTTAAACATAGATAGAGAAATTGGCTGTAGATATGTGCCATAAATCTCTGAAGTGTTTTTTATTACGACTGTAAAATGATTATCTTTTGAAGACTCAAATGAAGGCCCTAAAATCAGAGGTTATCACATGCAAACACTAGTGTTGAGAAAAAAAATCAGAATTTAGAAATGGACTCACTTTAAAGGGAGAGCTCACCCAAAAAGTAAATCGGCATTATTTTTATGAAATTTTTAAGACCATCTTTCTTTTGCAGAACACAAAAGAAGACATTCTGAAGAATTCTGGTAGCCAAACAGTTAAGTTCCACAGAAGAAAGTAAGTCATACAGCTTTGGAACAATGGTGAGTAAATTGAGTAAATGAGGGTGATTTTTCATTTTTGGGTGAACTATTCAAATTAGTTCTGCATCCTGTTTGCTGTCTTAATTTAAATTCATTACAATTCTAGAATTCCAGAATGTTATTGACAGTACTAATTATTTGTTAATGTTAATGTGCATGCTGAGCCTAATGTGGGAAACGTTTCCTGATCCCGTGACCCTCTCTTGCCCATCAAAGTGGCAAAAAGACCATAATGTTAAATATGTAACAGCTTTAAGCAAGAAATTCTGGCTAAAGATATATTTGCCACTGAATAAGACAGCAGTTACAAGTGGATGTACACCCACAGTTAGTCCGTGAGAAAATGCCTCTCCTTTTACATGATTCCTATAGAGAGCTTTGTGCTCTAAAACACCATTGATTACTCCAGACCTCCGATCATTCCCTCTCACAGCAGCAGCTGAAGCGTGATCTGTTTGATTAAACCTGAATCAGGGCCGGGCGGCTACTCACTGCACTTCAATG
Organism: Cirrhinus mrigala; assembly: GCA_036247105.1. NCBI lineage: Eukaryota > Metazoa > Chordata > Actinopteri > Cypriniformes > Cyprinidae > Cirrhinus > Cirrhinus mrigala. The sequence goes on from CM070019.1 coordinate 25,600,954, forward strand.
TGCTAACTGAGAAGCTCTCTCTACAGAGGAAACCCATAAGGGTCTTGACTTCTAACCAGGGTATTGTAGTAGTCTAATGAAGTGAGAAATGAGAGCGAGACCCATGAAGAGCTCATTCACCTGGCAGTGTATACACAAGCAGAACCTGGCCATAAAACAGCAAGTTCTCAAAGCATCTTAACCTAATTGAATTTAAATGAACGGGAAGAGCTTTGAAAACGGTAATGACAAGTTAAAGGTGCATTTAGGGTTAAATACAAATGAAGACCAAACAACATCATCTGTGACCACAGATTACCACAGAAAATTGTTTACAGTAATACTTATAGTGAAAGTGGGATAAGCGCCGGGAATAAACATTAAAATACCTACATTCAAATAATAACGTACCATTTAACATATTGCAATATAACACAGACATTTTAAAGGGATAGTTCAAGCGAAAATGAAAATTCTGTCATTAATTACTCACCCTCACATCATTCCAAACCTGTAAGACCTTCATTCATCTTGGAACACACAAATTAAGTAGCGCTGTCAAACCATTAATCGCAATTAATCGCATCCAAAATAAAAGTTTCTGCTTATATAATATATGTGTGTGTACTGTGTATATTTATTATGTATATATAAATACACACAATTGCATGGATATATTTAAGAATGTTTTTTGTTTATATATTAAATATACTTATATTTAATATTAATTATATAAATAAAAAATATATACATGTAAATACATGTAAATATTTTCAAAATATATACTGTATGTGTGTGTATTTATACATAATAAATCTACACGGTACACACACATACATCTCCTAAACAAAAACTTCTATTTTGGATGCGACTAATCGCGATTAATCATTTGACAGCACTAAAATTAAGATATTTTTGATGAAATCTGAGAGCTTTCTGACCCTCCATAGACAGCAAGGGTCCTACCACAGTCAAGGTACAAAAAAAGTAGAAAGGACATTGTTAAAATAGGCCATGTGACATCAGTTGTTCAACCATAATTTTAAGCTACGAGAATAGTTTTTGTGTGTAATTAATGACAGAATTTTCATTTTTGGGTGAACTATTCCTTTAACATTAACTTGAGACTAATATAATAACATTGCTTATTAATCCAATCTTTGTAAAATCAATTTTTCAACTCCTGTTATGCAAAATTGTTAAACACTTTACTTTTTTTTTTTTTTTTTAAACTATACTTGTAAAGATTTTAAGTTTATCCACCTAAAACAGTAGTCCCAACCCTAAAACTATGATTTACACAACTTTTCAGCTTAAACATGAAACAATTAACATCACATTTAAAGCTTCATATTTTTGTTTTTAAGCCACCCATAGACTCCCACTGCAAATACAAATGCTTTTTTTAAATTTCTCCAATAACAAAAACAAATCTCAGACAGAAATCTGAACGCAGCTCAAAGATTCTGGTTTATAAGCCACTTAAGAACCCTCTAGAGCAGGGGTCACCAGTTCTGGTCCTGGAGGGCCGATGTCCCTGCAGAGTTTAACTCCAACCCTAGTCAAACACACCTGAACCAGCTAATCAAGGTCTTACTAGGTATATTTGAAACTTCCAGGCAGGTGTGTTGAGGTAAGTTGAAGGTAAACTCTGCAGGACACCGGCCCTCCAGAAACAAGTTTGGTGACCCCTGCTCTAGAGGAAGACAACTTTTGTCTCATAGGAAACTAGTGTAGTAAACAACATTTGTCGCCCACTGGTTGTACAACAGCTACATAGCCATGGTGAAACATTTAACTCTAGTTACAATAAATGTGACATTTTAATGGCCCATTATGCTGTCGACTTCTCAGTACTTGAGTGCCACGTGCTTCATTTATATTAGTGTTTGACAACTGTAGCAATTTTAAACCCATAAACTCTTAACTCTGTACATTTAAATAGTCCAAGGTAACTGAAAACACACACACATTATAATAAAACCTAAAGACACTCCTACAGCAGAAATTCTGTAAATGATTGATGCTTTAGTCTTAAAACCTGTCACCAAAAACAAACACAGACCTTATTGATCTTGCAGTGAGAACAAAAATGTGTTGTCAACTGTGACCACAGTGTTATAGTTAAAAACCTATTACCCAACATCACATGGGTTTTCTGTAAAACAGTAATCTAATGTACCCTCTAAATCTCCAATTAGTAAAGCAAGATACATTTATGTAACATAATAAAAAAAAAAAAAACAACTTTTATTTATAAATGAATGTTATTTTTTATGTAATATTTTACATATATTTGCATTTTAAAAATATATAGTTTTATATCTATAGTTTTAAACACTGGTGATGTAATGGTTGTGAATGAAATAAAGAATTTTCAGTTTTTTGTCATTTTTGTGTTTGAGTTCTACAAAATGATTTTAAAATGCCCATCCCTCATACGCACATACATACACAGGCATCTAATTAGAAACTGCATTTAATAAGGAGTCATGGGGTTAGTTGTTATTGCTCATTTTACACAAGGCCTGCAGAAATATATCCGAAAGTAACGACAACCTCTGAGAGATGCAAAAAAATAAATGAATCCCTCAAATGAATAATGAATGATACAAAAAAGACTTTACACACAAATACTCCCATGCCTCATGATCACGTTCTTTTTGTGCCTCTTTCTGATGTGGTATTTGGCTTGGATTCACCACAGTCACTGCACAGCACCACAGATAAAAGATCTCAGATGACCTACTTTACTATGAAAATGATCTGATATATTGTGAAACAATTAGATCATTAAAAAGGGTGTGTATTTATACTGTGTAATTGTAAGTGTGCATGTGAGAGGAGGAGACAGAAAAGTAATGATAAAGTGAGATAAAACAGTGGGAAAAATATTTCCAGCATTACTGTCATGTGTACTTGACCTGACTGTGCTCACGAGATGTTTTACGGCCTTGCTGATGTCAGAACAGGCAATGACAGTCTTCAAGCAGCTGAAAAATGTCACAAATGCAACAAACCAGAATAACCAGATCCCAGAACATCAGTCACACCATAGTACTTACAACTGTGCCTGAACAGGTCTAATCTCTAAGTCACCATCAAGGATTTTCACACCATTTTACCGATGATTTTCCATGGAAGTTCTTTGTGATTACTTCATAAGCATTTTTCAGCTTAGCATGAATAAAGGAAAAATACACTACAGACTTTTCCAAGTCTGGAAATCAGAAACTTGGTTTTCTATCACTGTGGGAACCTTAGCATGAGTGCTTTAAAAAAATGACATGCACCCAGATAACCATTTCACCTTTAGCCTTTGTGCAAACAAGCCAGATTTTGACCTAAAATAAACATATTTCAGCATAGAAATGGGAAGATCATTATGGGTCTTTTGAATAATCGCAACACTTGTAATAAACCTGTAGAGAGAGCCATGAAACAGTTCAGTCAATCATCAACTTATGCTGCAAATTCAAAAACAGGTTGGACCTTTAATAAATAATCCAGAAAAAACTTGCCGCATTTTTTGTGAAGGAGGAATTCTATGAACGCTGCTCAAAGCAGGTCTGATCACAAGTGGGCTTTTGACGAGTTAATGACAGTATTAACTAACCAAAAAAGTTGCTCAACAACCTACTATGTTCTTACACAAACAATGTTGGATGCAATGGGTGACCTGTTTCTGTGATTGTAGAAAGGTTTCAACTGTGGTGTAACCACACACATACCCAGTTCCTGTCTTGTGCTGCAGACTCCCACCCCGTACTGTCTGGTCTCCTCTGCTACGGTTTTCAGGAAGTCAACATTGTTTTCAGCGAAACCCAGATAGTTGTAGGAGCCCATGTTTATGACATTCTCAATGGTTTTCCCTGTTAACCTGTCAGAGAAGTAACACACCAAGTTGTTGATATTGATTTTGTTGACTAGCATGTATATAGATCTTTCTTATTCCAGTCTGTAACCGAAATCAATAGGTATAACATGGGAGAACTATGTGTATTACAAACCGTTAACCGTATTTGCGGCCGTTAAAAGAAAAAGTAAAAAACATGAACCGAAATTACAGCACAAAATGGGAAAAATGAGCCATTATCATATAACTGGTGCAGCTTATTAGTTTATTAATTCATCAGGGGAGGATTAATATTTAATACTTTAATATTAATTCATATACATTACCATTTAAAGGTTTGAATCAGTAAGATTTTTTTCAATGTTTTTGAAATAAGTCTCTTATGCTCATCAAGGCTGCATTTATCTGATCGAAAAGCTGTAAAAAGTGTATTAATATTTATTATCTCAATGGGAATAGTTTAAATGTATTCATTTCTTTCTAGGGGTAAAAAAAAACTCTAATATTTCTCCCATTACAGTGCTGGTCCAAAAAGTTGGTTGACCAACTTGCTGGTTAAGCTAGTTAAGAAGCCTTGCAAGGACACAAACATCCTGCAGGAATCGCCATCTAAAACACATCCTGGTCTTTTCAACAGGTTCATGACTATTTGTTTTAATGAAAGAATAGACCTACCTGAAAGACCAGTTGTAATCATCTGAGACCCTTTCCATGACGTCAAAAACCGGACCGGGTAAACTGCATATAGGCCGGTTCCAGTTATCCCTGACTCTCATGTACAGGTTCCGTTTGTAAAAATTTTCAAAATCTTGGTAAAGTGGAACAAAGTCCTGTAACACAAGAAATTGGTTACAACATAATGACCATAAGCTCTTTTAATATAACCCAACATTAGTATTTTGTGCTTTCCGTTCCACAATATGCTCTATTCATTAAAAAATAAAGAGGCACTGCTGACCTAAGATCAGCCATCAAAAGACACTGTTTGCATGTGTGTAGCTACAGCCGGGTGAATGTTTCAAACCCATCCGCTCTGTGAGTATCAGAGTCCTGAGAGACTCACCCACATCTTGTCCTTAAGTAAACTCTGGCAAAGAACAAGGGAGATCCTAATCAGACTCCTCATTGTGCTGCCTTTATTAAACTTACTTTAAACCGCTCAGAATCCTAGTTATAGAGACAGTTAGGACAGCAGAAAATAACAAAGGTCCAACAAATTGCTGCCTGACTGTTATAAGTTTTGCATAAGCTTTTAACTGCCACTCATAAGTTTTTCTGGTCACTGAGGAGGTTTCTGATCTTTGCCCAGCATTTCAGATCACGCTTTCAAAGCATTCTCTTAAGACGCCAAGAAAGCTTCAAAATAAAACTGCACTCATATTGATTCTCATTGCATTTTTTGTTCTCATTTAACACAAAGAATACACACAGTACAGTTTAATTCTTTGCTGCCGTGTGGCTTAAACGGCAATGTTGAAACCCCTGTTAAACAGGAAAAGGGAGATGCTATGAGATCATTTAAGGCCACATGTAAATTTGGCTCTTAAATGCTAATAGAGTGCACAGGCCATAGTCAGTGCTGAAGTAAAACCAGTTCTTTTCCAGTACATTATATTTATTTTTTAGCAGATATTAATGGGAAACGATTGTGATATCAGCATTCTTACACCGCAAAGTCTGTTGCACTCACTTATTACTGATTTGTGTTTGTGTACTTTACAAACTAGAGCTTAGAAGATTTATACACTGCCAATTTGGCTGAAGTGATTCTCACTGATCGTGGAAAACATGGCAAGCACAGAGCAGAAATCCACAATGTGTTCACTCATATCAGTGTAACACTTTTAGCATTTAAGTTTGCTAAAGGTGCAACTCCCTCTGAAAGCTTACCGTTTCATAATCTTGCCAACTAAACTTCAAAAAACTCAATTTATGCCTTTGAATAATCACATCTGATGTAATGCCACCAGCTTTGAGTTAGAAATGTGCATGAAAGAGGCATCTTTCTGAAGGCGGCATTCTCAGTGGACAGACTGAGAGCAGAAATAATGAACCCACTCTCCTTTGGGGTTTAATTGCGTCTTTAACCTCCCCGGCATCACCTCACACATATCATGGAGATTTTCCGTAGTGAACAGTATGTAAATTATGTGACATGAAAGAAAACACTTTTGTGTTTGACAATAAATTTGTCTTGACAAAAACTCAGCTTTTTACACTTAATATTTCCAAATGTTAAGTATGTCACTCTCTGAACATTTGTCATTTAGACACACACAATCTTTTTTTCTGGAACAAACTAACTTTTCCTCACATGATGGTTACCACAGTTAAAAAAAATACATGTGACCCTGGACCACAAAACCAGTTGTAAGTAGCACGAGTATATTTGTAGCAAAATTATCTTCTTTTATGCTAAAAATCATTAGAATATTAATTAAACATCATGTTCCATGAAGATATTTTGTGAATTTCTTACCGTAAATATATCAAAACCTAAATTTTGATTAGTAACATGCATTGCTAAGAACTTTTGGACAGCTTTAAAGGCGATTTTCTCAATATTTAGATTTTTTCCACCCTCAGATTCCAGATTTTCAAATAGTTGTATCTCGATCAAATATCGTCCTAACAAACCATACATAAATGGAAATCTTATTTATTCAGCTGTCAGATAATGTATAAATCTCAATTTCACAAAATTGACCCTTATGACTGGTTTTGTGGTCCAGAGTCACACATATATATTAGATGGAGAGCAACCCTACCTTTTGCTCTTCTCTCTCCCGGGCCTGATGGCACTTCTCTAAGCCAACAGCTCTTAAAAAATCCCTGAAATAGCCAAACAGGATGACAATTCCATAACCCATGTATGTTAGGACAGCCACGTACATGGGGGCCTCCTCAAATGAATCTTCACCCCTAACTCGAGGTTGATGAAAACCGTCTCCCTTGCCATTTTTCTGCACCTAAGATATAATTGACAAAACATTATAATCTAAAAGTTAATATTATTTTAATTGCATTGCAATTTAATAGAAAAAAATGACATTCAAAGATACACTTCATGAACCAAATACCCCAATTTACATAATTTAATAATAAAAAAAAATTACTTAAGCCACATCTTTCATAACCAATACGACACTTTTATTGACAAATACCATAGTTTGTTTTATAGAAACGACAGTTAAATTAAGAGACCGACCAAACCACCAGTGTTTTGCCTGTGGTTACGAATACAAATATTACAGTTAAACTATATGGTTACTAATGCAACTCTTTTCATAAGCGTAAACATTTATTTCATTATCAAAATCGCGCATGGACATTAAGCATATTTACGTGATGACTAAGGAACTGGTGACTCGTTCTTTAGAAATGACTCATTACATAAACCATCTAAACGAACCGATTCGCTTAAATGATTCGGAGCTCAACTCTATACCAAGTTAAATTCATGAACATGTTGTTGAAAAGTTACAGCGTTGCCTGTAAAAACTACTTCGAGTCAACTTTAAGAATCACGCCTTGTCGTTGAACTTTCATTTTGAAAGCACGTTTAATTTCACGCCTTGATCAGAAGTGATGCAATTTGGCTTACCTTTTCATTTCTGTGATATCCATTTTTTAAACTGTTGCTTTCTTGTTGTTTCTGTTCAGAATGAGACTTCAGGGTTCCGTTGCATGAATGATGTCCATTTGTTTGTATCATGTTTGCGAAGCGTCAACACAATGAACTGAGATAATGAACTTTTCTTCTCTGTCCCTCAGTTTAGAGAAGTGTGTATGTCCGTTGAAGTGTATTTCCCTGATGTGAGTTCACCATCCTACTTCATGCTCAATTGATTTGATTTGTGTACACACAACTTTGGACCAGGAAGTATTCACGGACATCTGGGGAACGACACGACGCGACTGGGCGCTGCCTTTGACAGCTTCGTTTATGATAATGGAAGAGCTCCAGGCGTGTGCAGTGAATACACGGTGATACTTTCAAACTTTGCGACAGTCGTTCGGAATCTGCGTCAGAACGTATTTTATAATAAATGAAAAGCAAAACTAAAAGTAAAACTGCTGCAGCCACTAAAACCGAGTTGTCAGTGGTAGAAGAGAAACTGTTGAAAAATGCGTGCGGTGCAACATGCCAATGATACAGCTTATTATCAAAGAACGTGAAAAATTACAGACTTTAATTAGGTTACATTAACCATAATTTAACTCTGTCAATTTTTATTTATTTATTTTTTTAAGAATAACTAACAAAGGACGGATTATGGCCCAAGCCCCAGTCTGTCTGCCAGGGTCCTCATCTGTGAGGCCCCTCAGAAAGAGGCACTGCAAATGTTAAATGTTTAGTATGTTATCATTGTTGTTGTAACTGCTGCAATGCATTAAATATGTGATGTTTTTATTATAATCACTAACATTGTGTCATATTTGTTGAGTCATTTCACGTCATTTATTACATCTCACCATTTAAGACTACACTGCCATGCAGTCCCTTATGCTCATCAAGGCTGCTTTTATTTGATAAAAAAAAAAACAGTAATATTGCAAAATTTTATTACAATATAAAATAATGGATTTTCTTTTAATATACTTTAAAATATCATTTATTCCTGTGCTGCAAAGCTGAATTTTCATCAGCCATTACTCCAGACTTAAGTGTCACATGATCCTTTAGAAATCATTCTAATATGCCAATTTATTATTTGAATTATCTACGTTGGCAACAGTTGTGCTGCCAATATATTTTTCTGGAACCTGTGATACCTTTTTTCAGGATTCTTTGATAAATAAAAAAACAAACAAACATTTATTCATTCATTATCAAGCATTTATTCAAAATCTTTTCTAACAATATAAGTCTTTGCTATCATTTTTATCATTTAACATATCCTTTCTGAATAAAGTATTCATTAAAAAAAAAAAAAAAAGAATAAAAATGTACTGACCCCAAACTTTTGACCGGTAGTGTATATTGTTAGAAAATATTTCTGTTTTAAATAAATTCTGTTCTTTTTAACTTTTTATTCATCAAAGAATCCTGAAAAAAAGCATCACAGCTTCCGAAACAATATTAAGCAGCACAACTGTTTCCAGTACTGATAATAAATCAGTACATTCATGATTTCTGAAGGATCATTTGACACTAAATACTGGAGTAATGATGCTTAAAATTCAGCTTTGATCACAAAAATAAATTAGATTTTAATGTATATAAAAACGTTATTTTACATTGTAATAATATTTCACAATATTAATTTTTTGTTGTATTTTTGATAACCGCATTCTTGATAAGAATAAGAAACTTCTTTAAAAAACATTAACATATCTTACCGATCCCAAACTTTTGAATGGCAGTGTACACAAATGATTTTTATGTGCTGCTTATTAATTCATGTTTTCATAAACTTTCAGTCACAAATTCTAATTAAAAATGAAGTCACAGTTTATTATATATTTTCTTGTGTTGCATTAAGGTTTCCTACAAAGCATCTCTAAAAACGCATGTACTGTACATGACACAAGTTAAAAGTTTATCCAAAAATTAAGCCATTGCTCTTAAGAGGTCTCTGAAATAATGTAGGCTAAATGTGATGATAAGCAAAACTATTAAGAAAAACAGAACTAAAATCTTATTTAGTATTAGGAACGGTTTTTATTTCGTAACAAAAACAAGTTATTCCAGTTAGTGTTACTTTAGTAAATGCATGGTACATTTTTAGAAGGTGCACCAGTGTTATTTTAGTATTATTTAGTATATAGTGTATATATAGTATTTATTAATATTAGCATAATAAAATAATATTATATATAATATAATGTTAATATAAATATATTATTAATTAGATTTTTTTTTTTATTTAATTTAAGTTTTACTGATTTTGTGATGTTTATTTTTTTTATATTTTATGTTGCTTTCATTTTATTTCATTTTTAGTAATTTTACTTAAACCTATATTTAGTTAGGTGCCAAGAAAACATTTTTCATTTGAGTTAATCTGATATTTATATTTTGTTTAGTAATATTTAATTAGAATTATTTTCATTAGCATTAGCTTTCATTACTAACAACAACAGCACTGTCTCTGTCTCTCCCTCTCTCTCTTTTCCTCAATAGGATAGATTACATTTGTGAAATTTAACTTGTATTTTAGCTAAGCACTTTTGTGTCCTATAACATTCTTGTAATTCTTACTTTGCATTTTTTGGTTTATAACTGAAGTGACACACTTTTCTTCCTGGTATCCAAGATGAGCTATCTTTGAATCTTTTGCTGCCTTCAGAATATCTACCACTCCAGCTGCATTCAGCACAATGTGGGAAGTTTTCACAGAACAAGAAGTCTTTGTGATTACACAAACGATTTCTTCCCCTAGCCTTCTCAATGTGTTTGTGCTTTTGGATGGATCAAAAAAAAAACAAAAAAACAAAAAAAAAAAAACACCTACACCTGAGTGAGTGAATGAATGGGGAGGAATGGATCTATCTAGATGAAAATGAAGAGAGAATGAGAGAGACAATGTGTGGCACTGGTAGCTGGCAGCAGCCTGCAGCTGTCTGAACCAATGCTGGCCCAACTGTGGAACTGTCACTGCTAATTAACCACAGCTCCACTCTGTCTTGCTCTCCCTCTTTTTCTCTTCTCACTAAACCCTGAACCGTCCCCTCTGTCCACCTCTATCCCTCATTTCTTCACATCCAATGAGCTTCCCAATCCTCTGCCAGATACTTCGTGCTAAGGGAGCTGTGCTAGCCTAGATCTGTCAAGCATCATTAGCTTTATTAATATTAGCACTCATTATTTATCTCATATTTGTATGGCAGGTGTTTCTTTGCAACCTCCCTATAGACCTCTAATGACTTATCAGTTAGGCTTAAAATGATTGTGCATGAGAGGCCTTGTTGTTTTATTACTTTTGATATTATCCCATTCGGTATTTAACATCTTTTTAAAGGTGGTATTTTTTATTTTTATTATTTTGGCTGCAGACGGTAGGGGAACGCCCCTTTAGCAAGCTAATTTCAAGATGTCTAATTTCAAGTGTTCAACGCGCGCCCTGCCCCATTAAAATAAAATGATACTGATAAATAATTATTTTTACATATGAAATGACCATATACCGACCTGAAACATTTTCTTCGACGATATTTCAATCAAGTCATGTCCCAATCACGGCCCTGTTTTCTGTCGGTTGTTTACACAAACAAATCAGGACGCCCGATTCGAGAATGAATCATTTTTTTGAATCGGTTCTTTTCCGCAATCTCTCTAAACTCTCTGAATCGGTTCGCGATTCACTATGTGAGTTTTTATTGAACCTAGTGGAGTGACAAAAATATAATAAATCCTTGTCGGACGAGGCTAATAAACGTACACCAACATGGAAAACATTTTCCCTCACACTCTTTCATCAATCAAGACGGTTGCATAATCGAATCAGAAAGAACGAATCATTCTTTTGCGTCAGCTGTTTGAAGTGTTTGTCCATTGCGGTTAGCAAAACTCTGAATCGTTTTGCGATTTAGCATGTAAGTATGAATTAGTTTAAATCAGCTCACGTATGTAATGTAACCTTTGGTGCAGTTGCTCACTGGCTTACTTATTTGTCTGGTGCTTTATTTAATGGTTTAATTATCTGTTTTACGACACAGTTTACCGACAAGGAAGAGGATCTGCGAGTACATCTGCACGTGCAACTTGTGACGACTCTGTATTTCAGGTAACGACACTTTCTAGCTAGTAGGCCGTACATGTATGTAATCGTAACGAGATGTACTTTGGAGTAAGTTACCATGTAAACACCGCGGTAAATGAGATCACGTAGTACCATAGTATGATATTACCATGGTATTTCATCAGATCAGATAATCAGATACCATCACTGTACCACGCTCTAGCCACAGTGTCCTATTTTGAAAGAAACTTTAACTTAGGCTTAATGTACAGTAGGCCAGCATAAGTCTTTCAGAGATGCTTTTGTAGCATAGTTACCTTGTTTCATCACAGATCATATTTATTACAAATTATTAAAAAATAATAGAATTTTCAACATTTCCTTATTTAGTATACCCTCTTTTATTTGCTTTAATATCAACAGAGCTGCTTGAGCTTATGTAAACCCTGGTGATGATCTTATCCAGCCTAATTTGGACACATGGTCACATGGACAGTGTCATAGATTTGCTTATTATGATTAGTGACTGTAAAATAGTGTAGAATCCTTAATATTTCTTCCTTTCATGTCATATTTCACATTGTTTCGCCTCAAATCCTAGAATATGATTCTAATTTTCACATCTACATTAGATACAGTGCTCTGGTGGTCTAAAAAAATGTGGTCTAATACTTTTGAACCGCACTGTAGGTAACTTAGAACACAAAGTTCTTTATTTCTCCAGATGCATTTTGACAGAATCTTTCTGATGTTTTAACAAGAATACCCGCTGAGCCACATGTCTGCCCGCTAACCAAACCGGCAGTATTTCTTAAGTAAGGTGACATGTTGAGTAAAGATAAAAGAAGAAGATTATCACTTTTACGCTTCAGGAAACCTTGCTGTTTAGAACTCTCCTGACCTCATTTAAGAAGACTACATGTCTGGGTGTGTTTGTGTTTGAGGTAGATTCTTATTTTGCTAATGACTATGCAAATGAAGTTCAGAAGGCAGTGCATCTGCACCTAGAATAAAAGATGGAAAAATCTATTCTTAATGGAAAACAGTGGGAGAGTTAATCCAGCATTGCTTTATTTAAATGTACAAAGCCTCTTCCTAAAAAGGTTCATAGCAAATGAAGACATGACTTTCTCTTTCCTTTTGATCTTGAATGAAAATGTTTTCTATTCTGTGCAATAGTATTGTGACTCATGCTGTGTTTCCTTACAGAATTTGTAGCACATTGTTTGTACTCCTTTGTGGTGATGGTACAATGAGATAAAATACCATGGAAAGGTGAGCACACCTGCTGCAAAAGAGTTTTTCCTCCCCCTAGTGGTCAAATCAAAGAAGTAGGCAAAAAATAAAAGAAAAGTAGTCATGGAAATCGAAGTACATTTTTTTTTTAATTAATGGGATTTGTAATAGAGAATATTTCAAGTGCTGCACTTAATCAGATAATGAAATGAACATTTCTGACAGTATGCATAAGGAAATTGAATATGTGAATTGAAATGAATGGCATAATGTAATTTTGTTAGTTATCATCGTACCATCCGTTTTATTCGTTGTAGGCAGCGCTTCGTCTCTGTCTTGTCTCTCTCTTGATGTTTATGGGTGATGTCCTTGCTGCTCTGTCCTGGGAGGGGCCAGAGTTAATGCAGTGCTATATTTGTGTTGACCCTCAGGGGCCATTAAATCACATAATTTCTTCATCAGCTGGGTCTGACCTGATTTTCTAGACGGCCTCCTCAAGCAGTGTGGGGAAAAAAAATTAAATGGTACGGAAATGTAGATACATTCGTGTAATAGTGCATTTCATTTTTCTTTTTGCCCTGCAGAGAAAGAAAATGCTATAGAACTTTACTTCAGCTAGTAATTTGGCAGATAATGGATCTCCTACAGTACATATTATTTTTGAAAGACTTTTTTTGTCTGTCTGTCTGTCTGTCTGTCTTTGTGTGTGCTAGCACAGGTTGGATTAAAGGAATTGTACACCCCAAAATGAAAATTTGTTTAAAAACATACTCAATCAGGCCATCCAGGATGTAGATGGGTTTGTTTCTTTATTGGAACAGATTTTAAGAAATTTAGTATTAAATCACTTGCACACTACTGGATCCTTTGCAGTCAGTGAGTTCCGTCAGAGTGAAGTTCAGAGAGCTGATAAAAACATCACAATAATCTGCATGACTCCAGATGATTAGTTAACATCTTGTGAGGTGAAAAGCTGCAAATCCATCATTAAAGCATTTAACCTTAAACTGTTGCTTTAGGCCAAAATACCAGTCCATAATCTATTATAATTAATGCTTCCTCTAATGAAAAAGTCCACAGTCTGTTGCCTTCTCATATCAAAATCCACCAACATGCACTACCAGCCAAAAGTTTTTGAACAGTAAGATTTTTGTCTGTTTTGCTAACCAAACCTGCATTTATTTGATCCAAAGGACAGAAAAACAGTAACATTTTGAAATATTTGTACTATTTAAAATAACTGTTTTATATTTGAATATATTTTAAAAATGTAATTTATTTCTGTAATCAAAGCTACATTTTCGCCATCATTATTCCAGTCTTCAGTGTCACATAATCCTTCAGAAATCATTCTAATATGCCGATTTGCTGTTTAAGAAACATTTTCATTATTATTAATATCAATATTTAAAACAGTTAAAACATTTTTTTCAGGATTGTTTGATGAATAGAAAGATCCAAAGATCAGCATTTATCTGAAATAAAAAGCTTTTATAGGGAAGAAATTATAGAAATTAATATGTTTATTTAGCAAGGATGCTTTAAATTGATCAAAAGTCATGATAAAGACATTTATAATGTAACAAAAGATTTCTGTTTCAGATAAGTACTGTTTTTCTGAACTTTCTGTTCATCAAAGAAACTTGAAAAAATTCTACTCAGCTGTTTTCAATAATTAATAATAATAATAATAATAATAATAATAAAATAATAAATGTTTTTTTTTATCAGCAAATCAATGATTTTTGAAGGATCATGTGGAGTAATGATGTTAATAATTCAGCTTTGGAAATCACAAGAATAACATTTTTAAAATATACTCAAATAGAAAGAAGTTATTTTAAATAGTAAAAATATTTCAAAATTTTACTGTTTTTGCTGTACTTTGGATCAAATAAATGCAGGCTTGGTAAGCACAAGAGACTTCTTTAAAAAAAACATAAAAATCATACTGTTCAAAAACTTTTGACTGGTAGTGTATTTGTTTAAAACTTATATGGACAGTTTTTTGCTTTTAATTAATGCTTGGCCTGTGCATATTTCTCTCCTGATTCTGATGAGACAACATTTTCACTGGAGAAAGCATTTTAGTATTTTGTATTTTAGCCGAAAACGATGGTTTGAAGTTAAAAATATCTTGAAAATTAGTTTATTACAGACATGCAACTTTTTACGTCCCAAGATAGAAATAGATGGACTGGAGTTGTGTCAATTACTTGTGGATTATTGTGATGTTTTATACAGCTGTTTGGACTCTCATTCTGATGGCACCCATTCACTGCAGAGGATCCATTGGAGAACAAGTGATGTAAATGCTAAATTTTGTTTCAATTAAAAAAAAAAAAACTCATCTACATCTTGTATGGCTTGAGACTGAGAGTGAGTACTTTTTCATTAAATTCACATTTCTGGATACAGTTCCTTTAAGTTGCACAATTAACACGCATTGCACACTAACATGATGTACATAAAATTGCAAGATGTCTATCTTAAAATCTTTTTCTCTTACAACCAAAGTTTATTTTCTAAAAGAGCATAGTGCTTAAAATTTTCATCCATTTGTGTTTGTGTGGATTTTTAGTCCCATGACAGAAACTAGCAACATTTGTGATCTTTTTATTGGTGACACCATGGTACAGTTCTAAAAAAAAAAACAAAAAAAAACAAAGAAAAAAATATAACATTTGACTAGATAATTAAAATACAGTGAAATTTAGGTTGCAAGTGAATGGTTAATGTTGCATAGGGCGCAATCCCTGAGGTGTTGTGAAGTGTGCAGTAAGGTCACAACTGTTTATCCAACCTTGAATTGGACAGGTGAGCTCCAGGGGGTGGCGGCGGCCACGTAACATTCCTCAGAGCTGTCAGTGCTGGTGAGGGAGGGGCAGTGAAGAAAGCACCCTCTGTCTGTCAGAGAGAGAAAAACAGATGGTAAGAGAAGAGAGAGGTGTTGTAAGCCAGTGGTGGGTCATGACCCAAATTGGGCTACAGGTCTGTTTTGATTGCAGGAACAAAGCAATGGTAAATACAAACAAAAACATTCAACTAATTAAATCGTATATAGTTAGGATGGCAAATAGACTTTATTAAACTTTAATAGACAAATTTAAAAAGGAACTGGGAAAAATAGTGGCTGACTGTTGGCATTTTCACATAAATCAAAGTTAAAGGAGAAGTCCTCTTCCAAAACAAAGATTCACAGATAATGTACTCACCCCCTTGTAATCCAAGATGTTCAAGTCTTTCTTTCTTCAGTCGTAAAGAAATTATGTTTTTTGAGGAAAACATTTCAGCATTTTTCTCTATATAATGGACTGATATGGTGCCCCGATTTTGAACTTCCAAAATGCAGTTTAAATGCAGCTTCAAACGATCCTAAATGCGGTTGTAAACGATCCCAGCCATGAAAGAAGGCTCTTATCTAGCATAATGATCTGTTATTTTAATGAAAATAATACAATTTTTTATACTTTTTTTTAATGCCAAACGTTAGTCTTGTCTTATTCTGGCTGGACTGTTTTTGTTCCAGTTCATGACAGTTAGGGTATGTCAAAAAACTCCCATCTCATGTTCTCCCTCAACTTCAAAATCGTCCTATATTGATGTTTTACCTTTGTTGTTGAGGGTGTTGGATCTCCTTTGCATGTTCACTTTGCAAAGACTGGGTTGGAACTTCTGCAGCGATGTAGGATGATTTTAAAAATTATTTTTTTAAGGTGAGGGAGAAAATACCATCGGAGTTTTTCGACATACCCTAACTGTCTTGAATCAGAATACACAGAGTTCAGGGAGAGAAAGGCAAGATGAGTGTTTGAGATTAAAAAGTATTTAAATTGTATTTTTTAAATGAAAATAACTGATCGTTTCACTAGATAAGACTCTTTTTCCTCAGCTGGGATCGTTTACAACCGCATTTGGGATGGTTTTAAGCCGCATTTAAACTGCATTTTGGAAGTTCAAAATCGGGGCACCATAGCAGTCCATTATATGGAGAAAAATGCAGAAATCTTTTCTTCAAAAAACAATTTGTTTACGACTGAAGAAAGAAAGACATGAACATCTTGGATGACAAGGGGGTGAGTAAATTATATGCGAATCTTAGTTTTGGAGGTGGACTTCTCTTTTAAAAAACAAAGGGTTCCCAAACTTTTAAAGGGGGTTATTTGAATAATTTCAGCTATTTTTGTTTGTCTTGTGGACTATATGTAAACATCTTTTACGTAAAATATCTTACTCAGGACAGTACTAAATAAAAAATTTTAAAATAACATGCATTTTGTATGATTTTGTTGAAATTATTCACATTTTCACAGATTCTGCAAGGGGTTCCCAAACCTTCGCATGCCACTGTATTACATTTCAGATTTGGTTTTAAGGACATTTTGGACGATTTTGGTATAGTCGTTCATAAAATCAAGGAAGCAAAACCAGTTGAGAACTGCTGTAAGCGATGGTTCAAAGAAGGAACTCAAAATAGCGAAGGCAGCTTGCTGTAGTCTTATGATTAGAGTAAGAGAAAGAAAAATGATGAAGGAAGAATTCTGAGGTGCTGAGCAGAATTCTATAGAAAATGTGGAACAAATGAAATAACGAGAGTGGAAGTGAATAGAGGGCTTATCGCCTCACAGCTCTTTACATGGTCAGAGGGTCAGAAAAATCTCTTAGCCGCTGTTTCCTTCCCAGCAGCTCTAATTAAGATCTCCAAAGCACATGACTCAATTATGATGAAGCAGGCGTTTATTATTGAGGAGAATAAAACTGCCTTGACTAATGAAAGTTTCAGGCAATATCCTGAGGCGCTTCCTCTCACCGTTTCTCTCGCTGCCTAGTTTTGTTCTTTCTCTCTCATATCTTTTTGCTCTCTTGCTGTCAATCAGACAGCATCTTCTCCACCCCTCTCTTCCTTTGCATTGCTGTTTTATCTCCTCCAACCTGCTTCTGCAGCAAGTCAGTCTCCGTTTGACTAAATGGTGAGGAACGTCTGTGTTAAGGCAGCTATGCTTTGATGCTCGTGTCTGTTACTGTATAGATAAAAATAGTTAGAAGTTTTCATTCCTTACCCTAGATTATGAAAGCCAGTGAAGCTGTACATAATCAGAATGGCTATGGTTTGCTTGTGTCTGTTTTCCCAATGTGATTTCATTATTTTTAGGGTGTATGTAGAGTTTATGTCTATAAGACATTCTTGCACTACTACCTTAAATACAAAACCAATGTATAGAGCCCTTCTAAAATGCAAACTGCATTTTGTATGTACAACTTTAAGATGTACTAATCTTTATAAATAGTCTGTTTAGAATCCACCATGTTTGTATTTCTGTATTTCATTAATATATATTGTCAATTTGCTATTTAAAAGGTCTTTATTGGTTAAAGTTTTACCTTTAAGTGACTTTTTTTACCAATAATTCATTTGGTAGTAAAGACACAAATAATTTTTTTTTTTTTTTAGTTTTTTTGTATTTTATATTTAAGGTAAAATAGCATAGAATTTTTTGTTTATAGGACATCATTTTTTTTAGGTCACCAGTACATACAGTAGGGTTTTATTTTTTTTTTTTTCCCAGTTTTAATTTTTCTGGATTCCGTTTTGATTTTTCTAGATTCTGTTTTAATGCTTAAATTATGAAATATTAATCAAATCAAAAAGCATGTCTAATTATTTGAAATCATGAACATACACAATTTAACAGCAGTTTATTAAAAGTTTAAGTATGTATTTTAAAAAATAACTATTTAAGGCTCTATGAAATGCATTTTATGTTTTTCTTAAATTCAGTTTTATGTTGTTCTTGTTTTCAATTTTACTGTTTTCCATTTAATTTTCTGGATTCCATTTTACAGGTTTCATTATTTTTTTTTTCTAACTAACTGATTTGTAAAATAATAATAATAATAATAATAATAATAATAATAATAATTTATTATTTTATTAATTTCTTTTTCCAGAAATACTGTGTTGTGTATTTATATTTTTCTGGTAAATATTCATTTAAAATAGTAATGTTTTAATAATAATTATACAGTATGTTATACAGAAAATTCCATTTAATGACTGGATCTCATGATTGATCACGAATGATTTTTGAAAGATCATGTGACACTAAAGACTGGAATAAATCTCTCTCTCTCTCTCTCTCTCTCTCTCTCTCTATATATATATATAATATATATATTTATTTATTTATATATTTATTTTTTTAACTGTATTTTTGAAATGCATTCTCGGAGTGTGCATAAGATCATAGGGCTCTAATATGGACAATAACATTCTGGTAAATATTCATTTAAAATAGTAATGTTTTAATAATAATTATACAGTATGTTATACAGAAAATTCCATTTAATGACTGGATCTCATGATGGATCACGAATGATTTTTAAAAGATCAGGTGACACTAAAGACTGGAATAATTCTCTCTCTCTCTCTCTCTCTCTCTCTCTCTCTATATATATATATATAATATATATATTTATTTATTTATATATTTATTTTTTTAACTGTATTTTTGAAATGCATTCTCGGAGTGTGCATAAGATCATAGGGCTCTAATATGGACAATAACATATGCTTTTTTTTTTTTTTTTTTTACATTTCAGATGCATTCCTGTTGTACATATGTACAATGTGTACCAAAGCGTAGAAAAATGTATTTATTGGCAAACAGTGCCTTTATTTTTATTTTTAGGGACACTATTTGCAGTCCTGCCTCACTTTTGGTGTCTTGAGCAAGATAAGACATGAACAAAGGGGAAAACAACCACTGCTTCCTATAAGTGTAAGATGCGATTAGACTAGTGGAACAACTTTCGTTTAGTGAGAACAGTGTTCAAATCCCAACATAAGGTAGTTATGCAAAAAAATAGCTGCTGAACTTGACTTTATGTACACCGGACTTGATTTTTCTTTTAACTGCTATCTAATTTAGTTTTATCTTGATGTGTTCAACTTTATTGTTTATCATGTCTGACCCGAATTTCCCACAGTACATCTCTTCTCCATCAGTATCTGATGGTTTTTTTTTTTTTTTGACAGGTTCACTCACACTCCAAATCCTTTTTTACTAAAATCAGAAACTATTCATCTTGACTGCCTGCTTGCTTCATGGCCTGTATCACACAACATCTTTGGGGTCTAGTGAGTGATGCTAAACTCTGATGCCCCTTTCTGTAGTCCATCCAAGGCTGGAGCCATCTATAAGCTATTGGGATTGGAAGGCTGCCCTTCTCCGGAACAACACTCCTGTGATGGTGCCTGCCATCAGGGTATTGATGCATGGACTCCAGGAAACTCACCTCAGTGTCTGGTAGTAATGTATTACTGTTGGCAGGCAGAGTGTACACATGGCTTTCAGGAGATAGATGGCTGTTTGCAGAGGCCAGTGGGGCTGTAGACAGAATGGATCAGCGCTTCAGTCTGCCGGGAAGGTGTCTTAAAGAGAGAT
This sequence comes from Cirrhinus mrigala, assembly GCA_036247105.1. Classification (NCBI taxonomy): domain Eukaryota; kingdom Metazoa; phylum Chordata; class Actinopteri; order Cypriniformes; family Cyprinidae; genus Cirrhinus; species Cirrhinus mrigala. Next base: position 25,621,155 of record CM070019.1, read on the forward strand.
GGGGAAAATGCAATAGAGAAATAGCAGGCTTAGGTGCTGGATGGTCAGAAGTGCGACACGAGTCGTCTGGGGAGAGAAGGGAGGTGATTTTGCTAAAATAAGTATATAAAGGTCACAAACAGTGTTGGAAACTAACTTTTCCTTTATAAAGGGATAACATTTGCCCGCTCAAACCAGTTTTCAAGGGCATTTTTTTTGCCATTGAGATGGGAAGATTTTTTAAAAATGTCTGTGCTCACCAAGGCCGCATTTTTAAAAAAAAAAAATCAAAAATACAGTAAATACTGTACTATATCTAATTCTGAGGAAAAAAGTGTGAACTCGCAGTTGCAAGAAAAGTCAGTATTGTGAGATTAAAAAGTGGCAATTATTTTTTAAATTCAGTGGCAGAGTAGGGCTTCCATATAATTGTGATTATTAACGAGAACAAAATGAGAACTCATTAATGGGGAATCTGTTGGCTTTGAAAATGCACATTAATGACAAAGAAAGACATGAAACAGATTCGTTTTTTTGATAACAAATCACCAGGAAAAATCAGATAATGTCGTCCCACACCTCATCTTTTCACAAATGTCTTTGGAAGCAAAGATGTTTACTGAAAGCCAAGACTCATTTGCATATCTTGTCATTTATCATCTCAACAAAGAGGTGTCAAAGAACATCACATCAACCCTTTCTAACAATTTCATCAGCGAAAATAGCCTTCAGAAGTGTCTGTCTTTACCGTGGTGTAATATTGAATCAGAATGTAAAACATGGATGTCTCAGCGGCTCTGTTTCGCCATCATGTTACTCCAACAACTGTGTTTGTGCACTAGTTTAAAAATATAGATCAAAAAAGGCATGGATTAAGCATTTACCTGTGAGACCTGTCCTTGATGGCATATCTGTCTCTAATCCAGAAACGTATTCCCTCACTTTCAACCGAACATTTGCATCCAAGCTCCAGTTTATTTTTTATTTTTATTTTTTATTTTATTTTTTTAAAGTGGTTTCTGTCATAAATATTTTTGGAGCATTTCACCTGAAGTTAATGGAAATTTAAAACACATGCAGGAATGGCAAGCACAACCAAACCAACATTTTCTGACCAAGATTAGATTACTGTCACACGTATAAAAAATTGAACAGCCCATTCTGTTCCTCTGAAACTATCATAAACCCATTATGGGAGTCATCCAACTAGAAAAAGAAAACAATGCAGAGAAGACAGGAAATCTCACAAATGTCAAAAAGATGGACAGAGAAGGCTGAATTCATTGAACATGTCAGCAGGCCAGCAAATGTTCTTTTGATTGTTGCTGTAAAAATCTGGTGTGCAGCTTATTCTTGCCAATTTAGACAGAAAATGTCTGTCTACTTGACATTAACTGGCCAATCACAGGTTGTTTTGGTTTATTTGCTGTTGGGTCATTCCATAAAATCGGTGCCTTTTGCACCCCTAAGAAATAAACAAACGTGGATTTTAATGTGTGCAATTTAAAAAATAACAAAAGTATGCTTTCATAAATATTACATAGTCAATTAAATATTATTTTAAATCATTTAAATCGCATTTATGCTGGTAAGGGTAAGGTTTTTGGCCTGTCCCTTACAATGTTTTTTTTTTTTTTCTTTTTCAGTAGGATGTTTAATTTGCAAAATTATCTAGAAATCACATTTGCATATTGTTCTAAATATAGTCTCATTGTTAAGCAATGTTTTTGGCACAGGTATGCATTTTTTCTATAAAATATAAATCATTTTATTGGTGTCCCCTGATTTCATGTCAGCCCTGTTACCCCCATCAAAAAACCCTTGTAAAATAATGTACATTCAAGTGACATCATTTCTAGGAGGTTACATCATCTCTCAGACAGGATTCCAACACTTAAAAAAACAAACATGTTTCTCTCACTCCTCTATAATGTTTTATTTTTGATGATTCATGATCTTGACTGAGAGTGGGCCATCATGCAGTGTCAATCCTGTTACCATTTTTAAAATGTAAATTGAAACAATTATTTCCTACATTTAAAGAAACACTCCACTTTTTTTGAAAATAGGTTCATTTTCCAACTCCCCTAGAGTTATACAGATGTGTTTTACCGTTTTTGAATCTATTCAGCCGATCACCGGGTCTGGCGGTAACACTTTTACCATAGCTTAGCATAAATCATTGAATCCGATTAGACCATTAGCATCTCACTATAAAATGACTTGACTCTTCTGTAGTTACATCGTGTACTAAGACTGGCGGAAAATGAAAAGTCTTAGTACATGATGCAACTACAGAAGAGTCAAGTTTTAAATAGGAAAGATATTGAAACTCTTTACTCATTTTAAAGTGAGATGCTAATGGTCTAATCGGATTCAATGTTTTATGCTAAGCTATGCTAAAAGTGCTACCGCCAGACCCAGCGATCGGCTGAATGGATTCAAAAACAGTAAAACACATCTGTATAACTCTAGGGGTGTTGGAAAATGAGCCTATTTTTTTAAAAAAAGTGGAGTGTTCCTTTAATATAATCGATTATCTACAAGTAAAATCCTTTCAAAGTGTACAATATGTGTTTTGAGAACTTGACTATTAGCTAGCAATTAGCAAATTTCTTTGAAATCGTCAAACCTGTTACTTTTTAGAGTAACAGGTTTTGTCGTGTGGGTAACGGGGATGACATTGATTAGGTTTGACCTTGTTTTTAAAGATTTTCTGTGTAAAATTCAAACATTTTACCGGTCACTGTCTGTATATTATTAAGCTAATGCCTATATCATTCAGTATGAGTTCTAATTAAATGGTAGTATCTAGTAACGCTCGTGTCTGTAACAGGGTTGACAAAATACCAAAACATGAGGTAGAAAAATAGTCATAAAATAATAAATTACATGGCCTGAGATGGCACAATACAATTTCTTGTCATTTTAAGGTGTCTTCATTTCATGGATATTTAAAAAACATTGATTAAACTTATTTTATTTTTCACTTTTTCCAAATAGAAAAGGCACAGATTTTGTAGAATGACCCTGTTATATAAATACGTACGTCACATTCTTAAATGGTTCTTCCTTTTGTTCCACAGAAGAAAGTAAGTCAAGTGGGTTTGGGACAACATGAGGCCGAGTAAATGATGAGAGTTTTTATTTTTGTGTATACTGTCCCTTTAAAATCCATGCATATGATAAATACAAGACTAATCGCATAAACGTAACCAGCTAAGTGGGAGCAGGTGATACACTGAGATTTTGGTGGCAGAGATTAGTCATTTGCATTGATTTGGAGCAGTCAGGTCTGGGGACCTTTGAGAAATGCACATAGCCTTTTTAACATTAAAGACATGCTTGAATGGTAAATCCATATCTAAGATACAGCATAGGTTTTTGTGGTTTTCTATAGAAGTTCTTTGACAAGGGAAAAAAATGTATTTCACCACCCAAGTCTATTCATAGTTCTGATCAATCGCAGTAGTTCATATTTATTCGAGCTTTATCCATACGGAACAGTGCTGGTGCTAAGAAAGTGCCAGTAGGTCACCCTGAAGAGCCCGATCTCATTTAATCTTTGTCCTAGAGTGCATCTGGACAAGCAGACTCTCCTTCAGAGCAGTGTTTCATGTGGCGTCAGTTCCGCAGAGACCCGCACAGAACAATCAATGCAGGAAAAGCTCTCAGAACTGAGGGAAGTTAATGGCCCTGCCTTTTCTGCATCAGATATGATCAATATAATAAATGAGTACAGTTAAGACTTTTCACCATATCAGACGCTCATTGAAGATAAGCACTTTGTTTAAGCTGTTTAAACATTGATGTGTTTAGTTTTATGGAGGGTTTGTTTTCGCAAACGGAAATTCAGAATCATTCACCTCAAAGTGAAAAAATGTCATTATTTGCTCACTGTTATGTTAATCCACTGAAGTTACATCAGGGCTTGCAGTACGATCGTTTCAGTCGCATTTGTGACTGAAAACTACTGTGTGTGATTGAAAAAATATTTAGGAGCACCAGTGCGACTGACCCGATCAGCATATTTGTGTTTGCCCTGAGGGGAGCTTCAGAGGTTTCTATGCGTTTTTGCAACGTTAAGTACTGTATCACAGACATATTTCACGAATCCTTTCATAAACAAAGTGTAGAAAGAGTGTAAATAAGAGATTCATTGTGCAGTGTAGAGAGCATTGTTGGTTATGAGATTGCGATGAACTAAGATGAGTGACAGCTTTTAATTTTTTTTATGAAAGTTTATAAATGAGATGTTGATGTAAAACAACCGTCAAATAAACAAGTTAATATTAAGTGACTTACATTGTCTGATTATAACACTATTGCCTGCTTTTGTTTTATTTCATCGTCAAAAATTGTTTGAAACAAGTCACAACTGAGCCGCTTCGCATCTCCATTCAAACAAAGCGGTGTTTCGTTTATAAATGAATGTGCGTTTTTAAACTAATCTAGTGAGTCAATAATTCAATTACCCATTCATAAAGACAGTCACTTGCTTTATTCCTGAATGAATCAGCCGTTCGAACTAATCAAATGAATGAATGATTCAGTGATTAAATCAGTGGCTTGCTGCCACCTGCTGGCAGTTTTATTTTTATTTTTAAAGTATCTTTTCAGTTATTGAAATCGTTTAATATTTCTATATTCTATATTTCTAAATATCACCTCGTAATATGAAGGCTAATTTTTAATCAAATATTTTGATTATTGATTATAATGTGCTCCTGAAATTTTTCCTGCGCATGGACTATTTTATTGATGTCCTTACTACCTTTCTGGGCCTTGAACATGGTAGTTTCGTTTCTGGGTCAGAAAGCTCTCGGATTTCATCAAAAATATCATTATTTGTGTTCCGAAGATGAACAAAGTTCTTACGGTTTTGGAATGACATTAGGTTGAGTAATTGACAGAATTTTTATTTTTGGTTGAACTAACCCTTTAAATTAAAGATTTATAGTTTTGTGTCAAGGAAAGTTAAAATAATAGTTTCAGCTTGGTCAACAATTTCAAAGAGCAGACAGAGTGCTAAAAGCCCAAGTGCAAAAGCTTGTTCGTGTTGCACTACGCGAATTCACTGATGGAAAGGCAGCTTGTGATGGATAACAAGGCAGTTCAGACACAGGGGACTGAAGTGGGATCAGTTTGGACAGATCATCAGAGGTGAGATGTGTGGAGAGATGGGTGACGCTCTCAAAGCCTAGGGGTTACTGGATTGAGTGACAGGATTGTGTCACCTCCCCCAGCACATAACGAATTCTCGCCTTCTAATTAGCAAGTAGTGTCAGAGAAGTTGAGCGTCACCACCATCATTTTCATTTAGAATCAGATGCTCCATCAACACCCTGACGTTGTTTGAAAGGAGAGAAGGTTAGCGCTCCCCTTGACAAGGATGGAAGAGGTTCTGGTGACCTTCAGCACACATTGCCACCTACTCTCTCACCATGTTTTGGGTGGTTATATAGTGGTAAAAGCTCTGGGCTGGTAGCCAGAGGGTTCCATTTGCGATACCATTGTAGTGGTTCATTTCCCCTGTTTGACATTTAAGTTGCCGTAAATTACCAGTCATGTAAAGATTGCTTAAAGTTACTATTTAATAGCACTAATAATAAAGACTCCTAATTGTAATTTGTTGCAAATCTCAAAGTAATAAAAAATGTTTATACTGTACAATAGTGCTAGGCGATATACCGATTTAAACAGCCAACCGGTTTGAATTACCTGCACGATATGAATTTTTTTAAAAACCGGCATACCGGCCCAAGTGGGTAAGCAATGCAGATTGAGATTGACAGGTGAACTGCATACATTAATGACGGTTAGAGAACTATCAATAGCACACAACTAGTTCTTTAACTGGGCAAATAAACCAACAGTAAAAGGCCTTTAACAGTGACTAGAAATGCTGAAGACCAAGGCAAAAAGGAGAAAATACTGTAGTCTTCAGGATGTGCGAAATATTGGAAAAAAAATCCTAAGTACTGAATTTCACATTTATATGAATGTATCTCTGAGGGGAACTGACTGTCTTCAGAAAAGTTTAGTGGTGTTTTCTTTTCAATTAACTTCCATATAATACATTAATTTAGTATTTAAAAGCTCAGCGCTGCTTCGTTTACGGCAGTAACCAAGGAAAGACTGTATCGCTGCTGTTCCATAAGCGCCACCTGCTGTCTGCTGTTTTTTTCGTGCAAATGTTCTATGTAGCATAATTTCACAAAGCTAAGGTCAGACCTTTCTATTTTTGCTTTCATGTTTGAAAGTATACAATATAATTTACATCAAAAACTGCTCATACTATATAGCATGTTTGTTTGTATAAAACACAGTGGTTCTGCAACTGTTTCATATTCTGATTCATATAAAGGCAAAGTCAAAAATCACCCAAAATTTGGTCAAACCACCCATCACTACTGTACATTATAATATTGGGATGATTCCACTTATTTGTAGCATTTAAAATAGTGGTTCTCAACTTTTTTGACTCAAAAGTCCTCACCGTTGTCCAACACAAAATTCAAATATTCATATATGCTAAAATAGTTTTGTTTTTTCTCCTTTATGTATGAAATATGTATATTGAATTAACTGCAAATATTTTGGATTACAATAGTTATTTATCCATATGTATTCCAGTTCTTCAATAAAAATAATAGCTGTTTAGGGAAAACAAGAAATATGATTTCAGTTTACATCTTATTTTATTTTATTTTATTTGCCATTTTATTTAGATTAGAGCTAGATTATTTTAAACACAGCAATAATTTATTATTTAAAATAATTTTAAGTCATGCTGCCCCCTTTGATATTTTCTGATGCCCCCTAGTGGGCTCCTGCCCCCAGGTTGAAAATCACTAATTACAAATGATTAATTTTTTAGTTTTATTTAGATTTTTTTTTTTTTTTTTAAACTTGCATATTGAATGAACCACAAATATTCTTTTTATTCCAGTAGTTATTTTCCATATGTGTTCTTTTTCTTCAATAAAAACAGTACCTATTTAGAGAAAATAAGAAGAAATTTGATTTGTTTACATCTTGATTTTTTGTTCTCTCTTTTTTCCTGTCATTTCCTTTAGATTAAAATTAATAAAATAATTTATTAATTGAAATAATTTTAAGTCATAATGCCATTCCTTTTCAAGTTTTCTGATGCCACTTAGTGGGCCCTGGCTCCCAAGTCAAAATAAAACATTTTTGTTTTATTTTGAATTTATTTAGATTTAAAAATGATTAAAAAAAAATTAAAAGATTTAAAGATTAATTTTTCGCATTTCTTTTTATTATGATAGGACAGTGTAGAGCAGAAGGGAAGCAAAGTGGGAGGGAGAGAAGGGGGTTGGATTGGAAAAAGTCCTCAAGCTAGGATTCGAACTCAGGCGCCCATAGCACAATGGCGCTATATGTTGGCACACTTGCCCACAAGAATTTTAATCATCTCCAACGTAAAAATAATAATTATAAAGATAAAATAAATTAATAAATATATAAATAAATAAAAGATTGGCCAATAACCAATAAGTGACCCTGGACCACAAAACCAGTGTTAAATAGCATGAGTAAATAGCATGAGCAATAACCAAAAATACACTGTATGGGTCAAAATGATCAATTTTATTAATTTATGCCTAAAGTTATTAGGATATTAAGTAAAGATCATGTTCCATGAAGATATTTTGTAAATTTACTTAATTTTTGGTTAGTAATATGCATTGCTAACTTCATTTGGACAACTTTTAAAGGTGATTTTTCTTAATATTTTGATTTTTTTGCACACTTTTGATTTTCAAATAGTTGTATCTTGACCTAATACTATGCTATCCAAGCAAACCATACATCAAAAAAAAGGTTATTTTTTCAGCTTTCAGATGTATGATGTATAAATCTATCAAAAATTGAACCTTATGACTGGTTTTGTGGTCCAGGGTCCAATATTCATATGGTACCAATATTAAACAGATCAGTTTACACTAAATACAACTTAAACACACCACATGGGTGGAATCAGCAATTCAGAATTATTTTGCTGTAAATAATCAGCTAAGTTAAACTACACTACAAAACATGCTGGAAAAAATAACTTGACAATTGAACCAATGTCACGCTACTGAAAAACGTAGTCATCTACATAAAAGCATCACTGCTTTTATGGTGAAATTTGAAAGTCGTAGAAATAAATTCCACTCACTCATTGTCTCATTGTTATGCATGCTTTTTAAACATTTTTAGTATAAATTGAAATTCAACAGGGACTACTAAGAGCACTGATAACATGAGGCTTGACACAAGTCATAACAGATGAGGTTTTACTACAGCTACTGTGGGGTCTTCTTTGACCTCTATTTGTTTGCTGCAGTACACCGAAACCCCTTGGTGGCCTCCTGTGGGAAATAACCGGTGAAAATGAACAGAGTGGAGCACGACATTGAATACGCTATGTGATTTAAAAGACCTGCCTGCTGCCTCTGGAAAACAGTCATTTGTGAGCGGTTGCATAACAGACAGGACAAATGAATAAGGTTTAAAAGCTTTTTAGTGCTGCAGTATAGCTTTATTAGCCTTAACTGCTCTTCACTGCTGCCGTGGATATGAGCTACACAGGAAGTACTTGATGCAGCAAATAACAGCTCTCATTTTAAGGTCATTGGTCTTGATGGATGTGGCAGGAAAGCAGAGATTTTTTTTTTTTTTTTTTCTTTTCTCTACTGTTTTTGTTAGTAGTTGGTTTCACCTATAGCATTTGAAAGTGTGTGTGTGTGCCACAAAGCAAAAAAAAAAAAAAAAAAAAAAAGCAACTTTCTTTCCTTTATCATTTTAATGGCTTTATAATGGCCAAATTCAGCACTCATCGGTTGGGATTATTCAAATTCCCGGCTGAATGTCTCTGGAGGTCATTGATGCCCTTGAAACGGTGACTGTTGAGTCCAGTGGCCTAAAGTAAGTATCTTTGAGAGATTCTCATTTCCATAATACCTAAAGTCAGGAAACAATGTAGTAGCTACTTCAGCATGATTACCCGTCCTTATCCAGCAGGTGTGTAATTGGCTGTAGTCATGTGGTGACTCTGGGTTGTTGGTAGGAACAGTGTCTTGTGTGCTGCTTAGTATAATTGGATCTTTAGCCTTCAGGAGACTTGATGACTAGCCAAGCAAGACAAGGGACGTGGTGTTGTTTATTTAAAAAAAAAAAAAAAAAATCATGTTCAGTGATGAGAAGATAAGAAAAGGTCTCATGATTTTACCCATCACAGGATCACAGGGTGTGGACAACCCTGTTGTTTATTTATTTATTGGTTCCCAAATCTTTAATTTGGTAAGGTTGCAGATACATAATTATATAGACAAAAAAAATATCCAAAGCATTTTTTGAAGCTGTTGTGCTTGGTTGTCTTTAAAAAGGCAACATTTTTTTTAAAGGAATTAATTACTCTTTCAAACTCGTAAGACCTTCATTCATCTTCTGAACACAAATTAAGATATTTTTGACAAAATGAGTTTAAACCAATGATGTCATATGGACTATTTTAACGATGCTTACTATCTTTCTGGGTTTTGAATGCTCAGAAACTCTCATATTTAATGGAAAATATCTTAATTTGTGTTCTGAAGATGAGCGAAGGTTTTGCGGATTTGAAACGACATGAGGGTGAGCAATTAGTGACAGAATTTTCATTTTTGTGTGAACTATCCCTTTAACTATAATAACTTTTCACCTTTGGACTTTTAGAAAATAATCTCATACTTTGCACTTTTTTTTTTTTTTTTTTAAATCTCATACTCTGCACTTTTTTTATTTATTTATTTTTGAAAATACAATGGCTTGCTCCCAGTGTTGTTATTGTTTAATAAAACTATTAAAAACATTCTAATTCACCGAAATACAGCTGAAATATTAACATTAATAAACCTGAAACAAAAATTTGAAATGTTGCCTTGGCAACTGACTGCAATAAATAGTAATTTTAGCACTTTAACTTAAACATACACTGCTGTTCAAAAGTTTGGGATCAGTAAGATTTTTAATGTTTTTTTTTTTTAAAGAAATCTCTTATGCTCATCAAAGTGCGTTTTTTTTTTTTTTTTTTTTTTTTTTAATCAAAAATACAGAAAAAGTAATATGAAATAATATTGCAATTTAAAATAAGTTTTCTATTTTAATATACTGTTAAATATAATTTATTTCTATGATGCGAAGCTGGATTTTCATCAGCTATTACTCCAGTCTTCAGTGTAACATGATCCTTCAGAAATCGTTCTAATATGATGATTTATTATTGTAATTATCTATGTTTCTTTGGAACCTGTGATGATTTTTTTTTTTTTTTTTTTTTCATGATTCTTTGATTTTAAAAAGCTACAAAGAACAGCATTTACTCAAAATACAAATCTTTTCTAACCATATAAGTCTTTATTGTCATTTATGATCAATTTAACACATCCTTGCTGAATAAAAGTAATAATTTCTTTCAAGCAAAGAAAGAAAAAAATGACTGAACCCAGACTTTCAATGGTAGTGTATTTGGTTACAAAATTTGTTTCTTTCTTCTTGATTCTTTTTAATGCTTGATTCATCTAAGAATCCTGAAAAAAAAAAAATAAAATAAAAAGTGGAGTAATGATGCTGAAAATTCAGCTTTGCATCACAGGAATAAATTCTATTTTAAAGTATAGTAAAATATAGAAAATTATTTTTAATTTCACCATTTTAAATTGCAATAATATTTTACAATATTACAGTTTTTTTCTGTATTTTTAATCAAATAAACACAGCCTTGACGAGCAGAAAAGACTTCTTTAAAACAAACATTAAAAATAAAAATAATAAAAAGGTTAATTCAAGACATTATAAAAACATTAAATAATAAATGCTATTACAATATTTATATAATACTAAAATAACCCTGCTGACTCCTTTGGTTTACTAAGGCTAATTTCATAGCTTATTAACTATACTAACTTTTAATAAAAGTGTTTTAGGCGCTAAATTGATCTAGTAGAAATGATGCTGTCAACTTTGCATTAGTTGTAGTTTGCCTAAAAATAAATATATAAATCATTTTCACACTAATATTATGATGATTTCAATAGTTGTTTAGATTATCATTGTTTTTCCTTAAACATAATTTTAGTCCATCATTTTTTTGTGATGGATTTTTCATAGTTTCAAATGGACAGTTTGACTCCAAGGGTTGGACCGAGGGTAAAAAAATTAAATCTATATAGAAGCTACTTGAAAAGTAGGCAAAATAAATGAAGGCATTATTAAAAAAAAAAAAAAAAAAAGTTCTAATGTTTTACTCAACCCCTGGGACACAAAAGTGCACAGTCATGAACTTCACTGTTCTCATTTTATGTATCTGTTCATTTTGAGGCCATACCAAGTGCTCTCCACAGCATATTTTTATTTTTTATTTTATTTCCTTTTTTTAAGCTTGATTCCTCTCTGTGGATTTTGTATACGAGGCAAGCAACTTATTGAGGGTAAACTGCAAAACAAGCTGTTTAAAAACATTAAAAGTTTGATATCACACAGACGGCATGCCTGTAATAGCACTGCCTTGTACCAAGTGAACGTAATAGAATGCGTAAACCACATGCAGAGGCGTAACAATGATAAAGGAGACATCAGCGTCAATGAGTAATTGATAATTGCAGCCATGCAGCAGGAGAGAACCGTGAGCAGTCGCGGCAAGCAAACAATCATTCCAGGGGACTGAAAATATATTAAAATTGGATCCTTGACACATATGGGAGATGGAAGCAACCATCCAATTTTCATTTTACCTATAGAAATTGCATTTCGTTCACCTCTGACAGTCTGAGCCCAGTTACTACGTGGCACCCCAATGATTTTTCCTGCTTTATGAAAGCTCGCAGAGGTAGCCGCAGCTGGTGGAAGGCAGAGATTTTATTTGAGAAATAAAGTACGCTAGCGCTACAGTTTATGTGCAATGCGAAAACCATAACCGTCCCGAGTTATCATTCTTCAGTGACCTTTGTGCATTGTTGACATGGAAACGCAGATCATGAATGTTTAATGGGAAAAAGAGACTAATGAGAGACCCGGGATGACACTAACTCAAAGCCGCAGGGTTAAAGGGACAAGCGGCATAATCAACCCTGCCAGCCGAACACGAGGAGAGGGCAGAGAGAGGACGTCACACATGAGCAGAGGTGTTAGTGGCACACATTGATGATGCTTTTGCATATTCACATGCTTACACAGACCACATAATGTTTACCTACACGCACACTGCTTTGCTGTAGCCAGAGATAAGGCACATCCTGGAGAGAAGTAAATAGTAAACATTCAGGATGAATGTTTCAATCCTCTCAGGCAATATTTTCCTCTCTTAGCTTTGAAGCTCCTAGTCATGAGCTAAATCTCAAAGTCTAACCTTAGCTAGGGTGCAGACAAATTATTATCTTTGCAGAGCAGAACAAAGATTGTTGGTAACTTATCAGTGTGCTTTTTTTTTTTTTTTTTTCCCCAAGTTTTCTGAAGACTGTGATTTTAACTTAAACTTAAAGGAACACTCCACTTTTTTTGAAAACAGGCTAATTTTTCAACTCCCCGAGAGTTAAACAGTTGAGTTTTACCTTTTTCGAATCCATTCAGCCGATCTCCGGGTCTGGCTGTAGCACTTTTAGCATAGCTTAGCATAGATCATTGAATCAGATTAGACTGTTAGCGTCCCAATTAAAGGAACACTCCACTTTTTTTGAAAATAGGCTCATTGTCCAACACCCCTAAAGTTAAATAGTCGAGTTTTACCGTTTTTGAATCCATTCAGCCGATCTCCGGGTCTGGCGGTAGCACTTTTAGCATAGCTTAGCATAGATCATTAAATCTGATTAGACTGATAGCATCTCGCTCAAAAGGTGAATATATGTAATGACGATATTTTTCCTTTTTAAAACTTGACTCTTCTGTAGTTACATCGTGTACTAAGACTGATGGAAATTAAAAGTTGCGATTTTCTAGGTTGATATGGCTAGGAACTATACTCTCATTCCAGTGTAATAATCAAGGAACTTTGCTGCCGTACCATGGGTGCAACAGGTGCAACTTCCTTCAGCATAACCAATGTGACCACCTGCTTGCGCTGGGAGACGCAGTTTTCAATTTCAGTATCATTGCGACTGCTGCACCCATGGTTTGGCAGGAAAAATATTGAAACTCTTTGGTCATGTTTGAGCGAGATGCTAATGGTCTAATCTGATTTAATCTATGCTAAGATATGTTAAAAGTGCTACTGCCAGACCTGGAGATTGGCTGAATAGATTTGAAAACGGTAAAACTCAACTCTAGGGGAGTTGGAAAATGAGCCTATTTTCAAAAAAAGTGGAGTGTTCCTTTAAGATATTTCTCTTTGAATTATTTTGAGTGATCTGGTAACTGCTGCAACTGGATTATGGAGTCAGAACTGGTTGAGTCAGATTTGCAATATGTATAAAAATTGGGCTGATACATTATTATCATTATTATATTTATTTTGACTTATAGAATTAGTTCACTTCCAGAACAAAAATGTACAGATAATTTACTCGGCCCCATGTTATCGAAGATGTTCATGTCTTTCTTTCTTCGGTCATAAAGAAACAGTTTTTTGAGGAAAACATTTTCGGAATTTCCATATAGTGGACTTCTATGGTGCCCGCGAGTTTGAACTTCCAAAATGCAGTTTAAATGCAGCTTCCAGGGCTCTAACGATCCCATATAATTAATATAATTTTGTAAAACTGTGATTTAGGATTCTTTGATAAATAGAAAGAACAGATTTTTATATATATATTTTTATATATACTGTGTGTGTGTGTGTGTATGTATGTATATATATATATATATATATATATATATATATATATATATATATATATATATATGTGTCACCTTATAATTATAAGGTTCTATCTGACGTTTTTGTCAAAATTAAGTTATTCACATATTCTTATTTTGTTACAACTTATTTACATTGTGGTACATTATGGACCCAAGACCACAAAAGCAGTCATAAGGTTCCATTTTTTGAAACTGAGATTTATACATCATCTGAAAGCTGAGTAAATAAGCTTTCCATTGATGCATGAGGTTTATTAGGATAGGACAATATTTGGCAGAGAGACACCTATTTGAAAATCTGGAATCTGAGGGTATCAAAAAATCAAAATATTGAGAAAATTGTCTTTTAAAGTTGTCCAAATGAAATGAGCAATGCATGTTACTAATCAAAAATTAAGTTTTGATATATTTACAGTAGGAAATTCACAAAATATCTTCATGGAACATGATCTTTACTTAATATCCTAATGATTTTTGGCATAAAAGAAAATTGATAATATGACATTTGAAATATTCAAAACTGATGCGATACATAAATTGTAAAGTTAAGAAAATTTCAGTTTAAAGAAATCTTACTGACCCCAAATTTTTGATTTTTATATTTAATATTATTTTTATTTAGTTAATATTATTTGCTTATTTTTAGTTTATATGTATAAAACATATTTTATTTTTAAAAATTATTTTATAATATATAAATAAAAAAAATAATAAAAGCTCAACCTCAAAAGCTATTAAGTAATGTTTTTTTTTTCTTTGAATAAATATGAATAAATTTAATTAAAAAAAAAAACGGCAACAAAAAATTTGATTTATTATAGCAACACATTTAGTAATTAGGCTGTAAGTATGTACTGAAGTGACTCTTTTCTCTTATGAACACGCTGGTTTGTAGAGCAAACAATTGTACTGTTTACTGCACATTGTTATTCTTCTCTTTATAATCCCTATAGCATCTAATGAACCAGAAGTCTCGCCCATAGGCTAACTTCCGCATTGAAAAATCAGGTTAGATAAAATTAAATGAGGGAATGTCTCTGAATGTTACAGAAATGCATCAGTGAGTCTTTTTGGTCACCAATTTTATAGTCCATTCAGTAAGTCATATATAAGCATCTCCAAATGATATTCAGCACAGCCTAATGAAACTTTATAGAGTGCTAGAGGGCTGCTAGATGAACATACAGTTCTGAGGTACTGAGGTTTCAACCTTATATCTTTCTGGAAAGCCTTTTATAGAGGTCAGTGCATCTGCGCTGTAGGCCTCTTAATATGCAATTTCAAGTTCTTTACAGGAGGTCAGTGTGGTGGAGAAATATTAAAGCGACATGAAATTTTAAAGAGTGTCAGGATTGCTTAGAGAAAAGCATATCTACATTTCAATAAGGTCATTGTGTTTGTATGCTTTAGAACAGTGAAATTTTGCTACACTTTAGCCTTCAAATGACATGATTGCTGATAACCAGGTTTAAAAGAGAAGTCCACTTCCAGAACAAAAATTGCCAGATAATGTACTCACCCCTTGTCATACAAGATGTTCATGTCTTTTTTTCTTGAGCCATAAAGAAATAGTTTTTTGAGGAAACAATTTCAGCATTTTTCTCCATATAATGGACTGGTATGGTGCCCCGATTATGAACTTCCAAAATGCAGTTTCAGTGTGGCTTCAAACGATCCCAAATGCAATTCAAGCCGAGGAAGAAGGGTCTTATCTAGCGAAACGATCTGTTATTTTCATAAAAATACTACAATTTATATACTTTTTGATGTCAAACGCTCGTCTTGTCTTCCACTTCCCGACCTCTGTTTTTTTTTCCGGTTCATGACAGTTAGGGTATGTTGAAAAACTCCCCTCTCATGTTCTCCGTCAACTTAAAAATCGTCCTATATCGCTGTTTTACCTTTTAGGTTAAGGGTGTTTGATCTTCTTTGCATGTTCACTTTGCAAAGACTGAGTCGGAACTTCTGCAGTGATGTAGGATGATTTTGAAATCATTTATGAAGTTGAGGGAGAAACTACGATCTGTTTTTCGACATACCCTGTCTTGAACCAGAATACACAGAGTTCAGGCAATGTAAGATGAGACGAGCTTTTGAGATTAAAAAGTATTTGAATTGTATTTTTTTTTTAATGAAAATAACCGATCATTTCGCTAGATAACACCCTTCTTCCTCGGCTGGGATCTTTTACAACCGCATTTGGGATCGTTTTATAGCCGCATTTAAACATTTTGGAAGTTCAAAATCAGGGCAAAATATCAGTCCATTATATGGAGAAAAATCCTAAAATGTTTAACTCAAAAAACATAATTTCTTTACAACTGAAAAAAGACAGACATGAACATCTTGGATGACAAGGGAGTAGTACGTTATCTGTCATTTTTTGTTCTGGAAGTGGACTTCTCTTTAAGGGAGAGTTGGCTTTGATCATGAATATAAACTTGCTTTCTGAGGAGAACATAAGAGATGATATGATACTGCTAGCAAAAACATGCCAAACACTCTCAGTTTGGTTGTTTCCCTGACATATGTGAGGATGTAACACTTTCTCAGTTAGCCAGCATTCCTCTCCTGTTCCGATGCGATACGGGGAACAAAGGAACGTTGGAATGATGTTTTCGGGGCTGAAGATGACTTCCCTTCTGTGTATTTCTCTGACGTTTCTGTCGAGAAGGCGAGGAAAGATAAAACCTTGAAAAAAAAAAATCATTCCGCAAGAGCAAACTGTAATGATTAAGCTCACTGCCAGCTTTAAACATTTGAATAAATCTCCAGCACACTAAACATTTCATTCAGCGAGCTTCATTTACATAACTCAGTCTGCGGACACAGACATGATAACTGCGCTAATTACGTCGTAGATCGTCGCTAGTAAAACAACGTATGCGTTAAAATCATACACAAGGATTCATTTTTAATAACTCTGAAAGTTTCGTGTTACTGCATTCGTGATGTGAATAATAGTATTGTAGAGTTAATACCTCACGGATTAGGAATGTCTTTGCTGGCATCCGAAAGACTTAAAAGTAACTTTCTGAGCTGTGTGGAAGATAGCGTAGTTCTCCTGTGTCTGGAGATTTGTGGAAACTTATAGATAATGCATCAAAGAGACCAATCAAGGTTAGCGCTAACTCATATTTATATTCAAATGTATTTAAATAATACATTTAGGTAGTTTGGTATGCAGGAAGGCTTTAGTGACCTTTGCTCCTTAGCATTTAGCTGAACTGAGGTTGCGAGCTGTGTGAGAGAGCAGACCATGATTTTGTGAGCATTATCTACAAAGCTCCAAAATGGACTGTAGGTCACTCCTGAGAGTTCAATAGATGCTGGCTCACAAAAAAAAAAAACCTCTCATTCTACTGGAATTCTCAAAAGGTTTAGGCCGGAAGTAGTAAAGAAAGTGAAAACGTTGAGAGAAATGGGGGAGCTGGCATTTTTTTTGTTGCTTTGTTGTGCTGCTGACCTTTGGAAATATCACAGATTAGATCTTTAATTATTTATGAAGGGCAGCAGTGTTGGGTTGAGGCAGAAACAGTCTTGTCACACATGATGAGGTTGTGTTGCTGGCGTATTAAGAAGGACAGAATGGATCAGGCTTGAAGGTTGCTCTTAAAGAACACGGAAAAGGATACATTAGGGAGGTGAATGCACTGGGAAAACATGCATGGGTGAAACTGTCCATGTGCTGGCTGTGTTGTTTTAGGGCTTGATTCAACAAAGAAGTGATGCCTGATAAAGGTTGCATGACCAAAACATTTTTTATATTCAATTTTCCAAGTTATAGCAGTGTGCGGGATTCATACATTTTCATACGCCTCAGTTCAAGCAGCACATGAACCGATTATCTCTTCCTCTTTACGGCATAAAAATAACATGAATGAACTTCAAAATGTATGTCGTTTCAACTGTGGAAAGACATCAGTATACACCATTTTTAAGCTCAAGTCTGTCAGTGTTAATCTACTCTCCTGTCTGTTTGTTTGTCACACAAAAATGGCAGATTCAGCACTATGACTGGTCAGATTGCCTGTCAATCAAACTCAGTGCCAAGGAAAAGTGTGCTCATTAACCCAATGTGTTGTGTGTATATATGCCTTATCATAATCAATGGGAGGGGTAACACAAAATGAGATTACTTTAAAAAAAAAAAAAAAAAAAAAGTAACTAGAGAAGTAACGCATTACTTTTAGATTTACAAGAAAATATCTTTTTCAAAAAAGTTATAAAAGTTACTCCTCGTGCTGTCAAATGATTAATCACAATTAATCGCTTCCAAAAAGATAAAAGTTTTTGTATGCATAATATTTGTGTGTATACTAGGGTTCAATACGTGCTTGTGAATTGCGTTTTTTTGGTTTTGCATTTAAATAATTTCCTTGTTTTATTTCTCTCGAAATTTGCTGTGTGTGCCCATGATTTCACATGCTGAGGTGAGGAAATGCTTCCCCACTTGAAAAATTTGAAAAAGCAACAAACGCAGAGCATCTTCCATTCTAATGACATGCAATGATAAGCCTTTCTAAACCTGTTGTCCAACAAAAGAGAACATTATAACTTATTTTTACTTCACAGCATCAGTCGAGTGTTTGAAATAACTTCCTTTTGTGATCTGATGTGGCTTCTTATCATAGAATGAGGCAGACAATATATTCTACACTGTATGTCAATTATGGCTTACAAATATCATTATGAAAATACCCGAGATGGGCTTGAAGAACACAAATAAACCATATATTATTGCAGACGAGTGTTTATTGTCCTTACATTTCATCATTCAAAACGTTTAACGTTATCCCTTTATCCATATTAGAGAAGGAACGGACGTAATCAGTGCTGCTACTTTGACGCATTTGTGAATTTTCTGCTCGAGGGTGCCCTCTGGCGTCCAGTATGAATGAAACCCATCCTATTTTGCGTAAAAATCGGAAAAAAATAATACCTCTCTCAAAAGAACCGTGGACTAACTGTATTGTTGCATCCCTAGTGTATACTGTGTATATTTATGCATATATACTGTAAATACACACGCATGCTGTATATATATTTTTAAAATATTTGGATGTATTTCCATGTATATATGTATATTCATATAATTATTATTATAAATATTTTTAATTTATAAACATATTATTCTTAAATATATACATGCATGTGTGAGAAAGGTAGTAAGGACATTGATAAAATAGTCCATGTGACATCAGTGGTTCAACCTTTAATGAAGCTACGAAAAATTGTTGTATAAAGTGGTAATTTTTGTTTTCTTTGCACACAAAAAGTGTTCTCTTAGCTTTATAACATTACGGGTTAAACCACTGATGTCACATGGACTATTTTAACAATGTTCATTAAAATTCCAGTTAAATTCTGTATGGTGCACAACCTGGTTGCAACACAGCACAGTTTTAGTGCATTTAGCACCTGGTTAAACTAGATTGCAGATAGAATCTAGCAGTAGATTGCTAGATTCCACCTATTTTGATTATAATCAGTTACCAGTGCAATTTGGATAAACATTCACAATTTTATAGATGCAAAATCATTTTTGAACTCTTCCTTTTTAACTAAACTCAGAATCAACTCGCCCCAAATCATCAGCGACCTAGAATATACACACCACATTAGCAGTGCAGCTAATAATGCATTCACTTTTAGCATCAGACCAAAACAGCTTTGACTATCAACTCGCAAACAAACATGAGAATGAGCACTGGAGGATTTGATGTCCTCCCTCGAGTGATAACTATTGCGTGTTTGATGTGCAAATTTCCTTCGGTATTACAGAACCTCTATGTTTCGTGAGGTAGAATTCACTGGAGGAGAAGTGAACAACTCAATCGGAGCTCTGCACTGTGCGTCTCTGAACGCTGGGGGAAATGAAAGCCGTCATTCAGATTCAGCAAGGGCATCAATGAGAATAGTTTAGCAACTAAGTACAAGCTGTGAGACTCTGAATCTGCCTGATGATGTTACTTTCACGAGCACGACTTTGTATTGCAGATGTAGGAGGTACGGAATGTTCTCCTCCAACACTGGGAGGAATACTCGGTGGCAAATTCGCTAAACAGTTATTTGTGTTAAAGCTCTGAAATAGAATTACTTTTAATTCATTATCATTTTTATGCAAAAATATCTTCCTTCTATATTAATTAGACTCATAAGTTTTATCTTATTTTAAAAAAAGCAAAACTTGCATCATTCTATTCAGATCAGGCAATGAATGTAATTTCATTTGAAAGATATGTTTGTATACATTTGCTATTGATTTTGGCAGTAGTAATTTATCAAGTTATGGAAAAGAGTGTTGTAATCGGGCATATATCCAAAACATACGCCTGAGTGGAGTATTTGAGTACATTTCCAGCATTTTAAAGAGCTGATTGTCTGAATCTCAGAGGTAATACTCATGGTTGCACATACAAAATCTCACCTTCAGCTTCTGCAGGAATTCATGATAATGGAGAGGATCAAAGACCAGTGTGCTAACACCCCGTAGAGACTGACTTAATAAAGCCGTCTGATGACAAGAGGAACAAAAAAAAAAGCAAATGGTAGAGTCAGAGACCTGGCATCAACTTAAGTGTCACAGTGGGGCCATATTTGCCTGTACAAGTCCATAACATGGACACAGTGGGGTGGAAAAGGCAAATGATCATTTTATTGTTTTAACAGAACATTAGGAAAAGACAAGGTCTTATAACAGCTGCAAGGAAGAAGGTTACGACTGTTCTTGATCTAAATTACCACTGTAAGTTTAAAATGAATAAGGAATTCATTTGTCATTTTCCTTAAAATAGTCATTTGACATTTCTATATGCATTTCTAACTAGTACTCAAAGTATATTTCACGTTTTCTCTTGAAATTGCAGTCGAGTTTGCACCATTTTGAACAAACAGACTATGGATGAAACCTGCTATCATTACACTTTTAAAGCGTAAGTTTGATATAAATAGGTCTACATCATATTCGCATAGGTGACATATTGTATTACCCTACAGTTACAGCATGAAATACTATTTAAGCCTATAACATTTTACATAACATTTACCTATTTTTATCTCACAATTCTGACTTTTTTTTCTCACAAATGCACATTTATTTCTAAAAAATAAATAAGCAAGTCCAGTTTTTTTCTTATCAGAATTGTAAGAATAAAGTCAGAATTTTAAAATATAAACTCAAATTTAAGTTTTTTATTTTTACAGCTTCCATAGACTACTACTGAACACCTGCAATTTTCTGCCACCAAATAGGCTCCGCCCACAAAAAACATCATCAGTTTTAAAACACTGAAATTGGTCTATATTTCTTATAGACCAATTATATACTGTTCAATTACCCAACAATAATTATGATGAAAAAAGCCAAAAGTGTGGGATATAAACTTACCATTCAGAGCTGAGGAAAGAAGCGGGAATAGCAAGTGGATTTTTCTTATCCGAATTGTGAGATATAATCTCGAAATTGCGAGAATAAAGTCAGAATTGTGAAATATAAACTCAAATTTACCTTTTTTACTCTTTTATTTTTGGCTCCCATAGACTGCTACTTGAACTGTATTTTCTGACACCAAATAACAAAAAAAACATCATCACTGTTTGCAAACATTGAAATTGGTCTGTATTTCCTATAGACCAATTATATATACTGTTCAATTACTCGACAATAATTATGTGGGAAAATAGTCAGAAGTTTGGGATGTAAACTCATCATGCAGAACCGAGGAGAAAAGCAGGAATGACAGGTTGATTTATTTATTTATTTATTTATTTTTTTTTTTTACTTATCAGAATTGTTTGATATAATCTTGGAATTGTGAGAATTAAGTCAGAATTTTGAAATATAAACTCAAATGTACCTTTTTTTAAATTATTTTATTCAATGGCCTATAGACTGCTACTTGAAACCTGTCATTTTCTGCCAACAAATGTCATCACTGTTTGCAAACACCGAAATTGGTCTATATTTCCATCGACAGTCTTAACAGCTGTAAATATAAATTTTTCTCTGCTGGCCTTTTTCAATACATAGGTTGCACTAAAAAGTGCACTGAAGCTTTAGAAACTGTAAAGTTTGAAACTGTAATGAAAAAGTAGTGTGCTTGATTTCCAGGTTGTTTGATTGATGTCCATTTCAAATATGTTTTTGAAGGTTATTTACATTTGATCTTTTTAGATAGGTATTCCGTCAACATGCATTAAGTTACCAAGCGTAAATACCCCGTGTTTATGTTTCTGTGTTTTGTGTATTTGTGTGTGTATCTGTCAGAGAGGGATGTAAAATTGGGTGAGGAAAGTAAAACATGCATGTTTCTTCTTTTCATGCCGACCCTAATTTCACTAACCTTGAGTACAGCATGCAGAAAAACACCCCAATCTCGTTGCTTGTTCTTCTTTCCTCTTGTCTTTGTACACAGCATATAAAATGAGAGAGAGTGTGGGAGAGAGACTTTAGCAGAGGAGATGTCACAAGTCCAGAGGATGTCTAAAATGCAAAATTCGGACACCTTATTATGAAACTGCTCAATGCTCTGCAAGAGGGGTCAGTCCAATGAAGTGACCTTGTCTTCAAACTGTCCTAAGGTTGGCAGGTGCTTTGCATATAACAAGACATTTGGAAAGCTCATATAAAGTATCCACATTCAGTGGGGTGCAAAACTAAACCATATTTTTTTAATTATGCAAATTATATTATCAGAAAAAAATATTTGAGTATAAAAATATATTGTTAATATTTTTAAAGTTTTATATATATTTTTTTTATATATACATGAATAACCAAATAAATAAATAAATAAAATAAATAGTCCATATTTCCAGCATGGTCCAATGTAGTTTTTTTTTTTTTTTTTTTTTTTTTTTTTACCTCACCCAATAGTAATCAGTCAGTCTGTCTTTCTATTATCCTGTCTGTCTAAAGTACATGTTAAATGTAGTGGAATAAAAATTGTACAGGTTGTGAGCATGTTCACACAATGCGTAATCACTGACATTAGGCCAAATGAGATCGAAAGGCATCTTTCTGAGTGAATTTGATTATCATCTCTCTGAAATTGTCCATATTCAAACTCAATTTGTGCTCTATTCTTTTCACAAATAATAGAAGCCTAATTTTAGCATGGAAATGTTACTTTGGCAATTGCATCATCTCATCTTCAGGGTCATGTTGTTCTTGAAGGTGAAATTAACTGCTCATTGTTATGAGAAAGATCAAGGATGATTTTGGCACCTCTATTTGCATCTGCCATTTTAAAAAGGCAAAATAACATAGGGCGTAACGCCATTCCTTTTTGTGATGACGTCAGTGTTTACCATTTTAATCCATATATTTATTTATTTTCCTGTAATACTGCATCTGTGAACTCCATTCTTCTCTCCCCGAGGGACGTTCAAACCGAGGAGGCGCTGAAGAGTCAAAGAGAAAGCCAGATTGAGCTGCTGTAAAACTTCAGTCGTGTCTTTCTAAATGTTGCAGTAAGAAGACTTTACACACTCACTGAGGTTCAGCGAGTTCATGAGCCAAGTGATCCATTTTAAATGCTGCCATTGCCTTTACAGATACACAGTGTCCTTTGAGGCTACTAAATGAGGTTTGGGCTGACAAAATTTACCAGGATCATTATCATTTTGCCACTTTTATTTCTCTGCTCATTTTAGAGGAAACATTGTGAGAGGCTTATTATAAGGTGAGTGGTCAACACTTTATTTTGTGGGCAAACTCATAAACTCTTAAAACTTTTATATGGCTGAAAGAGGCTGTTTGGGTCTCAGTGGAACCACTATTGGTTTCACATCAAATGAGCTTTTCCTGTAATACTAAGTTGTTATCCATCATATAAAGAAGTGTAGACGTGGTATATTAACTGGTTATTTGCTCAAAGATATTGCTTGATTTGATTTCATTTTAGACCTGCTGATTTTAAAATGATGTCATCCACCTCTTTCCTAAACGTGGAAGTCTCGTCCAGCAGGAATGATACTTTACATTTCCAGTCTCTGGTGTTTCTAGTCAAATTAACGTATTTTCCGAGACGATAATTTAACATTAAATCTATGAAAATGGTTTTAAAAAGCACATGGCGCCATAGTTTCATCACTTTACAGTGTCTTTTTGCAGTAACTCACCTGTCATAGTTTAATGAGACATCAAGCGACACGGAAGTTAGCTGCATTAAAAAACACATAAGCGCACATGTCCACATACATACAGCTCCCGATCGGGAGAGTGCACATTATTTTAACATTTTATTTTATTATTTCACAAACAGTATTTTAACTTAAGCAGTGCAAGCTATGCTTGTTAGGGGCCAAAACTATTGTTGGCATTCCTATTATACTTATTTTTCCCTTTCCGTTTCTTCTTCTGCTCTTGAGTTTGTGTTTTTTAAAACTTGTCTTAGATGGTTTGTCTGATTTTCACCAAAATTGGTACAGATCCTCTTCAGACAATCCTGACAAAACGTTATGGAATTCAAGTTGATTAGTCAAACTGTTCTCGAAAAACACAAACAAATTCAACAAAGAGCGCGCAAAAGCGGATGTGAGGCTGTAAACTCTGTATGTCTTCGGCACCATGCTCTTACAGTACTCAAAACTTTATAAGTTATAAAAAAGTTAAAAAAGAATTTTAAAAAGTGCTTATAACGTTTGATTAAATTGCCCTATTGTAATGAAACTGCTCTCAATGTATTCACTGGGTCATGCTGAGAACATAGATACCAGTTTTGCCATAGTCAGCTGAACTTCCTGTCTGCCATTTTAATTGATGTTGAAAACCTACTTTTTCAGACTCCCCCTTGACCGTTGGTCTGGTTTCATCAAATTTGAGTCAGTTCATCTTCAGACCATGCTAGCAAAAAGTTAAGGATTTTGTGTCGAGATACAAAACTGTTATCGTTTAAAGCATCAACAAGTTTGCTGGAATGATGCCAAACTGCGTCTGAGACTGTATCTCTGCAAAGCTTTGACATTTTGACACCGAACTTTGCATGTGCCATTTTGACCTGACATGGACCACGCCACATTAATTTGGTAACAGCGTCACCTATTGGTCAAAAGTAAGGAACCATTCATTAACCATTAATAATGAAATTTCCTAAAATACTAATAACTTTTGATTGTATTAGCCTATTGTAATTAAACTGCTAAAACCTACTTTTTCGAACTCCTACACCGCTGGTCCAATTTTCACCCAGTTTTACTCAAATCTACATCTTCAGACCATGCTAGCAAAACGTTATGGATTTCATGTCAATAGATGAAATATTTTTGTATAGCGCTGCTACAAATTTGAAGCATTATGCCAAACTGCGTCTGAGGCTGTATCTCTGCAAGGCTTTGACATATTGACACGAAACTTTGTGTGTGCTATTGCCACATCACACAGAACACACCACATCGATTTGATAACAGCATCACCTATTGGTCAAAAGTGATAAGCCAACAAATCATATTAGAAGTGGTAGTATCTGTTCTTTCAGTCATTTTGACTAAAATCATGTTAAAAGGCTTTTAATTTCTCATTGCTACAATTGGTCTGATGCTCCATGCCATGCTTAGCTCCTCATTTTGTCTTTGTTGTGCTTGGCCCCTTAATTGCTGCTTGCAGCTATATTTTCTTTTGTCATTGTTTATGCAAGGTGAACAGTGCTGGACATGGACAGAGTTGCTAGTATGCAAAATAAGTAGTTTACAGGAATTTCTTCGGCTTTTTGCTGTGACTGTGGCAGTCAACAGCAGCATAGCTTAACACTGCTCACATTTTTATATTTAGTTATATTGATTTTTTTTTTTTTTAATTTAAATAATTCAGTCGATCTGTTTACCCCATTTTAACCTGGATTTCTATGGAATGAGAGCGACAGTCATTGGTTACTCAGGAAAAAAGGGTGAAAATAGGCAAATTGGGGCAGTCAGGGAATTGTCCCAAACCGAAGCATAACTTCTAGAACAGAACTTTTGCAAAGACTTTGTAATTAAACAATCTTTTGAGATGTTTGAAAAACACCAGCAATAAAAATGATCAGCAATGCATACTTCATGGATTATGTTACACCCCCTCCATCTCCAGCCCTAATTATGAGCCGGATTCAAACGGCAGGATGAGCCAGCTGTTCGAATGGTTTTAATTTGCTGATTGGTGAGGCGTGTCTGATGAGCTAAAGCTAAAGCTCATCAAACAAGTGCGGAGTCATCCTTCATCGTAGCCCATCCGCATCCGGCAATAATTTCTCTCTGTAAAAGCTTGTTTTGGAGTTAAACTGGTGACATGCAGTTTTTAGACATCTTACAGAAGCGTTGCAAAGTAGGTCAGACTATTAAAAGATTAGTTCACCCAAAAATGAAAATGCTGTCATTTAGTCACCCTTGTGTCATTTCCAACCCAAATGAGTTTTTTTTTTTTTTTTTTTTTTTTTTGTGAAGCAAAAAATTAGAAATTTTAAGATCTCTCTTTTGTCTATGCAGTTACAATGAATTAAAAGTGAGGCTTGTCAAGCTTCAAATAGGATACAGAAGCACCATAAAATTGTCATTAAAATAGTTCATATGCCTATATTTCAAGTATTCTCAAATCATGCAGTGACTAACTTTTGTATATGTGTTGAAATTTAGATCTGTTTTTCACATAAAGCTATAGAATGGCTTGAGTAGATTATTATTAGTATTATTATTAGTATTACATACGCTTGATTTGGGGGGTGGGGGAGGAGAGAGGAGAGAGAGAAAATGTTCAAACTTTTTGAGTTTGAACATCAGGGTAAATTAACCTTATTTTGTCTTCTGGGAACATATCAGTATCTTCTGTAGCTTCTGAAGGGCAGTACTAAATCGAAAAAAAAAAAACCAAAACATGACATTTAGGCAAAATAAGAAAAATGTACACATCTTTACGCCCCTGACTCTTAATGTGACGTTTTTCCTTCTGGAGCATCAGTGAGCTTTTGAACCTTCTGTAATAGTTGCAAATGAGTCCCTCGGTTGTCCTCAGTGTGAAAAGATGGATCTCAAAATCATACAGTCATTGTTGGAAAGGGTTCAAATATGCAAAGATGCTGGAAAACTAAAGAATTTGTGGAACCTGAAGGATTTTTCTCAACAGCGGGCAGTTTAACTGTTGAGGACAAACAAGGGACTTGTGAACAACTATCGCTATACAAAACAACAGCTGTGGATCATTCAGGTAACAACACAGTATTAAGAATCAAGCGTATGTAAATTGTTGAAAGGGGTAATTTTTATAAATTCTATTAACTATTTTTCTTGTGAAATCTTATTCAGGTCAGTGCTAAATAAAAAATAACATGTATTTTGTACCATCCCTCCTTATTTTGGTAAAATAATTAACATTTTGCAGATACTGCAAAGTGTATGTAAACTTTTGACCACAACTGTAAGTAACTAATGACAAAACTTTAATTCTTGAGTGAACTGCTCCTTTGAGTTTTGGTGGTATTAGTACCAGAATAACCCTGAGAAGTCACCTGCCATTTAGATGTCCTGTGACTGGATAATTTCATGAGTTGCTTTATCTATATTACTCATCTGTATGGGTCAGAACTGATCAGACTGCACAAGCTGTTTCCCACAGAGCCCATTCGGCATGTCTGACCATTCTAGGACGTGACCCCTTTACCTATGAATGTAGTGAGATGCGTGCAGCAAGGACCTGGAGGAGTTAGTACCGCCTTTGCATCTGGCCAGCAGAATGCATGACATCACAGAAGAGCTGACCTAGAAGGTGGGAATGAGGCCTGCGGGGGAGATCTCAGCTTTAAGAGGGGCAGCTTTCAAAAACCCAGAGAGATAAAAAAGAAGTCTGAAGAAAATGCAGAAAGATATCAGTGTTCAAGCCTTGCGCACAGTCGGAACACTTCTTTGAGGTCCTCCACAATGGCCGACAAGAATGAAATGTAGAGGAGGCATGTCGAATTAGCCGGGGGCAATCCTTTACCCATGTTCCCCGAGGCACTGCGTTGTAATATCTGGAGGAGGAGGAGGAGGTAGGCGCAGTGCCGGCATAGCAGTGCTGACACTTTAAAGAGTGCAAGCACATCCGCAGTGCACCTCTGTGCCACCTCCACTCTGCATTAGTGTCAGCTTCATTCCTCTGAGTCCCGGACACGCTCCCAAATAGACCAATCATCAAGATCCCAGTGTGAGAGAGGGAAAAACGTCCTCAGCTATCCTCGTGACCATGGCAGAACCTGCATTTCAGCAATCAGTGAGTCAAAGTTCATACATTACGCCCTTCCTTCCAGTGTGTTTAGTCATAAATATTTGAAAAGGAACTATATATATGCACTGAAATCATGTTAAAGAAATAGTTCTGCCTATAATGAAAATTCTGTCCTTATAACTCTCATTAAGCATACAAAGATATAACATGGCTTTTGAAGCAGTGTTCTTTTTTTTTATATATATTTTTTATTTTTTTATTTTTAACAGTTTTTTTTAGTTTCCAGATATCCCTTTAAAAAGTACATATTTTGTCATATTCATTCATTTTTATTCAGTTTTTACTTTGACCAAAATTACATCTTATTTTAGACAAATAGAATATTGTAGTTGTCCAGTAAAATGCAAAATGTATTTATTGCATTTATTTATTTATTTATTTTTTTTTTTTTTTGGAAGAAGAAATTAATGCTTTTATCCAATGAGGGTGGATAAATATTTTTTCTTATGTAATATTACCCCCTTCCTTCCAGTGCATTTAGCCATAAATAGCTGAAAAGGAACTCTATATGTGTACTGAAATCATGATAAAGGAATAGTTCACCCAATAATGAAATTCTGTCATTATAACTATAATGCAATTTAGCATATAAAGCTATCACATGGATTTTAAAACACTGTTCATTTTTACAATTTTTTGGTTTCCAAATATCCCTAAAAAGTCAACATTTTGTTGACATCAAATATTTTTTGTTTACCAGAAAATGCAAAATTAAACCAAATATTCATACATTTTATGACAAATCTGTTCAAAAATGTGGTGTCTTTATTTTTATTTTATTTTATTTTATTTTATTTTATTTTATTTTATTTTATTTTATTTTATTTTATTTTTAATTCATTCATTCATTTTTTTGGGGAAGAATAACTTAATACTTTTATCCAGCAATGGTAGATAAATATTTTTTTATATATAATATTTTAAAAAATTAAAATGCAAAATTAAACCAAATATTCTTACACTTTATGACAAATCTGTTCAAATGTTTGGTGTCGTTATTTATTTATTTATTTATTTATTTATTTATTTATTGGTTTTTGGGGGAAGAAGAAATTATTACTTTTATCCAACAAGGTTGGAAAATATTTTTTATATATAATAATTAAAAAAAAAAATCATTATAAATAAATGCTGTTTGTTTTTCAAATCCTGAAAAATTTCCACAAAATATTAAGCGGTACAACTATTTTCAACAAAAGAAAATGAGCATCAAATCAGCATATTAGAATGATCTATAAAGATTCATGTGACACATTCATATGAGTAATGATGCTCAAAATTAATTCAGCTTTGAATTAAATTACATATAATAACACAGAAATAAATTAAATTACATTAAAATAGAAAAGCTATTTTATTCCAGTTTATTTTATTAAAAAGTTATTGTAAATTGTAATATTACTGTTTTTATTGTATTTTTTAAATAAATGCAACTTTGCCGAGCATAAGAGACTTTCCAAATCATTTTAAAAAATCTTACCATCCCCAAACTTTTGAATGGTAGTGCATTCATTCATAAACATGCATCAGCATAATTTTTCATATTTTTGATCATCAAAACTTTGGTTAACAAATATTTTAGTGAATTTATTTATATATATTCTATATAATTTTTTTATGTATTCATTTATATTTATTTATTGATTTAGGTATTTATTTAATTACTTATTTATTTCTAATAATTTTTTTTGATGAGATGAGCAGCATTTGGATAACATCCAGTGTAACTATGTAATGATTTTTTGAAATTTGTCCTTTTTGTGTTTTTTTTTTTAATTTTTTTTGTGGACAAAAAACAGCGTGCAGATTTAGAATGACATGATGGTGAGCAAATAATGAGATTTTCTTGTGAACTATCCCCTCATATAGCCCTCCAGAAAGGACGAAGAGAAAGTTAATTGTTTTGTGTCCTTAGTCCACGGGAGCTTGCTGTTGTTGCTTTCTGTTAATAGAAAGAAGTGAGCCATAATCCAGTGCGATTTCTCCAGAGGAGCACTTGATTAAGATGTCAGTGAATCAGGTGAGCTCATGGCAGCAGGAAGCAAAGAAGTGCTGCAAATTCTATGCGTCAAAAGAATCCATAACTCTCTTATTTTCTCATTTCTCTCCCCATTCATACCCCACTTATTTCCCACAATCCTCTCTTGACCCTCGGGATGATACATGGGGTCTCCAAATTGAATTCCCTGCTTCTGTGTTCCTTGTGACTGCGTCTTGATAATTAAGAATTTAATTATAGCTGAAGGGGAAATATCAACAACAAAAAGCCTGATATTTTAAACATGAGATTATAGCCTCTGCAAGCATTCCCAGGCAAATGAGGAGAGAGGTGATCTTAAGGCATGTTAGTCTGCTATGCGAAAACTTTAATGAATTAATTAGGAAAAAACAGCAAACCAGCAGGCCAAAACTTTTCCTCAAATCCCTCATGCCTGGCTTGAAGGACGCTGTTTGAAGTGAAATCACGGACATCCTCGCTGACTGGGATATTTTGTGGTTTGCTGAGTAAATTGAACAGCTGAGAGCTGCAGAACAGTAAGTTCAGGCCCTTAGCCTTGGGCTTCGTGGTGATTCTCTCTACTCTCGATCTGCACCGTTGCTTCATTTCTGCAGGGAGCCCTCCAGCAAGAATTTGTTGCAAGCAGATGTTTTAAAGCAGAGCAGGTAATGTTCTGGGTACTGCTGAGACAGTTAGCCAGAGCATGAGTAGGCATTTGAAAGACGTTACATGAGATTGGGGATGTTTTTATTTTTTTGGATTGTGATTTATTCAAACTGATAAACAAGCACAACTTCTTTATTAAAACAGCACTTAGAGGAATAGTTCATCAGTAGTTCAATTTACTCACCCTCAGGCCATTCAAATTGTAGATGAGTTTGTTTCTTTATCAGAACAGATTTGGAGGAATTTAGCATTACATCACTTGCTCAACAGCAGATCCTCTGCAGCAAATGGGTCCCGTCAGAATGAGAGTTTAAACAGCTGATAATTCGATACAACTTCAGTCGATCAAATAATGTCTTGAACCAATCCATATTTAAGAAGTTAAACATCAAACCACTTCTTCTCAGCTAAAAATGCAAGTCCTTTATACATATTGTGTTTTCCAGTGCAAGGTTGTCTCGTCTGAATTAGGAGAGAAACATGTACAGATCAAGAGCTGTTTACAAGTGAAAACAGCTTAAACCATTTCTAAACAAATATGTGTGCATTTTGATGTGAGAGGACAACGGGGTATAGACCTTTTCACTTGAGAAAGCATTATAATGAATTATTGACTCTTATTTTGTCCATAAGCGACAGCTTAAAGGAGAAGTCCACTTCCAAAACAAGATTCACATATAATGTACTCACCCCCTTGTCATCCAAGATGTTCATGTCTTTCTTTCTTCAGTCATAAAGAAATGGCTTTTGGAGGAAAACATTTCAGCATTTTTCTCCATATAATGGACTGCTATGGCGCCCCGATATTGAACTTCCAAAATGCAGTTTAAATGCGGCTTCAAACGATCCCAAATGTGGTTGTAAACAATCCCAGCCAAGGAAGAAGTGTCTTATCTAGCAAAACGATCGGTTATTTTCATAAAAATAATACAATTTATATACTTTTTAATCTCAAAAGCTCGTCTTGCCTTGCTTTCCTTGAACTCTGTGTATTCTGGCTCAAGACAGTTAGGGTATGTCGAAAAACTCAGATCGTATTTTCTCCCCCAACTTCAAAAATCATTTCAAAATCATCCTACATGGCTGCAGAACTAACGACCCAGTCTTTGCAAAGTAAACATGCAAAGAAGATCAAACACCCTTAACAAAAAAGGTAAAACAGCGATATAGGGCGATTTTGAAGTCGAGGGAGAACATGAGATTTTTCAACATACCCTAACTGTCATGAACAGGAACAAGAACAGTTCAGGCAGAGTAAGACAAGATGAGCGTTTGGCATTAAAAAGTATATAAATTGTATTATTTTTATTAAAATAACAGATCGTTACACTAGATAAGACCCTTCTTCCTCGGCTGGGATTGTGGGATGTTACTTAATGGACTTGTGTGGATTACTTGCGGATTGTTTTAATGCTTTTGTCAGTTGTTTGAACTAGCTTTTTTCCCGTGACTAAAACGAGGCGATGACGACAAAACAATAAAAGACGAGACTAAAATATAATTAAAAAATAAAAACTATACAAAAATCTCTTTTTATTTTTGTCGGGGAAAAAGAGACAAAATATTATTGCGGGCTGCTGTACGTGCCT
Organism: Cirrhinus mrigala; assembly: GCA_036247105.1. NCBI lineage: Eukaryota > Metazoa > Chordata > Actinopteri > Cypriniformes > Cyprinidae > Cirrhinus > Cirrhinus mrigala. The sequence goes on from CM070019.1 coordinate 25,653,466, forward strand.
ACCATGCAAGCTTTTTTTGTGTGCAGTATCCAAGTATCAAGAGTTCATATCTCCAAATCAGATCTTCTCTGTTAAAAGGACACATTTTCCGCCTGTGTTTTGCTTAAATTTTGCAATCTGGCAACCATGCTAGTTTAAGTGCCTTAAAAGGCAGGTCATATGGTATTTTAAAGTGTCCTAATATTTTGTTGGAGTCCCCTACAGCAGGTTTAAATGCATCTAAGGTCAGAAAACATTATAATTTTCTTACAGCGTACATTTATACATAGTCATTTCTCAGTGATCTCAAAACAATTTGTTTGATCAGTTCTGAGTGCAAGGTCTATAAGCCTCTCTCTTCCATAAGGCTACTCTGCTCTGATTGGTCAGCTGGCCAAGCCTATTGTGATTGGTACAGAGAGGAGTACTCAAAAAGGTTAGCAAGCGCTATCATCAGTGTTGCTGAGTCTTTGGTTGTTTTTGATGTCCGTGGATTGAAGCAACCACAATAACATAATATTTAGCCCCTGGAATGGGATGTACCAGGGAAACCCCGACAAAAAAACGTGTATTTTACACCCCGGAGAGCAATTTTGGTAATTTTGGGCTAGTTTTAAGTAGCAATTGGGTGGGTTTTGTTGTGAAAACCTGGCAACCCTGGCTACCATTAACAAAACATGCACCAAAACAATAATATATCGCTCCATTCCGTTCTTAAAATAATGACAAAAACTGACAAATGACAAAAAATATTTGTCCGAGATACAGCTATTTCAAAATCTGGAATCTGAGGGTGCAAAAAAAACAAAATATTGAGAAAATAGCCTTTAAAGTTGTCCAAATGAAGTTCTTAGCAATGTACATTACTAATCAAAAATTAAGTTTTGATATATTTACAGTAGGAAATGTACAAAACATCTTCATGGATCACTTTACTTAATATCCTAATGATTTTTGCCATAAAAGAAAAATCAATTTTTGACCCATATAATGTATGGCAATGTTGGCTATTTCTACGAATATACCCTTGCTATATATGACTGGTTTTGTGGTCCAGGGTCACATATAATAATGGAATGAAACGAGCTATAATCCAGAGTGATTACATCAAATTTATGTGCATTAAATGGTCAGAGAAAGCACAGTGACCGCTCTGTAGGTTGAGTGCTGACAATCTAGGTGTTTCATTGTTCAATCTGTTATATAATAAATAATTTTGCTCTTTATTTGGGGAAAATTGTTACAACACCAAATGTTGTATTTCCTTTATGTTCACAGGAACCTTTCATGGTGACATGAGCTACAGGTCACTCATGCAGAGCAAACATAAGGGAACAGGTTGCTAGGATACACATGTACAGTCATAAAACAATCCGCCTCTGTCCAGGCACTTGATGCTACAATCATTTTTCCCCATTGTGGACTGCACTGTGTCTTCACAGGTTGTGTGAGATTACTGCATGTTACGCATTTGGCGATACAGCTCAGCAGTGTTTCATCCTTTTTTAAATCGAATTTTTATTTAATTAAAGTAGATCACATGCAAAATAATATCCTAGTGCTTCTAATGAGAGTAATGTGGAGTTCGCTGTTTGCTCCCGTGACTTGTTCCTTGCAGAGGGCCGACCTGCTCTGATTGCCTGATTAATATGTTTTGAAAGCTGTAATTAAGACAGAGGTCGACATGCACATAATTCTATTATTTGATCTACTGAAGCAACAAATTTCAGAGTTGAGTCACTCTGCTATGAAAGAGGCTTTGAATTTTAAATGGCCATGTTTCAGTGCAGTGGCTTCTTCCTGTCTCTTTTTCATTTTCATGGCATAGTACTTCACTTTGCTATGCATGCATTCATTCTTTTTCATTCTTCTCGTTAGGATTCCCACAGTCGTGGAAAACCAGAAATTATCTGCAATTTTTCAGGAATTTCGACAGCCAGGCTTGAAGAATTCTAACTTGTAAGTTGAATTTTATAGTAAATAAAATATATATTTATTTCTATTTATGCTTGCCTACCCAGAATATTTCGCCAGGTAGAGATTTATTTTCATGATTGCAATTCATGAAAAATGTCTGTATATGACAAGGGCGTTTTCTTCTGAGGAGACAAGGAAGGCAGTAGAACAAAAATCAATCAACGGAAATATTATAAAATATAAAAAGTGTATAAATCACTAGTTTTTCACTCTCGCGTCCAAAAATGTCTGAACTTTGATTTTGAAGGCACACGTAAGGCTTGTTTGATGCTGCTCAAGATTATACACTGAAATTGTTGTTGTTATTATTAATAATAAAATAAATATTATTGTTTTATATTATATGTTTATTTGCTTTCTTTGCTTGCTTTTTTCTTTGCTTTGCTTGCTTTTTGCAAGTAACTACTTTTTCCTAAATGGTTTCCTACGTTATGCAAGAAGACATACGATGCATTCACTTTCGGCTATTGCAATGAGCTGTTTAAACATCTTTTTTTATTTCAATATAAATGTCTCAATCTGTGTAAAGAAAAATGTCTTTCTACCAGCCATTGTTGATAATGTGTGGTCAGTGTGCTGAATGGTTCTTTTTGATGCAGAGAGTCATTAGGATCTGCTAATATGCAGTGGGATCGGTGGACTGATTGCCTCATCAAATGCAACATTGCCAACTGTTGTTCCGCATGACAGCCAATTGTTTTGATGGAGGTCTGAATCCCACTTGCAAATTTGGAGATCTATTTTGATGGCAATCGGTGCAGGGCTGTAATGGGAGCTGAAGCACGTAAACAGAACTGAGACTTGCTGTCAGGTGCAGCTGGGGAAAAGACATTTACTCCCATATGAGGCTAGGGGCTGAATTTCAATGCGAAACTCATTGGTTCTGGATCAATTTAGTTTTTACTGTGTATAGAGCTTTAATCTGCTCAGAACGTCTGTTGTTCTATCTGTAATCCGTCTGTATTGTCATAACGTTTTACTTTGTTGATCATGTACATGTGTTTTTATGTCTGGGAAACTTAGACATTTGGTGTTTTATGATGCACTGAACATTATTGTTGTGAATTTTTATCACTAAAGTAATTTCAGCTAGTTGGATGATATACATACTCAGATTTTGCTAAAATTACAAGGATGGCTTGTGATAGTCTTGGAAACATCAGTTAGATTTGGTTGAAAATTATAAACAAATCGGTAATGTTTTACTCCATATGGCATTGTTTTCCAGCAATAGTGGGTTTATCAATTCAAAAGTTAAATTGTAGGTATGTTTTTTTTTTTTTATTTTATTTTAAATTTAGCACACACACACACACAAAATATGACATTGTTTTTAGCAACATTATATATAATCTTTATTTTAGCGCTAAATAAAAACCATGCACATATGTATAACCAGTGCTGGCGTAATGCATTACAAGTAACGGAGGTACATAATCAGATTACTTTTTTCAAGTAACTAGTTAAGTAACGCTTTTTTAATTTACAAGAAAATGTAAGCATGGTTGCTACTGTAGTTCTGGACTATTCAATTCAACTATTCAATGAAAATATTCAATTTACATTTTCTCAGCCTGAGGCTGATTCATTTTACTTTTGTGTGAAAGGGCTTTTACATTTGCCAAAACTAGAATTTTTTGTTTTGTATTAAAAACAGAAAAGCAAGCCCAGTCCAGCTGAGAAAAAGTAACGCATTAAGTAACGTAATGCATTACTTTCCATAAAAGTACCTAAGTAATGCCGTAAGTTACTTTTAGTTTTTAAGGAATTAACGCAATATTGTAATTCGTTACTTTTAAAAGTAATTTTCCCAACACTATTATTTAACACATTTAAGAAAATCTATGATTAGGGCTTTCACTAATGATTATTTTGGTAATCCAGTAATCTGTAGATTATTCTGTCGATTAATCGAGTAACTGGATAATTAGAATTAATCTTTAATAAAAAAATAATGACTGCAGAGGGCGCCAATGATTGTTTTTACACTTTATTGCTTCATCTAATCCTTGTTTAAAATTGACTAAATATTTATTTTAAAAGTCTAACGTTACTTAATCATTAATATTTGGCCATTTATTTACGACAGAAATGCTACAGCCACTGTAATTTCTTGAATATGTTGATATCAAAATGTGTAAAGGGAATGGTTCAAACTTTTATTTTGAAATCGCGATTAACAGTTAGGAAGTTGAGGAAGATATGATGTATTCTCCTGTGCTTGCATAGGTTTATAAATGATTTACCTTACAAATCTGACGAAATGGCGCACACTGCGCTCCCAGATGAACGTTATAATTAACTCCATCTCTGCATATTGTTGTGAGTTTGGGTTTGAGACGCTCCACACATGTAAATGATAACAGTTTATGTGGAGTAGCACTCACTGTGAACGGAGCCGCTCTGAGACGCATGTACGTAACCTGCATGCATGTAAATAATTAAAGCGCATATATTAAACCTGCATCGCATATATGTACTTAATTTTATCGTTTGTGAATTCACAATAACGTTATGATCTATTATGATTTTTAAACTGGTTTAATATATCATGCAGCCTTGGTAAATGGTGTAATAATGCGTTTCATGGATGTTCATATGTGGAATTCGCCACTACCGGTATTTTGCAAGTTACTCGACAGGATTTTCTAATATCAAGTATTCTTAATTGAATTGAGGAATCAAAAAAAAAAAAAAAAATATAGATATATATATATAATAAAATTCTATTATATAAATAAAATTAAAAGTGTTTGTTTTTTGTTTTTCTTGACAAGACTTTTCTTGTGTGTGGGCCAGTAAAAAATGATACAAATGTGAACTGCTGGCCAGAAAAAGTATTTTTCTTGAAACTTGTCCAATTTAATCATTTAAGAGATTTACTTCTAGCTAGTGCAACCTGCTATTACTGTCAAACTTAAGAATCAGGGATGTCATGTACTGTATGTACAGAACACACATCTTGTAAACCCACCTACCCAAGCACCATTAACTACAAAGGTACAGAGATTGAAACATGTTTCATCCAGGTCAATTATGAGCCCGAGAGCACCCTGCAGTTACATAACAGCTGAAACAAAGCAGCCTGTCACGTTTTCCTGCCTCGTTTGAGAGAGTTCCTCACACTAATGAGCTCTACAGATGTGTCAAAGCCAGCGGTGGGGAGCGTCATCTCTGCGGTAAATAATGGCCAATTACCCAGCTCAATTAAGCCTGCTCGTTTCTTTTGTCTGCGTTCGGAGGCCACATCTGTACAGCCGCATTTCGGTTTAGTGGTTCAACACTGGAGCTCTGCTGCTCTGAACCTGGGGAGATAAACATGGGTCATATGTGTATGAACTGAAAGAGGACATAACAGAGAGCGACTGACAGATAAAAAGAAGGGGGGGAAAAACAGACAAACTTTATGCCGGCTTGTATTCTCATCCCAGGTGTGCAAGAAAATAGAACAGCCTGCTGAAAAATAGGTCACTATCTTTTTTTCTCTTGTGCTGATACTAGTCTATTATAAGTGTTTTTTTTATGGACATAGAACAGACACAGTATTTCTAAAATCACAATCAAGGCACATTTGAAGTGCACAATAAGACCTATTAATTAACAGACTGTTCTAATGATTTAAAACAATCAGCTTGAAATCAATCAAATCTTTAGGTGCGTTTAATTGGACATTCCTGTTTGCCAAATGTATGAAAAAGGTTGCACTTTCAGTCATTTTTCTGCATTTAGAGCTGCTATAAAGTTCAAACACCAAGCATATATGGTGTATCTCTTGCAGACTGCTGAGAGTGATGCTTTTGATAAAGGTGCCATACTTACTCCCAGAGGATTTGATCCTTGGTTAAATTGAGCTGCACCAGATATCTGCAGAAGACTGCCTGTATTTCTATTTCATCCAGAAGTAGAGCCAGGAAAATAGACCCATATAAATATGCTTTTTTCATTCTCAAAATGGCTTAAGTAATGTTTATGCGTTTACGCTACATGCTTTATTCATTTTAACAGTGCAGTCTTAATTGAGCATAAATGTCATGCTGCCTGAAATATATTAATTCCATTAGAATTAGTGGTCAGCCGATAAACAATTTCTTTTACCAGGCAGCCAACATTGTGTTTTTCAGTTTACATGTTTCCTTACTATTATTCTCCATTTCATACATGGGAAACATATGCCAATGGCACAATAAAATTATAAACAATATAATAAACTGTCGTGTAGACGAAACTGTAAGTCGTAGAGACTTGAAACTTGGTAGTACTAACACCGCCTACACCCCAATGGGCTCAACCCAATCGGCCTGACGGGGGCGCTACAGCGATAGAAAAAACTAAATTGCTCCTAACTCCTAAACCGTCAGTCGCAGACTCAGGTATCTTATGCCACTGGAATGCTCGGCTCATGCTGGACTAGATCAGATTTGATCGTAAGCCTGGCGAAATTTCGGGGTATTTCGCATTTTTTGCAAAACCTGCTTTTGCAAACAAGTCCTAGGTTTTTCGCCCGACTGGAACCAAACCAGTGAGAATGAATATCAGAAATTATCACCAAAAAGGTTGAACTTTGGACTCACCGTGGCAAAGGGATGCCAAAACGTTAGAAGGGGGCAGGACCACTTTTAGTAAAATGCCTATAACGGCACACTTGTGTAAGAGCTCAAGCTAAAGTCACAGGAAAAAATCGTGGAGAATTGGCCACTTGGTGGAGCTGTAAGAGGGAAAAAAACATAAAAATGGCTATAACTAGGCAACCATTTGTCCTATCAACATGAGCATTGCTGTGCACGGTCTTGGTCCAAAGTGCCACAAGTGTCCATGGGGACATTTGATTATCTAAAAAAAAAAAAAAAAAAAAAACATGGCCACCATTGGCCAATGAAGTGTGAGCACCTATTAGACAAGGTTAACGGAGGCCAATCGGAATGAAACTCACAGCCTCAAAGGTCTGTGAGAAATTTTAAAGAAATCAACCACTGAGGGGTGGTATCGCATTTTTTGAGGGCGTAAACGATTCCGCATTACACGGTTTTCGAGTTAGGTGGCTACAGGCTTGCTAAATAATATGTAATGTCTTTTTCCGTGCTTAAACCCCGGTAATCGCGGCTGGCAGCCATATTTACAGTTTATTTATTCAAAGTTAGACTGAATGTCAGTCAACCACTAATTACAATCATTTTTAAAGGTATAGTTCACCCAAAAATGTATTATATTGTCATTAATTACTCACCCTCATTTCATTCCAAACCTGAAAGACCTTTGTTCATCTTACGAACACAAATTAAGATGTTTTTGATAAAATATGGAAAAACTTTCTGACCCTGTATAGACAGCAACAGTACTTCCACATGACCCAGAAAGGTAGTAAATATGTGTGAATTTGTGTCAAAGACTAACACGGAAGAGAAAATCGTTATTTTTGTTTTCTTTGCGCACAAAAAATATTCTCGTAGCTTCATAAAACTAACGTTGAACCACTGATGTCACATGGACTATTTTATTGATGTCCTTTCTACCTTCTGGGCCTTGAACGTGTCAGTTGCGTTGCTGTTTATGCAGAATCAGAAAGCTCTCGGAATTCATCAAAAATATCTTAATTTGTGTTCCGAAGATGAAGGTTCTTACGGGTTTGGAACGACATGAAGGTGAGTAATTAATTGCACAATTTTCATTTTTGGGTGAACGATGCCTTTAATTAATTATTAGATTAGTAGATTATTTTTAACATAAAAGACATTTTGTGTAGTCATTGTATAAACAACATAGACAGGTTATTTTGCTGTCCGTATAAGAATATTGTGACCCCATGTGATTTACTTTTTGTGCTGCTAGATGAAGAGACCAACCCTCTTGTCAGTTTCTCTGACTGATTGCCTGCAGTCCTGCTGCATAAGATGGAGACAGATCATGTGACTATCAGCACACAGGTTGAGTGTGTGTTTTATGTGTGTGCCTGCAGCCCATTAGACATATGTCAAAACACATGTTTAGGGCTGTTAAGGAAATGCTATGAAAGCAGAATATTTTAAGACTGTAATGTATATTAATGTATACATTACACCTGGCCACCACCTATTTTCACAGCTGGTTCCATATGCAATAAACATAAAGAAGTTGGATTATTCCAAAAGAATAATAATAAAAATTATACCCTGCACATAAAGTAGATTTATTTTGTTCAAAATTAACTGTCAGCTATAGGAAACTAGTTTTGCTGGACAAAATTATTTAATAAAAAAAAATTATATTGCCCAATGGTGAATTTTCAGAAATGTTAGTACAGTTCACAAAATCAGTCTGATTCTTTCACAAAAAAATCTTACTTTGAATTGAATACATTATTAGTGCATAAAAAGTGTAGTAATGGCATAGAAAAGTGACCAATACATTGTAATTCATAATTTTTACATTTGTGTTCTGTAAAAGAAAATCATATGGCTTTGGTAAGTAAATGATCTATTTTGAGTGAACTATTTCTTTTGCAGTGGCCTAAATGCAAAATCAAATTATGCTCTTTATTTATGCATCTCCTTAAAGAGGTAGTTCACTCAAAAATGAAAGTCCTGTCATTAATTACTCACCCTCATGTCCTTCCAAACCCATAAGACCATCGTTCATCTTCGGAAAACACAAATTAAGATATTTTTGATGAAATCTGAGAGCTTGTGCATCAGCAGCACCACACACACATATACTGAACTCAAAAAGAAATTGAATAAAGTTGTTATTTTTGTTTTCTTTGCGTACAAGAAGTATTCTCATACCTTCATAAAATTAGGGTTCAACCACTAATGTCATGGACAGTTGCACTGCTGTTTATACAGGGTCAGTACGCTCTCAGATTTCATCAAAAATATCTTATTTTGTGTTCTGAAGATGAACGATGATATGTATTTGTAGCGACACAAGGGTGAGTAATTAATGACAGAATTTTCATTTTTGGGTGAAGTATCCTTTTGCAAACTTTCAGCCTGAAACTACCTGCGAGTTTCATCTCTGCTTTACGGAGAGTCTTAAGTGAAGGTAGGTCATTATTCTGTAATAAAATGAGAAATAAATTATATATGCTTAACTGATCAGCCTGTGCTCTGATGCATATATATATATTATCTGGAGCACTGTCAGTTTTTACTGAAGCAGAAATGTGTACTTATATATCCTATAACCTTAGTGGGATTTTGCGATTCTAGCATTGCACCTTTTGATGTCTTCTTCTTAAAAATGAGTTGAAAGTATCATTAAGTATCCAACGCTCATTAAGTTTCAGCGCAGTAATGCAGACATGCTAGACGACCGACCAGCAAAAAAACACACACAATGTGTCAGAGAGGTCTGATTGGAGTCTGGGCGGACAAAAAAAAATAAAAAAAGTGAAGCCTGTTCTCTAGACTCCCCAGGGTTTAAATTAACAATGCTCCCATCTGTTCGGCTACTTTGAGCATGTCTCTAATGACAGGGCTTACTTAGCCCAAGACTAACCCACATCCAACAACAGTGCACTAGCAAACTGGAGCTATCTTTACACATAACCTTGAGAAACTAGGACTACACAGAAGAGTTTTTCTAGCCCACTTGGTTTTGTCTCTACTGTGATAAGATGCTTCGTCCCATGAGAGCATCATATGGTAGTGTAGAAAGACTGTTTTTGTTCCCTGAAATGGAAAGGAAAGATCAACAGCTTACTTTATTGGGTCAAATGAATGCAGCTGTGCATTTAAAGAGGATAACGCGAAGCGTTTGTGTCCTCGTGAATGCATTTTAAAAGCTGGAAAAGATCAAGGACTTGAGTCTAATGCTGCTCTCCCCCTTATATCCACCTGAGCATATATTTTTGCTCATCTATTAAAAACGCTTAACGCAATCTTTAATAATTTGGCATTAGACATGCAGATATGCAGATTACATCTCTAGCACACCACATCAGCAGAAAACAGAGTCGCTGCATGTTTAATGAGATTTGCAGGGGAATGTGATCCTGTGGTGCAAAGTCTCATCTAGCAGGAGTAGAAGTGTGTGTGTGGATTCAGAAAGCCCTTTTGTTTTTTTTGGTTTTTTTCTTCTCTGCCCTGTGGCCTTTTCTACTGTCTGTTCTGTCTGTTCCAGAGTGGCAGTTGCATCTGGACTGCGGGGAGAGAGATGCACTTGACTCCTCTGCGTGAGTTTAGATCTTGCTTACGATGAGCTCTCTGTCGGCTTTGATCCTGAGATGGAACGCTCATCTGAGTGCCACACCGAAACATCTCAAAGCAAGTCATCGCTCTCTCTTTATCTTTCTTTTGTTGTCTCTAAGGATCTGTCCTCTGTGACAATATAAGGTTAATGCACGCTGTTAAGCCACAGACTCTGTTTTTGACCTTAAAGGAATAGTTCAGCTGAATATGAAAGTTCTTTGAACTATTTTTTCACTCTTCTGTCATCTAGACCATAGAAGTACTTTGTATGATGCTATATTGCAAGATATTTTAAAGGGAAAGTTCACATAAAAATGATAATTCTGTCATTAATTTTTCACCCTCATCTCGTTCCAAACCTGTAAGCCTTTGTTCAGCTTCAGAACACAAATTGAGATATGTTTGTTTAAATCTTAGAGTTTTCTGACCCTCTATAGACAGCAACGGAACTACCACGTTCAAGGCCCAGAAAGGTAGTTGGGGTATTCTCGTAGATTCATAAAACCACTGAAACAATGATGTCAGATGGACTATTTTATTGATATTATTACCACCTTTCTGGGCCTTGAATGTGGTACATTGCTGTTTATGGAGGGTCAGAAAGCTCCCGGATTTTATCAAAAATATCTTAATTTGTGTTCTGAAGATGAACAAAGGTCTCACGGGTTTGGAATGTCATGACATGAGTAATAGACGTGACAGAATTGGCATTTTTAGGTGAACGATCCCTTAACCACATTCGATTTTGGTGAACAAGTTCTAACTTTTGAGTTAAATGTTGTCATCGAATAACAATTAGTCACAAATGTGAATTCAGTTTAAATTTATGTTCTGTTCCTCAGTTTTTCTTTTAACCTGACTAATGGTTGGCTGAACTAATTCTTAAAATCACACCCTCTTTTTTTTTTTTTTAAACTAATTCTTTCTTAGCGATTCATAACAGTGGACAAATAGGTAGTTGAGAATACATGGCACTTGCACAAAGATCACCAAATTTGGCATGTGATAATTGGCTGGGTTAGTACAAAAAATGAGTGTGGGAAGGAGAGAGAGAACACAACAGCTGTCTGATCCAGTCAGTTTTATTTTGCTTTGGAGCAGTTAACAGCATCAAAGGTTCTCAAGAATTACTCACCATTGCACAAGACAAAATTCACAAAAATATTATACATTGATTTGTGCCATAAGCTCTCAATATATTCCACAAATACACATGGCTCATTTAATATTTGTAATGTAATGCACAAATAAACATTAAAATTTGCATTTACAGGGTGCATGGAAAATGTGATTTCACATATAAAATAACGGAGTGTCTATTTACGCTAAGTGCAAATAACCCACCTTGTTGGCAGAGGCTATTTACACTAACTCCGCCCACCAACTTGTGATTGGGCCAGTCAACAATACAAAAGACAATAATGTAACAACAGCTCCAGTGGCGCAGATAGTTAAATGCATACAATAGTATATTTTTGACGCGATCGACCCAGGTTTGAATCCACTTGTTGCTGAACATTTTTTTTTTTCTCCCTTTTCAAATTTCATATCACATCAGAAAAGCATTTATTTTCAATAAAGATAAAGAAAATAGTAGAAAAGTTGAAAATAAAGTATCAGGTAGGGTTAGGGTTGGTGTAGGGAAGGCTTATATTGTCTCAGTAAGGTGGCATCCCATTTAGTAATTTGAATTAAAATTGTAATTTACACTCAATATGTTATTATTGCATACGGTTTTATAAAGTACTACAATACTGAGGTGCAGATAATTGCCACTGTTTGCAATAAGTAGTACAGTAGCAGAAAATCCTGCTATTTTAACATAGTGTAAATAGAATCCATAGCTATTTGCACTTAGAGTAAATAACATATCGTTAAAAAATACTGCTATTTTCACTTAGTGTAAATATAATCCATTGCAGTTTGCACTTAGTCTAAATAGCATCTATCATTAAGAAAATATGCTGTTTTCGCTAAGTGTAAAATGCATCAAATTGCTGTTTACACTTAGTGTAAATAGCATCTATTGCTATTTGCACTTAGTGTAAATAGCCTTTATTGCTATTTTATTTATTTACACTTAGTGTAAATAGCCGCTGCCATAAAATAATGAATGCCAAAGTTTCCTATTATGTGCAAAAATGAAATATCGGTTAGCATCTTGAACGAAAATGTGTTGTAGTGTTTCTTTACTCTTTAAAGATCTAAAGATCTTGCTAAAAACTATTTTTTTCATGAAGATCAATCTCATTTTGCAGCTCAGAGAGCAGAAGTAGAACCCTGCATGTACCTGAGTCCAAAAGCATGAAACCTGCGATTCATTTATTAGAGAATTTGGCAGAAACCTACCGCCTCGAGAGAGGAGAGTCTGTGCTATTACATTGCTTGATACAGTAACGTAATTACACTTTGAGCAGCCGGAGTGCAGCAGGAGGCCTGAGGTATGGAGCCCTGAAATGAATGTTCATTTGACTCAAATCATATCGAAAGTCAAGTTTAAGCGTCCATCAGTGTTATGCAGCAGGTAAAGAGACTTGGGCCCTGTTCTGTGAACTCAATGTCATCTCATTGACAGTTGAAGGTATTCACACGTAAAGTGTGGTTCTAGCACAAATGCATGTCTGCAGAGACAGTAATGTCTATTTATTAACATTTAATAGACTGATATTATTGTATTATTTTGTATTGGCGCAGGCACTGTAGACATTTTTTAATCCAATACTGCCAGAACATTGAATTTAATACATTCTGAAAGAAGACTATTGATTATAGTCTATTAATTTGGCCACTAGGATTTAGCATTCACCATTAAGAATATTTTAATTTGTCTGTGTGTGTCTGAAGTGTGTCCACTTCCTCAGGAGTCGCCTGCTGAAGGGCTGCTGACTGTTTGGATACATTCTGAAGCACCATCGTACCCTCTGTGAACAAGCCTGAGTCTTTCTCAGTGTATTTTCAGGTCAGTCAATGAACTGTGGAAATTGACTGTGAGGGAAGTAAATATGCACTGAGAAACAAACAGCACTTGACGCGCACTTCAGAAGGCCCTTCGTCACAGAGACGCATTTACTGAACTTGAAAGCCACCGCGAGCGAGAATGGTGAATTTAGCACAGCGAACCCACTGCCAGTCAATATGAACGACAACTCACGGAAGAGCGTGCGTCAACAGCCTCTGCTCAATCCGGACAAATAGATCAACTCAGCAGCAAGGCTGTTCAAGGCAGGGTGTTTATTTGAAGAAAAAGTGTGGAATGAGTTATAACACTGTATTAAAACCATGTCCAATCAGACAGCCATTCTGAAGGCACCGTAAAGACGGATTCTAACTCTCAGAAGTGGAAAGAAAAAGTCATAAAAGCTAGTTATAAAAGTTTCAAAGGTGGCTTTCAAAATTCCATTAGTGTCTAGCAAGAGGTAATTGAGATAATTAGCATCATCATTTCTAACTAAATGCTTTTTAAACTAGGTCATTTACTTCATATTAAGAGAGATGAAGACTTGGGGAATGTATCAGTCTTTTCACCCCTCAATGGATCAGGAAGCCATGCAGGTAAAAATAGGTGTAATGGAGGCCAGTTAAGTAGTTCTGCAAGTTTTTTAAAGATTGAGTCTATTGAGAAAAGACTGCATGGCATTTATGTCCACTCAAGACAGATAATGAAGAAACTCTACGGCTCCACTGGGTTTTACAGCTTTATGGAAAATGACAGTTGCATGTTCTTCTGAGAGGCAACAGAAGTGCTCAGTTATCATTGCTTAGTCAGAAAGTCATATACCACTTTTCCCAGTACACATTGTTTTAAACTAGCTTTACAGAAAACCTTGATGTTTATCTTTATAATATGCTTTGTAGTCACAGATTAGGGTTTGGCGATGAATATAGTTTACATAGCGCTATTAATACTGATGGAAAGCAGGCAGTAAATGGATGTTTGTGTATATTTTTGTGGATATTTTTATTTTATTTTATTTTATTTTTGGCCCACTGAAAACAATTTTGGGGAAAAAAGGTACTAATACAGTATGTACCATTTACAGTTGAGGTCAAAAGTTTTCAGCCCCCATTCTCTTAATGCATTGTGTTTCCTTCTGGAGCATCAGTGAGCATTTGAACCTTCTGTAATAGTTGCATACGAGTCCCTCGGTTGTCCTCAGTGTGAAAAGAAGGATCTCTAATCATACAGTCATTGTTGGAAAGGGTTCAGATAAACCAAAATGCTGAAAAACCAAAGAATTTGTGAGACCTGAAGGATTTCTGAAGAACAGCTGGCAGTTTAACTGTTCAGGACAAACAAGGGACTCATGAACTGTCACTAAACTAAACTGTCACTAAAAAAAAAAAAAAACTGTGGATCATTCAGGTAACAACACAGTATTACGAATCAAATGTATGTAAACTGTTGAACGGGGGATTTTTATAAATTCAACTATTGTTTTCTCTTGTGGACTATATGTAAACATTTTTTATGTGAAATATTGTATTCAGGTCAGTACTAAATAAAAAATAACATGCATTTCGTATTAACCCTCTTATTTTGGTAGAATAATTAAGGGTCGACACTGCAGGTGAATAGGGTAAAAAATTGCAAACATTTTTTGTATTACAAGTTTTCTAAAATGTTACGTTTAAATATGCAAATAAGGCATTATTTAATGAAATATGTGCTAATTTGCATAAACTTCGAGTACAAAAACACTGGATGAAGTCAGTTTCAAAACTCCTGTTTAATTTTTTTTTTTTTTTTGACCATATTGGTGTCAAATGTCTTTACAAAGGGAATTTTTTCTGCATCTCATTTTTGTCACTCCATAATTCAGAAAATACTTAGAACAGACAGAAAACAATATATTTTCTGAATTTTATAAGGATTAAAATGTTGTATATAATCAAGCAAATTATATATGAACAAATCCCTCTTTAAGGTTTTTACAGTAATGTTTGGTGTGTCTAAGTGCAACTGAAGTGGAGATTTATGACTCAGTGTAAGAGAAAAAACTCATTTAGAGAAAACGGCGTTTAAAAATATGTGTTGTAATTGAAATCTATTGACACAAATAGATAAAGTTCTATAAAAGTAACACTTAACAGTGTCTTTTGGATGTTTTCTTTTCATTAGTCTGAAAAAAACACTTTATGAAAACCCAAAAATCCCAAAATTTCAAACTCGACAGGTGCATGAAAAAACAGTGTTTTTGGCCACAGTGTCTTCCCTTAACATTTTGCAGATTCCACAAGCTGTATGAAAACTTTTGACCTCGACTGTAAGTAATAAAATTTGCTCTTTAGGTAATAACAGGTACGTTTCAGGTACTAATATTCACCCTTTAGGGTTAAATGAGGTTCAAAGCGGTACCCAGCTCAGGGTACTGTCCCAGTGCCACCTTTTGTACCTTTTTTTTTTTTGTCTGAGAGTGAAAGTATACAACTGTACAAACTATCAGTTGGACTGTATGCTTATCCCTCACGCTTATCCTAATTTGCATTATATTAAATACTGTATGTCATTCACCCTGACGAAGGCATGTTAACCGTCTGTTTCCCTTGATGAGACCAATATGAATTTTGAAATGTGTGGACTACTGCAATCAGTCATACTTTATGGTTTGCAAATGCGCCACACGCCTGGATATATGACTGGATTAGTTTCAGTAATTTTTCACCATTTATTCTAATTTGATGAATTACTGCTTCCGTGGCCAATAAAAATGTACACAAACATCTCTTTTTAATAGAATTTTCTTAACTGCTTTCTGTGGCTGCTAATTCCACAACATTAATTGCACAGCACTGTTTCAGCACATTTAGCAGCTAGTTGAACTGGCTTATTGGATGGTTATTGAATAAGATGCAGGTTTTTGCATTGAAATACTGCATGCAAAAAAAAAGGGTCCTTCTGTAATTACTCTGCACCAATGAACTGCCTGAAACATTGGTTTGGAGCACAGATAATGCTGCTGTCCAGTGTGAATTCATGTGGTTGGGTACCATTTGAGACAGCTGGGTAAAAAGATATGGCTGTTATTGATCATTCTGAACAATATCTCTGCTGTTAGTAATTGTAGAGCACACTGAATGCACTAGCACAGCTTCTTTCCAAGTTGAGGAGAGTTTGATTTACAAATACAAGCCAAAACTTATTTCACTGGTGTGATTTCTCACGGTTCAAATCCATGCGTAACCCTATGATGTGGAGTTTTCAGTTTATGCAATTGCACTAAAGCTCTGAAATTTAAGTAGGCCAGTGGTAGTGGAAAAAGATCATGTTAAAAAGAAAATGCCACAGTCTTGTCAATAGTACCTGCCGAAGAACAGATTTAGAACCAAGTTTGACTCCTTCATTTGTATGTATAGAACAGCATACAGAGTGACCCAGTTTCGTACCGGAATGTCTCCATAATCTATCCAGTAGCCGAGATGAATAATTATGCTGAAGGAAGAAACTTTTTTGCTTCGTACCAATCAACACAATACAAACATTGAGAGTGAAATCTAATTTGGCCTTTTCAGAGTTTTCAAAGGCTTGGCTTGCCTTGTGTTGTACTGTCAACCTCAGCCTTTGTATTGCCCTGTGCTTTGTCAGATGTATCCCATAGTATTCTGGATTGTTCCAGAAGATGCATTCTAACATTTATATAATGACTCAGACTTCAGAATATAAAATCATGACGTATATCTCTGTCTTCCGTAACCAGATTACACAATGTTCTCAAACGCCATTAAATCTGTGTTGCCTCCAGGTCATTATTATAATACGGCTGTACTGGAGTCCTGCGAGAGCAGGGACAGGGATCCACGGCGCTCAATTACAGGAATGTGGGAGACAGGATGGATCTGCTTTCCTCTGTTATCACCATCTCATTAAAATGATGGGAATATCAGATCATAGCCTGTCACGCCTTGTGCTGGTTTTTTTCCCCCGCTTTGCCGCACGCTGACGTGTAAAGCTGAGACACATCACTCCTCAGTGTAAGAAACATGAAATGAATAGCTTGACACTTCACATCACACATCAATACAAACGCTGTGATGAAGGGGAATGAGTGACCCAGTCGAGAGATGAGGTTGAGGGGGTCAAGAGACTGATGTCTGGAAAAGAAAAAGGAGAAAACGCACCTGCTTCTCAAGAGCTAATACAATGGAGACAGCATGTGATGCCACTGGTTATGTCAGATGACACTAATGGTAACATTTTGAAAGAAAAATAAAGGAGACTAGACTGAAATGCATGGATGAATTTTTGGGATTGAATAATACCTACCTATACTTCCACCAATTGCAGATTTAGTGTAAGTGTAGAATGTATTATATGTATTGTATGTTTGTTTTTGTGTGTGTGTGTTTTGATTTATAAATTTTCTTTTCTTAGTGAAGGACATCATCTTGAACACATCAACTTCATACTTGAAGCGTTTGCTCTGAACTGCAGACAGTGTGGGCAGAGACTCTGAGAGCCAAGATTTTCCAAAACACCAGGCAGCAGTGCAGAGAAAATAACAGCTGAACCAGCAAAAAGTGGCGGGAAGAAGCAGCTTGAAGAACTTTACACTACTATGTTAACTGGTAGTTCTTAGGAGGTGGACCAAACATCTAAAAAGAAGTATCTGGCTGTGTGCGTCTAAACTGCAGCAAAAGTTGTTTTAAAACATCTTTTATGAAAAAAGATACACTGCCGTTAAAACATTTGATATCAGTAAGATTTTAATGTTTTTTTTTTTTAAATAATTATCTTATGCTCATCAAGGCTGTATTTATTTGATTAAAAATACAGAAAAATCTGTAATATTGTGAAATATTATTATAGTTTAAAATAATGGTTTTCTATTTTAATATATTTTAAAGTATTATTTATACCTGTGATGAAAAGCTGAATTTTTCATTAGCCATTACTCCAGTCTTAAGTGTCACATGATCCTTCGGAAATGATTCTAATGATTCTAATATGCGGAAAAAGTTGTGCAGCATCATATTTTTTGGAACCTGTGTTTTCTTTGATGAATAAAAAGTTAAAAAGAACAGCATTTATTCAAAATAAGAATCTTTTCTAACAGTATAAATCTTTGCTATCACTTTTTTTTATCAATTTAACACATCCTTGGTGAATAAAAGTATTCATTTCTTTCAAAAGAAAGAAAGAGAAACATTTAGGTAGTTTATGTTAGAAAATATTTCTATTTTGAATAAATACTGTTATTTATTAAAGAATTTAAAAAAATATATCAGGTTCCAACAAAATATTAAGCAGCACAACTGTTTTCAACATTGATAATAAATCAGCATATTAGAATGATTTCTGGATCATGTGACACTGAAGACGAGTAATGATGCTGAAAATTCAGCTTTGCATCACAAGAATAAATTACATTTTAAAATATATTCACATAGAAAACAGTTATTTTACGTTGAAATAATATTTCACAATATTTTTGTTTTTTTTTCTGGATTTTTTAACAAATAAATGCAGCCTTGATGGGCATAAAAAAAAAAATAAAATCTTTCTGATCCCAAACTTTTAAATGGAAGTGTATATTGCAGTGCAATACAATGAAGATTGGCATTAGAAATTCATGTAACAAATGTGATATTTTAAGCTTTATGGTTAAAGATTCTCAGACATCTAGGCCATATATTTTCCCCTTATTGAAGACTCATCTGAGTTACTGAGTTAGCCATCATAATTCTTATTATAATTTGTTTTTTAACTATGTATGTATACATGAGACACTTATGCATCAGTGTGCTGCCTTGTTGTTCAATTATGTCAACATTAAACTCATCTTTAAAATGAAGTACTGTAAAAGCTACCTTATCAGCAGGCCCACAAAGACTTCGTTCTCACAGAAAGCTCAGAAAATTTCTGCAGAATACAAACGTCCATCATTCTATATAGCCACTACCATTTGAATGACAAGTTATCGCTAATTTGCTTGAGTTTTTAGTTTGTTGTAGCTGTGTATAACACATTTAACCATATTTAAGTCTATTTTCCTCCCAATATTAGCATAGAAAATGAAAAAAATGTCTGCGGATTCTATACGAGCTTGCTTATCAGTAACATTTTAAATGTGAATATGTTTTTTTTGGATTGATTGGTAAATTTATGAATGTAATACCACATAAAACCAAGAAAGGGCTGTAAAGCAATATCACAAGCCATGTTGTAAAATGTAGGTGCTACTTGTCAGAGCATTCGGCAATCAAGGTCGCTACCCATCTTCTAGACCTGATTTCCTGTCTCAGTATTCACTGCCTATCCTGACACATTGGCAGTGCATTTCACTTGGCAGATCCCCTCAACTCGAAAGGGCACCTCAGCATCCACAAGCAGAATAGCCGATTCTTCTGCTGCGACTCAGTATTCCGTGTGCGTATCTAGGGCTAAATGATCTCTTCCTCTCTCTCTCCTCTGCTGTCAAGAGCTCTGGAAGAGTGAGGCAGTCACACCTGCTTCCCCTCGGAGCTCACAAGGACAGTGTGCTGAGGTCCACTGTTTCCAGAGGACATGCTATTAGCATTTTTTAATTGCCGTTCACGATTGCTTTAAAGGAATAATTCACCTAAAATCGAAATGTTGTCATTATTACATGTCATTCTAAAGCAGTATGATTTTTCTTTCTTCTGTGAAACACAAAAGAGGAAAAATTACGAAAAGCTTCTCATGCACAAACTCAAGTGATTTTGTGGAAAACACATCAAAAAGTAAACTATTATTTAATGAAATAATTTTAGTTTGTCAGGTTTTGAATTATGTGAGACATAAATTGACATTTTTATTTTTGGGTGAACTATCCATATAATCTTTTCTATTAATTAAATGTGAAATCCAAAGTTTGGTGGCTCTTTAATTAGAGAGACGGTTCTCCCAATACCCAACTTTTTTTCTCTTTTAAACAAGTATTGTGGTTTATCTCAGACTGGATGAGCTTCATTTGATGCTCATTAATTCAGAGCCCCTAATGGAGGCCAAGATCTCTGATAGATAGATCAGTCTTCTCACTCCCCCGTGATTTCATGATCAATTCTCTGAAGGCTGCCTAGCAACAGAACACTGCGTCCTGGCCACTGAGCAAGAGCCGCTGGCATAGGTGAATGCAGTAGCACAGAGTTTATAAATAATAACCTAATATTTCTGTAAAGCCACAAACTGATTATGCTAGCAAACAATATGAAATAAACTCCAATTAAGTGATGAAGTAGGCTGTTCTCAAGTGGTTTGTTATATACAGTCTTTGTGTAACATTCAAGAGGTCAAATCCTGATTAGTATGTGTGAAGTTCAGTTATAATTAGTCTTGTATACAGGAGTTGGAGAAAATAATGTGAACACCTGGTAAATAGGCAGTATTTCATTATTAATGTGTTTTAGCAACATTTGCCTGGGACGCAGCTTCCAACGTTCTTAGAATAGATTTGTGTAACTTTTGAATAGTCTCCAGGTGAATGTTGTCTATAAAAACATCTGGCGGTTCAGATGATAGACGAGGGAATCGCCTTCTCACTGTTCTCTCCAAAACTGTCCACAGTGGATGAATAATAGTCAAGTTAGGTGATTTGTCTGGCCAGGGCAGATGTTGAAGTTCATCTTGATGCTCCAACTGTCCAGGTTTTATGATCATGACTCACATTCACATTTTAGGATTGGTGCCTGTGATTAAAGTTTTAGCAGTTGCAGCACTTTCAAGGATGTTGACTTTGTGAAGTCCTCTGTGGTCAGTTTCTCCGTTCTGTGGTCAGGGTCTTCGGGGTGAATATTGATGTCACTTGCTGCAGTAGTTCTGTGTTATGTGGACACAATCCTACTTAGTGTTTCATTCACTTTCAGTTTTCACCCACTTGTTATTTTTTGTGTACGCAGTTATAATAATCAGAATCAGAATGAGCTTTATTGCCATGTATGTTTACACATACACTGTAAAAAACAATTTGTTGAGACAACTTAAAATTATTTGTAACCTGGCTGCCTTAAAATTTTAAGTTCAGTCAACTCAAAAAAGGTTTATTCAATTTGAAATATTAAATTATACTAAGTGACAACTTGGATATTTGAGTTGAATCAACTTAAAATTTTAAGGCAGCTGGGTTACTTATCCATCTGTTAAGTTTAGCAAACACAAATATCTAAGTTGTTACTTAGTACAACTTGACATTGTATGTTGACTAAACTTATTTTAGTTGACTGAACTTAAAATTTTAAGGCAGCAGGGTAACAAATTATTTTAAGCTGACTCAACAAATTGTGTTTTTTATTTTTTACAGTATACTAGGAATTTGTTGCAGTGACAGAAGCTCCACAGTGCAATAGAATGACAGTGACAGGACCAGACACGATAAAAGACATAATAAAAAGAACAATATACTATTATACAAGGCAGACAATGTGCAAAATAGCAATAACTTTACAATATCCAAAATAAACAATTTACTATGTACTTAAGGTACAACTTTGAAATATAAATAATTATGTGTGTTAAATAAATAACTGGATAAGTGGATGTATAATAGTGTTGTGTGTTCCACGTTTATTGTTTAGTGTTCATGAGATGGATGAACATGGATAATCCATGGAACCATGGAACATGGATGAACATCATAAAGACTGTTCTTAAAACAGTTGGGCTGTTAAAGTTACAGACACTCCTGCTAAACACCTGCTAATTCGGCCACTGTTATGTGTATTGGAAACAAATGTTTCTTTGTGAACTCTCCATGACACTGTGCCTCGTTTACAAAACAAAATCCGCCGACGGGATGCCATTAAAAATAAACTATTCACTTGTTCCTTACGCAGGGATCCTTCTGATATCTGTACAAAGACGTGAACGAGCTGTTTAAATCAGACGTGTCACAGTGAAGGTTCTTTCACTCCATTTGTCCTATTGACGACAGACTCAAGCGTGTGGACTGTCAGAAAGTGAACGCGCATCTGCATACTGTATCCTGGGTAGACAAGATAGCGGTAGAGATGGGCGATATCTTATCGTTTGGGATACACCAGTAAAAATTTTCCCCACAATAAGAATTAGTCTTTCCGCGATAATAACGATAATGTCTACAGTAGCATGTGTGCGATACAGTTTTGCATGTGTATGTTTACAAACCTGTTGTCCAACAAAGATATCATTTATTGACATGCTTTTTCTCCAATTTACTTCATAACATAGTCAAGAGTTTCAAATAACCTTTTGTGATCAGACGTGGCTTCATATCACGGAATGAGGCAGAATTCATACTATTTTATAGTATCATAAAAGCTATGTCGATTAGCCTTGCATTATAAATATACTTTATCCTTATAAAAAAATACCCAAAATTGCTTGAAGAACACAGACGGACCATATATTGTAATCGAATGTTTATTGTCCAGTTTCCTCAGTTAAAATTTCTCTATCTGGCTTTTATTCAGCTACAGCGATAACTGGATTAGATCTGTCCTGAAGCGTCCTCAGTACTACTTCCGCTATAAAGCATATGTAGAGTTTCTGCGCAAGGGCGCCCTCTGGCTTCCAGTGAATTAAACAGTTGTTACTTCGTACAGGTGTACTCGGTTATGCTCTATTTTGGGTATAAATACTAAAGATAATACTTTGCTGTAAAGAAACAGGATTCCCTGAATTATCGTCATTGATATCGTTATGGCAACAATACCAAAATTATTGTGATAAATTTTTAGGCCCATATCGCCCATCCCTAGATAGCAGCAGTGATTGTAATTTCTGTTTGGCTTATGGTGACAAGAAGACTATTTGTCAATTGTCTTGCACTGGAGGCAGTGTTTATGCAAAACGATTGCTCCTGGGTGACGTCACCTGAGATCCAAACAAGACGTTTTTTGAGCATTATTACATAAATGCAGTTTTATTGATGATGACACTTTAGGTTATGAAACATAAAATATCATGGGAGTTGTTGTCTTCGACGAGGCTTGGGCAGAAATCATGTTCATGGATAAGTTAATGTATGAGATTTATTAACGTATGCGTATGTAGGGTAAAGCAGCAACGTTTTATCAGAGATTGTTTTGCTATTGGGTGATGAGAGGTTCTGTATTACTTACTATTGAAGACTTGGACTTGGCAACTTGGATCACATGTTCCTTGATAACCAATCACATTATAGCTTTGACGTCATTGAACTTCAGTCAGAGTTGTGTGACACTCAGTCGCCGTTTACGAATACCTTAGGCATAAATGGGAAGTACCGAAAGCTGAATCGCACTTGTCGCAAAAAGTCTGTGACTTCTCTTAGAAAACAACATTTTTCCATGGTAAACTATAAAAATAGTTCAATCAAAAACTACTGTGTAGTGTAAAACATGTTGAAGATTAGCCGATAAGCTGTCGATTCATTAAATGATGAGCTGTTTCCTCAAAGAAAGCTGTTTGTTCAGTGTAGTGAAGCCTCTTTTATTGAAATTATAATACATTCATTGCAATTAAAATCATCAAATACCATTACATATTAAGTGTCTGTATAATATGTTTTTTTTTTTCTTTTCTTTATTTGCAGGGCTTGTTTTGTTTGGTTTATGGAGGGATTGTCTAAACCAGCCAATATGAGACTATTAACTACTACCCTTCCTTTTAAAAACACAAATGTCTCATTAAAATGTCTACAAATTGATAAAACTTATCCGAGATCAGGTAAAAACCATAGACGCTGGGTCAGTACTTCGCCGCTGAGGGGTGATGTCAATGAACTTGCACGTTTCATAAGTTCACAAAGGCGGTTTTGGCAGGCGATTTAAAATTGCCTATTTTTCTAGTTTAAAACATTCTTGGAAACATTTGGGATAATGTAAGTATTGTCCCTTTAATACATTAAACAAACTGTGAAAATTAGTCAGTATAAAACTAGGCTAAGCTCATGAGAGGGTTTACCCCCTGAGACAGCTGGATGAGGCATTGACCTGCCACCAGCTTATTTACAACCGGGAAATCATTTATTACACTGCCTTTATTTCATTGAGGTAAACACTGCAGATGACAGAGTAAAGTATGTCCTTCGCTTTTTATTGAATGTTATGTTTGTTTTCAACATAAAGTCCTTGAAGACATTGGTCTAATAAAACCAATGCCTGGTTCAATTTACAGAAACCCTGATTTTAAGAGCCTTTTCTCCTAATGGAGCTCCTAACAAAAACTCAGGGGAACATGCTCATGTAATACAAATGACTAAAAGCTAAGCATGAATAAGCAATATTCTTGTCTTCCCACAGTTCTTCTAAAACATCCTATGATGTAACTGACTATGCAACTGCATAACCTGCCCACAAACAAACTTATCACATATCAGGCTTTAATAGTCTTACTCCTACTATTTTAACATATCAGTTATTTCTTTCTACGAAGAAAAACACAATGTGTATAAAAAGATAGCCCTGAACCCTAATAATCCTCTAAAATCAATACTTTCTGCTGCTGCTTATTAAAACCGGCATGAAGGAGAGAGAGAGAGATCTGTTTAAGCTTGTGTCAGTAACAGAAATATGCAGAGTAAGCTCTTTCTGCCTTCATCTCTATCCTACTGGGAGGCTTTACTCTGTCCATCACAGAGCAGAGGGAGAGAGTGAAGGAGGGAAGGATGGATTAAAACAGCTTTGTCTTTGACTAAGTGGATTAGCAGCAGGTAAAGCTCTCACTGCATTTCCGTCGTGATGATGTTAGCGCACGTCCTGTCCCAGCCATCTGCCATTTATCTGTGATGGATGAGCCAGAGCAGGCATCACTTTCAGCACGTCCACACACGCAATTGTTTTTCTGTCATTGTGGGCCCTTTCCGCTGACTTCTGTGGTTTTTATTCTGCGCTAATGATATTTTCTGTCTCCTAACCCCTACATTTTTAGATTTTTATTAAGATATTATTTGGCATGTTTATTGGAACTGTTAGCTAGTTTCCACAATTGTAGAGAATTTTAGGTTTTTCTGTTTATGTGGGGATGTATAGCCTCCATATTTTCATTGTTGGTCTATAATGCACTGCAGATTCAGTTGAAATGATATTGAAAAAATGCTTCTTACTTTACTTATTAGTCTGACTTTAGAAAACGTATATTTTATACTTGTATTTTAAAGGTGACCTATTATGCCTCTTTTTACAAGATGTAAAATAAGTCTCTGATGTCCTCAGAGTGTGAATATGTAAGCTTTTAGCTCAAAATACCTGCCTGATAATTTTTTATAGCTTATTGAAATTGACACTTTTAGGGTATGAGCCAAAACACACCGTTTTTGTGTTTGCCCCTTTAAATGCAAATGAGCTGGTGTTCGCAGCCCCCTTTTCAGATGAGGGTGGAGCTTTAAGACCTGGCAAAACAAAACAGGATAATCTCATGCACTGAAAATGTCAAACTCTTAGTAGCGATGTTCAGCTCTTTATGTTCGAACCAAAATTGGTTTAAAAGTCGTCTGATTGTACTGTGCATAATAAATGTGCGTCTATCAATTACACAGATGGGGAGCACGGCACAATAAAAATAACAGCATAGCTGGTCTCATGGTGCCTTCGCGTGCTATCACAAGTCCCGCTTGAGATTATGAGCTTAACAAATTCAAGCGGTCGACTTCACACTGCTTTCATGTGCAATTTTTAAGTACCACATCCCTATTTTTGATCATTCTGGTAGCATGTGAAGGCAGCATCAGTAAAAACAGGCAGAGACAATGGTAGCTTTAGCAAAATTAACCTTACAGAGTGCCATGAAGCGCTTTCAGAAAGATAATTTGGAAACAAACACGATACATTCGCATACGAAGCGTTGGTATTGATTCCTAAACATACAGTGGCATGCGAAAGTTTGGGAACCCCTTGCAGAATCTGAGAAAATGTGAATAATTTTAACAAAAATAAGAGAGATCATACAAAATGCTTGTTATTTTTTATTTAGTACTGTCCTGAGTGAGATATTCTGCATGAAAGATGTTTACGTATAGTCCACAAGACAAAAAGGGACTCAAACACAACTATTAAAAAAGGTTCAAACATTCGCTGATGTTCCAGAAGGAAACACGATGCATTAAGAGCCGGGAGGTGAAAACTTTTGAACAGGATGAACATGTCCAATTTTTTTTTTTTTTTTGAAATATCATTATTTTCCATTTAGTACTACCCTTTGGAAGCAACAGAAGATACTTGCATGTTTCCCGGAAGACAAATGATGTACAATTTACCTTGATCTTCAAATTCAAAAAGTTTTCACCCCCCGGCTCTAAATGTATTGTGTTTCCTTCTGGAGCATCAATGAATGTTTGAAACTTTTTTAATAGTTGTGTTTGAATCCCTCAGTTGTCCTCAGTGTGAAAAGATGGATCTTAAAATCATATAGTCACTGCTGGAAAGAGTTAAAATATGCAAAAGATGCTGGAAAACTGAAGAATCTGCAGGACCTGGAGGATTTTTCTGAAGAACAGTGCTCAGTTTACTGTTCAGGACAAACAAGGGACTCATGAACAGCAATCACAAAACAAAACAAAACAAAAACAGTTGTAGATCATCCAGGTAACCACATACAGTATGAAGAACCAAGGGGTCCCCAAGGGGGATATTGAAGGGGGATATTTTAATAATTTCAGCTGTTTGTCTTGTTGACTATATGTAAAATATCTCACTTAGAACAGTACTAAATAAAAAAAAAATAACATGCATTTTGTATGATGTCTCTTATTTTGTTAAAATTATTTACATTTTCACAGATTCTGCAATGGGTTCCCAAACTTTCGCATGCCACTGTATTGGTGACTTTACCCATTTTTTTCCGGGACATTCCCTTTGAAAATGCAATTTAACCACAGTGTCCTCAGCTGTTTATGGGGGAGTCTGTGGAGTTTGTTGATGCATCCCAAATTGTGATCCCAGTCGTTTAAAAATGGGCAGGACTTTTTTCCTACGACAACGTCATCATAGGGAGAAATCTAGAATGGCATGTTCAAAAAGACTGTTTATGATTTATTGGAATTAAAAAATAATTAGTGGGTGGGTTTTTACCATTATAGGCTGGTTGTTTTCACACATTGTGGTCACACAACTGTGTTCAAACACCTTATAATATTGATTTTTGCATAATGGGTCTCCATTAATACATCATAACTGATTCAATATCATTTAAAATGAATTTATGATGCCTTAGACCAAAATGACCCTACATAGGGTTACAAAAGAGACCCACATAGGGTTTCTTTCTAAAATACTTATTACTAATGAATCACAGCATTCAGTGGTTAGACATTTCTGTTTAATGACGTTGAATTGTATAACTGACCAGCTGTGCTATTTCCTAGGCATCATCGTTTCATGCTTTTATCTTTTAATTTCACTCGTATAAATGTTTCATGCTGATTTTTTTCTCAGGTATTCCAGTTTTAACCAGGATAATGTACAGTCATTATCACAAAATTATTACATTCAGTCATTATCACAAATTAAACCCCTTCGGGGTGATACAGGACCTGATCACCCTGTCTGGGTTTATTTTGCGCTAATGACTTTTGCACATTTTCCCATTCATATATAATGAAATGACATAAGCGAAGTGACATGCTGAACAAATTTGTCAAAAAAATTACATAATAGTGTATGTTAAGGTACTGTGTTAATGTACTCTATTTATCCGAAGACAAATTAGATTTGTACAATTTTGTGATGTCGAGAATAATCTGAAAATTGGAATGAACATCTTATTAGACTTGAGCTTATGAATATTAATTAGGTGAAGTTCATTCATTAGTTCTACCTGATTTGCTTAACAGCCAGATGTTGGAAAATAAGTGCTCGTCATATTTTTAGCCATGATTATTGTTAATCACATATATATTTCTAATACATAGTGGGAGTAGGGCATACGGTTGATACGCTTCTGTTCAGCCCAGTATTTTATGATGGATCTTCCACTGAACAAGCAGTTAGATAAAGAACAAATCCATATATTCATAATATGCAGCGTTATATGGGCCTGCAATGATGAGCAGGCACAGACAGACTCTGTCAGCATGAAGAGGATTGTGTGTCCTGAAGCGTAAGAGTGTCTGTCCTGCCATATGTGGACATTATGTCCATGTGCTCGCTTTTCTTTATGCGTTAGGCCCTACATATTGGTATGTATGCATGAGATCACCCACACTAAGCCACCCAATCGAGCATGTCTCCCATGGGGTTTCACAGTGCCTTCGCCACGTAAATCAAAGGCGTGGAAGCATCTCACCAGTTCAAAGCACAGTAGCGAAGTGGATTGTTCTGGAAGGATCTGAGAATGGCTCACTCAGCCATTAAACAGGGTGAGGCTCAGTACAGGGAATTCAGAGGGCAGAGGCGGGCTTTGATGTCACAAGATTTCACGTTTAGAAATGAAATACTGGGATAACGCATCCTAATCTAATGGAAATACATCCTGGTGTGCATAATACAAACCTGAACTCAGGTCAGAGGAGTTATGGGAAGCGGGGGAAATGCACAGATGATGTGAATTTAATTGTTGGATATTGGCACCCAGTGGTGTTACGTTTTTATGTTTTTACTGTAATATGTCACAGTAAATGATACTGTCTTAAGGCAGATCTATCTGCATTTCATATATATTTTTTAACATGATTTGTGATTGATCATTTTAGAAATTTTAAAAGATAAAAATCAACTTAATTTTGGCATTGATCAATGGTCTAGAAATTTAAAAAAGCTGCATTTTATGTGTTCTGTAATCTTTTAATATAGAAAATGAGGAAAGTGGGTTATCATAGTTAACTAAAACTGAAATTTAAAAATTAAAAGCGTCTTCCCATAATGTCTATAAAGATATATGTTAAGATACACTACCAGTCAAAAGTTTTTTTAAGTCTTATCTGCTCACCAAGCCTGAATTTATTTGATCCAAAGTACAGCAAAAACATTAAAATTTTAAAATAATTTTACTATTTAAAATAACTGTTTTCTATTTGAATGGATTTTAAAATGTGTTTTTTTTTCTGTGATTTCAAAGCATCATTACTCCAGTCACACAATCCTTCAGAAATATTCTAATATATTTGCTGTTCAAAAAAACATTTATTATTATTATTATTATTATTATTATTATGTTGAGAACAGCTGATTTGTAAAATGTACTCAAAATGAACTCAACTGTTTTAAATACTGATAATAATAATAATAATAATAATAATAATAATAATAATAATAATAAATGTTTCTTGAACAGCAAATATAGAATTAGCAAATATTAGAATTATTTGCTGCTGAAAAGGAATAAATAGCATTTTAAAATATACTCAAATAGAAAGCAGTTAAATAGAATAAATATTTTACAATATTACTGCTTTTGCTATATTTTGGATCAAATAAATCCTGGCTTGGTAAGCAGAAGAGACTTCTTTAAAAACGTTAAAAATCTTATTGCTCAAAAACTAATGTGTTGCTGAAAGAGGACAAATAAAAAAGAATTTTAAAATCTTATTTTGTACAAATAAAATATTAATATTAGTGAATTTGTGATCTGAATAAATAAAATAAATTTTGGTAATAAATAGTGTATAAATAAAATCAATATTAATCTTAAAAACATGACTGCGGGTGAAAAAAGATAATTGAATATAATTTTGTAATAATTTCTCTCTGTTCAACGCTATGCTTACAGGATTAACTGCATGCAGGATGGGAACAAGATGAGAGTGAGTAAATAATTGCAGAACATCATGTGAACCTTTTTAATAATGCAGGTAATGATAGGCAGATGCATTTTGTTGATACTTCAGATATTTAAAGAAACCACACAAAGGCAGTCTTCAGCTGCCATGAGGTCTCTTGGGCAGATTTATTAATTGGTTTCTCTCTCTCTTTATCTCCATTTCATTCATTCAGGTCTAGTGCGAGAGACAGGTAGGACAGCAGTAGTGTTCATAACGGGTCAGGCTTTGTGTTTCTGCTGTATTCAGTCCTTGAATGGGATTCATGCTCAACAATGGGTCACGAGACTCCTGAGATCAGAGTCTCCGATAAGCACCGGGAGCAGAAGGATGGATAGAGCGAAAGTGTTTGCGCCTTGGCTTTTCTCCATTATCCCTGTCCAGCTCTTATCTGGGCCTTGCCTGTCAGGAAATCAATTAGAATACGTGGGGGAATGAAGAGAGGCATAGAGGTACATTGTGCACACATATGGAAATCAGTGATGGAGAAAAGCTGCATCACCGCAACACTGCTAAATTAATTTTAAAATGACTTTTAATATGACTAAACTTTCTCCATGTTGAAGTGCTATAATCGGGTCCCCGGTGCATCTACCAGCCCAGAAAATATATATTAAAAAAAAGGACAACCCAGTAACTTTGTTTTGGTAAGCGTTTCTCTGCAAGCATGTGGAAAGGAAAAAAAAAAAAAAGAGCCACTCAGATTTCGCTCCACTAGTGACGTAGAAATGTTATATTATTATAACATTACCGCCCCCCATTGTGTTTTTGCGATTTCTTTCCCGACTATTTACCTTTACAGACATAACTGATTGTGTCTTTGTAACTCGTGTGTTTTTAACAAACTTGTGTGTATTTGACAGTTTAAGCACAATCAGACATGAAAGAGAACTTAGTTTAGTACTCACATGCCGTGTTACAGCCGCTTTCTGTGCGTGTGCTTTCGATGTGTGCATTTAGAAAGCAGTATATCAGAAGTTTAAACAGTTTCAGCATGATAAACATGAAAATCAAAACCAAACAGATTTTTTTTTAGCAGAGTATCTGAGGTAGGTGCTGTAAAGGCACAGCCCTGTTCTGGAAAAGGGGGCGGGGAGCAGCAGCTCATTTGCATTTAAAGAAACATGCATGAAAACAGCGTGTTTCTGCTTCAACTGAAAATATGCATTTTTATAATTATATTATAATTGATCTCTGGGGTATTTTGTGCTGAAACTTCTTGTAAAAAGGGGCATAATAGTAACTAGTGCAAACTAGTGTACCAATATTATTTTGAACATTAGTTATTTGGCCAGTTATATCAATTGTTTTTTATTGCTGTATTGATACTGTTTTGTATAAATAAGTCTGGTCAAATTTTGTTCAATGCAGAAAACTAACATTTTTGAGATTTTTGTTATAAATAAATACTGTGGCTATTTTTTGAAAAGAATAAGATCTCTTTTTTTGCAACCATGTGTTGTATAGCGCATACAAACCAGAAATACCTTCATCGTTTGAAATGCACACTTGAATGCATAAAAATTTGTTTTTGTTTACAGTCCACATTCTCCTTTGTTGTTCTACATCTTTGAAGATTAAATTTATGAGCTCTATATTTTTAGACAAACTGTAGGCACACACTGTTTCAAAAGCACTTGATTTATTTAAGATATTTATCATTGTAGTTTATCACATCCAGTTTACTTGGCCTCCAGGTTTCCACATGAAGTTATCAACCTTGGAAAGAAAGCGATGGGACGTGATAAGGTGCTGTTATCAGACACATCTGTTTAACCTGCAGGTCTTTTCTGCCCCGTGACTTTGAAAGAGCAAGACAGCTATCAGTGAGACCTAATAGAGAACTCTGTCGCTCTGCCTCATGCCCCAGGTTGCTTATATTTCTAGATTTAAAGGGATACTCCAACCAATAATTCATTTACTCACCCCCATGAGATTCCAACCCTGTATGACTTTCTTTTGTCTGTGGAGGACAAAGAAAGACATTTAGCAGAATGTCCAAGCTGCTCTTTTTCCATGCAATTTAGGACCAGGGACAGCATGTACTCTTGTTATAAGAACTATCCCTTTAAAGGGATAGTTGACCCAAAAATTGTCATTAATTACTCACCCTCTATCGTTCCAAACCTGTAAAACCTTCGTTCATCTTTGGAACGCAAATTAAGATATTTTGATGAAATCCTTCATAACATGGACTATTTTAATGATGTCCTTACCACCTTTCTGGGCCTTGAACATGGTGATTACATTGGGTCAGAAAAGCTCTTGGGTTTCATCAAAAATATCTTAATTTGTGTTCCGAAGATGAATGAAGGGCTTAGGGGTTTGGAACAACATTAGGGTGAGTAATTAATGACAGAAAATGTATTTTTGGGCGAACTATCCCTTTAAAACAGGGCTTGTCAACTCAATCATCACCTGCTTATTCTGCCAGTTTCATCAATTAATCCGGCTCTCTTTCCTTGTATCCTTCCTCAAGGTGACCGCTCCACGCAAGTTGACGCATGTTGCCTGTAAAACAGATTGCATTTATGATAATGAGGCTAGTTGAGGGTAACATCAAACCATATTTTCATTCCATCACCTTCAAGGCTGACACCTCCAATCAATGCGAAACTGATTGCGAATCAATTTCCTAATGATGGGAAATCAATATTTAATCTGTGAATGCAAGGTGAGATCTTGGTCAAGGTAGAGGTTTTCCCACAATCCCAAGCTGTTTTATGTTTCACCTTCGAGTACAAAGCTAAAGCTTCCAGGAGAGTATTAAGGAATTCACACTATCATCTATCTTTCTCAAAAAACAAGCAAATAAATAAATAAGAATCAGTGAGAAAGGAAAACCTCTGAGCTCGTAGCTGCCGACTATCCTTTTTTCCTCCTCCGAGAACAGATCTTTCCTCTAACGGCTGCACTGTTCGCAGTTTTCATTTTGTCATATCTGGCCTTCAAATATCCCAGCTAAGCTTCTGCTGAGGTGACCCGTCACTCTCCGTAGTTGAGCCAAGCTCTGAAAAAATACACTGCTTTACTGCTCGCCATGTGTGACGGGCTCTCTTGTGCGTCTGTCTGAGAGAGTGTGAGTGTGTGCCCAGCCTTGGTTTCCTTCCTTCCCTGTTCTTTTGCAGGAGACCTTTGGTGTGAAAGGCAATCCTATTACCCTCGGCCTGGCGATAAGGAGGACTGGCTTGCTCACAAAGAACGAACCGGAGAAAGAGAGCCTTCATTGACTTTGGTTTAACCCAGGGCCAAACATTCTGGTGAGGTTTTCCACCCATCATTTCAGGGAAATTGGGTCTCTGGCTGAGAAGGTATGTGTTTAGGAGATGGAATAAAGTGTGAAATTTCACCACATCCTCCTGCTGCATCATCAGCAACACAAGTGAGAAGGCTAGTGGAAGGAGCCAGCATCTCAGAAATTGCAGAAGAGCTGAATAGCTCACACATGTCTAGGCTTGAAAGTGATGCTAAGCAATGGCAAATGTAAAAAACCTCTTTAAAATATTTATATTAAGACTTTTATTAAATGTATTATATTGATCGGGTTTTTACAGTCAGGACAGAGAATTTCAACCATCTGTGAGAAGTAGTTCTTCTTAGACATTTATTTGGCAAATATACATTTGGCAACATACTTTCTTTATTTTTCAGCTAAAATAACACCTTTTAGGAGAGAGAGAGAGAGAGAGAGAGAGAGATGAATATAGATGAATAGAGTTTTCTTTTATGCCTAAAATAATTAGGATATTAGGTAAAGATCATGTTCCATGAAGATATTTCATAAATTTGCTACCGTAAATGTATCAAAACTTAATTTTTGATTAGTAGTATGCTTTGCTAAGAACTTTATTTGGATAACTTTAAAAGTAATTTTCTCAATATTTGGATTTTTTTGTGTTTTTTTTTTTTTTTTTTTTTTTTTTTTTGCACCCTCAGATCCCATATTTTCAAATAGCTGTATCTTGACCAAATATTCTCCTAACAAACCATACGTCAATAGATGAGCTTATTCATTCAGCTTTCAGATGATGTATATATCTTAATTTCCAAAAATTAACCCTTATGACTGGTTTTGTGGTCCACGGTCACATATTTATTGCGTAAAAATTTGAATCATTTTCACAGTAAGTATTGGGAAAGTTTAAGTTTTATTCCATTTTTATTCTAAATGTTAAAATGATTAAAAAATATATAATGTGGTAATTTGTTTTTATCATTGATTTTCCTAGTTTTAGATAGAACTTTGAATAAGAGACAAATGTA
The DNA here is from genome assembly GCA_036247105.1 of Cirrhinus mrigala. NCBI lineage: Eukaryota > Metazoa > Chordata > Actinopteri > Cypriniformes > Cyprinidae > Cirrhinus > Cirrhinus mrigala. The sequence goes on from CM070019.1 coordinate 25,687,514, forward strand.
AATATAAATACAATCTATAAATAACATGTACTTATAAAGTAGCTAATATTAATAATAAAAATAAAAGTGTAAAATAATACAAATATTGTGGTGTTTATATAACACTGAAAAAAATGCACCCAGAAATTGCTAGTACATTTCACAAATAATAATAATAATAAAAAAAATTACCTGAAATTTTAAAGTATTTTGAAGAAAGCATTTGAAGAAAGATTGAATTGCTATTTTCTTGTATAATCGTTGTTTTATACAACTATATACAACTTTTATATACAACAAAAAAAAAATCAACGTCTCATACATGAAATGTAAAGAAATGCCCAACTATTCTTGTGAGAAGACTGTTTGTTTAAAGAGCATCATATAAGATCAAATCTGTGCATTATATACCAAAATGTGCAACTGGCAACCTTTTGTAGTGCAGAATGTTATTAAAAAACAATAATTTTTATATCCTCACTGGCACCTCAAAGGAAATAAATGTCATCCAGTTGAAATTAGTTTCCCTTTCCCTTCAGTATGTTATAACCTCTGCAAAACTGCTCCCAGTTTGCTGCTCACTCATTTTTTTTCAGCCATTCAGAAAATATATTGCTGTACCTTGTTTTACACATAAACCCCTTTAGTTTTCTCTTTTCTGTAAAAACAAGAATTAGACCTGTTAAGCAAGATTATTGACAATTATTGTAAATATCATTATTAAACAACATTGGTTATGTTTATTAAACAATATTTTGATAATTAATTATTAGACAATCTCTAAATCAATTAAATTAAATAAAATGATCACATAATCATTTGATGAATAGGAAAATTTGTATAATAATGATATTAATAATCCTTTTTCTCCCTTCATGCCGTGACCCACTATTATATCTGTCTAATACAAAGAGGCAAAAGCCCAAAAGTAAATAAATTGGCATTTATTTCATGTCCAGCCAGCTTTTATTCTCTGCCACACAGAGTCTAGCGCAGCCAGTGCTCTAAATCAAAGTGTCTCCTCCTGGTCTCCCAAAGTATTGGTCACCGGTGGCAGTGAGAACCATCCACCTAATGCTAAAGTGAATATAATGGTGTCGCGCCATATAGCGAGCACGTTAGGGAAGGCATCCTCCTGGGAAATGCCTGCAGAGAGGCAGGGAGGTGAGCAGCTAATTATGAGTCCATCCCCCCTCTTCCTCTTCCTCTTTCATTTCCTTCCTCACTTCAGAGGTTCATCTGCATGTTTCTGAAGCTCTGCAATTACCACAGCAAAACCCCTGGCCACTACCAGAGGGAAGGAACAGGACTGGAAAGAAAGGAAAAAAATGAATAAAATTAAATTACATGAATAATTTAATATATACTTAGTCTTTTGGATAGCAATTTTTCCCTAAAATGCGTTTGGATCCCAGCATTGCATTATATTGCGTATGTGACCTTCACTCCGCTGTTGTAGAGATACTGCTGAGAGAAATGCTTTTGCTGAAAGCGTTTAAAATAAGTGAGCCATAATCAATTATAATGAATGAGGACGTGTCTGTTCCACTCTTAGTCATTTTTCCACTTTGACTTTCATTTTCCCAGTGCTGACAGTCATTCGTTTGCTCAAATGTTTTGAGTTTATATGTTCAAAATGCTTATTTTTATCCCCTGCATGATGCACAACTTCCTATATTTCTTTGCATTCAGCAGTTCAGGCCACAATGTTGCATATTCTTGGCTTTCACCCAGACTGGGCAGTACAGGTGAAAGGTGTTTTTCTGATGAACATTAACCTTCACAGGGTGAAGCATACCATCAGCTGCAGTCTTAAGTCCTGTGACACAGAAATGTAGACAAATGTGTGTCAATTAGACTGATAGAGAGAGCCATTCTCCATAATGATTTGCAGTTGGCAGTGATTAAGATGAAGTTGTTTGCATTCTGGTACCTTGTGGCAGTTGACACTAAATCTGATTTGCTTTCTCAGACCTTAAAAAGACATACTTTTAAAGGATGAGAGACAAGAAAATGGAGGAGAAGTATGCATAGGCTTCATGACATAAATATTACATTTGTAGCATTTCCCACTGACAGTTTTTTAACTGTAGTTGTTGGACTGGAAGTACCACCTTTTATTTAAAGTTACAGCATTTTGATTGATATGTCATTTTAACACTAGATTATGCATGTTTTAGTCTAAAAAAAATTGTTTTCTTTGCAAGTTTTGAGCTATGTTCAAAAATTCATGATGCCATTGTTATCATTTTACAGCTGATGTGGAAATGAAATGTTAGGTCTTCAGCAGGCACATAAACATCTGGATTAATTAAAAGGATAATTCACCGAAAATGAAAATTCTGTTATTAAAGGAGAAGTCCACTTCCAAAACAAAGATTCACATATAATGTACTCACCCCCTTGTCATCCAGGATGTTCATGTCTTTCTTTCTCAGTCATAAAGAAATTGTTTTTTTAAGGAAAACATTTCAGGATTTTTCTCCATATAATGGACTGATATGGTGCCCCAATTTTAAACTTCCAAAATGCATTTAAATGCGGCTTCAAATGATCCCAAATGCGGTTGTAAACAATCCCAGCTGAGGAAGACCTTATCTAGTGTAACGATCGGTTATTTTCATAAAAAAAATAATACAATTTATATACTTTTTAATGTCAAACGCTCGTCTTGTCTTACTCTGCCTGGACTGTTTTTTTCCGGTTCATGACAGTTAGGGTATCTCATGTTCTCCCTCAACTTCAAAATCGTCCTCTATTGCTGTTTTACCTTTTTTGTTGAGGGTGTTTGATCTTCTTTGCATGTTTACTTTGCAAAGACTGGATTGGGACTTCTGCAGCAACGTATGATGATTTTGAAATGATTTTTGAAGTTGAGGGAGAAAATACGATTGTAGTTTTTTGACATACCCTAACTGTCTTGAGTCAGAATACACATAGTTCAGGGAGAGCAAGGCAAGACGAGCGTTGGAGAATAAAAAGTATTTAAATTGTATTTTTTTAATGAAAATAACCAATCTTTTCGCTAGATAAGACACTTCTTGCTCGGCTGGGATCATTTACAACTGCATTAGGGATCGTTTGAAGCCACATTTAAACTGCATTTTGGAAGTTCAAGATCAGGGCACCATATCAGTCCATTATATGGAGAAAAATGCTAAAATGTTTTCCTCAAAAAAACAAAATAAAAATAATTTCTTTACGACTGAAGAAAGAAAGACATGAACATCTTGGATGACAAGGGGGTGAGTACATTATATGTGAATCTTTGTTTTGGAAGTGGACTTATCCTTTAATTACTCACCCTCATGTTGTTCCAAATTTGTAAGACCTTTGTTTGTCTTCGGCACTAAGATATTTTTAATGAAGTCTGAGAGCTTTCTGATCCTGCAAAGACAGAAATGCAACTACCACATTTGCACACAAATATTAATCATTTTAATAATGACCAATATCAAAAATAATGACTTTCTTTTGCCGCGTTAGAACACGTGTCAAATACTGAAAGGGGAATAGAAGAAATTGTTGAATAAAGTCGTTGTTTGTGTTTTCTTTGCGCACAAAAGTATTCTCGTAGCATAAAATTACTGTTTAACCACTGATGTCACATGGACTATTTTATCAATGCCCTAACCAGTGTTGGGAGTAACGCATTACAAGTAACGCGAGTTACGTAATCAGATTACTTTTTTCAGGTAACTAGTAAAGTAGTGCATTACTTTTTAATTTACAAAAAAATATCGGAGTTACTTTTTCAAATAAGTAATGCCAGTTACTTTCTTTTTTTTTTTTTTTTTTTTCTATTTATTGATTGGAAGCTCCCCTGTCCCCATGTTGAGAGAAATTGGGAGTAAGATGTTACTTTAGTGGTACTTCAGTTCTAGAATAAATGTAAACACTCTTACTCTCATCTCACTCACAAAAAAAAAAAAAAAAAAATGTTGAGTTTTCCTCAAAATGAATAAAAACGGTTAAATGCAACTCAGCATATGTTGCAAACTTGCATTCAATTCAACCGTATTATTAAGCAAAAATTACTCAACATAAACTAACATTTGTTCTTCTTTTTTTTTATTGCTGAAGAGTCTTGAACTTTCGTCTTCTGCGTTCTGCTGTACAGAAGTAAGTTTACTTTTCCTTCAGTCTGAGGCTTTTGGTGTGTAAGGGCTTTTACATTTGCCAAAAATAGAACTTTTTATATTAAAACAATCAAGCATGCCCTGCCCAGATTTAGAAAGTAACGTAACGTATTACCTTCCATAAAAAGTAACTAATGTAATTAGTTAATTTTTAGGGAGTAACACAAAATTGTAATGGATTACTTTTAAAAGTAACTTTCCCCAACACTGGTCCTAACTACCTTTCTCTGTCTTGATCATGGTAGTCATGGTGTGTCTTTTCAGGGTCAGAAAGCTCTTGAATTTCATCTAAATTATCTTAATTTGTGTTCTGACGATAAACAAAGTTGTATGGGTTTGGAACAACATGAGGGTTAGTAATTAATGACAGGATTTTAATTTTTGGGTGAACTATCCCTTTAAAATGCTTGATGAAGACCTAACTGGTGGAAATACATTAGACGTTTATTTTGATCTTTACTTTTAGTGTGCCTCCAGCTACATCCTTTGTATCTATTTGACTATTTTTGGGCATTTATTAAGTAAACAACACCAGAAAGTATTTTATTCCGGATGTACTAGCTTCACTGTAATATCTACTTATCTATCCATCATTCTCAGAACAAAAACAAGAGACATTTGGAAATCTATGAAAGGCAGGGTCTGTTTTTAGAGTGAAGTGTCATATTCACTGTGGAGGAAGATGACACTTCAGTGCATCTACCTGACCATGTAGGCAGATCCATTAGGGTTTCAGAGCCATCATGACTGTTTTCCATGTTCTCCAAATGTGGCCTTGTTCGAACGGCCCTCTAGCCTCTCGAACATGTTGTTTTGCTTTTACTAAAACTAATATTTCTTTCTCTTGTGTTCTTCCTTTCTTTTTAGTCCCCAGTGGACCACACAACAGCTCTCTGATATATTTCCCTCTCTGTCTATCTGTAGTCCTGTAGCGTGGGGTGGGTAATGGGTGGTCATGGCTGACGGCTCATTGGGTTACGTGGGTTATATGCTGTGCTGTTCAGTACTCTCATCATGGTGCATTTCCTCTTCCATCACCTCCAGCTCGTTTTAATGCACCGCCATAATGCCTGTCTCACCAACTCCCACAGCGTCGTGACATCCGCGCATCATGCCATTAGATACATGGCCCTGCTCCCAATGCATGAAAAGGGCTCAATTACAGGAGGCTTATATCCACAATACTAGTCACCTGCCAACTATTTGTTTTGTATTTATAAAAAAAACACAGCGGACATTTACCAATCTTGTCTCATGAAGACATTACCCTTTGCTAAAAGCATACAACCCATAAACCAAACTCCAAACTGAAGCAAATCTCCTAATGAAATGTGGTTTCAAACACCTTTGTGGGCTAATAGGAGACCTTGTTAAATTACAGGTGAACTCCATTTGCAGGTCAAAATCCTGAAGGACGCTTCTCTGGTGCATTTTAGAGATGTCTTCTGCCCTAGAGGGTGTATAATGGAGGCTGATGGGTGCTGCTAACCGCCAACACACAAGCCTTCAGGGAGCCTCTAAATGCCCTGCAGATATTGAACCAACATCCATCATAGTTGCCGTCACACTCTCCCACTGGATGCGAAGTCCCGTCGCGTCTTTTCCAGACGCTAAGTGAGAACTGTTAGCAAATTGAAAAGAAGTTCTTTGAGGAAAAAAAAACATGCACACGTAGCTGCTAATTGTTGGGAAATTAAATGCGTCTTGTAACCAGTGGTGGGAAGGGTTGAGGAATCGATGTATTGATCTCACGTCCAGCTTACTGTTTCTAATCCTGCAAATCTTGTGTTGCTGCTGGAAGAGCCGTATTGAATATCTGAAGGTACCAGACGTGCTGCTTAAGTGTAATTTATGTAATGCAGTGGATGCGTGTGTTGAGGTTCATTCCGGCAAGTGCTCACAGATTTCGGGAGCTATTAAATATATTTATTTAGCTGCAGTGGCTGACAGGATCAACACGCAGGGACTACAAACCAACTCGTGTTCTTAAGGTATTAATTTAAAAAACTAACATATGTCATGCTTATAGAAGTGTGTAACAGCACTGTAAGAAAAAGTACTGGCAGCTCATTATTGAGACATTATCCAAAAATTTTACAGACAGTTCCGTTAACCCTAAAACACAACGCAATGCTTATTAATTCAAAACACAGGTAAAGCACATGTAAAATTAACATTTTAACAGATTTAATTTTAGATGATTAAGAATTATTACAGATGAGATACTGTGGTATTATTACAAAAGAAAGAAAGTCATACAGGTTTGGAACAAAGTGAGGGTGTCTAGCTCAAAACACAGCAACTAAAACTATTAAAAAATTAAATTGTATTTGTTTATTGAATTGAAGCTGAAATAAAATATACATTTTAGATGAAAAACTTTTAGAAATACTAAAAGGACAAACTGAAATAAAAATAAAGCTAAAATGTCAAAAACACATAAAATGACTAAAACTTTAAACTTAAAATGAAAATTTAAATGTTAAAAATGAAAGGTAATGCAAAATACACTCTAAAAAATGCTGGGTTAAATACAACCCAATGCTGGGTAAAATATGGACAAACTCATCGATTGGGTTGTTTTGACCCAGCGGTTGGGTTAAATGTTTAACCCAACCTTCTGGGTAGTTTTATTATTTATTATTTTATTATATTGTAATTGTTAGAATGGCCAAGCATCAGCAATCTCCATGTAAAACAAAAAAGTCGTAGAGACTTGAAACTTGAAGGAATGGTAGTACTCACACCCTCTATGTCGTCACCAAGGCTATAGTACAATTTTCTGGACTCTCTAGGTCGATAATTATCAAAAATAAATAAATAAATAAATAAATTTAAAAAAAGCCTAAAGTAAAACTCAAAACTTCACGAAACCTGCTGAGCACAAGCGAAAGGTGATTCTAAACAAGTGTGCAAAGTTTTAGGGAGATCGCACCACAGCAGGCGCTATAACAGTCCTAAATATTAAAAAAACATCGTATTTCTATGGTATATTACCTGGATTTGACAAAAAAAAAAAAAAATTGCTAAATAATATGTAATGTCTTTTTCATATGTGCTTACATGGCTTAAAGCACCTTGAATGCCTTGAACCCCCGTAATTGCTGCTTGAAAAATGACTGTATTTTTTGTTAGAAATGAACCCAAAATAGGTTGGAAATTAACATGTATTAATATGTTCAATAAATGATTTTTTTAATTAGTTATATAAATAGTCATTGAATAATAAACATTTTTAAATTGCTTATTAACAAATGTTCACCTTTTGATTATTGCTAATGCCTCTAGTAATTATGTGTCTGATTTTTACTTTACAATGTGTTTTGGGTTCATTTTAAGCCAGCCATATAGTAATTTTTAAACAACAGTTGAGTTAAATAAAATTACCTGGAAGGTTAGGTTAAATATTTAACCCAACTGCTAGGTCAAAACAACCCAATCGCTAAGTCTGTCCATATTTGACCTAGACTTTTTTTTTTTTTTTGAGTGTATGAATAAGTACTACAAAAGTATAAATAATACTGAAATAACCCTGATCACCTTAAACCCAGTCCTGTATTAGATTTCAACAAACCTTAGTTAAGAATCATCAAGTGTTTAAATCCATTAAAATAAAACTAAACGTAACTAGTTTCCAGGTTTTACTCACATAAGGGGTTTGCTGTAACTGGGCCAAGAGCTTTAAGGTGACCACAGTTGGTTTGCATCTGCGACTCTGTGTAATGTTTGGAAGGATCCCAATATTAGACTTTTGGCTGTTTATATGTTTATTTTCACCAAAGTCCCTGATCATTTCAATCCGACCTTCACAGTTTGTGTGGCCCATTTCATATGTTTTGTGAACCTGTCACAGTGTAATGCAGGCTTTGCCAAGAGGCTGTTATTGATGGATGGAGCAGCAGCAGCTCTATTGGTCCCAAGAAGGTCTAAAATACCTGGAGAAAGTTATCCGATAGCATTCTCATTCATCTCAAAGGCAGCTGCTTGGCTTGTGCCCCAGACCCTGATCCCTTGATTAGACCCGAAACCTGTAAGCATTGTGGCTCATTCTGCATGGTGAAAGGTTAGCTAGTGATAACAGGTCATTTACATAGAGGTGTTAGCATAAAACATTTCATTCACAGAGGTAGTGAAAATCTAAATGATTACTGTTTGGTGCAAGAAACCTACTGGCATAAAAATTTTAAATTCTGCAGGAGATGGGATATTAAAATCAATGTTTAATTTGAATTGCATTTTGATGTTGCATTGAATTCTTTTAAGCACACCTAAAATTTTTTAAATTAGTGTATTTAAAATTAAGGCAAATGGAATTTTACATTTCATATAAGAGTATGTGTATTTAATTTTTTTTTTAATTTAATTTTAAATATTTGAGATATTACAAGTGTAAGACAAACAATGCAAAACTGAATCCTGTGAATTTCTGCCAAAGCATAAAAATCTGTTTGGCAATTTTCATCTTCACTAAATGTCACTCTCAACTAATTTTACAATGTAGTTATTATATTTCCGGAGCTAATCTTTTTAGCTAATATTCGAAATGAGGCAAACATTAATTCTCTGCTGCACAATTACACAATATTCAGTGTCAATCTGAACAGCTTTAAAAAAAAAAAAAAATAATAAAAGAAACAGTTCAGAATTTGAAAACATCTTTGAATAGATAATGGCTCTGGTATAAAAGAAGTGGCTTAACCTGCTCTTTCATTATTTGAACTGTACAATGAAAAAAGCCAATAAAATACATAATTTTACACTCAGCTAGTTCAAGGATCTGTGCTTTTCAAAAGAAAAAGGGTCATCTAAGAGTTTGGTGTCTGAATTCGACACATACAGTGCTGTAGACTTTGATTTTCCTCAGAAGTAAATAGGTCAGCCCAGAAAAAAACATCTTTAGCTCTTGATAAGATTTATGCTACAACACATAAAAGCATTATATGGACTTGTTTTGCCTTGACAGACAGATGTTTTCTCCACGGGGGTCTTTTTGTTCTTCTCCACAAATGAAATTGCGGAGCGCTGCCGTCACAGTTTGGTTGAAGGTCCATTCCAGTTTTAACCAGAGCAACTTCCTTTGATTCCCATCATGCGGCGATGTGTCGTCAGAGGGACTTGCTCTCAGCATGAAATATTGAAGAAGTCAGCCCTCTTATGAGAATCAAAAAGAAACATAAACAGCGTATGCTAATAAGTTTCAGAGTGCTCATTTAATAATTGATATTTTACAAAGTATGGATTGGTTTTAATTTCACAGAAGTCTCCTGCTAAGTTTGCTCCCTTTCATTTGCAAAGCCGCAGTTTGTGGTCTGACTGAAGGGTGGGTTGAGGGATCCTCTTTCCTGTTCCTGTCTTTGTCTCCAACAGGCAAAGAGAGACGAAGGGGGAGCAAAGCCTTGAGGTAGTATTTAATAATGAAAAGGGCTGCCACAGTTTCAGCGAATGTTTGAGCGCATAGTAAGTGATCAGCGTCAGAGAATAAGTATGTTTGTGTGTGTACGTGTTTTTTCGGCGGTGTGCTGCTTTCTGTCTGCCTGACTCATTTAGACGCATTGTGATATTCATCTCTCTGGCAGGCTGTGACCCTATCTTTCAAGTTCCAAAAATAGCATCATAAAGCATCATAAAAGTAGTTAATATGCATTGTGCACCATATTATGAGTTTTGTGAAGTCATATGAAAAACAAACAAACTCATACACCCTTTTAGATTGTAAATCTATTTTTTTTCTTTTTTTTTTTTTTTAAATGCAGATTTATAACACTATACTTTGTGTTTTCTTACCTTGGCATTACAATTACATAAAACTAGTTAATGCTGCTGGATGAGTGAAATGATGGAAAATTTGACATCTTTCTCTTTTTTTGACCAACATAATCAGTCTATTTTCCTTCTTTTTGAAAGCCATAGAATTCATAACTTGGATATTTCTTTTGCTGTTGGGGCAGATGAGAATGCAAATAATATGCAGTTGAGGTCAAAAGTTTTTACATACACACAATGTATTACAATTATTTTACCAAAATAAGAGCGATCATCCAAAATGCATTTTTTTTTTTTTTTTATTCAGTATTGACCTGAATAAGATATTTCAATAATAGTTAATAATAGTTGAATTTATAAAAATGACCCTGTTTAAAAGTTTACAAACAGTAATACGGTGTTATTACCTGAATCATCCCCAGCTTTTTTTTTTTTGTTTTGTTTTGTTTTGTTGTTGTTTAGTGATAGTTGTTCATGAGTCCCTTATTTGTCCTGAACAGTTAAACTGCCTGCTGTTCTTCAGAAAAATCCTTCAAGTCCCACAAATTCTTTGGTTTTTCAGCATTGTTTGTGTTTTTGAGCTCTTTCCAACAATGACTGTATGATTCTCTATGATGTTTTTCACACTAAGGACAATTGAGGCTCATTCACTATTACAGAAGGTTCAAACACTCACTGATGCTTCAGAAGGAAAAACAATGCATTAAGAGCTGGGGGTAAAAACTTTTTGAATTTGAAGATCAGGGTATATTTAACTTTTGTCTTCTGTGAAACATGTAAGTATCTTCTGTAGCTTCTGAAGGGCAGTACTAAATGAAAAAAAAAAAAAAATGACGTTTAGGCAAAATAAGAAAAATGTACACATCTTCATTTTGTTCAAAAGTTTACACCTCCAGCTCTTAATGCATCGTTTTTCCTTCTGAAGCATCAGTGAGTGTTTCAACCTTCTGTAATAGTGGCATATGAGTCCCTCAGTGTGACAAGATGGATCTCAAAATCATACAGTTTTTAGAAAGAGTTTAAATACACAAAAATGCTGAAAAACCAAAGAATTTGTGGGTCCTAAAGGATTTTTCTGAAGAACAGCAGATTCTGCAAGGTGTATGTAAACTTATGATCTCCTTTTTGTTGTAGTTTCCATTCACTATTATGAAATGACTTCCAAACCATGGAAATGTTAAAATGTCCAATACTTATAATCTTCTCCTCCAATGAGCTTCTAACTTAAATTGTGATCAAGTCAGTGAGTTGAACTCAAGAACCATTAGATTCACGAGTTCATCTCAGTGATTTGGTGACCCAGTTCGTGAATGAAAAGTTGACAGGTTATCAGTAAAAAAAAAAAAAGATTTAATTTGACTTCCAAAGGCAGAAGACAAGTCATATGGATTACTTTTGTGTTTTTATGTGGTGTTTTTATGTCCTTTTTTGAGCTTTATTGATGCTTTGAACTGTTGTTGAAGGGAAAAGGACTGATAGAAGCTTTCAGCGCAACAGCATATGGATTTGGATCGACATGAGATAGAGAATAATGATTTTTGGGTGAACTTTAGATGAATATCAAATCTATTTTTCATCAAAAACTCTTCAACTTTTCAAACAAACTTCTTTTTTAATACTAGAGGGAAGCATTCCATTTTCCTGAGTAGGCTTCATTCATTTGATTATTCTCATCTAACGATACTGTTCTGTTTGTTCCCTCCTCTTATCCACTTAGGTAAGTGCATGCAGGATGGAGAGCCAATACAAGGTAAGTGCTTCGCTCTGGGTTTGGTCATCATTGTTTAGTTGGTCCTTTAGCTGCCTGTCATACGGGCCTATTGATGGATGGAGGGTGAGGCTGCTATTCTTGACAGTTATTGATGATACAGTCGCTAACTTAGCTGCTCTCATTCGGAATGTACCACTGCAGAAAGAGCCATGAATGAACATTAGAGGCAGATCAAAGGAAATGCAGTTTTCCCCAATGGCACCATTAAACGAAGGCTTTTCTAATGCACCGTCCAAATTAATCTGCTATTTCTGCTCTGCATTTAAAACTGAGGATGGCAACCTTCATGCAACATCATTTCATATGTCTATATTTTATGAGTTGAGCTTACTGGCTGTTCAATATTGTAAATCATTATTTTTAATTATGTCAATGATGGGATGAAGCTAGTTTTACTGAACTTATAGTTACAGTACAAAAGCTGCTGAAAAAAAAAGGTTAAGAATTGATTATTTACAGAATAAGATCATATAAAACATGAAAAAAAAAAAAAAAAATTAAGGGGTTTGAATACTTTCGCAAGGCATTGTATGTAATAAGACTGTGTGTTCATATCTAATCAAGTGAACTAATTCTGTTTCACTGTTCCATCACAAATAGTTCCGTAAAACAGGCAAAATAATTCTATCAATAAATATTATTCTAATTCAGACACTTTGTGTAGGTTTGCCATCAGCAAAATCAAATGGTGCTTCTGAGAATATTTCTGAACAAATTACATGGAAAAACACAGAGGCGTTAGTTAAGCATTTCATTTATTTGTTTAAATTTCCATCTCGGGCGAGTGATGGAGTGTGTCGGAGTGGAAATACACAGCATAATTTGTGCTTTTTCTCCTGACAGCCAAATAAAATTGGCATAACGTGTTCCGTACAAGAGGTTCAATTTGCCACAAAACTGTGCAGGTTCAGCACGTGGAAAACTGAAATTGACATCTCAAAAAATAAACAACTGGAAATTCATTAAAATCATTCACTTAAGACAATTATCACATTCATATAATGCATTTTTAAATCACTGGCACTAATGCTACAGTCAGTACTTTTCAATGCACCTTGTAAACATTAGGATTTAAATATAGAACTCAAAAGAGCAGTGCATCCAAAATGCATGTTTTTGATTTGGAGTCTGCCAGTTGTGCACTTCTTATTCAGTACCAAAGAGATATTGAAATGACAGTAAAACTCAAATCTAATATACAGTGTGTAACAAAAAGAGAGAGAGAGATGTAGTTACAGTGGGACAAACTATTTTTTACATCTTGTATATTATGCTGACCTTTATTGCTTTACACGTTAAAGTGGTTATCATACTCATCCTATAACTTATAACTATAATTCACTTTTTAAATCTGCATGGGAAAGAAATGCACTTCATTATTCAAACGAGAAGTCATCTGCCTCTTTGAAGTATTAAGGTGGCAAAATGAAATGCAAAACATACATTTGCATTTGCACTTGTCGAGGCAACAATGTGATACCTTGCAAAGAGCTTGTAGAGTAACTAAATTTGGATTCCTTCAGCACAGACATTAGGAAAACATAAAACTGAAGAGCTTGTTTTCACCACTCTCTATCCTCTGGGAGAAGATGACAAACACAGCAGAAAACTAGAGACAGTCCCGCTTTGCAAAAATGTAGCTTGCCTATATTATGAATCTAACAATGAAACCCCTTCAGCCTTGACTGTTTATAATTTAACACAGCTCTCAAGTAGCTTACTGCTTTTAAAACAGTTACTATAATTTAAATTTAAAATTTGTTTTATTAAAACAGTAGCAGTTTTTGTTGATTTATCACACAAAGCTATTGTATTGCATTTGAATACTTGTAATATAACATGTGAATGTCTGATTTACAGCTCCTTTTTTGTTCCAATAAAGAAAGAAAGCTGTATCTGTTTGAAACAATGAGAGTGAGTAAATGATCTAATTTTTCACTGAACTATTCCTTTAAAGGGTTTTTTAAACTATATTTTTTATACTTTAATCTTAACACATTTCTGTAACCAGGCTAATATCCCAAGCATCATCCTGGACGGTTAAAGGGAGGAAACATGGATTGAGTTGCTTGGAATTCTGTGCACGTTGTGTGTAGGTGGAGGGGCCAAAAAACACATTATGCTGGTGTTGTGAAATTGTGCTGACTCCTATTCTAAGTGACGTTCATTTCTTCAACCTCTCTCTCAGACACAAAAGAATGGCTTTCGGAGAGATGATGTTTTCCTGAGACTAAGCAGCCTGGTGCCAAACAATGAGATGAATATGCCTGATAAACATGCAATAAGTAAAAGCATTCACCTGTCAGTGTGTGTTTTTGTGCCAACCTATTCAAATTGCGCTGAATGCAAAAGCGAAAGGCAATCAGTTTGAATAATCTCGCTGTGTGGTACGCCATTCATCTCCATCAGCACAGGGCAATAAAGTGTATTTTCCATTAACTCTAATTAGGTCTTGGTATTTTCCAGAGCTTATGCCATCTTTAGCCTGGGTAAAAGTGTTGTTAAGCTTCAGCATGTGCTGGATTCTACATTTGCTCTCTATAAAGGCTCAAATAATTGAGGTCAGTTATTGACACTGCATATCATCATAAAAAAGCATCATATTCATTGGATTTGTTTTTGTGCTTAACTGTCATATTACAAAGCTCGAGTGGCTGAGGCTGCAGAAATGTTTTTTAGAATGCTTTTTTAAATTAGAATTCATTTTGTGAATTTGAACTGATGTAGCAGGATGTGGATTTGTAGTTTGAATTTAATAAAGTAGAAATATTATCTTTGTATATATTTTGTATAAGTAGTGTATATGTTATTATATACATTATTTTTAGTTATATTTTACATTTATATAAATTTTATGTTAATTTATAAACGTTTTGTGGAATGACAAGGTTGAAATCTGTTTTGTTGGCTCACTTGGAGAATTTTGATAGTATTTAAAGGAATAGTTTCAAAAATTTCCTGAAAATTTGCTGAATCTCATCCTCAGGTCATCCAAGATGTAGATTTGGAGAAATTCAGCATTACACTGGCTCACCAATGGATCCTCTGCAGCGAATAAGTGCCGTCAGAATGAGAGACCAAACAGCTGATTAAAACATCACAATATTCCACAAGTAAGCGACATGACTCTATTAATGTCTTGTGAAGCAAAAATCTGCCTTATTGGCAGAAAATTTTCCTTATTGTGTGAGCTGTGCTATTAATTTAGTTGAGAATTGCACAGTTAGTGAAAGTGATTTTTTTAATTAACTAATGATTTAACTCATTCATGTTTTGACACAATTTGGACCAAGGAAATTTCTTTGTGACTGTGTTGAATTTTTTAAAATGCTATTCAGTAAATTCCACTTCATTCCAATTAATCTTCTAAACTCAGTCCAATTTATTAAGGAGCTCATTCTTAAATTCAGATTTCTGAAGTCATTCTTAAATTCAGATGATGCAAAATTGTCTACAAACTACATGATGTTCTAAAGCAGCGTCTTTATGTGAATACATGCACAGTAACAACTCGCAGTATGGAGACCTTGAGACAGAGAGCAGCTTGGATTGTGTGTTGTGTGTCAGGTATTAGTGTTTTCTTGGTCTTTATGTCTTTTTTCAGCGGCTCCCAGATCCTGTTTAGTTAGCTTAGCATCTTTATACGGGGCCCCTGGGACACGGCGCCTCTGATTCGCTGCATTCATGGCTCTGGGCTGACTTTAAGGACTCAGAGCAGGCTTGCACGGCTGATTTAAAGAGCCTTGGCTTTAAAAAAAAAAAAAAGTGCTCTGCTCAGCCTTTCTTTCTGTGTGTGTTGTTGCCAGCATCCAGGGTTTTGATCACGTCTCACCATTATGGCAAAATATGACGGGTATATGGAGGCAAGCTTTCCAAGAGAATGCAGATTAGCATAGTGCATCACCTACAGATTCATCTCTCAGCTTGGGAAGTAAACAGCGATTTCTCTTGGAATACACAAGATAATATCCTTAGCATATATTGAAGCTATTGATAGCAAACAGGCAAAGTTGGTAAACATGATACTTATTGTGAGTGAAAATATCGAGGCAGACAGTGTAATGATAGTCTGAACATGACAGATATGCTGTTTGGCAGTCTGAGAGAAACCTATGCATGACTGTTAGAGATAATCTACTGTGACACCGAGGGTCATAGCAACTATGTTCCAAGAAATATATCCAAAGTGAAATCCTAATTTTCTCTCGGCCTAGGATGTTTTCTTCCTCAGAAATCCCTGTCATATTGATGTATTTGAAACTGTCGTGCTTGGTAATAGCAAAGATAATCTTACATAAAGCCAGGTTGCGTGTCCGCCCACTGCCTCTCGAGACGATTTACCACCGCCCGCTCACAATGAATAAATAAACAGCGAAAAGAGATAGAATCTCAGATTTCATTCTATGTGGGGCTTAATTGTGCAATAGAGGTGACAAGCCTGGAATAAGAAGCCGTGCTGAAAATTTCATTCGAATTGATGGGCCTGTACGTGTAATGTGACATTTAGTCCAAACATGTTGTGTTTAAAACTTGAGAGCGATCACAACCGTTACTTAACCAATGTCGAATGCAATTTTTTTTTTTTTTTTAAATAATAATGATAATTTTTGCAACCTCCATTTGTCAGGATAACAGCTCTAAATCTTTTATTTCATAATGTGACCCCCCCCCCCCCCCCAAACACTCTCTGATGCTCCAAAAGGAAAAACAATCCATTAAGTGCCAGGGGTTGAAAACTTTTGAACAGAATGGAGATGTGTAAATTTTTTTTATTTTGCCAAATATCATATTTTTTCATTTAGTACTGCCCTTCACCTCCTGGTTCTTAATGCATTGTTTTTCCTTCTGAAGCATCAGTGAGCATTTGAACCTTCAGTAATAGTTGGATATAAGTCCCTCAGTTGTCCTCAGTGTGAAAAGATGGATCTCAAAATCGTACAGTCATTGTAGGAAAGGGTTCAAATACACAAAAATGCTGAAAAATCAAAGAATTTGTGGGACCTGAAGGATTTTTTCTGAAGAACAGTGGGCAGTTTAACTGTTCAGGACAAACAAGGGACTCATGAACAACTATCACGAAACACAAAAACACAGCTGTGGATCATTCAGGTAACAACACTGTATTAAGAATGAAGGGGATGTAAACTTTTGAACTGGGTCATTTTTATAAATTCTGCTATTATTTTCTCTTGTGGAGTATATGTAAACATCTTGATATATCTGATTCAGGTCAGTACTAAATAAACTGAAAGGGGGATGTAAAATTTTGATCTCAACTGTATATATAATATATTACAATATATAATTAAAATTAAGATAGATAGAAAGATAGATAGATACAGTATTTATGTATTTCTGTGTGCCTGAACCTCTTGTTTCAGCAGGAAGTACATCAGCCGAGGAAAGAGGACTGGCATTTCAAAGCAATTTCATGGAATATTTAATCTGTCTGAAGTTCTTGTTAAATACAACAATCACCCTATTTCCAATTTGTCTTTTTACATAACGAATCATATCTCAGATATCTATATACATCTCCAAATAGCCAATACTTATGTTTCATGTATGACTAAACCTGACATTTCTGTGCTATTAAAGGAAACCGTGCATAAAGAGACTGTGAGAAAGGTTTCAGTATCGACGCCGCTAGCATCCGTAAAAGCCCTGGCTTCTCTCTCACTCTCAGTTTTTCTCTAAGTCTTTCTCTTTACCTCTGATCAATATTAGCAAATTAACATTTCCAACCCCCATTTCAAAACCACAAACCCTCTAAATTAGTCATTAGAAATGTGTCTCAGAGGCAGCACAATCTGTGAGTAAAACCTACACTCATTCAATAGTGGATAAAGCAATTTCACCCTTACATTCACCTTAGACACACACACACACAACCGGCTTTACACACCAGTTTTTTCATTATGCATTACATGATGAAGCGTAAGGTTTTTTTTTGTGTCCATCCTGATGAGTTTAAGAGAAACTGGTACTGGCACATCTATAAATACAAAATAATCTCAATAGACGGATAACACTATGGCTGTGTTAGTTGAATTTTATGTTATACATTAGTAGATGATTTCTAGTTGCTCTACAACCTTCTACCAACACAGTTTACCATTTTAAGCTTGATTTTTTTCAGTATGTTAAAATATATACATTAAACAAAAAGGAATATTAACCCAATATTTCGATTATGCAGTATAATGTATAAAAATTGATTTACATCATCGAATCTAAGAGAACGAACAGAAGATTCTAGATCAGATGTCGTGCACAGGTAACAGGGGATTTCAGCTTCCAGTGTGATGCATTAGTGTAATTGCTTCTTAGATCCATTGATCTTTGAGGGCATTAGCTTGACGATCATTTGAATTAGTCCACTGTTTCTCAAGCCTGGTATTCTCTCTTCTAAACATGATCAGACAAATCTGTGTTCTCCGAGTTAACATCTAAAGGCGAGATGTTTTAGGTGTGTTTGTTTGACTGATTGTCTTCATTTATCATGTGTTAGTCAATGTTAGGCTTCATAGGACTAATGCGTCTGCAAGATAATGCGAGAGTGAGATGTGAGAGGCAGATTTTATTTCTTATAATGAGGAAATTAATGCTTTGGTGTGAGTAAGAAGGAGATAATTGTTGGAGGAATAGAAATGACCTGTTCTTGTTTCTGTGGTTAAGGAATTTCTATGAAAAAAAAAAAAAATGGGAAAGGAAGGATAACCAAATGCACCAAGAATGACAGCATGCAGAGACACATGCTTTCAAATACTGATGTGAGATTTGTAAGGGTTATAATAAAATTATTCTTTTTTTCTACAGAAAAGTGCCACAAATTATTGGGCTTAAGCTACATTTGCTATTTCAGATTAGAGAGATTTTAAAGACAGAATGTTATCTACTTTATATTCAAATAAGGTACACCCCTGGGATGGTGAGCAGCATGAATAAGTTGTTTCAGAATGGAAACGCACATACAGAAAAAAATGATGACAAAGTCAATCTGCTACCTGCAATTGCGCCACCAGCCTAAATGAAAAATGACCTTGACTGACAGATTTCAGCACGACGACTTCATCCGAGATCTAAAATGTATCTTACATGCTTGTTTCTGGCATGTTACCAAAATTGGCTGTGAAAGATAAATGATTTTCTTCACCGCATGTGAACAAACAAGTGTGTGTTCTTTTAATTGAGAACATGAAACATTTATCTTGTCAGCACCTACAGTGTTTCAACAGTTTTGCCCTTTAGCGTGGTCTTTTACCGTCGCTAACAAGACAGGGGAAAAAATAGCTGGATTATAAATGGAAAAAAATAGTCTGTCTAACTGGTCTCATGCACTCCTGAAGAAAAAAATAAATTCTATTCACTATATACATTATATACTATATACACTACTTGTTTGTTTGTTTGTTTAAAGAGTATTTTTCTTATACTCATCAAGGCTGCATTTATTTGATTAAAAACAGTAATATTGTGAAATATTATTTCAATGTAAAATAACTGTTTTCTATGGGAATATAATTTAAAATGTAATTTATTCCTGTGATGCAAAGCTGAATTTTCAGCATCATTACTCCAGTCTTCAATATCACATGATCCTTCGGAAATCGTTCTAATATGCTGATTTATTATCATTGTTGAAACAGTTGTGTTGCTTAATATTTTGTTGGAACCTGTGATACTTTTTTTTTTTCAGGATTGTTTAATAAATAAAAAGTTAAAAAATGCAGCATTTAAAACTGCTTACCATTTACCAAGCTTGTGGTCAGTAAATTTTTATTCTTTCTTTTTTTGAAAGAAATGAATACTTTTATTCACCAAGGATGAATTGATAAAAAAGTGATAGCAAAGATTTTATTTTGAATAAACGCTGTTCTATTTAAATTTTTATCCATCAAAGAATCCTGAAAAATGTACTACAGGTTCCAAAAAAGAAATATTAAGGAGCACAACTGTTTTCAAAATTGATAATAAAAGTAATAAATCAGCATATTAGAATAATTTCTAAAAGATCATGTGACACTAAAGACTGAAATAATGGCTGGTGAAAATTCAGCTTTGCATCACAGGAATAAATCGTATTTTAAAAATATTTTAAAATAGAAAAACATTACTTTAAACTGTAATAATATTTCAGAATATGCCTGAAAATGCAGTCTTGATGAGCATAAGAGAATTCTTAAAAAAAAAAAAAAAAAAAAAAAAAAAAAAAACATTACAAATTTTATATAAATATTGCAAGTGTTGTTACCAAGCATATTGACTAGCCATAACACACTTTCTCGATGTGATATTTTTACATAATATTCCTTTACACAAGAAGTTAACATTCAGTAACTTACATATACTTCCAAACATGTCCTTAAATGAAAATAGTGTTATGAATGAGTCAATAAATAATTCATTCAGCAAATCGTTTGATAAAGACGGTCACTTTCTTGAATGTTTGAATGAATCAGTTGAGTTAATGATTCAATGACTCACCCATAAATACATTCACTTGTTTTGTTTGTGAACAAACAAGCGTTTTTGTGCACACAAAGTTCACAGAATTTTTACTTATTTATTTTTAGGGAAAAATGGGTGGAAACACTTGCACAGCAACATTTTGTTAAACAAAGTATCTGAAAAGTAGCCTACTTGAATGGAAATTGTTTATGTAAAATTGTCGCTATGTGATTACCCATGAAATAGGGTATTTTCAAAGTGTGTGTCCTTTCATCATGAGGGGCAGGATTCTGAGAGCACTTCCAACCTGGTTTGTGGGATTTAAGACTATCTGAGTTAGTTGAAGCAGATACTCAAGTGGTTATTACTGTGTCTGCATTATGTACTGAAAAGGTCAATCCACACCAGATTCTCTAGCTGGGCTACTAGACATTTCATGACAAAGAACAAGCCAGCGTGGACATGCCTCTAGAAAAAAAAAGCCCTTTCCAGAGATTTCTCCAGCCTTCTAGTGCATTTTGAGTAGCTCTTGTCAGAAAGTAATCTCTAGGCTTGTGCAGTCGAAACCTTTATGCGTGAAATAAATGCACTATGTATTATGCTATGGTTCATAATACATTGTCACATTGGATAAAAATGTGCATTAATACTGTCTGCTGTTTGCAGAGGCAGTGTAATGAATTTTTAATGATGCTTTATGAAATATATGGTTCAAAAGATCATCTAAATTGACCCAGTGCAGAACAATTACTACGGCTATAACTTTGTTGCATTAAATGAGGATAAACTCCCTCCCTAAATGAGATGAGAGGGTATTTTATACACTTTTTATTGAGGTTAGCTGCTTTCATGTGTGCAAGCAAAAGCATATGCATTTCGCAGCTGAGGAAAAGGAAGGAGGAACCACATTTTTTCCTAAATCTTAAACGTTGTGCTTTTTCTAGTATTAAAAATTTGTCAGCACCATCATCTTAAAATCTATATAAGATGCATGAATCACTTCAAAGACACCTTTGAAAAACTTATAAAATACGTGACCTGTATGCCACTTAGCACACTTTCTCAGAACGAGCCTGTCAAAGTTAGCAGCAGGAATTAGTTCTTGAGACTAATTCTAAATGAATGTCTGCTGATTGACATGACATCCTATTGATTTGTTTATACACGGCCATTTAACAATCCTGAACTCATCTGAGAAACTATTCAGAGGTAATCAAAAGCGCCATGTAGCCCCAACAATCAAAGCTCACCAAATTACTCGCTCCATTTTCTCGATCCACTGAGGCTGGTTACTGTGTTTTTGAGAGTTCTTACAAAAGAAATCTACGAACGGAGTATTGATCACTGGAGGTGTGGTAAATGGAGGCTCTGACAAGATGGCTCTGAGCACACCTCTTCATGTTGATGGCCCGCTCGGGGGAAAGCGGCTTTCTATTAAACGGTACATGGCAAAACAAGAGGCTTGATGAAAGTGTGGTTAGCATTAATAAAAGCTTGGCTGCACAGACCTTCATGAGAAATATGATCTGCTAGATGAAAAGGCAATATGTAAGGGTGCAGATTAAAATGAGACAGATGCTAAGTTTAGATGCTGGGTTAATGACATGCTGAGAGGTAATGAAAAAGTTAAGAATTCATTAAAAAGTTGGACCACATTTGCTTCTACTATATCAGAGCAAAAATCTGCAGTTGTATGATACCAATGCTATCTCACGACCAATTTGTACATATTTTTTACGAGGTGGCTAATTCACCTCGTACACATTTGTACGATTTCAGTGATGGGTAGGTTTATGGGCGGGGTTAGGTGTAGGTTGTTCTTACAAATTCATACGTATTGTGCACCTCGTAAATTGCGTACGTTTTCACTAAAATCATACGAATTTGTACAAATTAGCCACCTCATAAAATATGTACGAATTGCCGTGAGATTGGGCTGATAACATACATACAATAAAACTAGTAAAATTATTAAATAATTAATTAATAAAAGATGGAAAAAGATGAGCCAGTGGGGTAGGAAAAATAAACTTCAAAGGGAAAACAATATTTTTCCCCCTATTGACAGATATTGATGGAAGCCCGTTTCTGCCACTGAATAAAAAAAATAAATAAAAAAGGTTACTGCGACTTTTTGTCTAACAGTTCTGATTTTTTTCTTAGAATTGCTTGGTATAAACAATTGAGAGAATTTTTTTTTCTTGCAAATGCAAGTTTGTATCTCACAATTCAGATTTTTTTTCTCACAATTATGAGTTTATATCTTGCAATTGTGACTTTGTTCTTGCAATCCTGACATTTTTTTCTCAGAATTGCGTAATATAAACTCACAATTTGTGAGGAATAAAGTCAAAATTGAAAGATGAAAACATTTCAATTCTGCCTGTTTTTCTCACAAATGTAAGTTTATATCTCGCAATCC
Source organism: Cirrhinus mrigala (assembly GCA_036247105.1). Taxonomy (NCBI): domain Eukaryota; kingdom Metazoa; phylum Chordata; class Actinopteri; order Cypriniformes; family Cyprinidae; genus Cirrhinus; species Cirrhinus mrigala. The sequence goes on from CM070019.1 coordinate 25,710,039, forward strand.
TGACTTTTTTCCCGAAGAATTGCATGGTATGAACTCACAATTGTGAGAGAAAAACAATTCTTGAATCTGACTTTTTTTCCTTACAAATGCAATTTTTTTTTTCTTGGCATGATAAAAACTGTTGCAAGAATTGCAAGAAATAAAGTCAGAATTGTGAGATAAAAAGCAATTCTGGGAGATAATGGACAATTTTGTCTTTTTTTACTTGTATCTCGCAATTCAGATTTTTTCTGCAATTCAAATTTTTTTTTTTTTTGCATGATATAAACTCACAATTGTGAGAAACAAAATCAGAATTGTATCAAATTACTTTTGTGGCAATAAAAATTAACGTAATTTTACAAGAAACTTACAAAAATATAAACTGAAACTGAATGAAATGACATGAATAGTGGTCTGGGTCACCAGGGTTAGTTTATATTTTCGTAAGTTTCTTGTAAAATTATGTTCATTTTTATTGCCACAAAAGTAATTTGATAGAATTGCAAGATAAAAAACTATTTGCAATTCAGACTTTTTTCTTGCAAATGTTTGTATCTCGCAATTCAGAGTTTTTTTCTCTCACAATTGTGAGTTTATATCTCACAATTCTGACTTTTTTTCTTCTTCTCAGAATTGTGATATAAACTTGCAATTGCGAGTTATAAAGTCCAATTTTGAGGGGATAAAAAAGACTGTTGTCAAAATTGCGAGTTTGTATCTCACAATTCTGACTTAACTCCCAACTGCGTGTTCTAAAGTCACAATTGCAAGATATAAACTCAAAATTCTGAAAAAAAAAGTCAGAATTGTGAGTTTATATTTTAATAATTTCAGAATTGTGAATCTCAGAATTGCAAGAGTTGCAAGAAATTTTGACTTTATAACACAATTGTGAGTTTATATCACGCAATTGTGGGGAAAAGGCCAGAACTGCGAATTTGAATCATGCTATTCTGAGAAATAAAGTCAGAATTGCGAGATGTAAACTCACAGTTGCAAGGAAAAAAGTCAGAATTGAAAAAAAGTCGCAATTACCTTTTCTATTTTTTATTCCTTGGCAGAAATCGGCTTCCATAGTTTCGTTTAATGCAAAAACCTAATTTCCTTTTTTTTTTTTTTTTAAATAAGACTTAATATCTAATTAAAATGTTGTTTTGCTCCTTAAGTAAATGCATATTGATTTAATAATGTTCAGATATTTTTACTAACAAAAGCAGTTAGTGTACATTTTTACTGATCATGCCAGTTATTCATAAAACGACAATTCGAAGGTTTTGTAAAGGCATGATGGCAGCCATCCAAATGCACAGTGTAGAGGAGCACACTTATATTCCACCATGATGAATAGTGGTCTGGGACACCAGGGTTAGTTTTATCATACGCGGTAAAGTGATTCTACAAATATCCCATGGCTTCCACTGTAACTGATAACATCCAGTGTAGTTATAAAGATAAATGCTGTACTGCAAAGAGCCACATGTTTTGTCCATTCCTTCCATCCTCCATACCAGATTTTGTTTCTGTTTTTTCTCTGCTAGCTGACTGAACTTTAATTTCGAGCTCAATATATCATCTGCATTTGCTGGGGACGGCTTTGACAGTCTGTAAACCCAGCATGCCAGGCCCCATATAGAGGCGAGTCTTTCGCCTCCTTTGTGGGCAATTAAAAATATTGCATGCGCATATTAGCAACAGGGTAATAAAGAATCACTCTGAAATGTTTGGTCCCAAAACATACAGTGGAATTTATCACTAAGTTCCTATTCTTAGTGATCATGTCAGACTTTGTATAGTACTGAATGCTTTTGGATAGCAAAAGCTATAATATAGTAGCTATATTCTACTATATCTAAAAATAAGCTGAAAATGTACTCACCCTCAGGCCATCCCAGATGTAGATTAGTTTGTTTCTTCACCAATGGATCCTCTGCAATGAATGGGTGCCGTCAGAATGAGAGTCTAAACAGAAAACAGCCACCATAATCCAAAAGTACATCCTGTGAAGTGAAAACCTGCATGTTTGTAACAAACAAATTTTTAAACAGACTTTGTTGTTCCTAGCTAAATTACAACATTGTTTTCTGCAGAAGGTGAGTAAATTGTAAGCAAATTCAAATTTTTGTGTGCACTATTCCTTTAAATGTCTCCAATACTATGTCACAGTATTTTGCTCTGCATTCTTGCTTTTTATATTTTTGACATTCTCTGATTTTGGTGTCTTGCGTTCTAAGCATATACTTATTACTTACAGCCAGTGTAAGTTATTTATGCTGAATATAGAAGTATGTTTCTAGAACTTGGATAAATCCTTTTTGCATACCTTATTTGTAACTATTTATGATGAATTGTGTACCCATGAGGTTTAGTTCTACATATGTACTGGATCAAATCTTTATGCAGACACCTAAAGGAGCTAATTAGGCATGTAGGCTATGTTTCCAAAAGGGATATACATTTCAATTATGTGAACACATTTGATAAAATATTCATTAAAACCAGGCCAGAGTTTACAAAAAAAAAAAAAAAAAAATTAGAAATCACTCAATGTCATAATAGAACTGCTTGTTCAGTTTATTTGCATGTTCAACTATCATACACATTCATAAGTCTCTCTGTACTGTAACACACAAACATATGCTTTATACACATTCACAGAAGTGTTCATCATAGACACACAGCAAGCTCCATCAATGACCTCTTCTAAGTAGTGCACAAAGATTAAAGTAGCTCATGTGATGAAGAAGAAGAAAAAAAAAGTTAAAATCTCAACACACAAAAGTCAATAACATGGCACAGTTAATTTGAATGTATAAACATTAATGTTCAAGCACATTTTAAAGTGCACCTTGTTGGTGATCTATATAACCCTAGTGTTTTGACTCCAGTGAACAAATATTCTGCTCTCATGCTCAGTGTAAAATTAGAAGGAAAAAATAAAGCTGTATTAGATTGTGTCAGTGAAATGTGACCGGTCATTCCTTGAACAGTTTAAAGAGCAATTATTTGTTTTCTGCTCATCGCTATAATGTCTGTCACTAAAAGTTCAGCAGGGAATAGAATTAGCGTGCTTGCTGCTTTTGACAGCTTAATGAAAATAAGAGGGGGAAAACAACAATGCTGGTAATTACAGCCCAATGCAGACCAAATAAAATGCTTGAAATGTCTTGTCTTTACAAATATGTGATATAATGTTAGTTGACAACATCCCATTTAGTAGCGTGAAGACGGGTTTGTTGGGTGACAGCTAATTATGCTGCTAATTAGGCATGAACACAACACTTATAGAGGTGGAAATGATGACACAATATCCCAAAACGTCATATTGTGTGATGGTGGTGCCTGTGAATATGTAACCTGTTATTTCAGCTGAATTAACAGAGGTGTATGTGTTTGTTCAGTTAGTTTCTTATAAAACTGACGTGAAAGAGACTTAAACATATTGGTGGGGAACTCATGTTTCCTAGAATCCATTGAGAAGAGACATTTTATTGTAAGAACTATTTAGGATGTTCATCCTGCTGAATATAATACAACATGAAGCACTGTACATTTAATTCCACTGACCTTAGTCAGTCATATTAATCTTCCAAAAATGAAAAATGTTTGAGGCAGATGTACAGTCCAATAGCATGTATTAATTTAAGGTCCTATGGCATGTCTATTTAAACTTTTTTTTTTTTCTTGTGAGTCATTTATTTAAAAAAAGTAAAACCCGTTGAACTGTACACATCTGTCCCTCAAAGCCTTGTTTTCATTTATGAAAAAAAAAAAAAAAAAAAATTAAAAATGATGTCTATCTTGACTACTTGACTAAGGTTACTGCAGGGTCAAAGACCCTGAAATGAAAAGTGTTTATTCCAGTGCAAACTCTACATATGTTTATGCTCAAAACATTTGAATGATGCAAAGAATGAATGTTTCTTTGTCTAAGATGATATGTGCTTGATAATGACATTTAATCAAAAAGTAGTTATAGTGACGGTAACTTTGGTGTTAGGTATCTTGATTGCCTTGAATCGTGATGTGGAGAAATACTAAAGTTAGACTGTTATCATGAGTTTGGATATTTTGCTCACTATTGCTACAATATACATGTGCAAGCGTTCACTAACATGGCATAGTCATTGTAAACAGTAGATACAGCCATGAAGTGATAATATAGTATATTTATATATATTTATAATTTAATTCACACATTTAAATATATACTGTACAATGCACAATGTCCCCTCTCAATTTAAACGAATCAAAACTTTTAAATCAACTGCGATAAAGAGCAACAGCTAGGCTGTGGCACCCAGTTGGGAGCTTAGACCAGTGGTTTTCAATCCTGGTCCTGGGGACCCACTGCTCTGCACATTTTGTATGTCTCCCTTATCTGACACACACAGTTCAGTACATGGATCTCTCTCCTAATGAGCTGATGATCTGAATCAGGTGTGCTAAATAAGGGAGACACAAAATGTGCAGAACAGTGGGTGCCCAGGACCAGGATTAAAAACCACTGGCTTAGACAACCACTTCCATCTCACTGAAATGAGATTTTCCTTTGTAAACAGGTGCAGCTTTATGCAGAGCACAAAATAAAATATTTAATTCACTTTTAAGACAAGGAAGAAATACAGTGTAACTGTTCACGCTTTGACAGCCGCCGAAAAACTACTAAGAGCTCAAAACAAGGCAATTGTAATGCCTGTTATGCCTCGGTTTGCTCGAGCTGGCAGCACTGGAGAAGTTGAATCCTGCCTTGTAATACAAAAACAGATATTGTACATAATGTAAAGCTATTTCACACTGGTAAGGTGAGCAGTTTTTTTTGTTTTCCCAAAAGAAGCTTAGGCATAGAAAATGAGCTCTGGAATTTGGCCGCCTTGCACTCCTGTGCCATTGGTACTGTCTGAAGAACACTGAAACTGGAAGGTCACCTTCCCACACTGAACTTCCGTCATACCTTCTTGTCCGAAATAACTCAACTCATTTCCGTCCAGAACTACGCTTGCCGTATAGAAAGTGTCAGGCTCGATCTGAACCGGATACTCGAACCAAACTGGGAAGGTGTTGCTCGATCCATCTGAGAAGTACTTGCTAAGATTGGTTCCTAGAACCACTCCCTGTCGTTTGAGCTCAATCTTGGCGGTGTACTCAGCAGATCCGCAGCTTGATCCATAGAGCCCGAAACCAGCGATAAACACTCGCTTGTCGACAGCAAACTGAATGCTGTCGCAGCGTCCGCGATAACGCCATTGGTTGCTGCGGTAGGCGCACGACTGGAAGCGATGGCACTTTTGTGGCGTCAATCCCTTACGAGGTTGGCAGGCAAACTGCAGCTCGGGTTTCTTAGCTGCCGTGTACCATAAAAAAATGTCATTGGTCTCGTTTAGCGTTAACACTCCTGATTGCGCAGCACCGTTCGCAAAATCATCAAGACCCATTGTTGGGATACGGATCAGGTAGACGGCTTGCCCGAGTACCTTGCGTTTGTTGTCGATACTTGTGTTCATCTCCCTCCGCTGACATTCGGCCTCCGCCCAGCTTAGTGCCGCTTCAAACACCACAATCTCCTTAGCGTTCAGAGTCTCCCGTCGGAGGATGCTCTCCAAGGTCTGAGCGTCAATGTCACAAAAGCCCTCGGATTTAAGTGCCAGCTCAGCTTGAGCGTCAATGACTTCCCAGCAGCGTTGCGTTAGGTCTGGCTCTTCAAACAGACAGCTCTGAGATAGAAGAATACATGCATTCTTCGCACTCAAACTTGTTTCCAAGAAGTTGACACAAGCCCGTGCCAGGTGCGGGACTATGTACTTTTTGGCTGCGTATAATGTTGCCAGTACGGTGTCGGCGCTCAAGTCAATTTCGTCACAGTAAATGTACCTGAGTAACAGAAAAGAAATAAGGTTAGCTGTGTCGTACATCATCTGCTGGAGTCATTCAAAATGGATGCAGTCCTTTAGGAAGCATTGTCGCCTGCTATTACTGGCCCAGCAAGAAGCTACTATTTTATGATGTGCTACCAGCATGAATCACAATGTGCTTTTGGTCAAAGATGTACTGGAAATGCTATCTTTTGCAACACCTCTTCATAACAAAAAGCACTATTCTGACAATCGCCATAACTTTGTGTCCTTGAGACAAACAGACGTTTGGCTGAAGCGACAATGCATTGTGCAGATCTACTGCAAATCTAATACTGTGTCCTGTAATGCATTCTGGACTGGAATTCATAACCTATATAGAAGCAGCATAATGCACAATATTCAATATGTGTTCTGCAAACAGAAACAACATGTATAAAATTTACACTTCTTTAGGAGAGTGGGGGAGGACGGATGAAAGACGCGCTGGGAGAGAGAACAAAAATCTCTCCCGAGATGGAAGGAGGGAGAGATGAGCTAGCACAAGAGGAGAGAGAGAGAGAGAGTGGAGAACACAGAAGGACTCTCAAGAGAGATGGGTAAGCATGTGTTAAGATCTATCAGATCTTCTGTCATGGTCCTAAGCCCCTCTGAGAGGCGGACAAGCTAAGCTCATTTTATTATTTATTTTCTTCTTGTTTAAGCTAGAGTTCTATTCAACATTTAAGCATCTAGTGCCATTAGTGTGCAGAGTTCACCCTGATACGTATAAAAGACTTTGGGAATGAGCCACAGCAGTTGTGGTGATATAGCACCAACCCACTTTGCGACACTCTGTGACTCCTGTGAGTGGCACTAAAAGCATATTTGGTTTTATCTGTAACAGATAAATCTGAAATCTGGCAACGTTTTATTATGATGGTTGTTGTACATTTGCGGCAGTTCAGAAATAAAATGTCCAGTGAGTGGCACTAAAAGGTTAGTGCTGTATTGCATTTGAAAATAATGTACTGCATATACTAAAGCTACACTAACATAAGCAAACATGGTTAAAAAAAAAAAAAAAAAAAATGCATTTTTTTTTATTTTCACAAGACCAGTTAGACCAGCAGATAGCCAACTTGAGCAAGCTAGAAGAACAACTTAAAGGATTAGTTCACTTCCAGAACAAAAATTTCCTGATGATTTACTCACCCCCATGTCATCCAAGATGTTCATGTCTATCTTTCTTTAGTCGTAAAGAAATTTTTTTTGAGGAAAACATTTCAGGATTTCTCTCCATATAGTGGACTTCTATGGTACCCCCGAGTTTGAACTTCCAAAATGCAGTTTCAATGCCGCTTCAAAGGACTCTAAATGATCCCTAGCAAAAACTTATCTAGTAAAACGATTGGTTATTATCTTAAAATATTGACAATTTATATACTTTTTAACCTTAAATGCTCATCTTGTCTAGCTCTGCATGAACTCTGTGTATTCTGGTTCAAGACAGTTAGGGTAGGTTGAAAAACTCCCATCTCATTTTCTCCTTCAACTTTAGAATCATGTGTGTTTAAGTGAATGTGCAAAGAAGATCAAATGCTTTTTACAAAAAAAAAAAAAAGATAAAAAAATGAGATGGGAGTTTTTCGACCTACCCTAACTGTCTTGAACTGGAATACACTAAGCTAGACAAGACGAGCGTTTGAGGTTAAAAAGCTAGATAAGCATTTAAACTACATTTTGGAAGTTCAAACTCAGGGGCACCATTAAAGTCCACCATATGGAGAGAAATTCTCAAAAAAATTTCCTCAAAAAACAATTTCTTTACGACTGAAGAAAGAAAGACATGAACATCTTGGATGACAAGGGGGTAAATCTGTAAATTGCAGTTTCAGTGCAGCTTCAATGGGCTCTCCACGATCCCAGCTGAAAAATAAGAATTTTCTCTAGCGAAGCGATCGGTCATTTTCTATACAAAATAAATAAATAAATAAATAAATAAATAATCATACACTTTTTAACCACAAATGCTCATCTTGCACTAGCTCTGCGATGCGCTTCTGTGACTTTGCATTACATAGTTACTTTAGAAAAGTCACGTGTGGTTTGTTCTTCATCTGTGTACTCTGGATCAAAAAGGCAGGATAGGGTGAAAAAAAACTCCATCTTATTTTTTTCTCCAACTTCAAAATCACCAGACAACTTTGTTCCTTCCTTTTTTTGTAAAGGGCAATTTACTTCCTTTGCACGTTTACTTTGTATACACTGGGTCAGCACTTGTGCCTACGTCACGCATGACCTTTCCAACGTGACTACGTAATGCATGAAGTCGAGCAAGATGAGCATTTGTGTTTAAAAAATTATAGAAATTTGTATCTTTTTTTGGAAAAAGGTAGGTCGTTTTGATAGATAAGACCCTTATTCCTTGGCTGAAATCAGGAAGCAGCACTAAAACTGCAATTTAGATCTTCAACATGTTGTTGGCTTCCACTGAAGTCCACTATATGGAGAAAAATCCAGGAATGTTTTCCTCCAGAACCTTTTTATTTATTCACAAAACATTTATTTTCCAGTGAAGAAAGAAAGGCATGACAGGTGGAAGAATAAATTGTCAGGAAATTTTTATTCTCAAAGTGAACTAGTCCTTTAAACCAGCTTAGGTTTGAGATAAGGGGAAGTTAACTAAGAATACATTGTGCCCAGTGATACTGTTTAATGCTCTGTGCATTAGCACCTGATTAAACTGAACTGTGTGTGGTTAAGAAATTAAATGAAGGTTTTTGTGCTATAGGTAATGCAACTGCCCTGTTAAGTCATGCTGAGGAGTTTTTTTTTTTTTTTTTTTTTTTTTTAAACTTAAATTATCTGAATTAAGTACTCTATTCAAAATGACATTTAAGAAGTCAAATGAAACTATTTGATATCTTCAAATGAAGCTAATTGCACAGTCGATTTCAATCAGAAAAGACTTATTCCAAAGGCCATATTGCTTTTAATGGTCTTGAACTGTTGGCTGTAAAGAAATTACATGTCGGTGTAGTCGATTAACCCTCTGGAAGAAGTCCAAAGAGGGGTATTTAGATCAGAGAGAGCAATTTTCTTTACTCCTGCGCTTAATTGAAAACAATAATAACTAAATAATCTCTACAGAAAGATAATAATGGTTTAACCAGACAGATGAGAAAAGGGTCATCCAATCCAGCACAGGCCTGATGGACAAGGTACAATTATATAAGGAGACTTACTTCAGCATAGCCAGAAAGGCAGGAGGTTCCACATCAGGGATACGGATCTCATCCTTGTCCTCTGCCAACTCTCCATAGAACATGGCATGGAAAACCGAGCTTCCCACAGCAAGGACATACTAATGAGAAAAATAAAAGAAGTGTCAGTCAAATATCATAAGGATAAACAGTTTAAATCACTTGCTTTTAAATAATTTACACGTTAATACCAAGTTTAAGTGCAAACCCATAAAATCAGCTTTGTATTGAAGGACACCTGTGGTGTAGATGGAAAAGGTTTTAGCTATTGTTCAGTCTCTACTTTTCCAAAGTGACCTATTTTTTATGACCTGACACTAAAGTCTTTTTAAGTCTCTCCTCGCTTTAACAAAAAACCGTGATTATTCCCCTCACACTTCTCAAAAGAACTTTCCAGGTGGCAGGTGGTGGTTTCATATAATCACCTCTAAATTACATACAACCCATACAATGACACATTCTTACTTACAAACCCGAATCAGAAAGGCACAGCTAGCAATCTTTAATTCCTCACAAGTTGCCCTTCAGGTTCTCTTTCTTCTGAGTCAATTGCATTGTAAAGGTAACGCTTGGCTGTTTTAAATTTCAGTTTGATCCCATTCCCCTGGAGTCATTTGAGCGTGAAGCACACGCAAAATTTCACCCACAAAGACCAATGCTTAATTACGGCTGTAATTTCCCCTTGGGTTTACAAGACACGTGAGTGCCATTCATGTGAATGGCATTTGCTTTTCCCTCCGAAGCAAAGAGTGTTTCACAATGATGGAGCTAAAAGTTATCTCGCTGATGCTAATGGGTGCACGTAGTAAATGATGAAATCAGAGGCCAACACAGCATTGCAGATGCATTATATAACATGAGCAGAAGTGAATATTTACAATTCACTCTCACACTGATGAATCTTTTCCATTTAGCGAACTTAATTTTGGCCTTTTAAGTAAAGGTGTGTTTTTCTCCTTCAGGATTCGTCATGTGAAAAGCCCATAACAAATATACTGTAACTAAAAGGAACATCAAATAAATGGCGACAGTAATTTTGCAAAGGAAGCCTCTCCTAGAAGCAAACGTAACCTTCTCAAATAAAAATGATAATGCATATCTGAACGCCAGCCAAATGGACATCATAAAAAAGGTGCTCTGTAATAACTCTTCATGGCCCATTGCAATATTGGCTGTGGCCATGCAGCAAAGCAATACAATGCCCTTGCTTAAGTGTGCTTTATAAAGCGTCACATATCAGCCGAACACAGCTTTCAATTCTGCCCTCTTAAATGGATAAAAGATGAGTCATGCCTGAATTGTAGGCACCAGATTAGCCCTGTCTTTTTAAATAAAGTCTGAGAGTCAAACAAGAACGGGTTTAAATGGGGTTTTGGTGCAGTTACAATTGGCCTGAGGTTAAATAAAAATAATAATAATGGCAATCTAATGGTCCCCATGAAAATTTTAAAACAAAAGCAATTGTTTGGAAAGCTGCTAGTTCCCACAGTGGAAGATCTCTAAGGGTTTTTACTTAGTGGAGATCAGTTAGATCAGGGGTTTTCGGACTTTTTGAGAACATTTAATTCACTTCAAAATTTTTATGCATTTGCATAGTAATTTGTCAAATCAATTTTTTTTTCTCTCACAATATTAAAAAAAGTCATGATTAATTTCATGATTTAACATTTAATAATGTTAAATTAAAATATAAAAATGTAAACAGGCTAAATGTATACATTTAGTTTGAATTAATTATGTTATTTATTTCTCTGAAATTGACCTAGAATACTTGCTGCCTCCATTTGAAAACCAGATAGATGACTAAATATGTAACCAATATTACAAAAGGAGAAGCTGAAAATTTTATTTGAAAAAACAGATGGCTTTGTGTGGTCCAAGTCTGATGATGGTTCATTTGACCAAGAACCAACTAAGCAGTTTACTGAGAAAAACCTATATCCTATATCACCACTTTAGTCACATATGTGACCCTGGACAACAAAAGGGTCAGTTTTTTGAAATTGAGTTATATCTCAATAAATAAGCTTTCCACTGATGTATGGCTTGTTAGGACAGGACAATATTTGGCTGAGATACAACTATTTGAAAATCTGGAATCTGAGGGTGCAAAAAAAAAAAAAAAAAAAAAATCAAATTATTGAGAAAATTGCCTTTAAAGTTGTCCAAATGAAGTTCTTAGCAATGCATATTACTAATCAGAATATATTTGCAGTAGGAAATTTACAAAATGTCTTCATGGAACATGATCTTTACTTAATATCCTAATGATTTTTGGCATAAAAGAAAAATCAGTAACTTTCACCTATAGAATGTATTTTTGGCTATTGCTACAAATATACCCGTGCTACTTACAACTGGTTTTGTGGTCTAGAGTCACATGTTCATAAATTCTTTTGTAAAGTTTTTCGACCACACACTCTGATTAATTAATACAGCACAAACCCAGCATGAAACTAAGCAAAAGACTCTTTGTCAAAAGACAGACATCTCCCCACTGGCTTCTGCCTGATTTTCATCAATAATTGAGGAGCGTCTCAGAAAGGCACATGGGTGGCTAGACTGAAAACAAGAGAAAGAATTTAGCTGTCATTAGCGACAGCAGTGAAGCACATCTCTTCTAAAAAACCTAAAGCTGTTCTCTGATACTTCTGGATAGTGCAGATCAGGAGGTCTTACCTTGTGTCCCGGGAGCCTCTGAGTTCCTCCGGACTGACCGACAACAAAGTGAACATCAGCCATCAGTTCGTTATTAAACATCACAGCATTTCTGCAGAGAAGATTGCAGAGAATGATTTTAGACTGAGAAACATTCCTGGAATGTATAGAAATGTTGAATCCTTGACTTTCTATCAGGCCTAAAGAAATGATTATATAACTTGAAATGATGAGATACTAATTAACTCTTTTATTTGGAGACAGAAAAGCTACATCTTGTTAATTCTGAAAGCAGTAATTCAACAGAATTCGTACTTTAGCAGCACTTCACGTACAGAATAATTACACACTTCTTTCTCAGGAAAATCCCTGGCTGCTGTCAATGGGAGTTCACAATGGTATCTTCCTCATTTATTATTGGGGTCCAGGCCACATAGGAGCAGTAGGTAAACAAGGAATGCTGTTCCAGAGTGACTACAAAGCCAGGTCTGAGAGCGCACATTTGTTTTGGCCGGCATGGGGCTTTCCCATGACGACAAAGTAAATATTACCCTTTGACAGAGAGCAAAGCCATGCATATAAAACACAACTTGTTCCTTTCTTTTGCCTCGTCTGGGACAATGCATACTGGGCGGAACAGAGACGACAACTACACAAATGGACATTTTAACATTTCAGAATATTCTCAAACAGTCTCAGAGATGTTTAATAACATTCCAGCAGTGACATCCAATGGCCAAATCTGAACCTGCTGAACCCTAAGAAGAAAAAACTGAGTTTACCTGTGTATGCACATTTTCTTACAAATATTTAGTGAGTTTCAAAAGTTGGAATCCACTAGTGAAAATGCTCCAGTTAAAAAATTTTAAATTATTATATATTTTTTTAAATAATTAATACATTTATTACTGATAATGTTTTTTTTCATTCTTTTTTTCTTTTAGTTTAAGCACAGCAGCATGAGCTTCTAAAGTTTTTCAGCATGATTTGAAAGTGTGACCGTCCAAAAATTCACGATACTGTAAATGTCACAAATGTGCTTCGTGCAGAATATTTCTTCAATTGAATTTTCAAAAACCTACAATTTCTTATTTTCAGGTTTAAATGTGCTCTTAGATTTTTGGACTCCACTGTATCAGATATCTCGGAATAAATGCTTTGCGTAGCTTTTAACCGTACCACTCTCTCGTCTCCCTCTCCTAACAGATCTGAAGTTGACCTACCTCTCCCTGATCGTGGAGTACAGACCCTGCCAGTTGCAGCATTGGATGGTGTTGTTGTTGTTCAAGTTCTGCTGCTGGTACTGCTGCACGGTGGTGGCGGACGCCGGCTTCTTCGTGGGGAAGATCTCCGCTGCCATCTTCTTCTTCTTCTTGGTTTTCAAGGTGATGATCTCATAGCACACAGGGGGCAGCTTGGACGAGCTGCTGGGACTCCCCTTTTTGGAGCCTTTACTGGACTTGCTCTTAACTGACTCTGGAAGCATCAATAAGAACGTCAGACATTTCATGTTCCTTCCCTTGGCATCCACCATGAGTGTGTTCACCTGCAGAGCAGTGGAAAAGCATGCAGAGAAGATGTTGGGAAGGAAAGGAAGGATCTGAGAGAGGTGACGACTTGTGGAGAGAGTGAGGAGCCTCCAGAAACGGAGCAATTAACTGAAACACAGAAGAAAAAAGGAAAGAAAGAAAAGAAAAATCCACCCCTACTCTTCACCTTCTGAGAGCAAACTGTCAGGGAATATAATCTCCTTCCTCCGCCAGAAGATTAAAGTCAATACGGCGGCTGACTTTTCTGTCCTTTGCTTCTAGTTTGATCCGCTGGTGGACAGCAGAGATGAGTCTCCATAACTGTGCCGCTAGATAAACGTCCTTCTTTGAATGTCTTCTCTCTCTCCTTCAGTATCTGTGACAGTCCCAGATTTAATGCTCCTGCAGTGGTTCAGAAGCAGCTAGTCCACGCTGTCTCTATCTCTCTCTCCTCCTGACACTCTGACACACACACATACACATCAACACACATACACGGAGCTCTGCGGGATTCGCTTGCTGTGGACCTGCGCTCTGACGTGTGTTTTGCTGACTGTGGGGGCTGAATGGACGGATGGAGCAGAGAGAGTAACCCCCTACCGATGGAAGCCAGACATCCCCCACAGCCCAACCAATAAGCACTCTCGAGAGCCGTGATTGGCTGCAGCCACCATGCACAGCACCTACTAGAATATGCTAAGACCTTTTTGATTAAAGTGCCAGCCCCTTTTGCCTTAGAATGATGCATTCTGATCTTCAGCATCTTTCTAAGCAGCCTATTGTTGATTAATATTTATAACATAATAGAAGTCATGAAATATAAAGAGTGTGAAGGAAATGGGAATTCATGTGAGAGCAGAATGCTTTATTTCACCTATTTAGTTCATCTAGTTAAATGTCACTCTTTTAAAAGAGTATGGCTAAAATTATTCAACAAGATGGTTTTAAGGGATTATTTTTTAAAATATTTGTAATAGAAAAGTCAACCATTTAAATTATAATTTAGATAATTACTAAGTAGTATATTCTGTCTTGTTTTAGCCCTCATTCATTGGTGTTTCTTACCGTAAGGCACGGCGTTTTTCAGCCCCATTCTTGTCACAGATTAAATGAAAGTTTAAATCTCCTCAGTGATGTGCGGCTCAGCACAGAATACAGCCTGTCTTCACCTGTGAAGAGCATTTTCGTTTTAAGTCCTGGCTACTGCCATACACATAGCCCTACATGTCATGTTTAATGCATGTGGCACAGAGCTTGGCTCTAGACATCTTTTCTGCTCTCACTGAATTACATTGCTAAGCCTTTTGTTCCTCAGGCGAGGAACACATTACAGAAATCAAGGAACCGAACACATTTCTGTAAAAGCACATAAATCTGATGAGATTGCTTGGAGCAGGGTCTGAATTTGTACAGTGCAAGACAACCTTATAACACTGATTTAAACTTTTGCTGTCTATCTATCTATCTATCTGTCTGTCTGTCTGTCTGTCTGTCTGTGTCTATCTATCTATCTATCTAATAATGCATTAACTGATTGGGGAAAAAAAAGAAGTGTAAAACAGAACATCTGGCACCTGTCTTGACATTGCAGATTCTGAAGAGGTCCCTCTGCTCCTTCTGCTCCCTCTGCTTTGGACAATCATTGTTCTCTGCATCTCCTGGCCACCAGGGATGTTGCCCTGGAAACGGTGTTCACAGGATGGTTGGGGAGAGCCAGAGAGAAGGTGAGATTTAAGAGACTGGCAGAATGAGATTTTCTGTTCATGATATTTCTAATGTGGATCTGCCTTGATCTGAGCTGAAAAAAGAAAAGAAAAAAAAAAAAAAAAAAAAAACCTTAAACCAGATTTAAGCTGGTCTAGAAGCTCCCACTCTTGTCAAGATGATGCTTAGCTCTGACCAACTGACAGAATCAGCTTGGGAGTAGATTAACAAACTACAATGAACCTCCAAACTGACTTAAACTTTTTTTTCCCTAGAAGCAAAAAAGAAGCATATTTTCTTAATTAAAACTGATTTAAAACGCTACTGTATGAACAAGTAAATGCTGTCAATCCTTTTTAAAGCCTGCTTTGCGTTAGCCAGGAATACCACCTCTAATCATGAAGTAAACATAAAAATGGCATCATCCGTATCACTGTGCTTTATCACAGCTGACGCTACATGAGCTCAATAGTGCAATAGTGCAATCTCCGTCTCTGTAAGTTATCAAAACTGGTGCAGTGAAGTGACACAGTCATCCAGTATGATTTCATTCACACAGCAGAGGCTCACCAAAAATGAGGTTGTGAATCCTGAAAATCTAAGAGTATGAGTTCTACTGCTGTATGAACGTTGCCTTGAACAACACTGATTCTAAACACTAGGAACACTAGGAACGATAAATATATAAGAGTCACGATAACGTTGTTTATATATGGTCCTATGATTTCCAAAGTGCAGAAAGCACGGACAGAATTGCAAAATCCAGTCATTACAATGGATGTACTGTATAATATGGAATGTCATGGAATTTGCCAAATTTTGAATGAAAAAAAAAAAAAAAATCATAGATATACGTAGATGCCTCATTGGCAACTGTTTCAATGGCCTGCTGTAAGCAAGCCGTACACCATATTGTAATGGTCAACTTGACGTCATTCACCAAAGCGAACACTAAATATTTGAAGATGCCACAATCCTGCACAGCCGATGGTCTGTGAACCTATAGATGGTTCCATGATTACTACATGCTTGGAGCAATCGAATGGGACATCTACACATATCTATGGGAAAAAATCAAAGTAGTTCAGTGCACTTAAAGGAGAAGTCCACTTCCAGAACAACAATTTACAAATAATGTACTCACCCCTTTGTCATTCAAGATGTTCATGTCTTTCTGTCTTCAGTCGTAAAGAAATTATGGTTTTTGAGAAAAACATTTTATATAATGGACATTGATGCCCCGATTTTGAACTTCCAAAATGTAGATTAAATGCAGCTTCAAAGGGCTCTAAATGATCCCAGCCAAGGAATAAGGGTCTTATCTAGCAAAACAATAGGTAATTTGTATTGGAAAATAAAAATTTGTATACTTAAGCACAAAAGCTTGTGTAGCACTAGCTCTGGTATGACACTACTGAATCACGTCAAAAGGTCATGCAGAACGTAGGTGGAACTACAGACCCAGTGTTTACAAAGTGAACTTGCAAAGACTAAGGAAGTGCAAGTCAGTCAAATGCTGTTTACAAACAAAAAGCAGATGTTGGATGATTCTGAAGTTGTAGGAGAAAATGAGATGGAGTTTTTCGCCATACTCTACCTTTTTGAGCCGGAGTACACAGACGATGAACTTAGACGTGATTTGTAGTGTCGTGAACGTGCATCCCAAAGCTAGTGCTACACAAGCTTTTGTGCTTAAAGTATACAAATTTTTATTTTTCGACAAAAATTACTGATCGTTTCGCTAGATAAGACCCTTCTTCCTCGGCTGGGATCGTTTAGAGCCCTTTGAAGCTGCATTTAAACTACATTTTGGAAGTTCAAAATCGGGGCACCAATGAAGTCCATTATATGGAGAAAAATTTTGAAATGCTTTCCTCAGAAACCATAATTTCTTTACAACTGAAGACAGAAAGACAAACATCTTGGATGACAAGGGGGTGAGTAAATTTTTTTGTAAAGTGTTGTTCTGGAAGTGGACTATCAAAGCATGATATGGACTACTGTCTGTGAATATAAGCTGCAGAAATCCTATTTAAATATGAATCCTGCATGTCCCGTGTGTCTCTGTGTGAATGAATACCACAGCTGCACAGTTTCGTTTACTACACACATACTGAAGTGTTTTCAGCCTTTGCCACCTCAATATTATTACATGAACACGTTAAAAAAAAAAAAAATCTCTAAAACTGCTTCAAGTCACTTCTTGAGCATTTTACCTTTTCTTTTGAGAAATACTATCTTCATATCATATACAAACTTAAAGCTCTAGGTCAAAAGGTCTGTCAAAATGAAAGTTCAGTTTAGCTTGAAGAAATGTTGACAGAAAAAAAAAATATTACTAAATTGAATGATAGTTACTACTACTAACAGAAATATTAAAACATTGTTTATTTTTAAGGAATATTTACCAGAATATATATATAAATAAAAAAACTTAGAGATGTTTTTTATTATTACAATTTAATGAAACCATTAAAAAGGAATCCAGAAAATAATGGAACACAAAGCATTTGGTAATGCTAAATTTAAGAATAAAAGTAAAACTAAATTTAAGAATAAAATATATATATAATATATAATTATATATAATATAATAATATAATTTAAACCTAAAAAAGGAAATTTGGAAAACAACAACAACAACAACAACAAAAAAAAAATGATTTCATGGGGCCCTACATAAGCAAGCACTACAGTTATGTTGTCTGCAACTTCAAATGCTATAGCCTATTAAAACTGAGTGAATTCTGATTTGTCAATGTTTTTATCCTTCAGATTGAAAAAAAAAAAAAGTTGCAAGTGATTTCCATTATATCATTTCTCTGTAACGTTATTGTTATACCTGTGGTGTGACCTTCCTCTTCTCATAGAATTAGAATGGTTGAATCTTTATAGTTATAGTTATTGTCCTTGGTGTGAATGGCCCTTATTGTTATTATCATACTTTTACTGCTGTTTATAGTAAAAGAGATGAGACAAAGCCTAAAACTTACACAATCCATTAGTGAAACAGAATATAAACTGTTGCACTAATGTTTAAAGCTGATACTTGTTTCGAGACTCATAATGAATCATATAATGATATACAGACGCCTGTTCTTCTCAAAAGCTGTGGTGTTTGTGTAATTGTTCAGTCTCCCGACAGTTTCATGCAGTGTAGTGGTTGCACATTTCGCTAAAGGCTTGCTAGCCTCATTAACACTTTGCAAGCACAACAAATTGCATTTCCCATTTTTTCACCACACATGGTGTGAAATAACAATGGCACAACAATGCTTTATGTAATCATGGTAATGAGATTCTCATATTTCACAAAGTAATTTCGACAGAACTGACAAGCTATGCGATTTGGTGAATGTTAATAAGTCACACATTCAGCAAAGAAACGCTCCTGTGACTCTTTCTGCACGACTGAGGAAAAAGAGCCCCGTGAATGTGCGTGGAAATGTGTGACCTCTCTGTCTCTCACAACAGCCAGAGAAGACGAGACGAGCCGGACCTCCGCGGCGACTCGGACAGATCTCCATTCTGTGGGGACACCTGCTGGGAGTCTTGGCTTAGAGGAAGTGGAGCGGAGCTGAGAGGCAGCCGTAAAGGTTGGCACAGAGAGGCAGGCAGGCAGGCGCTGGATCCGGCAGACTGGCTGCTGTCCCCCCTCCCCTCCCATTTCTCCCCCATTAAAACGGCCAAGAGCACCTGACAGGTGGGAAGAGGGGAGGAAGCCGTGGCTTTGGACCAGGGACAGGGCTCATGCTGCTGTCCAAACAGGAGACTTGCTGGGTAGAGTGATCTGAGAGGATTTGAGGCAGAAGGGGGCTGGTGGACAGAGGGAGTCGGCGGTCTGTTTGTGTTCGCGTGTGCGACACCAGTCCAGTCAAACCAGATAACAAGCGTCCATCTCCTCATGCTGTGGTCAGATATGGGCACAAGGACATGTGTTATGATTACTGCTATCTACCTGGGCAGCTGTTAGTTTTGCTCTGGAAGAGCATTTGCCACCCAAACACTAAATTACAGTCTTACAGTAAAATGGAGCAAGGTGACCCTAGGTGAAGATATCTTCCAGACAAAAGGGAACGGCAATCATCAAATAATTTTCTTAAATAACAGAGTATTTTAAAAAGGACTTTCTGATCTATCCAATGTGAGAGACAGAGAGGTCTCACTCTATGTGGCACTGAAATCAAGTGCTTGTTCTGCGTGGATGACCTGGTTCTGCTGTCCCTCGCAGAAGGAAGGCAGCATGGCCAGTCCGTGCAAGAGCAGTAGAGTGGACATCGACAGTCAATCTGGACAAAACCTGTCCAGTACTCCAAAAGAAAGCCAGTTCTTGAAGCAACAGATGCTAGTTTATCTCTGAGGATAAACAGTAGGGTACAACGGGGCTAAAGGCAGACCCTTTTCACCGCGCTCAAGGTGTATGACTGCAGAAAAATATATAGGTTTGTAGTGAACATTTTATGGAGCAACAGATTTTGTGTGAAAATAAATCATACAAGTCATTTATTTTGTTTAAAAATCTTATACATGAATGAGGTGGAAAGGGGGGCCTTTTACCCCACAGACGGGGTAAAAGGCCCACAGTATTGATACAAATACTTTTGCTAAAATAATTTAACTGAATTAATACTTGTTCAAAACAATCACTTTAGCAAAGTTTGTACTATTTTCTGCTTATTTTGATCATTATTTTTTGTTCAATAAATATACTTCCATTAAAATATGTTAATATAAAACATTTTAAAATACAGAAACAATCATTTTAAAATGTAAAGATTCTGAAAGCATTGAAGGAGATCCCATAATAATTTAATATAGATTTACAGTAGTAACAACAAATGATATTTTATTATATGATATGATGGTTTCATTATAAACATGGTGATTATCTCCAAGATGGACACCCAAGATAATATACGATATTTTTCATCTGAATCTTAAATGTCAACAAATGGAAAAGTCAGCCTTCTGTTAATCATGATGTTAATAATTGAGCCTTTTAGCCCCAACAGCAGGGGCATTTTTAACCCAAATGCCATACTTTTACATATTCTTTCATTATTTAAAAACTGCTGTTTTAATTACCTTAAAACTTAAAATCATTAAGACGACATTTCTCTCAAGATATATTCAAGAATTTTAGCGATTCTCATTTGTTACTTAAATCTACAAGGTTTTTAAAAACATCAAAAATTAGGTCAAGTAAGCACAGAATCGACACGATCCTGTCAAGGATCGGCCAAATTTGCATGTGTATCTTGAAAAGCGGATGTTTTCCTGCCATCTAGTGTCTTAGAGGAAAATAATATCAAAGGTGCCTTTAGCCCCGTTGTACCCTACTACACTAACGATAACAGATACTAACAACCCTTAACACAAACAACCATGTTAGACTTCAGCTAAACAACAAATTAAACATTCATGCAAACATGCACATGCAAGACTAGTAATGAATGCCTCCACTAAAATTCTGGATACAATAACTTGAGCCTAAAATGAAAATTAAATCAAACCAAACCACTCAACAGAATCAAAACAGTGTTAATGTAGTGTCAAATTCATATGTTCAAAATTGCAGAAAATATTAGCTGGAATTTCCAAACATGCTCCAACATTTTGAGGTCACACTGAAGTGGTTCAAATAATTTCAGCAGGGCAGAAGTGGGTCTAAACCTCTGCAAATGGAAAAAAATGAAAAGGACCTGTACAATCACTTGGAATCACCTCAATCAAACTCATCTGAATTTCATTAAAAATAAAGCCCTCATTTGTCAATCAAATCTCCACAGTCACGTTCCCTAAACACACTAGCACTTAAGTATAATGGCAAAAATCAACCAAACATCACTTATACTGACCTCAATTACTGAAGTTATGTATAAAACTCAGAATAGAAACTCGAACTCAATGAAAAGAATCTGTACAGCTCTCTAAAATACACTATTCTGATTGGTCAAATAGTTTTAGATAAATACAATCTGTATATTTGATGACCGTCCCTGACAACCAACTTCCAACAGCCTTAACCTCAAAACTTCTTACACAACACTCAATAACAACAAGTTGTAGTTAAACTCATAAATTGCTCTGTTGCTTGTATAATTCTGTATATAAATAGTCATGTTAATTAGCCGCACTGATCTTTGACTTTCGAGAGAGGGACAATGACACAATGTGTAAGACCTTTGATTCATGTCTGTGGCTAGATTGTGTCTTTTTACTGATACATGCTGTGGGCCAGTAGGTTGTACATCGATAGGACCACTGATAGGACCAATTATGGTGCAGGAGCGCGTCTGCTGTGTGTAGGTGTGTGTGAGCGAGCATCTCTGCTGAGGGTGTGTGTAGCTGTGTGTGGGAGGGGAGGTGATTCTGCCATCTGGTCGAGGCCAGCAGCAAAAATATCTAAATTCACTAGTTTTTCGCTTCCAAAAGACCACACATATTTATTTATAAAACAATATTTAAGTATAAAGAAAATAAATAGGTGAGAACTAAATGGACAAAACAGAAAAACAAAAATCAGTCACTAGAAAAGCAGACGTGAGTATTTAAGTCGTCTTCTCTGTGTCCTCTGTACCTCAAGTAAATGTAAAGGTAAAAACAATAAATACATAAAATCACAACCCATTTACTTTTTAAAAAGAATTTCAGATTAAAACAAGGAATTCATTAACAGAAAAAATGTATAGGATAGGATTTGATTAAACCTATAATACCCAAGTGTATTACCTTAGTGAAAACACTAAAGACATATATTTATTTTTCCCCTTGCAAGTTTTAGTAATTTTTACTAAATTTTACTTTTTATTAAAATTCTGCTTAAACATACTTATTTTAGTTAGGTACCAAGACATTTCTGATTTGCATTTAGGCTTTAGATCTATAATATTTACATTTTATTTTAGCTTTATATAATTTTTTAATTCAAATATAAATATCAATCTTGATTTCATGTTGACTTATTGGCTATCTATCATTGTGTGGCATTATCATACTTTCCTACTCTCTTAACCTTGCACTATTAGGTCATGCGTGACATGTAGGATATCAGATTAAGGAAGGTCTTGGACTGATTCTATAGAGAGAGCAAAACTTTTATTATTCTACATCACCATCTTCACTGTAAACACAGTCTCAAGGTGAAGTTAAAGGACCTTTTATCTTTTATTTGATTTATATGACAGCAAAAAAAATAGAGAGAAAGAGAATTTAGGATTTATTTTTTTTTAACATAGTGTTTGAAACTGGTACTTCCATGATGCCCTTTATCTGGACCCTCATCACCTGCAAGCATTGTCTCTGCAATTAAGAGAATTATTATGCAGCAGTCAGGAGATAAGGATGACATTTTTATTAGATAATTATTCCTACAAGTGTTTTTTTTATTTAACAGGTAAGTTAAATCAGCTTGTTACTTTTGATAATCCTGAATGAATAGCCTTATTCCCATGTATAAATGCTAATTAATGCACCCCAAGATAACCATTCATACATAATCAGTCATTAATTATGGTCATCGCAGCTAGGTTAGATGGGAAAAGAAGAATCAATCACTAAAGTTGCATTTCATATGAAAGTGATATTTAGCATTTTACACATATTGTAACATCTAACACCACATCTAACTACGTAGGGGACATATGAAAATCTGCCTTTTTCTGTGTTTAAGTGCTATAAACGGGTCCCCGGTGCATCCACCAACCTAGAAAATGTGAAAAGGACAATCCACACATGTAAAAAAAAAAAAAAAAAAAAAAAAAAAAAAAAAAAAATATTTGTTGAGTCAGCTTAAAATAATTTGTTACCCTGCTGCCTTAAAATTTAAGTTCAACTTGAAATGTTGAAAAGTTGTACTAAGTGACAACTTAGATATCCAAGTTGATTCAACTTAAAATTTTAAAGCAGCCGGGTAACAAGCTTAGCTTTTAAGTGTAACAAACTAAATTTTTTGTTTAGTCAACTTAAATTTCTAAGTTGTCACTTAGTACAACTTAACATTTCAAGGCGACTAAACTTTGAGTTGACTGAACTTAAAATTTTAAGGGAGCCGGGTAACAAATTATTTTAAGTTGACTCAACAAAGTTTTTTTTTTGTTTTTTGTTTTTTTTTACAATGCAGTAACTTTGTTTTGGCAAGCCTTTCTCTGCAAGCATGTGAAAAAACAAGCTGCTCAGATTTTGCTCCCCTTGTGACGTAGGAAGGGGATCTTATTGTAATATTACTGCCCTTTAATCGGCATATTTCCACCAACGCTACCACAATTTTGTTTTTTTCGCAAAATTTCTTTCCCAGCTGTTTACCTTTAACAGACATAACCGACAGTTTTTATAACTCATGTGTTTTTAACATTGCACTTAAACTGTCAAATACACACAAGTTTATAAGACATGAAAGAGGACTTAGTTTAGTACTCACATGCCATGTGACAGTCGCTTTCTGTGCCGTGCTTCAGATGTGTGCGCTCAGAAAACCCTATAATCAGAATTTTCAACTAATATGGCTTTAAAATGCATGATTTCAGCATGATAGACATGACAATCAAAACCAAACAGATGTTTTTTGGCAGAGTATTTGAGTTACGAGCTGTAAAGGCACAGCCCTATTCTTAAAAGGGGGCGGGGAGCAGCAGCTCATTTGCATTTAAAGAGCCATGCAGGAAAACAGTGTGTTTCTGCTTTCACTCAAAATAGGCATTTTCAAAATAACATAATAAATGATCTGTGGGGTATTTTGAGCCGAAACTTCAAAGACACATTCTGGGGAAAGCTGAGACTTATATTACAATTTGTAAAAAGAGGCATAATAGGTCATCTTTAATTAGAATGGCTTTTTAGTTATTGCAACAGTAGAAAACAAACTAGCATTTTGTAGCATATGAATTTAGCTTAACAATTATAGCACACATATACAATACAGCATTACATTAAAAATCTACAACCAACAATGAATATCTCTTTAAACCCATTTCACACACTTTTACAGTTCAAGAGAGTAGTCAGATCAAACACACTGATCCCCACTGCAAAGCATACTGGGTAACCACCAGTGCAACTGCTTTTTAAGTACTGATGCTTAAAAACTCTTTAATCAGAAAAAATGCTAAGTGTATTGAAAAATTTGGTAATTTTTTTTTGCATATTATTGCTATAATATGGGCATCAACACAATGTAAACTCTCAGGATGAATGCATCTCTCAGCTCTTCAATGGCTAAATTACAATCAGCCGATAGGTGCGTAGAGAGATGCTCACAGAAACTGGAAACACATCGCGGTTAAGCGGAGACAGGATTGGCCAGGAGTCCTGTTTGTGGAGGAGTGTGTTTGCTGTGAACGGACCTCATAGAGAGCTGACCTCCTCACCCTGAGCCCACCAGCACAGAGCACAACCACCCACTCGTTCATATCGCTATCTCACAATCACACACACATACACACACACCCACATACTTTACTTCATTACACCATCATGTCACTCCTCCTCTTCAGTCCAAAGAGTCCATCTTTACTACTGTAAACTATCTGTTTCTCACCCACTCACACACTACTGTATGATATGCCCATGTCCTATGCATGGCCCCTACACAGCATTAGGAACCACTCATATTATCATTAATTTGCCTATAATTTTTTATAAAATTATATAAAATATTGTACTACTTTTAAAAAATTAATGCAATAACAAAACTTGAAGCCTTGTATGATGCATTATGTGTGTATAAATGTGTGTTATAATGTATTATATATTTTCATAAATAATTGTAATCACAAGTTAAAATGCATTATAATATATGCAGATTCCATGTTACATCTGAAATTGATCATGTGTTTTAATCCATTATACTTTCTAAAGGTGTAACAATGAGGGGATAAGTATTCATATCAAGCATTTGATATCATACAATGTATTATAAGGTGCATTGCGAGGCATAATTAATGCATTAATAATACCCTTATAATGTATGTATATATATATATATATATATATATATATATATATATATATATATATATATATATATATATATATATATATATATATATATATATATATATATAATGTCCATTAAATACTTTTACTTCAAACTCGCTAAATCCCTACCTTTCTTACATAGAAACCTATTCAAAGGAGCCTGATAAAAAATAAAAATGCTTATTCTAAAGAAAAATGTCAGATGGATTTAGAGGCTTTTGCGTCTGAACTCTTATATATATATATATATATATATATATATATTTCTGTTACCAAATTATAATTTGGGTGCTTTTCTCAAACAATTTTAATAAATGCAATTAACTGATAAGCATGGCCTGTAATCAATTATATAACATTTTTTGATGGACAGATGGCCTTATAAGAGATTTTTACTGCTTTCCACTCAGGTCATCACCCTCAATACTTCGAAGGTCCTATCGACCCAGGAGATTTGAAGATGTGTGGGGTTGTCTAACCAGGTGTAGGAGTATTAGAATGAGGGCTCGTTGTTCTGAGACTGTTCTGAGCTTCACATTGGGAAAGGAGGCAGACAGTCTATAATGAACACACTTTTGTCAGGAAGAGGAGGAGGAGAAAGCTCTCTTCTAGCTTAATAAAAGAGAGCAAGGATGTCGTTAGGATAACAATAATGATGCTGTCCCTTTCTGCCAATGACATTTGTGGCATTTAAAGAAAGAGATGTGGAAGGGAGAGTGAAAGGAGGAAAAAAAGGAAAACAACAGAAACGTCGCTTCTCTTCGAGCAAGTCTGCCTATCGCTTTTTAGAAGGGGTGGATTGTTATAAAAACTGGCTTTTTTTTTTTTTTTTTAACAGGGCAATTAAAAAGCTTTCTCTGTCATATATTTATGATAATTCATTTATTTTTGTCCAGAGCTGAGAGCTAGGCACAGAGAGCAGTTGTGCAGATGAAAGGTATTGTACGTGGAAAATTGGGTTTTGTGAAAGTGGGTCTATCTGACAAGCCATATCCACAGCAATTACCGAGGAACATTTTTCAAACCTTTCAAAGAAGCTTAGAAAGTGGTGCAATGTAAAAATCCCAAAAAGCTGAGCTCTGATCAAAGTTTGGAGCTTGTCTGGATGTTTCTGCTTTTGATGGAACCAAACACTTCCAGTGGAGTGCGTTACATCTTTCAAGTAACAAGTAAAGTAACGTTACTTGTTAAATTTACACCATGGGTTCTGGTGAAGAACTTCAATAATTGCTTCAAAATACTGAAAGAAAAGTTAGTACTTTTCCCCCTAATTTTTCATCTATGTATAATGTATATGACGTCTTAATGATTATAAGATGCTTTAGAGTGTAAAGCTTTTTTTTTTTTTAATTCCCGCCAATCTAAATCCAGGTCTGTTGCGCTCCATCTCACGTTCTGTTTAAACGGTCTCTAATGTAGCACCATTAAATTAACACCAAAAACTGTATTCTCTAGATAAGTTCAGCTCAGTACTGCATGTATATTTATTATAATATTTATGTGGAAAATACTGTGGAACTGTGTGTATTTTGAGGCTTTAGAGTGCAAACTAACACACATAGACATACATTGGCTATAACTATAAAATACAATGCTTGAAACCATATTGTACTCTTCTTACAACAGATGTAATTTTACACATTAAACCAATAAATACAAATATTTACTTACCAAGTTTGTAGATTCATTTCCAAACTTTGCGGCAAAGCTCACCATGATGGCTGACGAACATCTGTCTGCAACAGTCTTCATGAGATCTGCCAATAAGTGATGTCGAGAACATGATTTCATTATTTAACTGATTCAACATGTTTTTAAAGTTGAGGGGGTAAATACTCTAGTTCAGTCAACTTACAAACTAGCTGAGACAGTGAAAACTTAAGATGTTAAGTTGAATGAACAAATTCAGAAATGGCAAGTTGTGTCAACTTACAAAAAATAATTGAAACAACAGAACTGCTAAATCATTTTTTCCAGTGCAAAATATTTTTTTCAAATAAGTTTCAAATAAGCAGCATTTCCATTACCCTTCAAGATGCACAAATTTACACTGCGAATTGAAAATACACCTAATGGAAACGTCAATTTTGCAAAAACTCCCATATAATCGCAAAAAAAGTTTTTACGCTCACATGAGGTGGTTTTTCAGGCAATTCGAAAAAGGAATATTTCGCAAAACTGCAATGGAAACAGCTTTTTTGCATTTACAGGTCACATGGCATATGTAAAAAGTCTGATGTTATATTTATACCAACGGCTTCACACGTTTCTGAAGCGGCTCTCCGCGCTGCTTCTGTAAAGATACATGTATACACCTCTTTCGATTAAATAAAGCCAAAATCCATCCAAATCCCACCAAAATCCATTGCCATGACTTATCGCAAGAGGAACAAATTACGTTTTAGCCGCATAACATCGGTTAATGGAAACGTTGTCATTTTGCAATACTTTATCGACATTTATAAAAATATTGCCAAAGTTTTGCACAAATCTGTAATGGAAACGCACCTAGTGTTTTGGGGCTCTTGTGTAAATACATACAATGCATTGCCATATTAAAGTGCTACTTTTATTAACTTCTATGACACATTTCATAGTACATTACCTTTGTACTGGGAAGTTGGAAATTCTGAGTTCCTAGTGGAAACTTTTCACTGGAACGCCTATTCAAGTCAGAGTTTTGACTCAGAAACTCAGCGGAACTGCAACAACATCTGGATGCTCAGCATATTAGCGTAAGTGAAGCAGAAGTAATATATGGTTTATTAGCAATTCTGCTTGTGTCTAACTCAATGGTGCTCAGCTGGCACACAATGTCATAAGACTTTAAGAATTAAGAGAATAAGAATTTGATTCTAATACCATGGTCGGCTGACGTTTATATTTTGTTGGTTTTATGTTGTGTAACAAAAACCCAACATTAAGTCAATGTCAAATTGACGTCAGATACTGATGAATTGCAACTTCTGTCCAATGTCTGGTCCGACGTCAACCTGATGTTATACTGATGTCTGGTGCCTGCTGGGTGCACTATCCAACCTCTATCTGTGGACATGATATTTCGGCATTATCTGCACAAAACAAAGCTTGTCTATGTGTTTTTATTGACTGGTATTGCTAACAATGCATGTGTCCATCTTAGTGTGCTGGATCGCAGGTGTAAATGGAAAACATTATGAGTCACTGCATACAACAAAGCATTAAAAAGTAACTTATCTAATGTAACAAAGTAATAAATAACACAATACTGTACATCACTCCCAAACACTAAGCATTTCATCCCAAATCTTAAGCATTAAAAAGGAACTTATGTAATGCAACAAAGTAATGAGTAACAATACTGTACATTACTTCCAAACCCTAAGCATTTCATCCCAAATCTTAAGTCCACATCAGCAACCAGTTGTTTTTTGGACCAGGATTGGTTAACCTTCTCAGAGCTAATTCTTAATGATTTCCTCTAAGCTTAACAACAAGTGTCACCTCCATCTGACCTTTTCAGTTTTTATCAGTGCTAACATAATCACAGTGATGCTAATCAGGATAATGAGGTGTTAACATTAAAGGCAACACGCATGCTGCCCTTTTCTACCGCGTACACAAGCAAAAAAAAATACAGACTCCTGCAGCAGACACATGGGGAGAATCGAGCTGTTCATAAAAGTTGCCGGAAAAATCTCAGCATCTGACTCACTAACAGCATGTGTGTTTCTTGACGTTAAAACACTTACTTTAAGATTTACCATTTTCAGTGCTCTGTTTGCCACTTTGCAAACACTTCTGTTATTTTGTTTCATTGGCAGCGGAAGATTCATTAGAACTGAATGTTCCTTCTCTTCAAACACACCTTGCTAATTAGGCCAAAATTCAAACAAAACATTTCCGTATATTCAGTCCTTGAGAATATTACAAGAATAAACATCAGTGAACCTAGACTTGTTCAAGCTATATTTGGCTCCATTTGTGAAGTACGACTGAAAAGTCAATAAACAACGGTACCAAAAGAAACCACAATAGACGCAGGTTACAAAATAGCACAAAGGTCTCCATGGAGATTGAGGTATTAACCCAGGGCGAAGGTATAGAGTGTCGAGATGAAAGCCATACACAGCTGCTGTATTTGTCTTCAGATATCTCCACAGGGGAGCACCTCTTGATTTGTGGCACAGAGAATTTCATTAAACAGATTAGTTCATTTCTGTTTCCTAGCACCTCCAAGTTTCCAGTTCTGTGATCAGATAGCAGAGCAATCACAATTAGCTTGATTAGGCCTAACAATTTTATTCTTCTATAGATAAACAGTGTCGCTTGCTTCATAACTATACTTTGATTGTACAAATACAGACACAATACAGATTGACAGATCAAAGTGACTGGCATGTCTGAAGTGAAAGTCTGATCTACTAAGCTTCCTTTTCATTCCATATTTGGAATGAAAAGTAGCAAAATAAAAACACTTACTCACTTTAGAAGGAATAGTTCACTTAAAATTTTAAATTGGCTGAAAATGTACTCACCCTCAGGCCATCCAAGATTAGTAACAGAAATTTAGCATTACATCACTTGTCCACTAGTGGATCCTCTGCAGTGAATGGGTATCGTCAAACTGAGATTCCAAACAGCTGATAAAAACACTTTTACTATCACAATCTATACATAAACCATGCAATGCCAGTCTATTAATTAATGTCTTATAAAGTGAAAATCTATCATTAATGCGTTTTAACTTTAAATGGTCACTTCTGGCCAAATAACCTATAGTAATTAATACTTCCTCCAGTGAAAAACTCCATCCCCTGTTGTCCTCTCACATTAAAATCCAGCAACATAGAAATGTTTTAGACTTTAGACAAGTTTTTGTGTGTAAACGGTACTTGATTTGTGCATATTTCTCTCCTGATTCAGATGAGACGACTTTTTCACTGAATAAAGCAATGTTATGGACAGAGGACTCACATTTTAGTTAAAAAAAAAAAAAAAAAAAAAAACATCCTAATGATGAATTAGTTTATCAGTTTTTCAATTCTCAGCATATTCACTAATGAACTGGAGTTGTGTGGATTACACATGGACTATTGTGATGCTTTTATTAGCTGATTGGACTTTTGACGGCACCCATTCACTACAGAGGATCCATTGGTGAGCAAGTGATGTAATGCTACATTTTTCAAAACTGTTCCAATAAAAAGGAAACTCGTCTACATCTTGGATGGCCTGAGGGTTAGGAAATTTACAAAAAATTCTCATTTTGGGGTGAACTATTCCTTTAACTTATATAAAGCATTTCTAACGAAAGCTTGGAGGGTGGATAAACAGCCTTATAACTTAGTTAGCTCCAGGAAGGAAGCCTCTCCATTGAGACTCTTCAACCAAACAGTCAAGCCAAAGAGTACCTTTCTTATACATAATAGAGAGATCTGAGCATACATAAAGAGAATGAGCCTCAAGTTGCAGTGAAGGTCAACCAAAAGGTTAACCACAAAAGTGAGCAATGCAACGCCAGTGATAAAATCTTATGGAGAATAAAACCCAGAAATATAATTAATTAGGTACACAGAAAATAAATGGGACACAGGAAATATAAAGAAAGCAGTAAAGTGTAATATACAGCATTCTGTCTAGATGATGCTATAAATACACTATCACCCATTCAAAATTTGCCATGTATCCCTATGACTAAAGATGGTACATTTCAAATTAAACACTTCCTGCATGAGTTAAGCAACTGTCATTGAGACAAATGGGAATTTGAACTTTCTCCAGGTAACAGACTTTTTTGAGAGCAACAGCTGTGTATAAAATGATGGATCAGCCATTTCAAAAAGGTTTAGTTTCTTAGTGAATGCCATCAATTTTACAGGCTATGCTGTGTGTTTTATAGCATTTAGCCGCTAATGAGCTGTGCATTTTTTCTGGAGCGAATACAGTTGCTATGGTCTGGTGAGGAAACATCAGTATACTGCTGCTGAGCTTTGCTCTACACCTTTAGCATACACAACACCTTATTAGATTTTTAATTTTCTTCCACTTATGCAACTGACTAATCACTACCCACTCCTGCTTGTCATTTAGCAGATATTTTTTACCTTTTTCGTCCACTAATTGCAACTTAACTCTGGGTTGAGCACTGTGCTTGAGGGCACAATTGTGATAGATCTCAGTAACCCACCGTTTCATGGGTCACCCCTTCATGGGATTGAAAATTAGCAGAAGGAAACCTTATAACCCGAATGTAACCAAACTCAATCCTGTGTAATTATTGCATTACTTGGGAAAAAATAATTAAAAAATACAGTAAACAGAACTGCATGCAACAAGCTATATATTGAGGTCTACATAAACTGCGGAATCCATATGGAAATCTATATGCCAGATTCAGATCTGGGATATGTAGGACTTACATTAAATGATAAAGTGATTGCAAAGCCTTTGATGTCTTTTCAAACATTCCACAGAGAGAATCAATGAGGGACTGAAGAACATGACAGAAAATTGGATGCAAAAAGAGAGGAAAGCTGGAATAGAAAAAATTCTATTCTATCACTAACAATGTGGATTTCATTAAAATTTGGATATGGCAGGTTACAGTATAATAATGAAAGAGCAGGAAAGTCCTGTGGGTTCACAGCGGAGTCAAATGAATCAGACGGACCAGTTTAATTCAAACTATTTCGCTCGGTAACTAATTCTAGACATGTACATCTAATCGGATACTCAGCATGTTCCTGCAGTTCGAATTCAATTCTGTATGCTCATGACCTCAATGACACTACAGCTAATGGCTCATGAGAACAGAGTTTATACAGCATAACAAGCGCTATTCTTTGTTAAACCATAACATTTCACATCGCCGCAGTCATTCTGCAGCAAAAACAATTTGCAAACGCTGGTGCCTGTTTGAATAAAAGCTGCAATGCATAAAAAATGTATAAGTAGTACTTAAAATGTGTGACCTATATTCTCCGTGCAAATAAATAAATAAGTGTGTCTGGGTAGAGGAGAATTCTTTCCAAACTGGGACACAAGAGAGCCTAATAGCATAATGAGAGAAGGATTTAGATCTTGCTCAGTAAAAGCATAATGGTTCCTGATCCTATTTTCCTCTTTTGCTCGTCAGAGAGATTATGTTCAAATGCCCCTCTTCCCTGTTACTGCCCCGAAATATGAGCCCCCCTGCAAAGTAAGGAATCCCCTTTCAGTTTGGATGCATTGTGTCATATTCTGAGCACAGGAATTTAAATTCCCGTCTGTTATAGCTTTAGTTGAATGGGTGATTTCTGTATATCAAGCTTTTATTATTACACTGCTGGAGTCTCTTTGTAAGTTTTTTTTCCCCACTTTGACTCTCTCATCAATGCTTTCTTTACTCTCCACATTCTCTCTGTTCATCTCATTATTGACAGTTTTTTCATGAACAATCTTACACCAGTTATTTGGGATAAGCAGACACAGCAAAATCAATAACTATTTCCGTGTTGGCCTATAACTGATCATTTTAAAAATGATACTAGCTTGCCTGTTAAAAATAGTGAAAAAAAGAAAACATTAAAGACTTGACAGCAGTAATGTAATAATGTATATATATTTATAAGCAATTCCAGCTGCAGTGTTGAACCGATTCCCCATTGAGAGTCTATGCATTGTCCTGGCTCCTTGTGCATTTTTTTTATGTGGACGACCAGCCTTTTGAGGGAACTTGAATGAATCAGTGTCAATGTAAACCTGCAATATTCGAGAAATCACAGATTTGGAATGACCAACTTCTCTTGCAATGGCTGAAAGTGTCATTCCTTTGGCCTTCATCTGGACAACCTCCTCTCACAGGGTTTTAGTCACTTTAGAGTGGCCTGCCATTTTGCAATCTCAGTGAAAATTGGAGGAATTCTGCCAGTTAAAAAGAGTTTGTCATATAATTAA
Source organism: Cirrhinus mrigala (assembly GCA_036247105.1). Lineage (NCBI taxonomy): Eukaryota > Metazoa > Chordata > Actinopteri > Cypriniformes > Cyprinidae > Cirrhinus > Cirrhinus mrigala. The sequence continues at coordinate 25,742,898 of CM070019.1, forward strand.
GGAAATTAGCACCAGGTGCTAGATTAACACCAAATTGGAGGTATCTGTAAGTGTTCCCTAATTTTGATCAGAGTCCTTTTTAAATATCTCATTTGAGTATACTGGCAAGCAATTCCAGCTGCAATGTTGAACCGATTCCCCATTCAGAGTCTCTGCATTATCCTGTCTTCTCATGCATTTGTCTTACTTGGACAACCAGTGTTTTGGGAAACTTGAATTAATCAGTGTCATTGTAAACCTACAATATTCAAGAAATCACAGATTTGGAATGACCAGTTTCTCTTGCAATAGCTGAAAGGGTTATCCCTTTGGCCTTCATCTGAACAACCTCCTGTGACAGGGTTTAAGTCACTTTAGAGCCGCCCGCCATGTTGCAATCTCATTTAAAATCAGAGGAATTCTGCCAGTTAAATAGGGTTTGTCATATAATTTAAAAAAATAGCACAAGGTACCAGATTAACACCATAACTTGGAGATATCTGTAAGTGTTCTCTAATTTTGATCAGAGTTATATATCTAATTTAAGTACACTGGCAAGCAATTCCAGCTGCAGTGTTGAACCGATTCCCCATTGAGAATCTCTGCATTATCCTGTCTTCTCGTGTGTTTGTCTTACGTGGACGAACAGCCTTTTGGGGGAACTTGAATTAGTGTCATTGTAAACCAGCAATATTTGAGAAATCACAGATTTGGAACGACTAACTTCTCCTGCAGTGGCTGAAAGGGCCATCCCTTTGGCTTTCATCTGGACAACCCCATCATAGGGTTTCAGTCACCTTAGAGTGGCCTGTTAAATATGTTGCCAATTAAATAGGGTTTGTAACATAATTAAGGAAATTATATATATATGTATATATATATATATATATATATATATATATATAAAAAAACTTTCCTTTTTCCACCATCCCCGTTCATGTATTCACTCTGTCACACTGTCATCTCAGTACTGCCAGGAGACAGAAAAATCCCTGGTCCTTTCCCACATAACCCTGGGGAATGAATGGGATACTGAAGAAAATTAAAGGGGGAAAAAAAAAAATACAAGGAAAGAGGACCGGCCAAAAACGCTTGACTCACATTTATTGGCTTCAGCACAAGAGAGCGAACCCATTACCAAAACGGTTGACTTCTGCGAAAGAAATGAATGACCTTTTGGGCAGACAAACGAGAGGCTTAACACAGCTTAGCATGCTGGCTATTGCAGTTGTAACCTTTTCACTTATCTGGTACCTCAAAGGCCATCATCTTGGCAAACTGACATCTGAAAGGAAAGTGGAGTGTGTATGGGGGAGCCAGGTTTCGCAAAAGCAGGTCATCCGTTTCTTTTTCCCCTTTTAATCAAACACAGGATCTGTCTTTTACTTTAAATGAAACTTTAAAATGTATTTCTGAATTCAAATCCAAGTATTCTCATGATGAAGACATTCCTAAGGAATTATGAAGATATTTATTGTGAAAGAAATCTCCCTCTGCACCCCTCCCCCTGTATCCAGTCCTTGAGAAGCGTCTCTCACCTTCAGGTTCCTTGTTGATTGCTGGTTTCAACTGGCCTTCACAGGGGAGCCCCTTCACGGGTGAGAGTTTAAATAAGCCTGACAGGAGAAGCCAGCATTGGATCATCTGGGTGAATGAGCTAATCAATATTTCACATCTCCAGGCGGTGGGCAGACGGACAATGAGTCTAGACAGGCCAGGCTCAAAAGGGAGTTCCTTGAAGACATGTGCGTAGTCCAAACTACAATGAAGAAAAAGAAAAATGAAGGATTTTATTACTTATGACAATTTATGTTTTTCCATTGCATCTTATTCAGCATCATGTATAACATAAGCCTGATTTACTGATGGGTTAATATAGAAAATCTGTTTTCGTGGAAACTTATTACTTGAGCTCTGTCTTGCTATAGCTTCATTTTAACCACAGAAACACCACACAAGTGACTTTCACAGTTCACATGTTTCAGAAGATTGAACTTCGTTCATATTGACACGTCAAAAGGAGTTGAAATGGAGTTCATCACTGCACCACTGACTTCTCAGAATGCTTGAATGATTAATTTCAGTTATTTATCACTCTACATTTAAACATGACCTTATATAAACATTGGAGAAAGACCATATGTGACCACTGGATGCGTTTAAGATCCTTAAATGGATGGTTCAACCAAAAACACATTTACTCACCACCATGTTGTTCCAAACCAATATGACTTTCTCTCTTCTGTGAACACAAAAGGAGATGCCATAAAATAAAAAAGTGAATGGTCACCGGGGCTGGCAGCTCCTAAATATGACAAAAAAAAAAAACATAAAAGTATCATAAAAGAGGTCCATATGATTTGTGTTCCGAAAGCTTTGAGTAAGGAACAGAGGAAAATTTATACTGTCTTTTGTTTTGCTCCCAACCATAAGCTCTCAAATCTCCTGAAATTTGAATATGCACATATTTACATTTGCCACATTTTTCTCAAGCAAGGTTTGTACAGCTACATAAGACTGCAGATATAGCAGTTGCATGGTCTACTTTATAGTGTTTTTTTCCTTTTTCATCATTTTTAGAGCTTAACAGCCCCTAGTCACCATTCACATTCAGTGTATGAAAAAGAGAAGTGTGAGCATTTACTAAAAAGCTTTTAAATAAATAACAGCTGGAGGGTGAAGCAACTCAGAGATAGAGATCGCAAGATATACAGAGATCCTGAGTAGTGAAAAGAACCTTATACAAAAACTTCATTTTCCCCATCACATCAACAGCCCAATAAACTTTGACTTAGTGCCCACTATCTTCCCACAGCCACCACAAATTGGGAAATTGACTCAAATCAGGTTTACTCAAACCACATAGTGAGGCAGCTTTAGTCAGCCATCAACCAAGCATGACAGGACTTCATTGAACAGGGCTAAAGTGCAAACACTATCTCTAGCAACCCCTTACAATTTTCTATTACAGAGTAATGTCAGGTTGAAAATTGGTCGACAAGAAGCTGTCAAAACACAAATGCTCTCCAAAGTGATACAGTCACTCAACAAACAGAGAAACATGTCATTTCTCCATTCAGCCACGCATCAGCAGTGACAGCGAGGTCTCCTTTGATAAATAGGGACGTGAAAGAGGAGTCAGCATGAATAAATGGAATCATTCAGCGCCTGCAACACATCAGTATCCATTATCCTGTAATTCATATTTGTATCACCTACTGCAAAAAACTGAAAGCTGACATGTTTACGAGAGTACAACCCACCCAAAAATAGAGAAAGAAATTCACTTATTTTGGAAATGGCACTTCTTATAATTCAGTTCTGAAGGACACAGTAATGTCAAAAAAGAAAAAATTATCTATCCCAGTGGCTTGAAAATGTGTCCAGTTAAATTATGAAGGACAAGCAGCTTAAATGGAATGTCACTTTTGCAGATGAAGTTGGTTCCAAGCCACATGAGGCACTAGCAAATTGGCAGACTTCAGTTACCCTCTCTCCTTGCCAGCAATCATGCTGTATTTCCGAACTACCCTGACAAATGCTGTCCTTGAGTGACTTTCATGTGTGAATTTCTCCAACTATCCAGGGGGTACGTATTTCTTCATGTCGGTATGGAGAAGAGATGCCATCTCTAATTGTGAAGACACTGGGCAAAGTTCCATCATTTCTGGGTGAAGATCAGTAGTGCTCATGACTTCAGCAACCTCTTATTCCTCCCCTCCAATCCTCCTCAGGGAATACAAAACAGCCTAGACAGAAAACACAAAGAGATAAACGTGTATGGTAAAAGAAGGAACTGACTTAAACGCATATCTCAACCTTGAAATTATATTGTAATTCTCCTTTTTCCATTCTCCTCTACAAGATGACAAGAACGCTGGCTGGTAGTTGAGTTGGTGCCCTCAGAAAAGCTGGCGTCGTGTCAGACGACATCAGGTCCAGGGGTGGTCTCCAGGGGCCTCTGATGTGCAGGCCTCTATGGAGCTGTGGACGTTTTCACGCTCTCTGACCGATTAACTTCTATTTACTAGCCTGTCTCTCTCCATCAGGCATTGAGAGTTTGACTGCCATGAACAGTCACAGTCCATCTTCCTATTGCTGTCTGGTTCATAGAGGAAGTTGCAAGGTTGTTGCAATCCACCAAGTACCCATTTGGGGGGGAAAAAGCAACTGTTGTTTGTTATAAACTACAAAACAAATGACAAAAGACATTCCTTGACATATTCAGATGATGTGTTGTGTTGTGAGGGGAAAAAAACTATGTATTTTGAAAAACCTTGAGTGAATAGTGCCAATAAATAGTGGATCGATTCTTAAAAGAAAAAAGTAAAAAAAAAAAAAAAATGCATCATTAAACCCTAATTTTCAAATTCCAATATTCTCAAAGAAACTTTCCAAGAAAAATGTTTTGACCGATAGATAGATAGATCATGTATTACTACTGGTTTCTCTCCAAATCTAAAAACACGTCTAGAGTAACATTTTTCCTTACATGTATGCTTGTGTTTTACCTCAAAATCGGTAATATTTATACAAGTGTAGTGTTGTTTACCTGTGGCGCTTTCAATGCTTGCAGATTATTAAGTTTGGTACTGCCCCCTGGTGGTACATCTAAGAAAGTGGTTATTGCTACGTTATTCTTTCTGTGGAACAAGAATCACGCAGCTTTTTTAAACAACAACAGTTAGCCTAATTGTATTCATTCATGTCTGTTATTTAAAAAAAAAAAAAAGGTTAAATAATACTACAGAACCCCATCAACGAAGTTAGTGTTTAATGTGTTCATATTAAAACTGACAGAAACACGCAAGGTCCCGGTCATCATCACTGTAACTGGGGGTTACAAAGGAAACATTAAAAAGCTATAAACAATACTTTGCATTTTCTTATGGCTAATTATTTTATTTTATTTGGAAAATATGTATACACGAGGATTGGAATCTAATAAACACCTAAAAAACACAGCCCTAAGAAATGTACCATTATTAAGCCGCTCATCATAAATAATAATAAAAAATTACCAAATAATTATGACGTAAAGCTACATCGGTTCAGGATTAGCTAGGATTGTAAAATGAGTCCTAAAATGGATATTATGTGAACAAAAAACTGTGGTTGCTCTGTCCGACCAGGCTAAGATTTACTAGGCATTTTATGTCTCATCAGAATAGACTTTCTTTTCAAGTGTTGTACCCTGCAGTTTTGACTTCTCTGCGCTCAGTTCTTTTAGCGCTTTGCTCGTTTTGGGTCTACCTCTCTCCCTCCTCCTTTACCCAATCTGCCTCTCTCCCAGTTTCAGTGGTATAGTCGGTGCCAGTAATTGTACAGTGTTTATAAATGAACTGCTTGTTTAGAGTGTGGGAAGAATTTTTTATTATGTAAGAAAACCCAACACCAGCAAATCCAGGAGCCAAAGATCACCAGAGGCTCGAAAAGCCTTTGATCTTCATTTCTTTTCTTTTTTTTTATTAGACAGAAAAACTCTTCTAACTGCAGACATCACAAAATGTACTTTTTGTAATTCTGCAATCTTATGTCTTTTAAAAACTGCTCGTATAGATTAGGTCCTACAAAATATTCTTTACAAAATGAAATAGCATTAATATCGCTGCAGTATCTTTTTTCACAGGAAGATGGCAGCAGATGTTTTGTTAAGCTCTCTGCAATATTTCAGACTCCAGAAGTTGTTGTTTGGAAGTCATGGGGCAACCGCTAATCATTGTGAGGTCAAGACATAAACATCCTAAGGGACTTTCTCAAGTGTCTACGACCTCCTTGCAGTGTGAGATCTACCAGTTTAAATGGAGAACCTCTTTTTGTAAATGCATGGGAAATGAAATCGGAAGCCTTGAGGATTTCCCCTACTTATTTCACTCAGCCCCCTTTCATGAAACCTTTGGCCCTAATTTTGAGAGCATGTTTGACCTTCCTGCTGTCTCGTCATGTGACTGATCCATCCGCCAATTTAAATGGATCCATCACAGACTCATTTACTGCAATCTGGAAGGGTACTTAAACATGTCTATACAGTTCTTCTTCTGGTTCTTTTACTGGTAAATTGCCACAACAAATTTACCCATATTTTTGAAAAGGGTATGATTGCACAGGATCTTTTAACGATATGCACCTAGTTTCTTTTTCAGGATGGTGGTGTATTTCATTGGAGCCAGGTTGAATTTTTAATATAGCATTCTTTTAAAATGATATTTCGTACAGTTGTGGCCATATACCCACAACCATCCATACGCAAAAACTCCTTGGTTCCACACAAATCACATGGACTATATATTTTGGCTTCAAAATGGCAAAATTCACCATAAGGTAACAACTTTGGGACATACCTTGAGCCTACAATTGTGGAAAAGTTTTTTTTTTTTTTTGGTTGCTGCATTCAGAACAGAATCTTGAATGGGCATAACGCCTAAGACTTCTTTACATTTATACATTTGGCAGATGCTTTTATCCAAAGTGCCAGCATTCAAGGTTCACATATTATCATTTCTTGCTTTCCGAGAATCAAACCCATGACCTTGGCGTTGCTAGCACTAATTAGAGCTGCAAGAAGTCATCATGAGATCGAGCTACAGGAATTCTTCTTAGTAATTCTGCTACACTGATATTGAAAGTTGTGTTAAAGCAGACTGAGTGAGTTTGAAAATTTTGCTGATAATCAGTCAGGTGAGAATTTCACAGTTGGTTGACCCCAACTGATGAAACTATTTCGATGCCATCACCCTCCCACAGGTGCTCAGAAACCTATAGGCTACCTGTCAGAACTAGTTAGGAATTTACAGTTTAAACTATCCAACTTTCCTCATCGCCTCCTTTTTTTAATAGCTCCTCGCTGCCCAGGGCATGTTACTCCTGATTTATTCCTTATTACGAACCATCTTCCTGACCACACGCAAAACGCAAGTTTGGGGTTGATTTCGGCCCTTTGGCCCATCTCCATGTGTTTGAAGAGCATGTGCAGTCCTTGTAGATTGAGCCGTGCTCTTGCCTGCCAGCCAGACGGTCCCAGAGAGGCCAGATTTACGTGCCGAAAACTCCCCTCACTAACAGAAAAACTTTGGCTCTGACCCCTGACAATAAGCATACTCCCTGTCTCACCAAGTATGCGGTTCAAATCAGTCAACCCAGATGTCAAAGACAAACCAGTTCCTTTCAGCTCCGTTCTGCTATTCTGAGACATGCAGTCAGGAATACATGTGCATCTTGCATTTACATTTAATCATTTAGCAGATGCTTTTATTGAAAGTGACTTTTAAAATGTGGATGAATACAGGTCATTTATTATACAGAAACCAACAATGCAATCTTAAATGTGCATTAATAGTATTTATAGGCCTATTATTAATATTTGTTACGCTGGATGTTTCCGTGAATTGATTGGTTTGAACACATTGATTTGTTTAGAAAGAAAACAATTTTGACAATCCTTATGAATGAGTCATGAGCTCCTTTTACACATACAGTCTTCATTGGTAAATTACCTGTAGAAATACCATTAAAAAGATCCTGTGCAATCCTACCCTTTTCAGAAATACGGGTAAATTTGTTGTGCCAATTTACCGGTAAGTTGTAATATTACCTGAAAACTGCCGTTAATGCGCTTTGTGTGAACGCAGAACGAGATTGAGCACGTAGTTCAGAACGCGCTGACATAATGAAGTCTCAGAAGACTCCCAGTTCACAAGTTGTAATAACGAGTTCTACAAGGAAGTAAACGCTTCTTACAAGTTGGAATCTCGTAATTACGGGAATTCCGATATGGCGTGAACGCACCTTAAGACGCATACTCTGAGCCAATCATAACATTCTGACGCAGATGATGCGTTTACTCCACAGTGTGTGGTTCAGTTTGAAGTCGTGTAAAGGCCCGTTCACACCAAGAACGATAACTATAACTATAACTATAAAGAGAACGTTCTAAAAATAGTTTAAAATTTAAGAGAAAAGCAGAGCCCACACCAGGACTATAGACGTTTAACCTGAACGCGGAAGTCACGCCTGACTCTTAAAGGAACACTCCACTTTTTTTGAAAATAGGCTAATTTTCCAACTCCCCTAGAGTTAAACAGTTGAGTTTTACTGTTTTTGAATCCATTCAGCCAATCTCCGGGTCTGGCGGTAGCACTTTTAGCAGATCATCGAATCCGATTAGACCGTTAGCATCTCGCTCAAAAATGACCAAAGAGTTTCAATATTTTTCCTATTTAAAACTTGACTCTTCTGTAGCTACAGCGTGTACAAAGACAGACGAAAAATGAAAAATTGCGATTTTCTAGGTTGATATGGTTACGAACTATACTCTCATTTTGGCGTAATAATCAAGGAACTTTGCTGCTGTACCATGGGTGCAGCCGTCAACTCTGCATCTACACAAACTTAGTGCCGGTCACTTTCAGGTGCTGCGTAATATCATTGCACCTGCTGCACCCATGGTATGGTAGCAAAGTTCCTTGATTATTACGCTGGAATGAGAGTATAGTTCCTAGCCATATCAGCCTAAAAAATTGCAACTTTTCATTTTCCATCAGTCTTGGTACATGATGTAACTACAGAAGAGTCAAGTTTTAAATAAGAAAAATATCGTCATTATATATGGTCATTTTTGAGCGAGATGCTGTCGGACTAATCAGATTCAATGATCTATGCTAAGCTATGCTAAAAGTGCTACCGCCAGACCCGGAGATCGGCTGAATGGATTCGAAAACCGTAAAACTCAACTGTTTGAGGGGAGTAAAACTCAACTCTAGGGGAGTTGGACAATGAGCCTATTTTCAAAAAAAGTAGAGTGTTCCTTTAACCGGTAGAGTGTTCCTTTATTCCGAGCTGATAATCTAATGTTAAACCTATTAAAATGTTGTTTAAAAAGCACATGGCTCCATAGCGCCATCACTTTGCAATGTGGCAATGATCGTCATTTGTCCGTGCCGCACTCCTCAAAGTTTAATGAGAGTGTAGATGACAGGAAGCTGCCGATGTTAGCTACATTAAAAACAGATGGGCGCTATTTGAATGGGTTCCTATGGAGACCAGAACAGAAGAGCATCCAATCAGAAGTTTGAATTCGTAATGGCAGCGCCCATTGTTTACTCTGGAAAAAGGTCTATAAAGATAACAATACAGGGGAACGATATCGTTGGTATCACTTTCAGAACGATGTTTTTACAGCTGATGAGCGATAAAACACTGACAGCTAATCAGACTTTATTCAAAATAAAAGGGCTTGCACATTTGAGCAGACGACATTGTAGAGAAGCAAATAGACATTGCACAGCAAACAGAAACATAAAACAAAATTACCTCAGAAATTCAGGGCTAGTTTGGACAACATTATCTTGCCTCCTTTGAAGTTGCAGTAGAAAAGAGTATATATTGTTTTTATTCCACTACATTAACTACCTTAGAGATCAGATAGTTAATGCTAGATTCACTGTTTAGATGCGCTCGAAACTTGTCTGCTGAGGACATCTATTGATTGAAGTCGTGTAACTGGTTTAGACGCAAATATAGTTATCTTTATTAGTTATCCTTCTTAGTGTGAACGGGTCTTGATATGATGTCTCTGGGATAACATTTGGGAGTGCAGGGCACAACCTAAGGGGGCAGCCGTGGCCTAAAGGTTAGAGCTTGTAACCAAAACGTTGCGGGTTTGAGTCCCAGGTCTGGCAGGGATTGAGGGTGGGGGGAGTGAATAACCAGCACTCTCTCTACCCTCAATACCACGACAGAGGTGAGTCCCTTGAGCAAGGCACCCAACTCCCTGGGTGCACTATGGCAAACTATCAATATGGCTGCCCACTGCTCTGGGTGCGTGTTTACGGTGTGTGTGTGCACTTGGATGGGTTAAATGCAGAGCACAAATCCTCACATCACGTCCTTTCCTTTCCTAACGCAGGCTAGTTGTAACATGCGTGGTTTAAGTATTTCCACACATGCTAGAATAACCAAATCTATGGTATTTACTAGCTATATCAACACTATATAGACAAAAATTGTGCCAAAAAAATCTAAAATCTTTTGATGATATCGCTGATATCCGTTTTACCATAGTAAAAGTACTATTCATTTTAAATGAGTACTAAAAACTATTATTTCTATAATCTCCAATCTGCAGTCAGTTTCTAGTTTCCAATCAGTCTCCAATCTAGTTTAGTTTTTTTTTTTTTTTTTTTTTTTAAATCAGTTTAGATTTTTTTAATGCTTTGCTAACTTGCTTGCTTAGTTGGGGACACTTTCTCTTCACACGATATTGTATTTTATTTTATTGTATTTGATTACCTGCCTTTAAGTGAAAATTGAGTGTTTATGGTTGCCCTTGTGCATTGTTGATGTACTGTTTCCTATTTAATACTGTACAGCCGCTTTGTCACAATTCTGTATTGTTAAAGGCGGTATATAAATAAATAAATAAATAAATAAATAAATAAATAAATAAAGGAATATAATAAACTAACTAGCAGAAGACACTAACCAGTTTTAAATTCCAGTTGCGCAGATGAGAAATGTTGTAACACTATTACATTGTGCCCCGCCATTATTAAACTAAGACATTAACGATGTCATTTACACCATTTACTTTTAATGAGTTTTAATGAGAAACCACAAGAAACAGGCGAATAAAGACTGAAAATCGATGTTTAATGTTCAGAAATTATTATTTCAAGAAAAGTAAAGTATTTGGGCTTGTTTATGCATCTCGTGTTCTATGAGAGCTGTGTTTCTCTGAATGTTTTTCTTCATTTGCGCTCATTGTTTTAAACTACACTGTACAGCTGTGTGTTGCAAACAGGGCCATCCCAAGCATGGTTGCAACGTGTTCATTGTCAAACTCCAAAATTAGATTTTTAATTTAAAAAAATAAATAAATAAAAAAATAAAAATAATAAATAAATAAATATATATATATATATATATATATATATATATATATATATATATATATATATTATATATATTTTTTTTTTTTTTTTTTTTTTTTGAAAAAGTTAATTTTATTTTATTGACAAAATATTTTAGTTTGTCTTTGTATATTTTTTTTCATTAAATCAGATAACATTTTAAGCTGTCATATGGTCATGTTATAATGTGCCTCACACATATCACAACGTACCCCACGGGGCATGCTGTCAAATTTCACTTCCATTCTTTTGAGGTAAATAATGAAAAACGTATCTAATTATGAAACAAAGTGACATTTGCAGTAGATAAGTGTAAAATTAATGTGGATTAAAAAAATATATATTCTGAATTATACTTTCCCAGGTGGATTTACACAAACTGAGATATTCAAAAAGTGTTAGGTTGTGCCCCACGCTCCCCTATGTGTATTTTGTAAAAGTGCAAGTGCTTTTATCACTTAAATTAAAGCACCACAATTAAATTAAGTCATCTGTTATGCAAGAACTACCGAATAGACATTTAGTTCATTTTAAAGGACAAAATATTGAAGTCAAAATGTGTAAATAAAGCTTTATTAAAACTGTTCCACTGAGTAATCAAATGTTCTACCCACGCTTGTGGTCTTCACACCCACTTGAACACTTGGGCCAAATACAGGAAATACATTATGTAAGTGGACAAGTGTTCAAGTGCAAAACCACAAGTGTAGCTTTTGGGACAGGCCCAATCCTTATGAGTCATTAATTCATTCAACAGCACTGAATCATTCAGGAAAAACAGTATTTATGAGTAATTGAATTATTCATTCAACCGATTCATTCAAAAACACTGATTTATTAAGTAATGGCACTACTACGTGTTGTTCGGGGAGACAATGGTTAATTGAACAGAAATGAACAAAGTAACTGGCAATATGTCTAAAATGTAAGTTTAATGTAACGCTTATGAAAGCAGTCTCACTTGCATTCACTCTTACATGCAAAGTTACTTATATGTAGTATTTTATATATAGTACTGATGTTACGAATATGCATAACTTGGCAGTTGTAAATTAAGTGGTAAAACTAGTAATGCTGGTAAGGATTACAAGGTGTTCTGACTAACCGTAAATCCTCATGAGGGGGGAGGTCACTGGGTGCCAGATATTTCTTCATAATAGCCAGTAAATGCCAAGTTTGTTTGTATTACATTTCTGTACAGACAGTAATCTACTTCAGTGAATTTTCAACCTACAGACCTTTTATTAGCCCTGCATAGGGATTTGAAGCAGGAAACCAGAGCTAATGCCTACACTAACTTCAAACAAATGCCAGGAGCTCTTTAAATGTCGGGTGGGCAGGAGTGGGGCTCGTGTTATGGGGGGCAGATGGGAGAGAGATGAACCTGGAAGTGCTGAGTTGAGAGAGAGAGAGAGAGAGAGAGACAGATGTCTGCTTCTGCTTATCTGGAAAGCTGGTCATATCTACAATACTAAAACAGAACAGATGCCCAGGGGTGTTACTGTACGATTTGAGGGTCAGCCAACAAGCGCGATGCAAGAGTGCACTACTAGAACATCTTCCTCCAGTAAGTACCGTCCAAAAATGCATATATGCTAAAACAGCATGTGTTGTTAATAACCGATTCCTTTCCATCATCTTTAGTGAGCCATTTTGGGCAATAGCAGTGAGTCTATCCAGTGATTTTTGGAATAAATGGAGACAAGATTGTCACTGCAGGTCATTATGGAACTTGGCAGATATCTAACTGTCCTTGCCTTGAATGACTCACTTGGATGTAAAGAGGGAGTGAAAGGATAGACGGCTAAATTGTGTGTTCTTGGATCGATTGGCTGCAGCTGTTTAACTCTGTACACACACCATAAGGTCGAATAGCTTTAGGTTTATATTTAAATATCAACTGACACTAACAATACACATCGTATATATTACAAGGATAAACGTGTCCATGTTAAACGATACGTCAGCGGCCCTGTAGACTCAACTGATATAGTCTTTGAATGCGGTACACACACATGCTATTCTGTGTCCTCTAGACGTATTGCACTAGCTGTTAAGTTGAAGTACAGACTGCCTGAAAGCCTCGAAAAGCCACAGCCACCCTCACTTTGCTTCAGCACCCCCCAAAAAAACAACTCTGAAATGCCGAGCTGCCCCCTCCGTTTGTTAAAGCGATACTTTTTTCCCCTCTAAAAGAGGCGAAACTATTTTTACTGGCTTTAGATCCTAAGAGAATGCATATATGGAGGTTTTTGGCCAGGGGGAAGGCGATCCCTCAGAAATGCGCTATACGTCTGCATGTGGCAAATGTTTCTGCTCCATAAACTTTAGCAGCTACGTCTGACAGTCGGTGCACTGGAGTAATGCCTGCTGTGATGATGGGAATATTCATGCTGTGGCATCCTCATGTCTTCCATGCACAGATGACAGGTCTGGATGCATTTCAAAAACTGCAGTGTAAGAAAAATAAGAAATAGCACCATTAGCAGAATTCTTGTATTAATGTGCTTGCTTAAACACACGTTTAAACACATTTAATGAATACGTATTGATCTAAAAATCCAATAAGGGCAAAAAAAAAAAAAATATAAATAAAAAATTCCATTAGTTAGCTTACATTAGTTAACCACATTAGCTGAATAAATAATGAAAAAAATATTTCTAAAGCATTTGTTAATTCTGTAAATGTTAATTTTAAAATATATTAATACATCAATACATGGACCTGAGATAACATGAACTAACAATGAACAGAGTAAAACTTTATAATTTCCTATTGTATAAGTTCCTGTGAGGTATTTTTGAAAATGAAAAACAGAATTATTTGCCGTCAATTGCTATGTGCAGAACATTTGAAATATAAAATCATAATAACAGCTGCAAGCAACATTGAAAGGGCCCTCACAACTGGGCTCACCGCCACCCGGAGGCTTTAGGAAAACAGCGAATGGTGAGAATTATGCCTTTAAAGTGGTAAATATAGAAGGAATATGTCAAAGTCATTTATATGTGCCAAAATTTCTGCTGCCAGCTGGGGGCACTATGACTATGACCGAATACTGGCACGTAGACGTCTTCAAGCCAGGACTTTGATCAAACGTATGTTTGGTGCAGATTGAACGGTATGTTTAAGTTAGTTTAAAACATGACATTTCCTGTTGCCAATTGGTGCGTTTCGTGTGTCTACCGAATTTCGTACATGTACGTGAAATGTAGCTTGAGGGGCACTCCATTAAAATTTTATAGGTGGCACTATAGGTTGCCACACCTACTTCTAAAACCCATATTAGATGTAAATTTTCAGCACTTTTGGCATGTGTGCAAAGGTTCATGAGTTTGAGCACGTTTAAGCCCTCAAAAATGCGATTCATTTTGGAGAAGATGAAGAAACAGCAATTCCAATAAGGTCCTCACACCATCGGTGCTCGGGCCCTAAAAAAGATGAAATTTAAAACCTCTGCTGAAATAAAATATATATTAATTAATGCAATTAATTAATATAATATTATTACACGAGTTATGACACGACATTTTCCATTACTAATCAAAATAATTAAACCAATTTCAGTTGCAAGTTACACATTATTACACTTACTTAAACTAATTAACAGGTTTATGACGTCCAAAATAATTCACTTATGATTCCAACAATTACATATTTTCATGCGTTTTTTAGTTGAACAGCACTGTCATTTAGCAAAATAATGATTAAAAGTATATGCATATACTGCAGTATTTGTCTCAAGAGATTATTGTTATTTTAGAGGGGTTTATTGTCAGATTTGTTTAGCTGTGAGGGAAAACAAAGAAGAAAAAAACCCCAAAGGAATCAGAAACATGTTTTGCCCTCAGGTTATGACAGAAGTGTATACACTTTCTTAATATTTAGCAATTGATACAGATGTTTAATATCTTTCCCCACAGTTCGTTTATTTCATTTTCTTGCATTTTTGACTCTTGTGCAACTATGATTTTTGTATTATAAATCAATCTTCTCTTTTTTACTCTTATGCTTGTTTTTATTTTGGTGCCTTGGTTGTTTTCCTTTATCAAAAAGAAAATAAAGAAAGCATTTTTAGGAGACATGTCACGACTGGAGAGGGTGGGGAAGGGCGTAGGCTACTGAGAATCCCACAATGTCTTTCTTTCCTTGCCAGCAGCACTGTTTATGAAAGTGTGTTTGGATTGCCCTCCCTTGTGTGAACAGTTTGTGCAGCTAAATCATATTTTATCTTTATCGTATTAACTTTGGATGGACACTTCCTGTTGATTGTTTTATACTTCCCATGGGCCGATTCACCAAAAGCACATTTGTCTGATGACAGATGTGGCGGTTTTGATGAATGTATTAGTTGTACCCTAGATTAGCATTCACGCGACGTACTGTACATTTCAGTTGCCTGTGAGAAAAACACTCTGTGAACACAATGGCAAATGAATCACACACTGTACTTGAACATACTTACACAGAGTGTAATTCGCTTCCACTGCGTCACTAATTGCAGGATTCCTATTCTCGAGATTTTCTTCATCTCCCACAGTTAGATTCACATGACCACATAATTCCACCGCAAATGTCAAGAGGTCACGGGTCAGGTCAACTCCCTCCATTTGCGGGTCCCACATGCCAGCTAGAATGCCCAGTCTTTTATTAATAGGCTTACAATGAAACCCACAAGGTTCAACCACAAGACCGGATACACGGGGTCCACAGAGGAATCAAGATGTGGGGCTAAACTAGCACATCTGTCACACTTTGTGTGCGTGTGTGTGGCTCTCCTTCAACACTAATTTTTTGATTAAATCTACTAAAAACACTACAAGAAATGTCAGGTCAGGATATGTAGCTAAAAAAATTGTGCCCTGCCTGACAGAATATTCCATATCTGAATACAATTCCCTTCTCTTTTACGAAGTGAGAGGTGGGGCAAACATGTAATAATGTATGATTGTTGCTTGCATGTTTTTGTATATTCATATAAAAATACAAGCAAGCGATTAGTACTTTCACTACATCACTTGATGATGCTCTTTGAGGCAATCTTTGATGTGAGGCACCGTCATGGAAATAAATATTTACCCTTTCAAAAAAAGTTCAGCTTTGATATCTGTATTTTCATTAATGTCAGTCTTATAGGAAGTTTCCTTGCTTTCTATTTCACCATAGCTGCTTTTTCCAAAAATGTACAAAGTGAAAGTTATGACGTTGATTTATTTTGCCAACTTGACCTTCATGGTTGAATGCAATTTAGAAACCAAAATGCCTTTTTTCCCATGCAATTGCCATTTTTATGAGCAGTTTTTGACTGACCCACCCATTAATTGAGTCTATGGCTATTACATTAGTTTCAACCCAAAAACACTAAGTCATACCCACCCAAACATTAAACTGCCCTGAAATGACCCAGAGACTGTAATTTAGGATACATATAAATCTCTTCTCTTACAAGATCAATGTCATTAAGTTAATAAGTAGGATAAAGCTAAAAAGACATGATCATGTCAGATGTCTCTGAGTGTGTTCCTCCAATAAGACAGGAAATAAAAAGTTTAATCTGGACAGTGTTTAGTTGTTTTATATTGTTTGGTGTTTCTGCAGCACTTGTATGTCCTGGTGATCCCTCAGAGCTGATGTCTGTCTGAAGTGGGGGGAAGAAGGGTCTTCCTGTCGAAGTTCTTGGGCCAGCTGGCGAAGAACAATGATGTGGGCAATGTGGGCAGTGTTTGTCTTAAGCAGCAACTCCAGCTCATCTTCACTGCTCCCCAAGACACTCGCTCCATTTACCTCCACCAGCCTGAAACAGACACCCACATCCTTAGAACAACACTGATGGCAGGGGCACCATGTACCTATATTTAGGGATAAAAATCTATATGTAAGGGATAAAAATCTTAATGGATCACATGAAAAACCTACCCAGGCTCATGAAAATACATATATTTCTCATGTCTGTGAGGCACGTATTCGCAGGTTGTTTTATTTATGTGTCTGTGAAGAGAGATGACAGATCGAGATGGCAGACAGTGCACCCCGTTTATTTTATTTTACAAAAGCACACGGTTTTCTTATGACTCTACACAAATAAAAGTAGACCCCTTGCAGTTTCAAAATGACAATATTTTTTTGTTCTTTTCACAGTAATCAAGAAAAAATGAGACCGACCGCACCAGAGGGTTTAACAGTGTTGCCGTGGGATGTTTTTCATGTCTGCGGGTTGAAGCGACCCCAATAACGTGATATTTAGCCCCTTGAAGGAGTCTCGTACATTGTCCCACAGCAATATTAAAATAGTATAGATTAGTGTACAATGTTTTATTCATTTACCATATTTAACATTGGGGGCAAGTTATTTGATATATTTGGCCTTTTTTAAAAAAAAAAAAAAAAAAAAAAAAAAAGTAGTAATAGTCCCTGGTAATTAGTTACCTTTATAATGATGTATCCCCTACACCAAACCCAACCCTAAACCTACCCGATAGTGTTAAATGCAAAGGTGATTTAAAAAAAAAAAAAAACACATTTGTCAGCTGGCGTGACATCTGGCAAATGGAGGGAGCGAGGCTAAGTTTTGTCCTCAGAGCCACATACGACCTGCTACCCTCCCCCCAAAATCTGAAAGAGTGGTATGGAGAAGATCCTGCCTGTTCCCTGTGTAAAGTACCTGCATCCCTAAGGCACATTCTATCAGGGTGTACTACAAGTCTCACCCAAGGGCGCTATACTTGGCGGCATAACCAAGTACTTAGAGAACTGGCAGCAATATTGGAACAGAGGCGAACCACCACAAACAATCTTCCACAAACATTGATAGGACAGGTCAACTTCATAAATTTCGTACCAGCTGGCCAACGTCAAGAGCATCGTACAATATCTAAGGATGCGAGCATCCTGCAGTCAGCACGGGATTGGAAATTGGAAGTGGACCTTGATAAGAAGCTGGTGTTTCCCCCAGAGATAGTGGCTACAACACTCCGGCCAGACATGGTCCTGTGGTCTCCAACAACAAAGCTGGCATATGTTGTGGAATTAACAGTACCATGGGAAGAGGGGGTTGAAGAGGCTTATGAGAGGAAAAAGAACAAATATTCTGACCTGGCAGCTGAAGCATCCCAGAACGGCTGGAAGATTAGCATCTTCCAAGTAGAGGTGGGATGCAGGGGATTTGTTGCAATATCTACCACCAGTTTGCTGAGAAAAATAGGGGTGAAGGGTCGCTCTCTCCAACAGGCCGTTAAGTCCATATCAAGTATTGCTGAAAAAAGCAGTAACTGACTCTGGATCAAGCGTAAAGACCCCATTTGGGCAGCAAGGTAGAGATAGATGGTATGCGGTCAGGCTTAGGCCTGACTGAGGGAGAAGGATGCCCCTGCCATGCAGAGTCCATTAGGGTGATAGAGGGTATGGCATGGAGGGGGGTGTACCTGGGACGCTGGGTACACCGTTGAGCCTTTTGGAGACGTTGTGGGCTTCAATCAACGAAACGTCGATGAAGCAGGGTGCCCACCTGATGACCCCAATGACATACCTTACCCTTTTTTTAACCACTCTATACCAACTGCTATTATCAAGAGTTTCCTACTAAAGGGATTGAAACATCTAGTCCTATTAGCTTTACTGATGCAGCCGTGCTATTTTAACTTCCTTATGTGGATTTGAGCTGTTTTGTCTAACCGTAGTTTCAAGGGGTTCATACCGGAGCTCCTTATCACTTAAGTGCACCATCGTATCACGTGAGCTACCGAGCAAACCTGATGAATTACATGGATATGAAGCTGTATGTGACGACAATCTTCAAAAGTAGTTTTCAAACCACGCAGAATGTTAAAATTGTTTTCGTCATAACATAACATAATATTCTGCAAGTAATTGTGTGAAAATTAGGATTTATTAATCAAAACTTTGTACCTGTAAATTATACTTTGTGTGAAAAGGAATAAAAATTGTTGGGTTTTGCTGCCTCTAGTGTTCAACTGGACACTGCAGTGATTTGTACATACAGGTGTGTTTTTCAGTTTTGCAGAAATGTATATAGAGACATGTATTTCCAATGAGCCTGTGTTGTGAAAAACTGTTTTTAAGCCTGTTAAATTTAGTGCATTCATGAGCTTTATTAAAAACACTGTTTCTGTAAATAGGAAAGTGACTGTTGCCTTTATATTTGTTCGCTGACTGTGAAAAGTGTTTTGCCAGATGTTTGGGAATTAGCTACCAAACACATGCAGTTGCTCAGAGTCAGATCCCACTTTTCCTGCAAGTACATATGCAAATTTTTTTATTATGTTTTGCCCCTCCCTCCGGTCCTCGTCCACCGCTTAATTGTGCTTATGTACATGTATATGGTTATGAGTTCTGTAATGACCCAACTCACAAACGGAATACTTAAACTGCAAGGCCATGTATTATTCATGTTTTTATCTGTTCCTTGTGCTTAGTCGTCCAAGTTTTACATTTCAGTGTTTTCCTGTTATGCTCCCTGTCTCCTACAAATTTCCATAGCAACAGGGGAAAAAAACACAAGAGTTGATGGAACCTCTGTGATCCTCTCTGCTCTTAAAGGCTGGAAAAATTGGGATGTCTTTTGGCATGTTTTATGAAAGGCCAATTAGAAGCTTAATTCGTCAAAACATCTACTGCACTGAAATGACCTATTTGATCTCACATTCTTTTACATTTCAGTTGTTTTTAAGACTCTGACCCAAAGGTTAAAGTTGGTGGAAATCACTTAAAGAAACAGATCACCCAAAAATGTTGTCCCAGCTTTTTATTTTTGAGTGGACTGTTCCTTTAAATGTTTTAATTACATTTTTGGAGCAGTTAAAAGAAAAGCTTGACAAAATGCTAAAAGGATAGATTACATTTATAAACGATGTGCTGACAATTACCTGTCATTCAAACGGAGATTAGCACCCTCAGTATGTACCACCGTCAGACCCTGGCCCTCTACCCAGTGTGCAGAGAAACCATAATGACCGTCTGGGTCTGCTTTTACTTGGGTGGCCACCAGCATGACAGGAGACTGCAAAGAGACCAGCTGAGTCAGAGTAGGGCTCTTCCTTTCGGCTTTCTCCTGAAGGAAAAGAAAAAAAAATTGTTGAACAAGCATTGAAAGCAGTGAATAGCTGGCGGCTCACCTCAATCAAGACACTGCTCTTGTTTTATAGTAACAGAACTGGAGAGCCAAAGGATCTGTCCTTGAAACAACACTTTTAAAAGTGTGAAGTGTTAAAGCTGACAGCCTGCATTAACTGACTGCTGTAGAAAAAACGAGCTTCATTATTTGTGGATTAAGCAGGATTTAAAATTCAGTTTGTCACACATACCCAGTGATGGGAATAATGGCTTTATAAATAACCGGCGTTACTAATGGCGTTATTTATTTATTTATTTTTCAGTAACGAGTAATCAAACGAATTACTGTTTCACCCATTACAATAACGTTACTGACAATAAAATGCATTATTATAAATGTATTTTTCAGTTCATCTTAATGGAAGCACAGCGCACTTCGTATTTGACGAACCGTAAACGACTAGCCATCACTTTATCTCACACAAGCAAAGAAAGATACAGAGAGTCTTATATACCATGCAGAACTGACGTGCAACATGTAAACGATATTCTTTGTTGCGAGCTCCTTTGGATTTCTCCAACTTTTAAGAACTGCCGGTTCCTCCATAGTAGGCGGAACTAATACGCAAACGGCAATCTCATTGGCTGGCGCTTACCTATTATCTTCCCTGTTTTGATTTCAGCAAATCAGTTTGAGCGAACGTAGACAACGTGATTAATATTCATGAACCCAGCAGCTCATTAATACTTAGTGCGTTTTATATTGTTATTAGTAGTAGAATTCATAGTAGTTTTTTTTCAGTATTATTAATATTTTTATATCATTATTATTTTAATTTTCCCATTTTTTTAGAGAAACACTAAATGAAAACAATATCCACCACCACCACCAGTTCTAAGTTCAGTCAGCAAGCTAAATGTGCATTCATACATGGTTATACTAAATACTACAGTTTAATGCTAAATTATCATAATATCATATTATAATGCTTGACTGACGCCAGGTGTACTTTTAGATATTTAAAAAAAAACTGTGCCATTAAGCTTCATATATCAGATATTTAATATTAGTCTGGTGAGTAAACTAAAAAATTGACTAGCCAATTGACTAGCCAATGGCGATTCTATTGCTAAGGTGTCCATAGAGGGTTGGTAATATTTACAAAAATGTATTGAATTTGATAGGCGTCTCTCATATTGTCCCACAGCAACATTAAAATAGTGCAGATTAGTGTACAATGTTTTATAATAATAATAATAATAATAATAATAATAATAATATCTTCTATTTAGTGTCCATTTCATTAATTTAACATTTAATATTGGGGGCATCCAAGTTATTTGACATATTTGAACTTTTTTTTTTTTTAGTTACTTTCCCTGGTAATTAGTTACTTTTATAATGATGTAACTCAGTCACTATTTGTGAGAAGTAACTAGTAACTATAACTAATTACTAGTGGTGGGCATAGATTAATTTTTTTAATCTAGATTAATCTCACTGTAATCTTGGAATTAATCTAGATTAATCTAGATTAAAATGGCTCATTTGAATTCTGCCAAAGGCATTCAGAATATGTGTGCTACCCAAATAATGACTAAAAATAAGTCTTTGAGAACAGGTTTCTCAAGCCAGGTGGCGCATTAGACCAGGGGCTCATCTCCTGTTTCCAAATCAGAATAAGTTCACTACTAGTAGCAATCATCAAGAAGCAAACATAATGTGGTGGTAATTCGTGGTGTCGTGGTAATTAATAGGCTAAGTAATTAAATTAAATTATGTCATTTAAAATTACATAACGTAGCCTACCTATAAAGCGAAGGAGCACGTCACGTTTGATGTGGTAATTTCACAGCAGGCATACACACAGGTTCGAAGACTCGTTCTCGCCCCCTACAGTGCAATTCGGCTAGGTATTAGAGGCTGACATTTTTTTGGGATTCCCGCGGGATGGGAAACAAAATCAC
This sequence comes from Cirrhinus mrigala, assembly GCA_036247105.1. Classification (NCBI taxonomy): domain Eukaryota; kingdom Metazoa; phylum Chordata; class Actinopteri; order Cypriniformes; family Cyprinidae; genus Cirrhinus; species Cirrhinus mrigala. The sequence goes on from CM070019.1 coordinate 25,764,822, forward strand.
TAGGTGTGTTCGACTTCATCTACGGCTACAGACGGCGATCAACGAGAGTAGCCGAGAGCAGTCGCGGGCGGAGCTGAAAACGGAGCTGTCAAGTCGGACACTTTCTGCTCTCGTTAGTGAAGCTCTCGCGGTGTTTGCATGCACTATCACAGATAAAGTGAATTAAATGCAATATTTATATACACAGACTTTTCAAAAGCGTTTTTATGAGCAACAGAAACACGTTTCATATACTGCTTAATACAGCGCCATCTGAACAAGAATAATGATCAACATAAACATATACTATTTAAATACTAATAAAGCGGGGTTATATATGCTTTTATCAGTGTTTTATGATAAATATAACATTGCGACTACAGTAAAAACACTTTTACTGTTCTAAAAACACAGATTTGTCAGCATTATCGGACTTCAGGATGTTAGAATAAACCCAAAACACACGTGATCGTTGTCATGCGGTGAATCTAGCCAATCGTGAAACAGCCATGTGGTCATCAGAGCTCCTGCAGCCGCTCTGAAGAAACTGCGCCGGCTGAGTCAGCCGGCTGCTCTCGAATCGCTATCGCGGTACTTTGATGCCACACATGACAGTCACGAGGCGTCGGCGCCTCCTCAAGTCGGACAAAATTTCTAACCGGCATGCACTGCTTCAAGTCAGAATTTGATCGAGCTGCGCAGCGCTGAGTTAAGTCGAACACACCTACTAATAATCACGGGATTGGGACGGGACAGGAAAAAATGTCAGTGGGAGTGGGCGGGACCGGGAATCGTAACGCTATGAAACCCAACTTCATACACAAATATACCTTTTATATAAATAAACTATATATTGTAATTTTACACTTAATTCTAGTTGACCTGTCTCTTTATGCTCTCCTTCTGTATGCTTTGGTGTGGCTGGTTAAGCAAGTGAGTTCATGACGGACAGATCGTTAACGACTGGTCTATGTGGTAATACAGCAGGACATCCAAATGCTCACCTATCATTCATCGACCATATGGCTTTTCATCTGAAAGATGTATGTAGTAGCAACTTTACATGGCCGCTCAATCTAATGTTAACCTAGAAAAATGTGCGCTATTGAAGTGTCAGTGCGAGTGTGGAAGCTGAATAGTAGCGCGGTACTGCATGACAGGCGCCGGTGCGGTCACTTGCTCTTAATTTTTAATTTTTGCTCTTTAACTTTAATTTTTCTCGTCATTTTTGGTCATACAGATAAGAGTAATAGGCATCTTTCGAATCTCTAAAGACTCAACGTTTTTTTTGTGTGTGCACTCAGAAAAACAAGGAAACGTTGCGCTTTTGTAAACTATAATTAAAGCAGAAAGGACGCGCTTTCTGCCTTCTGTCTCTGTGAACTTGAGCGCGTCTCTACTAGGTATACATCCGCGCTAAAATATCAAGGTGAAAGTCATCATAGCTTGCGTAGTATAGACCCAGCTCCTAACCCAACTTTGAGAATAGATTAACGGCGATATTTTTTTTATCGCTCGATAAGAGTCTCACGTTAACGCAGCACGTTAACGCCGATAACGGCCCACCACTACTAATTACCTTTTTAAAGTAACATGCCCAACACTGTTCATACTACAGTGACGTTACTAAAGCTTTAATAAACGCGTCTGCCCAAGTCCCGTCGGATTGCATCGGCTGTGGGGATGAAGACGACAACTCCCATGATTCCACACTCAATCATGGCGTCAAACTATGCCTTTGTTTCTTTGTTTTGAATACGCACCCTCTAGCGTTGAAAGTTACATGCTGTGCTTTTAATGCGAAATTTTAAAGTAGAAAGATACTTTCTTTATTAAAGTGTACCAGCCTTTAAACTTTCAGTCCTTTCTATCAGATATATCTGATCCTTGTAAAGCATAAAACAGATAAAGTTTAATATATTTAAAATATAAACATACATACAAATGGAGCCGTAAAACAGGTCACTAAAGGGGCCAAAACATGCCATGACATGATGACTAATGAGTCCATCAATGGTAAACAAGCAGGATCACATAAACCCACACCCCCAAACCAATAGCTGAGACAGAGACTGAATACAGGAAATGAGTGAAAAGATAGATGCAGAGTGATCAGGTTTCTCTGAACACGCAACAGAAAGCCGAGGTGAGGGCTCGAGACTCCTAGCGTGTGAAAGCCCTGCGGCCAAGGCTACTGAGCCTCTCCTCAGACAGGGGCACCAGACAGCTCGCTCACACAGGAAACCCCCCTGCAGTAATGCTTAGGAGCCCTTATCACCCCACTGTTTGGATTCCCTAGGGCAGGACGCATAGCTCAGGCCTCGCTCAATTACTTAAGAGAAGCAGCAAAAGGGCAGGTACTTAAGAATTAATCATTTCGGTCAACTTTCATTTGCTCATAATGTCATCCAGTCCTCACACTAACCTGGTGAACCAGAAGCGAAGTGAGGGAATAGCTACTGGCCACGGAGCAAACAGAAATAAGTGCAAGCTGAACAATGGAAATACAGAATATTACTTGGCAAGTGTCTTTTAAACCGTAGAGGATTGGGAGGTGCTGTGCGAAGAACAATCAGTTGAGAAACGGGCACACCTTCAGAAATCCCCTAACTCTTATGAGATGGGAGAGGAAGCCGTGCCAAGCCCGGGATTGTAGGATTGTGTTTCACATGAGAAAGGCTTCCGGACTCGGTCAGAAAAGCGTGGCTGGTATTAATGATATAAGTGAGGTACTGTCAGTTACAATAACGGATTCGCAGGGCCCCGGAGTGTAGTGTTGCATGCAGTAAAATGGCAACCTCAAGATGGACTATAAATCCTTAAGAGAGCCAAATGCTGCCACAAGTATTAGCCACTGGGCCTCTTAGCCGCCAGTGCAGCTCAACACGGTGACCGCCAAGACATCGGGAAGAGGGAACAATCAAAGTGAGCCCAACTACTGGGAGCTCTCGTGCTTGGCCGCAATCACAGTATCTCGACCACCTTTCCCATGAGAATAGTGAAACTCAATCCTAGTATGCATCTGGAGTCCTGAAGGGAAATTAAGTGCATTTCAATTGAAATAAAAAGAGAAGATTAGAAAAGGTTCGGGACATATCATTTAGAGGGGTTTTTCCCTAAATCCCTGTATTTGAGTTTGAGACCCAACATTTGCCGCCACGTCAAACTTCCACCGCGCTCTTCCTGTCTTTTCTGATGCACTGCAGTCACGACGGATCGCGGAGATTAGAGGCGATGATGAAATATTTCCTTATTGTCAGATAATCTAGGAAAAATAAATGGCAGCCTGCTCCTTATTAGGGCCTAGGCTTGTATTAGTTCCCAGACTGCTCTGTGTCCTGACCTGCGCCTTTCCCCTGATTAGGTCATATGATAAACATTAGCGCCACTGCCGCTTTCCCACAACTCAGCACCTAAAGACTGTGGCCTGAGGGCGGCAACATGACACGCTCTTTTCTTCCAAAGCCCCGGTCGGCATGTGTCCTTTCATGGCACCTCGTTAGGTCTCTACCGATGAGATGAAAGAGCCGCTTTAAAGGAGGACGGAGGTGGGAAAGAATCACAGGTACGGCCACGATGTGGATAGTTTTACACTAGCATTTTGTGTCATCCTGGCTTTTGAAAAACGAGCAACGATGGTGCCAATGACTGTTGTGGTGACTAACATTGTGAAAGGACAAATAATTAATTTCCCGTTTGTATGAAAGACGACAAAAAGAAGAGCAGCAGTAACTTGCGTTACAAGAAAAGCTTTAGGACTTCACGTCGATTAACTGTGTTCATTTTTCCCCCAAATGTTTTTGTATGTCCAACAAAGTGCTTGCATATTGGGAAAAGCCAAGACTGTAATGCTCACATTAGTACCATATGTTCAGCCTCATTAAAATGTGGTCTAAAATAATAACTACTGGCCTGCGTTCACATGTCAGCACTATATCATTTCATACTGCATCAGGAAACTCTGAAAACCTTGAGAAACTACAGTAGATCAGGGGTTTTAGACTCACCTTGGCCTGAGTCTTCTCCAGAAGTTCACGCAGGTGAGCCACCTGTCGACTAAGGTGGACTAGTATGATCTCGTCTTTAAACACCTGGCAGTTGAGCCTCATCTTCTCCAGAAGTCGGACCTCTGATGGCCTGAGGAGTAAACAAACACAAGCTGCTCCCTTGAGCTCTCTTAAAGGAATAGTTCACTTAAAGTCAATTCTGAGAATTTTTATCCTCATAGTGACTTAAATTTTGGTCTGTTCTTCACACAAAGCTACCGTCCAGCTTCAGAAGACTTGGAATACAGTGCACAAGTTATATGGACCAGTTTTATGATACTTTTATTGCTTCAAGCAGTTTGGACTTTGAAAGTTCCTTTTACATACAAAAAGTGTTTAGTGTTCTAAAAATTAACATCTTATATTCAGAAAACAGGGTTTGGAACAACATGGGAGTCAATTATGACTGAATTTTTATTTTTAGAGAACTATTCCTGTAAGCTTTGTCTTGGATTAGGAAGCTGATCTGAAAAGACTTCCAACGTTCTGTCACTTTATATCAAAGATTAGGCTTTTTATTATTCTGCGGCTCCATCTTAAATAAATGTAAGCGGTTTAAACCTCTCATGTTCTCAGACCCAAATATCTTAGATTAATGTCATCCAAAAACCCTGAAACCTGAAAGATTTGTTTGCATTTTTGCTGGGGAAATGGCCAAGCACATGAAGGACATAACGTAACAAAACAATAAGCTTTCAACTTAAGTGGCTTATCAGGTAATTAATGAGGACTTGGACATATTGATTCATGATGGTATTTTCTCACACCCTTATCCATTCCTGCTTTCAATCTGTTCAGCTCGAAAAGACGTCAGAATAAATCAAAGGCCGTAATGCTGAGAAAAAGCAGGAAACTACTGGGTGAGACCCACACTGGCTTTTTCCTCAAACACCCTCTCTTTATTTGCACACCTCATAAATTAAACAGGTATGGATTCCCGTTTCGCAAAAGGTAACCGTTTTCACATGATAAGGCTGACCTTTAAAGAAAAATCCACTTTTGTGTTCCACTAGAAAAAAAAAAATTGTCATTTTTTGGGCAAACTATTTCTTTAAACATTGTCAGAACCATTTACATATCTTAATGCATTAAGAAGTGACATTAAACATTGGCATGATGGGTCTATTCATAAGGTGGACTAGGGAGCAGCTTTCTCAGCACTTCAGGAAATTAGGAAATATCTGTGGACTACCCATTACCCCCATCCAAATGACCTTCAGTGACGCCACAGAAAAATAAACTGCAACAGACTGTAAACAGAGCATCAAAAATCACAGGATGTACTGTACACTTTTTACAAGTAAATTACGCTAAGGGCATCCAAAACCAGCTCTGATCAGTTCTTCCAGCCTCTCCTTCTGGAAGACGCAACACATCATTATCCGAAGAGTCCAATGCATTAATGAACAGTTCCTTTCCCTTCCCCTATTCCCTGTGACAATCCCATATAATTACCCAACTGCTCTGTATTAATCTTCAGAACATTCTATTCTATGATAAGAGCATATACTTACTTATTCTTCTGCACTGGTGCACTGTTAAGATTGCCCCTGAGCATTTGAAGGCTCTGTCTTTTCCTCTGCAGATTGTCCTGGGCCTCACTGAGAAGCCTCTTCACTTCCAAACTGTCTGTTTGCACTGCATCCATCTCACCCTCCATCTTCTTCAGCTCTGAACAGAAGGCTACCAGACCATGGTAAAGCTCCTGAACCTGGTTATCATACAGACACAGATCAACTAAAAGCAATAGTGGAAATCAGTGTTAGCGGTCACATTTTTTTTTTTCCCTCAGGGCAGGTTTATTTTTGCAAGTCTGTTTCCGTGTACATACAGTACCTCTAAATTTCAGACACAGAAAAAGTTATTGAACATTTCCACTGTTATTGCCCATGCAGTTCATTGAACACACACAGAGACCCTGAAATGCCATGCTTTAAAAGAAGACACAATGATACTAAAATAGTAGTTTTATTCATTGAAATTCACAGAAATTCTTCATATTTAAGAGGGTGAATAACAAACCAACAATAAATCCACTACTAGAGAAAACAAGCTGAAGTTTTGCCTCAAAATCCATATTGTTCCCTGTGTGACAACCATTGCTTATTTACAATGGAGAAAATGAAGACAGGATGTGCTTACCTGTATAATGACATTTTGAAGGGAGGCCACCTGTTGATTCAGCTCTTGGATCTTCCTGGTGTTGTTTAGCAGTTTTTTGCTCTGAATGTCGTCAGAGGTACAAATAATGTTATCTGACGAATAAGGATCCTCTTTCTGTGTTTCCTACATGTTGAGGCAAAAGTTTAATTTAAAATTAAATGTGTGCTTTTTTACTCCATTGAAATACTCTGCTAAAACATGCAATTCTGTCTACCTTCCTACATAAGTGAAGCTCCATTAGTCTCGTCTCTGAACCAGGCAAATCTCCAATCTGCTGCTCAGGGGAGAACTCATCTGAAAAACGTGGAAAAATAGAGACGCTATGTAAAAGTAAATTCACTGTGTAAATTCCAGAGCACTTACAAGCCACAAGCCATATATGATTTTCTCCGAACGCAGGACTAAATGGCTGATCTTTTCCAAAGAAGACAAATGAAAAAGCCTTAAAAATAATACAATAAATTGAGCGTAAGCCAGATTGTTCTGATTAATTTTTAATACATACTCTCCTAGGTTTTTATGCGTGTATGTGTGTTTGCATTATCCCAAAGGACACACTAATGGGCATGCTAGGCAAATATCCATTATTATTTTATAATCTGATTTACTGCAAGTAATATACAAGTATTCTATTTTACATGAGAGTCTAACCTGTAGTGTTGCCGTCATGTAAAAAGAAAATGAGCATAGCTGTAGATATTTAAATTCTTTTTGCTTTTTTATATACAAAACCTTCACTGCTTTTCAGGTTGAAGTGATCTTTGTCTTCATTAATTCCCAGCATCCTCAGACAGGACTCTACTACTTTTCCCACACTTGTCTCTTTGGGAGTCCTTAAATGAACTGTTCGATCTGACGCTAAATCAAAATAACAGACATTAAAATTAAAATTAATTTGAGAAATGATACAATGAACTATTAGATGGGACAAAACTGCGTGGACAGAATTGTACCATTGACTGTGATTTCAATGAGATGAGAGTTCTTTTGAAATCTGGCATTTTGCTCTTTCTGTCTGTGAGAGAAAACAGGATACATATTTAGGTCAACCTGTAAACACTCATGTAAATAATGCAAATGTTATTTTGGTAATGCAGTGTTTTACATTCTACAGAGAAGGAGGACGCTTTACCTGAATTTGAATGAGCATTGGCTCATGTTGATACTGCTAATGTGAGGAGAAGATTTGGACTTGGTCATGGACACCAAAGCCGCTGTGAATTTCTCAACATTGTGTGGACCAAACCTTTCTTTTGAGAGAAAGAAAAAGAAAACTGCAGACAAAAGTACTTGGATGTGGATTTAAACAGTTTATGGCTGTATTACAGTACCAAGGAGGGAGTCGAGTCTTTGGGTGGTGGAGTTTGGTGGGTGTAACTCATGGTAAATGGCAGACAGCAGCCTCTCTCTCTCTTCCAGATTGGACACTTGAAGGATTTCGAGGGTGTTAAGATCAATAGAAGCGATGTGAGAGCCAATGAACTCTGCCTCTGTAAGGTTTAATCCACCCGAAGCCACAAAATTATCATCATTAACATCTCTTCAAACTGTTGCTTCTGATAAATAACAGTAATGGATCTTTAAAACAGCACTTTATTGGTTTGAATGTGATACAAATAGGCCTTGCAAATCATTAGCTAGAAGTGGTAAAAGTCTCTATGGTGTTGTACTAGCTAGTAAATGTTGCTTTTCCTCTCTTTTTGATGCATGGAAATGCTTCTTAAACTGATGCAATAACTTAAAAGTGCAAATGAGTAACAGATAATCTGAACAATTACTGGTTTGTGGCTATGCATTTGTCTCTCTTTGGATATTTGGCAAATTTAAACATTAAAAAGGGTGGGAATATGACAAAAACAAATGTGCAAACTGTAATTTACCTCTAATGAAGGGCAGGCATTTCTGTAGACCAATATTACTAAACCACTGACAAACCTCCTCCGTGTTCAGCTCTGCTAAAGTTTTGGCTCTGTACCCATTAGAACCCCACTAAATACAGAAAGATAGAGACAGACTCATACAAATGAAGTTCCCAAAATTCATGCATGTAGACACATTTATTAACCTTAACTCTTCTTGAACATACTCCATGTTTACAGAGAATTAATGCAATGAAAGACATGTCCGCACAAAAAGACCAATTTAGAACATTCTACCATTTAACAGTTTATTTAACCATGAAGAATTTTCTGTGCTCCTGTGAAAGACGTTGCATGAGAATACTTGCATATACCCTACAGCTGTGGATGCTCTGTACATCAAAATGAGAGGTATTTTTGAGCACATACTTAAAATATTACAAAATGGCTATAGTTTTTGACTGACTATTTTTCTGATTTTGACATTTCAGATGGTAAGTGTATGTTCAAAATTATGTAGTAATAAAAGCCTGATATGTTTATTAACTTGACTCCGATCCAAAAATCATGAGACATCCTCTGAGTCATCTTACATAATGTTATGATTAAAAAAGCAAAACAACAACAAATCTGCATTATCATCAAAACCAAAACTATTTGAGAAACTGAATCAGAAAAAAAAAAAAAAAAAAAAAAAAAAAAAAAAATATTATATATATATTTTTTTTTTTTTTTTTTTTTTCATAATCTTATAAATTTATAATTATAATTTATCAGAATATATTTCACAATCTTACAATCACATACAAAAATGGCCTTACCTTCACTGCACTTTCTCTAGTGCAGTCCTTTGACTGAGGAATGTACGATGCTGGGAAGAGGAAAAATAACAGGTCTGGCTGGAGGACCATTTTAGGAGTCCTATTCACTTGCTGGTTAGGTTATTTGACCAAGAAAGTCTTTTTGGTTACGCTAGTTAAAAGGTCTAGTGGGATGCCTTCAAAACACAACACATGGGTCTAATACAAAATAAATATGATAAGGATAGCATCCTAATGTTTGTAATTCAAACAATGGGTCACAGTATAAGGGAATGTCACATATTTACCAACAGTTATCCTCCTTTGACGTGGGGATTCCTCATCTTCAAGGACTTCATCTTTTCCTTGACATGTGGAGTGAAAGGTATGACTTCTCGACACCGTATCACCCAAACTACAGGACCTAGTCGCTGGTTTCTGTGATAGGATGACAAACAAGAGAATTCATACATGTAAAATCCCTTTTAAATGATGAAATTTGGATTCTATTAAAGAAGTTCACTTCCAGAACAAAATTTTACAGATAATGTACTTACCCTGTTGTCATCCAAGATGTTCAAGCCTTTCTTTCTTCATTCGTAAAAGAAACTGTTTTTTGAGGAAAACATTTCAGGAATCATTTCCATATAGTGGACTTCAATGGTGCACGCTAGTTTAAATGTCCAAAATGCAGTTTAAATGCAGCTTCAAAGGGCTCTAAATGATCCCAGCTGAGGAAGAAGGGTCTTACCTAGCAAAACACTAACTGTATTGACCCGGCTTACAGAGTACACATATACATTGCAGAGCTAGACAAGACAAGCATTTGAGGTTAAAAAGTACATACTTTTTTTTTTTTTTTCCTTCTTCAGAAAATGACTGATCATTTCGCTAGATAAGACCCTTCTTCCTCAACTGGGATTGTTTGGAGTCCTTTGAACCTGCATTTAAACTGCATTTTTGGACGTTCAAACTCGCAGGCACCATTGAAGTCCACTGTATGGAGATAACTCCTGAAATGTTTTCCTCAAAAAAACTATTTCTTTACGACTGAAGAAAGAAAGGCATGAATATCTTGGATGACAATAGGGTGAGTACATTATCTGCAAATTTTTGTTCTGGAAGTGAACTCCCCTTTTAATAGGTAATATTAAACACTCGGTTGAAAAAAAACAAAAACAAACAACAACAAAAAAAAAAAAAAACGGCATATGTTGGTTAGGTATGTTTTGAAGCACGACAGCTGGCGTGAACTGGTTCTTAGTTGGTAATGAGATGGTTTAAGTTGGTCCTGAGCAGGAGCTAGTTTCTCAGGACCATCTCAGGACCAGTTTTATCCAGCTTATGATCAACTAAGGACCAGTTTAAACCAGCTCACACCAACTACTATGCTTCACAACATACCTAACCAGCATATGCCGTTTTTTCCAACAGGGCAGGTACCATTTGTAAAGGTAATGCTGCAGTGATTTTACCTTTTGGTGTGTTAACATGCTTATCTTACTGCTTAGCGGTAGTAGCCTCAACTCTTCCTTTAGCAACTCATGGCAGCTGGCATCCTTGTTGCTCAGGTCATCTAAATGAGTAAAACAACACATCACCAAGATGTCAGCACATTTAGCAGATACCCTCCAAGCTGATGGGAAAGAACTTTTGGATCCGGAGAAGTCTTAACTCTGTCTGGGTCATTGAGTCCATCTCTGGGAAACAAAACAAGTAGAACTTCAAGCTAACATGGGAAAAATTGGTCTCAAACTCAAGTCTGGACAATCCAGAGCACCATATTTGGTGTATTGTGCTCTGTGGAACACACTTGAAAGCTTGGTCGGAATTTGTGTCAAATTAATAATGTCAGCCGGAAACAGTTACTTAATCACTGTATGCTAGCGCTAATACTTGAGCTAATAATGTTGAGGAAGGAATGAAAGTGTTTTCTTTTCACTATGATTGTTTTTACATGGGCTCTGTTGCATCAGTCATCAAAGATTTATCATGAGCCTTGTCTGCACACTCTGTAAATACATGCCAACACACAGCAAACCTCACTGTGATGCTGTGGGATGTTGCAAAACTGGACAGAGAAAAGGACAAGTGAGGGACTGTCTGGCCAGTGGCATACTTAAGTGACCAGTAACATGCTATGTTTTCCCACAGACAGCAGACATTCTAACATTCCCATAACCGCACTGCTTTCTAAACCCCCTCCCTTTCCTTCATAAAAAAGCAGGAAAAACAAACAAGCGCTGGGAATTGACACACTGAAATGATGGTCTTAAGTCCTGTCAAATGTCCACTCTCTGATCCCTGTAGATTCTGCATAAAAGGGAACAGTATGTGTTTGGCATCAGTGCTAGGTTTGAACTGCACATTGCCTGATACACACTACTTGCTTATATCAATTCAATAGATAAATAATAAGTGGAACATGGTGGAAAGGTATACCATAGAGATTGAGAAGAAACATTATTTTGTGGAAAACAGTGATTAAAATTTGAGAACAGTAACCACTGAAGCACAAAAGAAGATTCAAACCAAAATTTTTGAAAGGTTACAGCTGTCAAAAATTAGTAAAATTAGTAGGAAGTATAGAGACCCTTGCTTTGAAAGACTTCAACACACCTGCTGCCGCAGGACATCACTAGTCTCTCAGACTGCGCTGGTGTGATCTTGGACTACTCGTCTTCCACTCTCTCTTCCATAGTTTGGTAACTGTAGTGGGTTCCTTGGCCATAACTTTGTCACCAAAGATCTTCCAGAGATTTTCTATTGGGTTTAGATCAGGACTTCAGTGTTCTTAGCTTCAAGGAACTGGTTTACCTGTTTTGCATTGAAAATTGCAAGGTGATTGGGAGATGCTTGCAGGGAAGAAACTGCAGGTTCCTGAAGGAGGTTCTGATAAACATTTGCATTCATTCTGCCATGTAACTATACAGTATAAGAGGCACAACTCCTGCTGTAGAAAACATCCCTAAAACCATGACAGTTCCCCTTCCTCCTTCCACTGACTTCTTTACAAACTTGGCCTTCAGTCTTTCCTCAGTGTGACACTGAACAATTTTTTCCATCAGACCCAAATAAATTAAACTTGCACTCATCACTAAATTAAACTTTGGACCAGTTCTCCTCTCTCCCCACAACATGCAAGCAAAGGAGCTTAGCCTTTTGATTCTTTCTGCTGATGAGAAGCTTGGTCACTGCAGAGTGCACTTTCAGTCCGATTTTCCTTAAAAGTGCCGAGACAGATTCTTACCCTGTTCAGCACTGAACTGGCAAGCAATTCCAACTGCAGTGTTGAACCGATTCCTCACTGAAAGTTTCTGCATTCTCCTGTCTTCTCGTGCATTTGTCTTACAAGGATGACCAGCCTGTTTGTGGGACTTGAATGAATTAGCATCATTGTAAACCTGTAATATTTAAGAAAATCACAGATCTGGAATGACCAACTTCTCTCGCTATGGCTGAAAGGATCATCACTCTGGCTCTCATCTGGACAGCCTGTCGCAGGTTTTCAGTCACCTTAGAGCAGTCCAGCATTTTGCAATCTCAGTAAAAATTGGAAGAACGCTGTCAGTTAAATAGGGTTTGTGATATAATTAAGGAAATTAGATCCAGGTGCCAGATTAACATCAATAACTTGGAGGTATCCAAGTTCTTTCTCAAATATTCCATTTAAGATTTTATACTGTGCTTCAGAATAAAATTCATTTATGAAATGTGTCTAAAAACCTGTGTCTTCTACTCCTGTTAGGATTACTTCAAACAGGACTAAGCAGTGACTTTGAAATTTAGGAAATTGTAGGTTGTTCTCTAAATGTTGATCACCACTGTATATAGCTTCTTGAAACGTCACAAACTGATCTCGCGCAACAATAACGCCTCCCTCTGTATCTGGATTTCACTACTGGGAGACCTCAGACATTCAGGATAGGCAAAAACTGGTCCGGCACCACCACACTGAGCACTGGAGCCCCACAGGGCTTTTGTTGACCCTAATGACTCACAACTGTACTGCCAAGCACAGTATAAACGGCATCAAGTTTCGAGTATGTCATCGCAGCAGTGGGCCCCATCAGCGACAACGATGAGTCACCACACAGAAAGAAGCATCTAGTAGACCGCTGTGCAAACAACAATTTGTCTCTAAATGTTGACAAAACAAACTGAGACCACATCAGCGCATCAATGGGTCTCCTGTAAAGACGGTCAGGATGGAGACGTTTCTGGATCTGCACATCACTTGTCCCACGTCACCAGGCAAAAAAGCACAGCAGCATCTCTTTGTGCGGTGACTGAGGAGGGCAAACATCCCCCCCTCCACCCGTTCTCACCACATTCTACAGAGAAACAATTGTAAGCATCCTAACAACATGGTTTGGAAATTGCAATGATTCAGACCGCAAGGCCCTGCAATGCCTTGTAAAAACAGCTGAGAGAATTATTGGAAGCTCACTCCCTCCCATATCAGAAATTTGCCACAAACAGTGTGAGAACAAGACCTAAAGCATCACATAAGACCCCATCCGTCCCTCCAGTGAACTCTCTGACCCGTAAAAAAGGCGTACTAGATAGCCAACAAAGTTGAAACTCTGAAATCTCCTCAATGCCCTGGCACCTACTTCTTCGTTAAGGAGAATTAACTTTAATTAGCACATCTACAATTATGCATGTTGACTATTTCAGCATCTATTTAATGCACACAGTGTGGATGCACTTCCCCATGACCAAAAATGACACTAGACAAGTAATATGTAAAAATGTGTTTTGCTGAAATAGAGATGTGATCAGTTATTTGTGAACTATGTGAACTAGCATTTTCAAGGTGGCAGTGATCATTCCACTTGCATATGTTGTTGTAGCACAATTATTCATCACCTATATTATGTCTAAATCACAAACACACACTCACATACAACTTAATAGGCTGAAACGTAATATCCTTCATTCAGGATGTTAGTTAATCAGTGCCTATGTATGTTCATTAGAAGATTTCTGTTCAATCTTTTAGCATTCAGCTAAAAGACCCTGTTTTTTTTTTTGTTTTTTTTTTACATTTACATTTACTGCTGGCTCTCTAGAAGTGGTAATACTGTGATGGTTGTTGAGCCAGGTAAATAAGGTTGACTGTGTGAATAAGTAGTAATTCTTTGGCTAAAGTTAATTCAGTTGTGGACAGTGGTGGGAAATGACTTTTCTTAATATAAAACTACCATGTAAACTCAACGCAAACATCTCTTTTGGTGGAAATGGCATGCTAGAATACTAAATGCAAAACATTTTTCGTACTTTAGGTCATGCATTGTGTTGACAAAGCACAAGGAGGGGAAAAAGTAGTCAGCACTTAAGGGGGAACTGCACAGCTAAGTACACTGAACAACCAAAAAATAAAAAAAAATAAAAAAATAAAATACATACATAAATAAAAATGACAGTGATTGTTGAATGAAGTCTTTACTGTCCTGTCTGTAAGTTTCACTGCAAACTTGGTAAAATGCATTTCATTTTATACTTACTTGACAAGCAAGAGAAAGGGAAAGTGACTTCCTTCTACAGTGATTAAATTGTGAGATTATAGTGACCTTTAAACTGACATTCAGAATTGGTCCAACTTCCTAGACTTGTGTGAAACTGTCCAAACAAGACTTTTTTCCTGCAAAACTTGCACTTCAATTAAGCCGTATCAACTAAATCTATTCAAATTGTAATTATGAAAAAGCGAGAGTGTGTCTCAGCTTGTTCAGTTCCCAGACAGAGGCAAAATGGTCCAAGAGGCTTTTAAGAAACTGGGCCACTTCACACGGTCTGTGCGGTGCAGTCAGCCTTCTGACAGCCTCTGGTCGTTCTAGACAGTGAACAGGAAGAGGATATGTGCAGAGCCTGCCTCGAGACTGCAGGAAAACTCAGTAAAGCCAAGGACTTAACACAGGTCAAGATCTGAGGGGACTAACGACGAGATCTCGCAGTAGGAGAATAACACGCATATGTGCTGCAGTCCAACACATTCTCCTCCCTGCAAACAGACAGTAAATTGCAAAGTAGATTAATGGAAAACCTCATGGCCGAGGGAGGTAGAGGTGCAGATATTTGGAGGATCAGAGCGACAGAGGCCTTTGGGATCGTGGGAAGTATCTAGGTCTTTCCGCCCTGCCAGCTGTTTCCATAGGGCCCCACTGTACTATGGACCAGTGTGAAACACAGCACCAGAGAATACAGTTTCCTCCGAACCAAACTCACTGAACTTTCAGAGAAGCGAATTATGAAGAAACATTCAAATGTTAATCGGCATATATGTGTATTCACAACTACCAATGGTGTAGTAAAACAAGAGGGGGGGAAAAAAAAAAAAAATAGAAAAAAATAATAATGAACATTGAGAATGACTCATGCATAGAAGATCTGTGGCAACTTCTTCAAGATGCCTGGAACAACTGTGTGAAGGTTTGTAACTGGAATACAATGCTTGGGAACAGGTCATATGGCTTCACACTGGGGAATCTTGGGATGAATATCTACAAAAGCCGCCCTTTGCAAGAGCATAGACACCATTGTCCTAAACAGATTAGCCCTTGGTCACAGAACGGCGCCTCATTGGGTGTCATTTCTCTAGACCAAACAATAAACACCTTAGTTTTCAGTAAGGAACAACAGCTTACTTCACTAAAGGGTCTAAATATCTTTGCTGTGAGGAGTTGCTTTGTGCATGACGAGACCTGCACAGTGGCATGTCCACCCACACCCTCTGCCCTTTCTATAGAAAACCACACCTGGATGAGGACATGAGTAAAACCTTGAGTAAAAAAAAAAAAAAAAAAAAAGAATGAGTCACGAGACAAGATTTCAGCATTTTAGAACAAATACAGAGATGATGAACAGTTCAGACTGTCTTAGATTTCCGCCTCATTGCAAAAACTGTTGTTTCATAGGTTACATAATTGTTACCTGCCAAATCTGAAGTATTTATAGATGCATACACATCATCATTTTTTTTGTTTTAAGGTTAAATTATCAACATTTTTAATTCCCTCTCTTTTTAATGATACAGCATTTTCCACAAATAGTATATTTTGGCATTCCCATTGCTTTTTTTCCAGTTAGGGGTTGATAATTTTATCAGTAGTTTGTTATTAATGTAACAATACATATTATACATATTACATATTAAAACAAACAAAAAGCGAAAAATAAAAATGAACCCAAATGATTTTAAATCTTTTGCAAATAAGATCAAATAAAGATATCATTGACCCTAAACTTCCTACTTGATTAATTTTCTAAAGTATTAGATTAAGTGGAAAAGACAAGTCCTAATAAACCTACAAATGCAACTAGAAAAATACAAATACAAATACATTACATATACATAATTTACACATTATATACACAAAAACGCTTATAATAGCTGGATCTGGCAACAGGGAGACTGCACACATTCTTGCAAACGGTCTAAACTGAATTACACATGTCATGCAGACATCCATATGAGGAGTTTAGCAGCAAATTAGTCATTCAGAGAACAAATTTATTTTTGAACAGGGAAAATTTACAGAGGTCCAGACCTCATAGCTGGCTACGGGCCTGGACACAACCCCATTTTTTGTTATGAGAACTATTAGATGTGCTTGATAAGGTATTGTTTTATATATTTGATATGTTTGATGTTTTAAACTAGCTAGTGTTGATAACAGTCAAATTTTATTTTAAATTAATTTTATATTAAAACACCAAATTTTAAATAGGTTTTTTAAATGATAAAAAAAAAGTTAAATCCATTTTTATGGATTAATAAAATAATAATAATAATAATAATAATAATAATAAAAATAAATAAATAAATACAATGTCAAAAGTTTGACAATCAGCTGAATTTTTACTATTAATATTGATATTATACTTAATGTAGTAAACATATTTACTCTTTTTTTTTATTTTAATTTGCAATGTTTTTTGTATTTTAAGTAATATTGAAAATTTGATTTGCAAGCCCATGAAATCTCATTTATAATTTACATGACCTCTCAAGATTGATGCTTAACATTTTCTAAAGGTTAATATATGTACCTGCTTTAACTGGTAGGGTGGCCATAAAAAGTGCCATATAAGACATCAACTTACCAGTATTTGCCAAACTACTACACTGTAAAAAGTTTGCCAGTTTCAACCTAAAAACCTGAGTTTAGCAGCTGCCTTAATTTTAAGTCAACTAAAAAAAACAAAAAAAAAAACAAGTAATTTCAACTCATAAGTTAAATCTACTTGACAAGTACAAGTAATTTAAACATACTTTAACTGTAGTGTGTTAAAATGTTAAGGCAGCTGCTGAACTTAAGTTTAAGTTGAAACTGGAGAAAATTTCTACAGAGTACAATCTATCACATTTTTTTCTCAATTTCTGTTGAAACAACTGTTCAATATGCAAAATACACTAATAATTAACCCCTGTGCATCAATTTAAAAAAAAGTTTCACATAGGTTCATAAAGGACAAAATTGTCCATGTCAAAAAACTCAAATATTTGAAGCTTGGGAGAACAGACTTAAGTTTGGTCTTATTTTAACGAAGCCCCCTGGAAGATTATTGTTGAAGTTAAAAGTTTTTTATAAAATTGAAACCAAAAAAAAGTTATAGATTTGATTTATAGATTAGATTTATAGATTAAATGATTTATTCTTTGTATAAAATATATATTTTATATAACAACTCGAACTAAAAAAAAAAAAGATAGAAAAATCAAAGCATAAAATAAAATAGCATAAACAAACAAAAAAAAAGTACATTTTGAAGCCTTGCTAACAGAATAAAAGCCTATTAACAAATATTGCATCGTTTTATAGTTAAATGGCCCTGGGATTAAAAATTGCACTTTTAATGGGTTTACATTTTTGTCCAAAAGGTGCTGAGAGGAACTATTTTTTGTACCTAGTGTAAACTAGATTTAAGGAGATTGAGGGTGAAATATTAAAATTCGAATAAAAATACCAAAATGCCAAAAATTATGCAGTTAGCATTAAAAAAAAAAAAAATTAAACTAAACTAAAAGGGATAAAAATGTCCATAAGGTTGCACAAGGGTTCAATTTAGAGTGAGAATCAAACTCCATAACGTGCATAGGACCTCAAGAGCAGTTTCAAGGCACTAAAGACCACTGTGGGGATTCATCACAAATCAAAGCAGACTCACCTAGATTATGTTCAGTGAACTGCAGCAAACTGATTCCAGTATTGAGGCTTCCTGATAATGCAAACACAAATAACCATTTCAGACTTTATCATGAAAAAGCAAAACTACTCGCCAGTCACAAATGTGCCAGTGGCCTCATCACATTGCTGAATCCTCTTACTTTTTCGTGGGTATTCAGGAAGAGGGGGTACATGAAAGGTGCTACGCAAGAAGTGAATTGTAGACTTGTCTATGCTCTTCTTCTTGGCTGTTTCTTCCTCTTGAGTCTCCACCTGTGGATGTTCTTCATCTTTGATCTTAAGGTTACCTTCAGACTCCACGTCTTGAGCTACATCATCTTCGCTCTCCTGCTCTCCCATAG
Organism: Cirrhinus mrigala; assembly: GCA_036247105.1. Classification (NCBI taxonomy): domain Eukaryota; kingdom Metazoa; phylum Chordata; class Actinopteri; order Cypriniformes; family Cyprinidae; genus Cirrhinus; species Cirrhinus mrigala. The sequence goes on from CM070019.1 coordinate 25,783,204, forward strand.
CTGCACTGCTGATACTGTCCACTCCTTCGCTGCCTGATGTTTGCTGCAGACTCTCTTCTTCCGAGTTTATGTCAAAGAACTGGTCATCATCTATTACATCCGAAGGTGTCGGAGGGATGAGGTTAATGACCGGTGGAGTGAGAAGACCACCATCTCCAACATTAGTGCTGCTGGAACCATACAGAAGAGAGTCAACAGTAGAGTCATCCTCATTGTTTTGGATCGCTCTGGACTGAAGCGGTAACGAGGCAAGTGGTGCAAGCTTCTTCTTCAGAGCTGCTCTTTGGCACACGGACACGGAACTAGCAGAACGACCCATGGTGATCTGTTGGGGAGGCCCGCAGCGCTCAACCTCAGCAAGGCTAAATCCAGGATTGTCTATTCCCAATTCTTCAACAACGATATGGACGTTCTCCTCATCCACGACAGCCTTGGGATTTTGTGGCTTTTCCTGATCGTACTCCAAGCGGTCGTTCTGATCCGTCTGGAAGCAGGAACAGCACAGGAACCTTTGTACAACGCCAATGGTGTTTCCTCGCCTGGAATGTCGGTTATCCGCATGTTTTGCCCTGTCCATCTCTACTTCCTTCCCATTCCCTGATGTTCACCAAAAGCCCTTCTGACACTCTCAGTCCCAGAAGAAAGTAAAAGTCTAAGGATCACAGAGAGATGAACATAGCTTTTTTACCTCCATCACCTTAACCTTTATTGAAAGGAAGACAGAGCCCGACAAAGCGTCAATATGAAAGCCTCTCTCACCGAAACCCTTCCAGCAGTTAAAAAAAAAAAAAAAAAAAATCCTCTGTAGGTTGTTGCTTAGCAGTGGCCTGAAAGAGAATAGGATGAGGCTTTATGCTTCGGCTCAGATGAATACTTGAGATGAATTAAGGGCCTTTCATATGGAAAGTACTAAGGACACTGCTCTGCCCTCAAAGAGATGTGTGAATAAAATTAAGAGCATAGCTGACCTTACCAATGTGTATGTAGAAAAATTACAGTTAATTTAGAAGGAGCACCATATAAAACTACGTGATAAATTGCAGTAGTTCCAGTACAACTGTGAAAATTTTCTTCAAAACTGTGATTTGCTAAGCTATGCTGCTAATGTTAAACATACTGGATCACCTAATATACTAGGATGTCACTAACAACGACCACAATTTGCCTGGTAATAATGCTCCTCATTCATTTGATCAGTTTTAATCGAGAAAATGTGCACAAAAAAAATAAAATAAATAAAATCTAGTATAAACAAAATTCTGCACCAGGTTTTGTTTTGTGAATATAGTGCACTCTATAATGAGGTTAATACATAGAAAGGTGGCATGCTTACACAAAAATAAATGACAGTGACTTAATGCCGTACAGTGCTATTTTAGCACATCTGGCTAAACTGGAGTGCAGGTAGTTGAGTAAATAAGTTTTTGCACTGAAATACAGATTCATAATGTGAGATAAATCACCATTCTTTTTTTTTGTTTGTTTGTTTGTTTTTTTAAATACTTTTATTCAGCAAGGATGCATTAAACTAATTAAAAAGTGACAGTAAAATCTGAAAAAATTAACTATTAAAAAAAAATTGCATTTAAATTACAATATTTTATAAAATTAATGTTCTACTGTATTTTGATCAAAATGATGCAGCCTTGGTGGGAAGAAAAATAATAATCGTACCAACTGTGTTACCTTATTTGAGTTACAACCGCAAATAAGGATTACAGTACAGTGATAAAACACAAAAAAGTATTGCTGCTGGAGGATTGCTTTTGCGTAACCTTTAAATTTCAGGGCCAATAAAATGCCTGCAAGCACAAATCATAATGTTTTAATTATCACCAATGCCTCTGAGCACAGTAGGAGCAGAAAGAACTGTCAGCACTGCATCAAGTGCTTCATGCAGAAGAAAAGGTCACCATGCTCCAGTACTTTTTTTAAAGAGCCAGTTGTTAAGCCCATTGATCAAAGGCTCCACTGATATTTATATATGTATTTAAGCAAAAACATTTGTGCACAATAAAGGATGACATGGTTGGCTGTGCAGTAACTTTGTTGCATGACTAAGCATCCATTACTGCTAGGCAGAATAAGACAGAATCTGCATATTACTTTACATTTTTCTGGTGATTTTGGGGGACATTTTGTGGAATTCTGCAGAATTTATTTAAAAATGGTAAAATATGTTAAACAGAGCTGAGAAGAGCTTAATATGTCCCAACTGGTGGCTGCAAATGTTATCAAATTAGCCAAAATGTTTATAAGGAGCAAGAGTTGTATAAAGAAGTTCTATGTGCACAGATTCCTTGTAGGCCTACTCATAACCATGCAAAGAAGTTGAAACAACATTTATGTACAATGACAAATGGGATTTTACAGGAACCCAATGAAAACCACACAATAGAGAGAGTCAGCTACTATGCTGAGAATGTACTGAGTGCATTTTCATGATTTCAGCTCTTCTAGTCATGACTGGAAAGAGAATTATACTGAAAACTATTTTACCAATATATTACATTTTTGAGAAATAATTGCACAGTGGCTTATATGTGTTATTTCCTTTTCTTGGCAGGTAAAAGTTGCTTTTCCAGGCTCATAAAAAGAGCAACTGGTACAATAAATGTTTCTAATCAGCAGTGATGGGAATAACGGCGTTATAAATAAACGGCATTACTAATGGCATTACTTTTCTCAGTAACAAATAATCAAACAAATTACCGTTTCCCCTGTTGCAACACCATTACTGCTATAAAATGTGGTGTTACTATAATTTTTGCATTGCGTTGTTCTTCTGAGGTAAATTCTAGCTTATATAGTAGCCAAGATGAACTTGATGAATGTTCACGTTTGTTTACGGAGGTGATGTAGGTGTTAACCTACGTCCGCGCATCTCACGTGGATGTTTTGAAAAGCGGAGCCGCCCATGGGCGTGATTACATTAGTTTAGATGGTAAAAACTGGAGCTCACGTTGTTATCATACGGATTACTTCAGAGAATATTTGTTTGACATAACTGACTTCATTTAGTAGACATTTCAAGCTTTTTATACATATATTTCTCATGTCTGTGAGGCACGTATTCTCAGAGATTCAGGTTGTTTTATTTACATGTCTTTGAAGATAGATGATGGAGACCGAGACGGCAAGAGCACCCTGTTTGTTTTATTTATTTTACAAAAGCACATTTTCTTGTTATTATTGTTATTATTGTTATTAATTATTATTATTATTATTTTTCTTTATGTCCACGGGTTGAAGCGACCCCAATAGCATGATATATAGCCCCTGGAAGGTGTCTCTCACATTGTCCCACATCAACACTAAAATAGTGTAGATTAGTGTATGATGTTTTATACATTTACCATATTTAATATTGGGGACATCCAAGTTATTTGACATATTTAAACTTTAAAAAAAAAAAAAAAAAAAAAACAATAGCTACTTTCCCTCGTAATTATTTACTTTTATAATGATGTAACTCAGTTACTATTTGTGAGAAGTAACTAACTATAACTAATTACTTTTTTTGAAGTAACATGCCCAACAATGCTAATCAGCAGAGCAGGTCAGAGAGAATAAGATTGGCTGTAAAATAATTACTCATGTCCTGTATTTTAGAGAATAATATTTTCATGTCCAATAACACGATTACGTCACAATGAAACATAAAAATTTAAAATAAACAAATATAAAATGAAAACAAAAAATTAAAAAGTTAATAAAATAAAGCAACTACTGCACATTTTGTCATTTCTAGCAGCACAACCTTTTACTTCAGCCATCTTGCAGTTTAATCTTCATCAAGCAGCTGCTTTCGCAATAATGCCAATTAAGTTGCGATTAAGGAAACGTGGCATTTGTCATACTGCAGCTATCTGTCAGGAACTCACAGTCAACAGAGGCCGAGTGTGTTCCTTCAAGGCTGCGGTAGCTCTTAAACTTTTAATGGGTTTGAGCATCTTTTAAAGACTGAGTTAAAGCTCTACTACTTTTTCCTTTCATCCACCTTCCAGCTTCCAAAACCCAGTACACACAGAACTGCAACCCCACTGGGCTCTCACTTTAGGAAACCTGGTGGAAACACCTCTGACAGATCTCTAAGAGTCTGTCAAAGACATTTAAATGACCAAATTGCACTGTGTTTAGTTTACATTGTGTATTTTAAGCTGTATCTGTGCACAGTAAAAAGGCAGAGGATTCCCTACGGTTGCCACAGAGTGTCACTAGCGCGCAGATGTTCTGCAATCAGAGACGAGGGAAGGAGAGAGAGAGGCGAGTTTTGCAACTTGGCATTCCATTTTTTGGGTCGTGTTACTGAAGAACCACACAAATGCTTTTCATTTACCGCTCAGCAAAACAGATATGGCATGATACCTTAATCAAATATTTGTAGCAACACCAATTTTCCCCTTAATTTCTTTTACACGATATTCAAACAGCATTTGAGAACAGCTGCAAACTGAACACTCTCTTCCTCTGTCAAACATTTTCATGCAATATCTTTTGCCAAGAGCCGTATTTCAGATATTTCGCAAAGACGTTTCACACATAATGAGCTAATGTAACGCACACCGCACTCAAATAATGAAATAACGTGTTAATCACTTTAAAGAGGTGCACGGCTATACATCTTATATAATGAGATTCTTTTAGGCACTGGTCCTGAATGCATGCAATAAATACATTCTTCATGGCAAACGAGGAGAGGGGTACTATCCCCCTTCTATGATTTCCCAACTTTTTTCTTTCAAAGCATGTTTTCTTTTGGTTTTGACTACACTCGCTGCCACAGAGCATGAGAGAGAGAGACAGAGAGAGGTAGATCTGGGAGAGGGCCCAGACTCCCAGCCAAGAACAACAGTGAGTTTCAGCACTGTCAGAAAGGGCTCCTCGCTAAAGAAAGCTGCAGCACGGTTTTTAACACTCTCCAACATATTGAACATTTCCTGTGTTGCTCGTGTTTCCCTGGGCTGCTCTCCTGTTCACTGTCACGGAGCAAGCTGGTTTGTATGACCACGCCCCCTTTAGGTTTAGCAAATCTAATTGGTTGAGACTAACTCGCATTTACAGTCTGGTTCTTTCACCACCCTCCCAGGCCTCCACAACTATAGGCAACAGATTGCTTAATTGCCTTTTTTTCTAGGAATTCACAAATAACAACCATATGTATGGGAACAAATGATAACCAGTTTATATTAATTATAATCAAATGATGATTATACATACTATTACATTAAGACAGACAGAAAATGAGAACAAAAAGCTGATACCCCAAAACAAAACAGATAAATAATATTGGAGTTGCAGACTTTATTATCACCCAGTGATATACTAAAAGTTGGATATATAGAACAATGTACTTTAGCAGCATATTTACACTGAAAGTAATATATACTATATAGCAAATCTTGTCTGTGTTAACTGAATTAACTGAACAGCTCTCTATATAAAGTTTGATTCACTTTTATCCGCATACATACAGTGTACTTGCATAGGCTGAAATATATACCATATACTATATACACTGCACCAAATCACAACTGTTTGATTGCTTGTTTCATCGCAAAGTGTAAACTACACTACCAGTCAAAAGTTTTTGAACGGTAATATTTTTAAATAAGTTTTTTCTGCTCACCAAGCCTGCATTTATTTGATCCAAAGTACAGCAAAAACAGTAAAATTGTGAAATATTTTTTATGATTTAAAACAACTGCTTTCTATTTGAATATATTTTACATTTTAATTTATTCCTGTGATTTCATAGCTGAATTTTTAGCACCATTACTCCAGTCACGTGATCGTTCAGAAATCTTTATATTCTAATTTGCTGCTCAAATAAACATTATGCTGAAAACAGCTAAGTATATATTTTTTTTTTCAGGTTTCTTTGATCAATAGAAAGCTCGGATGAACAGCATTTATCTGAAATAGAAATCTTTTGTAACGTTATAAATGTCTTTATCACTTTTGATCAATTTAAAGCATCCTTGCTAAATAAAAGTATTAAGTTCTATAATATTAATCCTTTGACAGTCATATCGGAAATCATCTTTAGAAAGTAATTTTCACTTCAAATTGGTGCTTCAAATAACACTTGATGATTACAGTGTTGATTACATTGTTTTCGCCATGAGGCGAAATTTTATTTGTCATCATTTATTTGAATCATTTATTTTATATATTTCATCATTTATTTTGAATCAAGAGATTCATTCAAAAATGCTGGTTCATTCAGTAATGGAACAAGTGAAGTATTTATGAGTCATTGAATCATTCATTCTAACATTATTTTAAACAATTCATTTAAACTAATGAAACATTTTTTAATAAAATGAGGCAATAAATATGTTGTCACAGCTCTAGTAATGTTTTGCTTAGTTTAGAATCATGATCTCTATGTGGGTGGGGGCAAACAAACAATCAAAAAAAAACCTGATTCTCAATTTATCCAGAACCGTGCTGCTCTAATGCGTATTGTGCAAAGCACTATACAAATAAAACGGGATATTCAGCTGTTTTCTGGTGTTATGTTCAGTTGTGTAAGCCTATTTTGGTAAAGTCAGTCACTTGTGGGTTTGTTTTGACAGACCAATGATACCGATCTAGCGAGATCTGGCAACACTGCACGACAGTTAAAGATTTGGATTTCTAGCATGCTTTCCCATTGACGCATAATCCAGAAATGAGAGTGTTACTGAGATGCCAGTACACTTAGGCCTTGAGCAAGCAACTAACCAGTACTATTCATCAAGAAAGTAACTAGGATGACTAGCACGAGCATGACTAGATCCTTCAACTGATCATTCAAATGTTCACAGAAGCACAAGACTCAACTCGTGCTCTCCAGTTCCCCTCCTGGACGCAATTATAGAAAAAACTGGAGTCTGTGTGGTGGAGGGATGGTGGACAGATTTTTGCAGGAGTGAGGTAAGCAGCTGTTTATCTGCCATGTTGTGATTCGGGGGATTAAATGAATATGTGACGCTTTTTTTCCTGAAACTCTGTTCCTGTAAATGACTCTGTTAAAAAATATACTTCACAATATTTGAAAAGTGTTCAATGCAAATGTCATTGAACATGACAAGGGCAGATACAAAGTGCATTAAACAACATCCACATAAAAGCTGCACAATAAAGAGCATATGAAGCCAAAAATCAATGACAAGGCCAAAGCAACAGCACAGGCTGTTTTCTTTTCAGAAGTCTGCTTTCTCTTTGCCTGTGAACCAGAAACTACTAAGACGCACCTAAACAACATCCTCATGTTTTGCAGCGCTTCTGACTTGTAGCAAATTCAGCCAAATATTTGGAGTTTCCCCTGGTGGCTGAACCTTAATGACTATTGCATTGAAGACTCTGTCCAAATAATTGAGAAAAAGGAGGCAGAGAAGAAGGAGGGAGGCGTTGACCTTGGAAACCTCTTTCACCTCTCCCCCTTTAAAGCCCTGTGGCTTCAATCCCATAATCAATTATCCACTGAAGGCTGGAGACCACCAAAGTTTAGCTGCAGTGAGGATATAGGGCTGCAGGACTGTGTGTTTGAATAAGTGGGGGTAGTATAGACGATTTTTTTTTTTTAACCAAATACTTCTGTATGAATGAGCATGGACTTTTTTTTTTTTTCAACTTGCATATAAAAAGGGCAACTAAACTTTTGAGATGAATGTGTGAAACTACTGCTGTGCTCTTTGCTATAGCTGTAAGTCTCTGAATATTGGGTCAATTAAAGTGATAATTCACAAGAGGCTGTGCCTTACAGTAATTTTACCACAGGTAAGAGGTAGCCCTGTATGAAGCTTTTATAAAATGGGGAAAGAAAAAACCAACCATCAATTAATATTCATAATGCTAAATGTAATTCTAACAATCCAACCAAAATTAGAGTAGGGATTGTCTGCTTTTATAATTTTAATGAAACAATTAACAACATTTATCAACAACAGTAAAAATATTTTACAGTTTTAAAAAAATTATATATTAGATTTATTTTAATTATAAAATGAATGATTAAATTTCTGAAAATTCTGAATTATAAAAATATATAATAATAATAATAATAAAAAAAATACACTATATAACAAATGTAAAATTTAAATAAATAATTACAGATTAAATTTTTAACATATGTAAAGAAAACGTCCTAAGCAGAAAATGGGAGGGAAAAAAAAAAAAAAAAAAAAACCTGTATATACTAGCATCTTGCATCTATTTGGCTTTGTGTTAAAGGCAAGGAATAGTTTATTTGCCTCTGTTTATAGGAAACCGTGCTTTTCCCACACCCAGGGTGGTTACGAGAAAACCCAATTCATTTGTCTTTAAATGGGCTGATTGGCTGTTGGAGTGTAAAGATGATGACATGAGTTAATCTGTCTCTTTCTCCCTCCCTTTTTTTTGGTTGGTCCCCTGTTTATCTTTTTATAGAAGGGGCCACTCGTCTCGTGCATGTCAGCATTGTGCGTTTCTTTTATCCTCCCCTCGCTTTTATGCAGGGAGAAAACGAGCAAAAGAATGAAAAAGTGTGTGTGTTTGTGGAGAGATGTGGCTCATGAAGACCTGATTTACAGGATGTGGGTTGCTCAGGGTTCCTGACGTGTCCCAAACTCTTTCTTTAGCCCAACTTTCCCCACACACACACTTAATGGCATTATGAGATGCAGTGGAAACGTTTTGCGCAGAAGCTTACTACAAACTTTCCCATGGGAATGGTGTTTATGACCACCGGTTCCTGCTTTAAGACGCAGGTCCACTGTTATCAAGGATTCACTGGCAAAGATAAAAAGGCTTAGCTTGACTTTTCCTTTTTTCTTAAATCAGATGTAAGATATTTCAGTCAGTATAATTTACAGGGGACAGGAAGCAGAGAGAGCAAAACAAGGGAGAGGGCTCAGATGAGCAGAGAAGGGTCTCTTTGGTTTCTGTGGTAACCAGGGGGAGCTGCGGTCTGGTCAAAAGTCCTATTGTGGCAATCGCATTATCAGTTCAAAGAGGGAGGAGAGAATGCAAATGAAGCCCCATGAATGTTTTGTCAAAACATGGCAATTCGTCCATCTTCACTGTCAATGTCATGAACTTTCTAATGAACCTTTTAATTACCTAATATAAAAACAATCCTAAGAACTGTACACAGAGTAAACAAAAAAACAAGAAATAAGATCACAATTGTGACATGTAAAGTCACAATTACAATAAAATAAGAAACAACTATGAGATACACATGGCTGTGCAAGTAACCATTATGACGAATACACAACTGTCAAATATAATGTGACAGCTGTGACACAGTCACAAATACCAGCTGACATGTAAAGTCACCATTCTGAGATATAAAGTCATTTTGAGGTCGATAGTCAGAATTATTGAAGAACTGAGTGCAAATACATAATTGCGAGATGTAGTCACAATTGTGAGCTATAAAGTCATAAGTTTGAAATATGAAACAAATGCATAGATTTAAGATATAAAGTCACAATTATGATCAAAAGTTATATTGTGAAACATTTAATCATAATTATGAAATATAAAGTTGCAATTGTAAATATAAATGCATATGTGTGATGTAAAGTCACAATCATGAGATAAAGTCAGTTGTGAAATATGAAATCATGACTATGATATATGAAGTCACAGTTGTGAGTATACGCATATTTGTGTGCTGCAGTCACAATTATGAGATATAGTCATAATAGTAAAATACAGTCGTACTTGTAAGATATTAAAAAAACAAAAAAAACAAAAACAATTGTGAGTGTATTCAGATATGTAGTCAATTATAAGATTTAAAGTCACAATTGTGCGATAGTCACATTTAATATAATGATTAAATATTAACGTTAAGTTATATTAATTCATAATTGTGCGACGTAATTACAATTGTCATATGATCACTATATGATTAATTATGAGATGCCACAACTAAGTTTGAATAATTGTGATATGTGGTCACAATTGTGTGATATGAAATCACAATTATGACATAACATCACACTTATGAGATGACAATTGTGAGTATAAATAATAAATAATTGTGAGATGTAAAGTGACAATTGTGCGATATAGTGACTTATGCTGATGGTTAAATGTTAATGTTCAAATAATTCATAATTGAGGGATGTAGTCACAATTGTGATATGATCAATTTATGAGAGTGACAATTATGAGTATAAATAACTGTGAGATGTAAAGTCACAATTGTGTAATACGAAATCACATTAATGACAATCACAATTATGAGATATGGTCACAATATTGAGATGTAATGTCACAATTGTGCGATATGGTCACATTTATGATGATGATTAAATGTTAATGTTAAATTATATTAATTCACACTTGTGCGACGTAATCACATATGTGATATGATCACACTTATGAGATATAGTCACAATTGTCAGTATGAATAATTGTGAGATGTAAAGTTACAATTGTGCAATATAGTCACATTTATGATAATGATTCTATGTTAATGTTACATTTTATTAATTCATAATTGTGCGATGTAGTCACAACTGTTATACGATCACAATTATGAGATATAAAGTCACAATTGTAAGTATGAATAATTGTGAGATGTAAATTCAAAATGTGTGATACAAAAATCTCAATTATGACTTAACATCACACTTATGAGACGCTCACAATTGTGAGTATAAATAATTGTGACACGTAAAGTCACAGTTGTGTCATATGTTCACATTTATGATGATGATTAAACGTTAATGTTAAATTAATTCATAACTGTGCGATGTAGTCACAAATGTGATATGAGCACAATGAGATACAATTGTGAGTATAAATCATTTTGAGATGTAAAGTCACAATTGTGCGAAACAGTCACATTTATGATGATAAATAAATGTTAATGTTAAATTATTAATTCATAATTGTCCAATGTAGTCACAATTGTGAGCATAAATAATTGTGAGATGTAAAGCCACAATTGTGGAATACGGTCACATTCATGGTGATGGTTAAATGTTAATGTTAAATTATATTAATTCCTAATTGTGCAATTTAATCACAAATGTGATATCACAATTATGAGATATAGTCACAATTGTGAGACAAAGTCACAGTTGAGTGATATAGTAACATTTATAATGATTAAATGTTAGTTCAATTATTATTTCATAATTGCGCGATGTAGTCAATTGTGATATGATCACAATTATGATAGTCACAATTGTGACTAAATAATTGTGAGATGTTAAGTCACAATTGTGTGATAAATTACAATTATGAGATTTAACATCACAATTATGAATATATAAAGTCACAATTTTGAGTATAAATTGTAATAGAAAAATTGCAATTATGAGATCACAATTTTGAATATAAATTCATTATTTTAGATGTAAAGTCACAATTATGATATAAAGTTACATTTGTGAGAAAAAAAAAAAAAAAAAAAAAGGAAATCATCTTCAAACTTCAAACACCACAGATTTTATATGCAATACCTTGCCTTGTACTTGTGCAATGCTTCATTTGGAAAACCTTTACTCCTCCACTAGCAGCAGGTACACAAGCCTTAGGGGCACAATAGCACACAGCCGGCATAAAGTTCACGCACTCGCCCCCTTTAATGTCCTTTAATGGCCCTCGCGCCTGAGTTGCCATAGAAATCAGCCCAAATTAACTGCAACACTTTGAGAATGGACAGATTAGAGGAGGAGAGGAAACAATAGGACATCAAATATGGCAAGCAGCAGGTCGGACAACGAGTCCATCCACATCAGATTACACCGACTGCCTGGCAGACTTTTCAATACAGCTTGACCTATTTTCCAAAACATGTGGTGTTTTCTGTCAAGCTCTATTGTATAGCAGCCCAATAAAAGAGCTACTAGAGTGTAATTTGGATGGGCTGCTTTTTCAGTTAATGCTTCTTTAGAACTATGCTGCTTGAAAGGAATTATAAAGGTTTAATTGAGTGTGGCAATTGATTGGATGGCCCATATTGATCACTAGAAGGGGAAGTGATAGAGGAAGACACCTCCTCTTCAAAGAAAGACAAGCAGAAAGAGCAGATGGCGATAGTGCTATTCTTTAAATTCCCTCCTTTCTTAACAAATGGCCCACGGTGTCATGAGTTTTTCATGATGATATTACTGACATGAGGTGGATCTAATCCACAAGTCCACTCGCTTAATGGAACAAAGGCTGAAAAGAGCTCATGAATAAAAATGAGGGGGCTTTCTGACAGGCCTTGAAGAGCCTAAACCTGACTGCCCCTTCTAAATCAGAAAATCTCTGATTCAGTTTGATCTTCAACCCTGAAACAGACAAAGTTCAACCACAAAAGTTGATAACCTCAAAAACAGTATTGAACTATTTGCTATCTAAAGAGATAATTTACCAAAAAAAAACAAACAAACAAACAAAAAAAATTACGAAACAAAAATTCCTGCGGCATTCCAATCCTGTGTGACTGATTTTCTTCTGTGGAACACAAAAGATATTCATGCAATGAAAGTCACTGGGGTCCACAACAACATTTGATCCCGCTGACTTTCACTGTATGGACTAAAAGTTCTACAACTCTGGAATGACCCAAAAATTTTCATTTTTGAGCAAACTATCCCTTTAATAAAACAAAAAGTAGAATTAATGAAGGACAGTTGTTACTGGAATTTCTCATTATTTAACTAATTCTCACATGATAGCATCATGACAATGTCACATTCCACGCATAGATCCGCTATGATGGCTAAACCCGGTTTAATTGTTGTGTCTGCACAGTGGGCCGAACGTCTAATACTGATGATTTTTTGTTTTGGGCAAACATATGCATTTCATGAAAGGCACACATGGCTCATGGCTTACCTCATACACAAATCTTCTCTTTGAGACAGAGTTTCCCTCTTAAAATCATTCTCCAAAGTCATAACTAATCTTGTGGCATGCTGTGCAGCTGAGGAATGTGTTTACTCACACCAAATGGGTTTGCCAAGGGCTTCATGAGACAGAACCCAAGGCACCAAAAAAAAAAGGGGGGGGGGGGGGGGGGGGAGACGAGGTCAATAAAAAACTAAACGTGGGAATATTCTTACACACTGAGCTGCAAATTTACCCCCACGTCAATTGGAACCTGTATGACTTTGTGTTTTGTTAAACAAGAAAGAAGTTTTTTTTTTTTTTTTTGTTTTTTTCTCCATACAGTGAAAAGCCAATGCTGTCCAATGTGGTTTTCAAAATATCTTCCTTTATACTGCAGATGAAAGTCAACTTAAGTAAACAATGACAGAATTTTCATTGTTTTAGTGTACTATCCCTTAAACTGTATTTTTAATAAGCATTCATGAATCAGAATGCATAATAAAGTTGTGTTTAAAATATTCACCCTCAAGTCATCTGATTTTGGGTCAGTGTGTGAAATGTACATAAGAGAAAGCAGCAAAAGAGCGAGAGTTATGATGTGACCGCCCCTCCTCTCTCTTTTTTTTTGCTGTCGGACATGGTGTAATGACCCCAGATGGATTACAGGCAGCTGTGTGAAGTCGGAAACCTGCAGCGACGAGTGTAATTATTTATCCACCTGTTTTACACTGTTCTATTCATATTATTTCTCCTTATTCCGACTGATTACAAGAAAGAAAGAAAGAAAGAAAGAAAAAAAGAAAAAGAAAGAAAGAAAGAAAATAACCACTTCAAATCGTTTCTCTGAAATTTAATAATAATAATAATAATAATAATAATAATAATAATAATAATTATTATTATTATTATTTTAAAACATGATCAGAGCTAAAGGAATAGGTCACTCAAAAATTAAAATTTGCTGAAAATTTACTCTCAGGCCATCCAAGATGTAGAGGATTTTCTTCATCAGAACAGATTTGGAGAGAATTTTTAAATTACTTTGCTCACCAATGAAGGGAATGGGTGCCGTCAGAATGAGAGTTACTGATAAAAAAAACTACTGATTTAAAAAATAAATAAATAAATAAATAAATAAAAACACACTGTAAAAAATAAATAGTTGAGAAAACTTAAAGTAAGGCAATTTGATGGAGTAAGACTTTTGAGTTCTCTGAACAATAGTTTTTCCTCAGTAAAGATATTTTGTTTACCCAAAGTAAATTTGTTTGCTCATGCAGTGCTGATTGTCTTAATTTGCTAATAGGGTCGTTCCGTGTCAAATCAACCAAATTTCAGAAACTTCCCCGGCTCACTTATTTGATTTTGCTATTATTTTTTTTTCTAAAGAAATATAGACATGTATAATGATGAAAGCTGAAATATTAAATGTCATGGATGAATATTTACAGAGTAATCCACTATTTGTAGGGAGGTCAAAATGGATTCAGAATTCACCTTAGATTCAGAGTCACCTTAGATTCAGAGTCAAAGTTACAGGGGGGGAAAAATTACTTCAGAAAGACGTCAGCATCATTATCTTATTTTTACACAGAGATTAATAGTTCTATTAGTAAAATCTGTTGACTTTAGCAATCTTTGTTGCATTATGTCCAAATGGTGACCATTCAAAAAGTTTGCAAGTTTTTTGCATGCCTGTAACTCAAGAAATATTAAAGATATCTTAATGCCCTTTAAGATATTGAGTCTTAAACTTTCCTTTTAGCATCTTCATTTTTAATGCCCTGTATGGTTCGGTTCCAGAGATAATGGAATTTCAATATGGCTCAAGGATTAAATTGTTAAAATTCACACATTTTCAGTAGTCAAAAACCAAATGTGGGTCAGTTTGAAAAAATATGATACTTCCTTTCTTTTAAAGAGGAATGTCTGATGAACAAATAATAAAAATAAATAAATAAATCTAACTAGAGATGCATCTCATTTCTTTCTGTCAAGACAACCGCATTGAACATACCTGTTAATACATTTTTTTTTTTTTTTTTAAAGTTTGCATGCCTATAATTCAAGAAATATTAACAATATCACAATACGATTTTAGATTCTAGTTCTTCATTAACTTTTCTTCATAAACCTTAATTTAAGGCCCTATATTATTCAGTCCCAGAGATATGGGGATCTCAATCAGGCACCATGTCCAAATTGTTGGATATTAGCCATTTCCAGTGGTCAGGAACCAAATGTTGGTCACTTTGTGTACAGCTGATTGATTTTATTTAAAGAACAATGTCCAAAGAAGAAATAATGTTGAAATTAGAATTGTCTTCTTTCCCCTCTATCAAAACAATTGCATAGAACATACCTGTTTGAGTCTCAAATATTTTTTCAAAATTTGTGTGCTTGAAACTCAAGTAGTATTAAATTTATCTTAATATGATTTTAGATTCTGGTTCTTAAGAAACTTTTCTTTTGGAATCATAATTTTTAAGGCCCTGTATGGTTTAATGCCAGAGATACTGAGATCTCAGTGCAAATTTAGTATCCTACCCATTTTCAGCGGTCAAAAAATAAATGTAGTTTGTGTTTATCTAGTCATTACTGTTTACAATGCAAATATGCAAAACATTAACAGTAACCAGGGATTAGGACAGTACAGTGTGACAAGTACAGTGCACTTTCAGCATTCAGACAGCTATGTTCTATGCAACTGTTTTGAAAGAGGGAAACAAGACACAATTCTAATTTCAACATTATTTCTTCTATAGACATTGTTCTTTACATAAAATAAGTATCAGCTGTACAGAGTGACCAACATTTGGTTTTTGACCACTGAAAATGGGTAACAGTCAGCAATCTGGAAATGGAGTCTCTTTGAGATCCCCATATCTCAGGGACTAAATGATGTAGGGCCTTGGAAATTAAGATTTCCAAAGAAAAGTTCATTAACAACTAGAATCTAAAATCATATTCCAATATCTTTAAGACTTCTTGAGTTATAGGCACGCAAACTTTGGAAAAAGAATATTTATGGCACTCAGACTGGCATTTTCAATACAGTTGTCTTGACAGAAAGAAACAAGGTACATCTCTAGTTTTAACATTATTTGTTCTTCAGACATTCCTCTTTAAAAGAAAAGTAGTATCATATTTTTTTCAAACTGACCCACATTTGGTTTTTGACCACTGAAAATGTGTAAATGTTAACGATTTACTCCTGGAGCCATATTGAAATTCCAATATTCCTGGAACCAAATCTCATAGGGCATTAAAAATAAAGATGCCAAAAGGAAAGTTTGTTAAGACTCAATATCTAAAAGGACATTAAGATATCTTTAATAGTTCTTGAGTCACAGGCATGCGAACTTTGGAAAAGTTTGAAAAGTGCCGTTTCCCCATTTTTGAATGGTCACCATTGACACATAATGCAACAAAAATTGCTAAAGTCAACAGATTTTACTAACAGAACTATTAATCTCTGAGTAAAAATAAGATAATGATGCTGCCATCTTTCTGAAGTCATATTTACCCCCCTGTAACTTAACTCTGAATCTCAGGTGAAAATTGCCATTTGGTCCTCCTTCTACAAAATAGTGGATTACTCAGTAAATATTCATCAATGACATTTAAGATTTTGGCTTTCATCACTATACATGTCTTTCTTTCTTCAGAATAAATATTAGCAAAACCAAAAATTTGAGCCGGGGACCTCTGGTTGGGTTGACACGGAATGACCCAATAGAAAAAGTCTTGTCACAGCAACTGAAACAATTACTGTCGTTGAGGTAATTTATTTGTTTTATATATCAATTTATTTTTTTTAGGCATCAATTTTTTGTTTATTTACAAATGACAGTGAATTATTATAGAAACCTTAATGGATAACTTAGTCTAATATGTAGACAACATTGTCTTTGTTTGTAAAACATCTTACAAGTCTAAGATATCCAGCAAACAGATAAGCGGTTAAACATACTCTAGGCCTCAAAACTAGACACACAAACCTCAAGAAGACCTCTTTATATCAATAATGACAAAACAACAACAAAAAGTTTAAAGTAAGTCAGCAAACAGCAAAACAATCCTACAACAGTAACTGCATAATTTATTCAAGCTGCAATGCATGCTGGGAACTCACAAAGCCTTAACATTTCAACAATATGAAATTCTTTGTTCAGACAACTGTATTTGACTAGTTTGGACAACAGAGGCAATTTAGTTGGTCTGACAAGGGTTGTTTCAAGAAAAGAGCATTTTTTTAGTATTTGAGACGGTTTCGTAAACTGGAAAATATGCATATGCATTTTTTACAGTGTACTGATAAAAACATCACAATAATACACATGTAATCCACACGACTCCAGTCAATCCATTAACATTCTGTGAAATGAAAAGCTGTCTGTCTGTAAGAAAACAAATCAAGCATTAAGGTGCTTTAAATTTAAACCCTTGCCTCTGGCCAAAATACCAGTCCATAAACCATAATAACGCTTCCTCCACTGAAAAAGTCCATCTATTGTTGTCCTTTCACATCAAAATCCATATAATAATATCATGGATAGAGGACTCATATTATAGCTGGAAGCAACAGTTTAAAAAGTCTTGAATTTGCTTATTACAAACTTGCTTAGTTCTGATCCCAAATCTGATTGGCCGAGCGGATATTCCAGAAGCTATATATATATATATATATATATATATATATATATATATATATATATATATATATATATATATATAAATTCACTGGTCAAATTTAGCCCAAAATGTACTGTGTATTAACTTGCTGTGTAAAAAAAACATCAGAGAAACATCCAACCTCTTATGCTGCCAACTAGAGTCTCAAAGTACCATCATATAAACTCACCAGAGTAACAGACCACTAACAAAGCACAAAGCCGGTGCTTGAAAGAACACAAACGCGCATGCACACACTCACACACACAATATGCATGTTGACAGAGGCTAATGAACGTCCTGCGATCGGCTGCCAAAAGTCGTGAGAACCACTTCTCAGGCTTGTGGTGTCCTGCTCGGTCCCTGCAGCACAAATGAGCATCGTGACAATACATTTCAGCACAGGAACACAAACTCAATCACAAAACTGGGAATAGAGCACCTACACCTGATACAGAAAAGTGCACTTCTCCACCTCATCAGAAACAAACACGGAGCCACGGCTTGCCAACAGGCCCTGTAACCAAGGGAACTGACATTTATTGTGCTGAAGAAACGGTTATAGGAAACTAGACACCTGCAATCAAGCCAATTAGCTTATGAGGGAATAGTACTGTTTCATTTCCTGACACTGAATGGCCTTTTCAAATGACCAAGAATAGCCATGAGGGTTATTCATGCTCAACTTATAATCAAAACCCAGACAGATCTCTTTATGTGCTCGCTTAGACAGGACTTACATCTCAACGAGTTTGTTTAAGCTTTGTTTGTTTAGTTGGTAACTCTATAGAGCGAATACAATAAACAGTTAGGCTTAATGCACTGAAACGGCACCGCAACATATTTAGATTACAGTAACTCATTGTTTTCTTGTTGCACAAACACTTCCTTTCCATTGAAATTTGGCTGATTAGCATTGAAGCTCATTTCCGCCTCAGAGTAAAATAAATAAAAAGGTATCTCACAATATACTGTTGTACAACAAAGACTTTGTGTTTCACAATATATGGCTTTTTCAGCCACTGACTATCATAATTTTGACTTTTATATCCCATAGTTCGACTGTGTTTCCTGCAATGTTACTTTGTATTGCACAATTACAGCTTTACATCACACAATTTGTATTCCTATTATTTGAAAAATATAATATAATATAATATAATAATTAAAAAAAAAAAAAAAAAAAAAAAAACACTTTGCCACCTGTCTGGTACGGGATAAAACAAATCTCTTTAGCTATTAAAAGTCAAAACACCCGGGGAAATTTAAATCACCGTTTCTGAAGGAGGCACCATTTGTGATCTTTTTCCTGTTCCGCCCAGTTGGCGTCTCATGGGTATGATATCCTATGGTAGACAGCGGCAAGCTGCTACATACTCAAGTTGCCAAAGGTCCTCCACTTGCCTTGACCCTGGCTGACACCCGATCCCCCTGAAGCCATCTTTTATTCCTCCTTCAAGAAGCAACATTAGGATCATTCTTACACCCCTGCTGTTTGGTTGTGGTGACCTCTAAGCCTATGGGAATCCAAGGCCAACAGCAGCGTAAACTGCAACAGTCAGTTTCTAACAATCAGCTCTCTCGCACTCTTCCGGTGTAACGTTGAAACAGAGACATCGAGGGTTAACCGAGTGGTGCTTGGGTTGCTGTCTCCCGTTCCGGCTCTTGTCCGAATTAGTTCAGGATCACCGGTTTTGCCAATGACGTGTTCTCCAGCTAACGCTGCATTCCTTACAGCATTTCATTCTTTTATACAGCATCTGTCCCTGAGCCTACAGGCAAAAGCAGGCAGTCACTGCACAGAATCAACCACATGGTGTGTCAGCAATTTGATAACTTTTTGCCTTAGCAAACAAGCAATTTATAGTCCTCATTCTGCAGTACTTAAAGGGACAGTTCACCCAAAATGTTCCCTGTTTCACCCCTATTGCATGCCTTTTGTAATCATTTCCACGCACTATCCAGGAAGTGATAAAAATCAATCTGATCTTCAAGGTGTGGTGACAATGAAAGCTCCTCTATCTACAGCAGATATTTTAGGATGCAAGATGCTAAACTGCTGTCGTCTCTTGTAAAACTTATAAAAGCAAAACTTGCTTTTAAAACTACGTTGGTACACTCTTAAAAAAAAAAACTTTTTTTTTTTTTTTTTAACCCAAACGCTGGGTTCAGCCCGTTGGGTCATTTCATTGGGTTGTTTTTTATATTCTTACCCAGGTGCTGTTTTTTTTTTTTGTTTGTTTGTTTGTTTTTAACCCAAGTGATGGGTTCGACTTGTTGGGTAATTTTATTGGGTTATTTTTAATATTTTTTTTTACCCAGGTGCTGGGTAGTTTTTCTGCAACTAAGTTGCTGGGTTATTTTTTTTCCTACCTAAACGCTGGGTTAAGCCCGTCTCCGACGAAACAACCCAGCTACTGAGTTGAGGCCAGTCAGAGTGTGGGCTTTTTGAGTCCTAGGAGAGAGCGGTTTGCAGCGCCGCCGATTTGGAGCACTTCTTCAGCGAAATAAATGTATACAAACATTTATTATTTCATTTATACAGTCTTTAATGTGCTGTAAATTGTATTATTTTACTCAACGCAACATAAGGATGAGATGTCAGTCACTTCGCATGGTGAAAACATCTTTTGCCTTGCATAATATAAATGGAATTTATTCATTATAGTTCTGCGTAAATATGTTCTCTAATGTCAGTACTGTTTGTTTATGGGCAGGTTTTGGAGTCAGTCACGGAATCTTTCAGCTACGAGTGAAACGCAAAGCCGTGGTCTGAAGTTTGCAGTTAACCCGGTGAACGGCAGCCCCCTCACCGTCTCAGATTTCAGCAACACACCGGCACAGGAATTAGCGCTATTTCAGTAAAAAGCCGTTACAGAGAACAGTTAAAACACACTAAAATTAAAATGCTACTTTTAAATGTTACATTTATGTATAAATGCTTGTCAAACGAGTTTAAATGTATGTAATATTGTAAACTTGTTTATTAATGAATGTTCATCTTTTGATTATTGCTCTTGCCTCTGGTAATTCCGTGTGTGTGTGGCTTTTTTTTTTATAAGTTCCAGTTTATTTTATGCCAGCAATATAATAATTTTTAAACAACAGCTGACTTAAATAAAATAACCAAGCATGTTTGGGAAAAACATTTAACCCAACTAGCTAGGTCAAAGTAACCCAGCACATGTATTCTGTCTAATATTTATCCAACACTGGGTTGCCAAATAACCCAAGTTGGATTGGGCTGTTCTCTTCATAAATGATCATTTTAGTAGAGAATGTATTCCCTATTTTATGCATATTAATATTAATACAAATTTATATTAAAGATGGAATCAGTAGGTTATTGTTCATGTTTTGCTGGATTTTCATCACAATTGTACTAGACTTTATGCTGACACCTATAGGCGTGGATGTATTAAGTTTGTTAACTAACTGCACCTGCATCTAAACGCACTTTACATAGTAAAAATATACAAAAACAATACAAAAGAAGTGTAACATAACCAATTAACATAATGTGGCAATTATAATTAGTATTGAAGTAGTACGGTTGCATGAAATGCTACATTTAATTCTGACACCTGAGTTTGGGTTCCCTACCACCCTCGCTTTTGGCTCACTTAGTTGGCATTTTAAAGAAAATGGATACTGTGTAATGTTATCGATTTGACTGCACTAACACTGTCGGTTGAGAACAAAACTGAACTGAGCTATACGATAACACTACGGTCTTCTGTAGAACTGCTTTACAGCTAAATCAAATTTGTTTATAATTTTGCAACATCTGAATTATCATTGAACTGACTTGAGTTGAATAAATGCCAAGTTCGGTCACAAAACTCTAGATGGCACAGGGTGATGGGTCCTTTACACAAAAACTGATGACTTGGCACAAGCTGATTGGTTCATGTTGCATTTGCAGCCAATGAGCTTGTTGCTTTACATTCAAAAGTTTGGTTAGCATTCACTAGAGCATTTCGCAGCATGCTTTCAGAGTTCCTCTGAAATCCTCCAACTCCCCAGCTCCACCTGTATAGATTTGCTACGGGTTATTATATATGCTATTGTGCCACAGTAGTATGTCTTAAATACTCACAGCACTGTGTCTGTGTATATTGGCAGTAGCAAGTTCCTTTGCAGCAGTAGCAATAATCTACAACAACCGTAATAACCAACAGCAGCAGCAATTCAGCAATGTAGCAGATCTATTCCGCCAAGACCAAACACATTAACATTGTTTTATCTATTACTATGCTAAAATCTTGTCATGATAGAACTATTGCCTTCTGTAGAGCTGCTTATAGCTAAACTGAACAGACTTGAGCTGAAGAATTACACTTGTCTTTTTATAGCGGCTTTACAGTTAGTTTTATTTTAATGCGTTTCATAGTTAAACAACACTGCATTGATTTTGCTCTAAAAAAAAGCACCGAGTACACCTTTGGGTTCACTGAATAAAGTGACATTAAAAAAACTTGTAAGTCTTTTCAAAGTGTGGAAATGAACTTGGGGTGTAATAATTGTTAAGACACTAACTGTCAGTATTGCGTCAAACAGGCTTTGATGATATTTCTCTTGTAATGGATGCACATGGTTTGAGCCCAGCCCTTGCCTGCAGCCACACTCAAGAATGTGTGAGAGAAGGGAAGTTCCTCTCCCTGGAAGAGTGCAGCCCTCCATTGCATCACAGAAACGGCCCATGAGCACCAGCGCTGCATGCTAATGACCAGAGCAGAATGCCCGAGGGCAGTGAAGATATGTCGTGTTTTGATAAGAGCGTGTGATCTTGACCTACAAAACAACAGAATTGAGAGAACAAAAACACTGGAGTCTTAAATACTTGAGACGCCCAAAAGTAGCTCTACCTGCACTGTAACAAAGCTCCACTATGAAAAAACTTTTAAAAACACATTAGCAACTTAAAAAAAAAAGAAAAAAAGAGAGAAGCTTTGTTTATACAGTCACCGCACCTTCAATAAAGACAACAATGACTTCAGCATAACAAGTTCAGACATATTTTTTTTGCTTCTCAGGTCTTCCATGACCTCATCCCATATCCAGATTCAGCCTGTACCTTCATTCAGCCTGACGTAGCAGACGAATCCCGTGAAACCTTTTGGCAGAGAGGAAGTTTGGATTGCAGAAGCTCAACGTATCCGGGCCCTGACAGCACAACAGGCGATGTCATCATGGGCCCGGGCCAGATCGCTTCATTGTCCCTGTTCATGGCACAACAAAAGAGGTAAATAAACACCAGCAACCCTGACTCCACTCTGCTGTCAGTCCATTTACCCACAAACCCATACCTCTCAAAACATCTATTTGCCCATTACCTCAACGGCTCGTGCCTGAGGTGGATTTTGAGGGGGGAGTCTGTGGGTATGTGTTTGTGCATGTATTTAAAATGCTCTCACTGTTCAGAGATTTCTGCAGAGTCAACAGTTATCCTTCCTGTTCAATAGCCAAAGTATCCCATCCTGCAGATAAAGATCTGCCCTCTGTCCGAACCCCTAAATCACGCAACTCACACAGCCACTGAGACTCAAACACCCATGAGGGACAGAAAGACCGTGGAGCATCAGCCTATACGCTGCAAAAAATAAAAATAAAAATAAATAAATAAATAAATAAAAAGAAAGAAAGAAATAATATAGATAATAACAATTAAATACTTTATTTAAATATTTAATTACTTTAATTAAAAATCTTTGTCTTGTTGTACAGTAAATTAAATAAACAAAAAATATCTAAAAACTGTATGAAACCTGAATATAGGCCTATCGTATTTGTATAATAAATACTGTGATTATTTATTGGTAAACAAGAAAAGAAAAATAATTAAGAAAGATAATAAAGAAAATGGCTGCAGTATAGATGAAAAAGAAGAAGAAGAAGAAAAAAAGAAGGACCTTAAGAAAAGACCTTATGAATGTCATAAATTTTCTTTCTTTTTTTTTTTTTTAACTCTAATTTCAAATTCATACAATGACACAGACTTCTTGGTTACGAAACTATGAAAACTAAAAAAATTTTTGGAAGGCAAAGACAAACAAACATTTAGTAGTTTAGCAGTAGTAGTTATAGTTGTAGTAGTAGTACCAATAGAAATATAATTTTAACAGGATACTTAAAGTTTTTTTTTTTTTTTTTTTTTAGCTATTTTCAACAATGCTTATCCACAGAATTTAAAATCCTATAGCTGTGCATTTCTGTAACAAGTTTAGCAATGTTTTATGCCCAAATGATCTCTGCTTGTAGCAATTAATTGTATAGAATTATTACATTTCAGTCCTACCTCATTACAGACTGGCATTCAGCTTTATCTTTCTCTCTTTTTTTTTTATTTTGATATTCTTCTTACTGTACAACAACCACACTTTACTGTTATGAAAACAATACATTTAAAGAGGATATCAAATATGTGACCTTGTTTTTGTCTCAAAATGCACACTAGTAATGTTTTTTTCTAAGCGATGTTTATAAAAATTACTTTAATGTCCTAAATGAACTATGGCCTAATCCTGGCTTAGTCTAAGACCTGTCTGTGAAACCAGCCCATAAAGTGTAAGACTTCCTTCTTCTAGAGGTGCAGCTGGATCACAAACAATAGATATTGAGCCATCCCTGAGTTTTAACTTTTTAGCAAAATCTGCCTTCGATTGTCCCTCGTTCAGAAAGCAGTCTGGAGTAGGGCTGTCGGTCGAATAAAATTTTTAATCTAATTAAATTACATTAGGTTGATTAATTAATCTAATTAATTACATATTAATCAAATAAATTTGACTCTGAAAATACCCACAAAAGATTATTTAAAGCTATTTTTGTATTAAATGAGAAAGTAGCAAGTAGACATTACAAATTGCAGCTTTAGATAGAAATAGTTTATTTGATTCAGCATAAAATTTATTTGCACAAACATTTAGGATGCGACGGCCTAACATGAACTATGAAACATCTCAGTATTCTTTTGTTCATACAATGGAAGTCATTGGTAACCAAAACAGCTTTGTTACCAACAGTCTTCAAAATACCTTCTTTTATATTCCACAAATGAAAGGTTTGAAACGACATAAGGGTGAGTAAATGGCGACAGAATTCATTTAAAAAAAAATTTTTGGGTGAACTATCCCTTTAAAGGGGTCATCAGATGCCCGTTTTCCACAAGTTGATATGATTCTTTAGGGTCTTAATGAAAAGTCTCTAACATACTTTGATTAAAAATTCTCAATCGTTTTGTAAAACAACACCCTTTTTACCTTGCCAAAATCAGCTCTGCAAAAATCATCTCATTCTAAGGGGTTGTTCCTTTAAATGCAAATGAGCTCTGCTCACCCCGCCCCTCTCTTCTCTCTGTGGAAAGACGATCTTGTTTACATTAGCCGCATTTAGCGGCTAAACTTCATAACTACCACGTTATAAAGAAAGGCGATCGCAAAGATTCATAAAAAACCGCTTATACTTACTTCCGCTGTAAGCGAAGCTGGATCATGAATGATTCGTGCGAACATAGACGGATATATGTAGATCGGGAGGCGCATTCCATTCACAAACAAATGTAATCTACTGCATCTTCAGCGGCTCAGATGCTGGGAGTAAATGACGACCACTATGTTCATTATTACATCCAGCAACACAACACCTCAAGCGCTCAATCGGAGATATTCTTGTCTAACTTGCATCCCTGCTTAGGCATCAAAACAAGGAAAGTTACTGGACTGTGACAGCTGGTCTAAGGTAAGAGCTCATGTCAATCAACTATTGTGGGAGCGGCCTCTGTCGGTGTGATGCCACACCGACAGGCATCTGAGAACGGCTCGATTTGAAAAAGGGGATATTATTTTTACAGATTAATTAAAAACCACTGCATGGATTTTTATGCTTATAGGGTAGATTTGTACATACACTGCCAACACACATTAATGTTCAAACAACATGGAAAAGTGAACTTAGCATCCGATGACCCCTTTAAATGTTAATGTTATTGTTATTATTATTATTATTATTTAAACGAGAACTCCACTTCCAGAACAACAATTCACAAATAATTTACTCCCCCTTGTCATCCAAGATGTTCATGTGTTTCTGTTTTTTTAGTCGTGAAAAAATTATGGTTTTTGAGGAAAGCATTTCACGATTTTTCTCCATATAATTAACTTCATTGGTGCCCCCATTTTGAACTTCCAAAATGTAGTTTAAATGCAGCTTCAAAAGGCTCTAAATGATCCCAGCCGAGGAAGAAGGGTCTTATCTAGCAAAACGATCAGTGATTTTTTTTGGAAAATAAAAATTTGTATACTTTTTAAACACAAAAGCTTGTGTAGCACGTTCACGACACAACATACTATTTGATAACATTGAAAGGTAACGCAGAACAGACCCAGCGAATTACAGACCCAGTAGCCAAATGCGGTTTACAAACAATAAGGTACAACAATGTCAAAGTTGTACGAGAAAATAAGATGGAGTTGTTCGCCATTCTCTACCTTTTTGAGCCGGAGTACACAGACGATGAACTTAGACGTGATTCGTAGTGGTGATGGGAAGTTCGTGTCATTTTACAGACTCGGACCTCTGAGTCTCGTTCAGCAATATGAACAAATCTTCAAAAGAGCCCTTCGAAGCTGCATTTACACTACAATTTGGAAGTTCAAAATTGGGGCACCAATGAAGTCCATTATATGGAGAAAAATCCTGAAATGCTTTCCTCAAAAACTATAATTTCTATACGACTGAAGACAAAAGGACATGAACATCTTGGATGACAAGGGGGTGAGTAAATTATTTGTAAATTGTTGTTCTGGAAGTGGACTTCTCCTTTAATGAAATTATACTCTAAATAAGAAACTAAATCTGCCAGCAGGTGGCGGTAAATGTCAATTCGTTCAAAACGCGGATTCATTCAGAAACTAAGCACCACTGTGTTGGTCAGAGACACCCAACAATTCTGCTATGGCTTCAAAGGTAATATGTTCTCTGCAAAATTGAGCAAAAACACATAATATAATGTTTAAAATATAAACTATCAACGTATTTACCGAACTGTTGCATAAAATCACATTTATACCATGATATATCGGGACAACTACTGCATTTATGTCTACTGAGTTGTTGCCCCGCATCATATTTGTCAACAGTCAAATATATGAAATATATAATGATGATGTACCGGCCTGGGGGCAGGGTCAGTGCATTAACTGCATTAAAATATTTTAAATCACATTATTTTTTCATAACTAATCAAGTTAACTCGTTAAACTGACAGTCCTGATGATTTGCACAGACAAACTAAGTTAGGTGTATTCGATGGCGCACTACTATCAAAAACAAAACTAATCCACTGTGTCTTCAGTGACTCTGATGTCAGGAGAAACAAAACTCATGTTCACTTTTTTTTTTTCCAACTACACAACATCTACATTGCTTATGAGACAATAACAGAAAAAAATAGCGGAAAGAAAAGAAGTGAATGGACTTTTATTATTGTAGGGTGGTTGTGTCCACACACATTTACATGCAAATACCATGTAAAAGTGAATTTTGCATCCGATGTCCCCTTTAAAGGACTTAAAATCCCTGACTGGGTTTTAAATATTACACTATAAAGAGATCTGCTTTGTTCTCTTATTAATTCCCATCAGGCATTGCACCATTCGAATTGTGCCATCTGATAAATATCATGTGAACACTCGCAGTGAAAGACTGATTACATTTTGTTAATTGCTACATGTCTGACAGGAATCTAAGGTGTGAGACAAGATCGCTACGGTCAGCACAATCTTACAGCAAACAGCGAGGTTTGTGAGTGCATGTGTATCGTGCATTATTGTCGATGAGGTAACCGCTACTCTGGAAATAAATAGAAGCTGTTCAGTCTTGATTGTTGGGTGGCTAATCCTGTCATATGATCATTGTTCATGACTACTGGCAGATTGCTTAATCTCCCTGAGAGCCTGACAAGAGAAAGCGAGAGAGAAGGGTGGATTTAAAAAGTTCTGATCTGATGACCCATGACATCAGTCTGGGTCATACTTTCCTAGCAGGACCACACAGACGAACAGACCTTCCATCAAATCACATCAAAGCATCGTGGAGAATGATTGAGCTCGGCTGAAGACAGCCAGAGACATATGCAAGATAGATACTTAGTACTCAGATCTAACCTGAGTCACTCATTCAACCCACATGATATAACTCTGACCAAAGCGTGAGAGCGAAGTAGCGTGCATACCAACCCAAGTCGTCATCAAAAACCGCAAGAAACCTCATCAAAGGTCACAAAACAATGGCTCGGATGATTGTCGCCCACTACAGTCCACCGATACGGCTCACCTGCAATTAATCCAGAGCAAGCCGCGCTCTCTCGCTTTCCACCCGGGTAAGATGATGCTCTGTGGGTGGTGGTCTCCAAAGGCCTGTCAGGACAATGGATCAAATGCCAGCGCCGTTCCTTTGAACTATTGTGTCTGTGTCTCTCAAAGGCATTATCTGACCCGGGACTACCTGGCCTGTCAGCGTAAGAAGCAGGCACTGCTCAATGTAGCAAAAAATCCACTTGTCTGGTATGTGACAAGGGAAATACTTTCCTTTATTGTGCTGCTTTGGTTTCTCTCAGGGAAATCCTTCAGGTCTCTGAAGGGTGAAAAAAATGTGGATAAGATTGTGATTCAAAAAGTTCTTATCAACCTACATTGCTTCCTAGAAAGTGAAAAAAAAAAAAACACACAACAACGATTTTTGGTATGTACACAAATCATTAGATGGAATATGATTTAAAAAGTTTATCACAGAATTGAATGGAGAATTCTGGTCTTTTTACACATTTTTCTATTCGTGATATGATTCATCAAAAGAACTGAGAATGGCCAAACAAAAACAGCCATGCCACTCCCAAACCCAACAAACACAGTTATCGCTGAGAGAGAAATAGATAGACAAGACAAGAAAGCTGATTAGTTTCACTGTTCAGGAACAAAACCACCAGCACCACCCTACAACTTGTTGAAAGTCGTCCAAATACAACATGACATGCTCTGATTAACTGAGCTGTTATTTATTTTTTTTTTTTAGAAGTGTAAAGACACAGAGTAGGCAGATTTTCCCAGGTAAAGTGTTTCCATGTTAAGATTTTAGAAAAAGTTTTCTGAAACCATTTACATTTATGACACTGAAATGGTTACCTGGTTAATAGTTAACCTAAAATGTAGAAATATGAACTAAAACACACACTCACACACACATAGTAGCGTTTTTGTGTGTGTGTGTGTGTGTGTGTGTGTGTGTGTGTGTGTGTCAAAAATAGCAAGGGAACAAAAATGTGCATTGTGGCGATGAATGATTTGAATATACACTGCTGTTCAAAAGTTCAATCAATTTTTTGATGTTTTTTTTTTTTTTTTAAGAATTTTCTCTTATGCTCAAAGCTATATTTACTTGACCAAAAATACAGAAAAAAAAACATTATTATTGTGACATATTATACGGTTTAAAATAATGGTTTTCTATTTTAATATATTTTAAAATGTAATTTATTCCTGTGATGTAAAGCTGAATTTTCATCAGCCATTACTCCAGTCTTCAGTGTCACATGACCCTTTAGAAATCATTCTAATATGCTGATTTATTACTTTTATTTTCAGTGTTGAAAACAGTTGTGCTGCTTAATGTGTTTTTGGAACCTGTGATTCTTTTTTAGAATTTTTTAATAAACAAAAAAAGAACAGTATCTACTTAAAATAGAAATCTTCTCTAACAATGCAAGTCTTTACCATAACTTTTTTTTTTTTATTAATTTAACATCCTTGCTGAATAAAAGTATTAATTTCTTTTAAACAAAGAAAGAAAAAAAAATGACTGCCCCCAAACTTTGAACAGTAGTGTATATTGTCACAAATGATTTTTATTTTAAATAAATGCTGTTGATAATTGATAATAAATTAGCATATTAGAATGATTTCTGGAGGATCATGTGACACTGAAGACTAAAGTAATGATGCTAAAATTTCAAGCTTTGCACCACAGGAATAAATTCTATTTTAAAGTACATCAAAATAGATAACTACTATTTTAAATTGCAATAATATTTCACAATATTACTGTTTTTTCTGTATTTTTAATCAAACACACACAGCAGTTCAAAGTTTGGGTTAATAAGGCTTTGTTTCAAAGAAAATGATGTTTAATAAAATAATAGTAATAATAATAATAATAATAATAACAGCACTAATAATATATATAGCAGCACAACTGTTTACAATATTGATAAAAAAAATGTTTCTTGAGCAACAAACTAGCATATTGGAATGATTTCTGAAAGACTGTGTGACACTGAAAACTGCTAAAAATAATTTTTTTTGCATCACAAAAACATTTAAAATACGTTATAAATAGAAAACGTTTATTTTAAGTTGCACTAATATTTTACAATATAACTGTTAACACTTAAATAAAAATCTTACCTACCCCAAATTTTGAACGGCAGAACTTTGCCTCATTTATTGAGGAAAATAAGCATTGGTATTTGATGTGAAAATGTGAAAGCAACAGTTACAGACAACATGTGTATAAAACAGACAGACAGAGAGAAACAATCCACAGTATTCACTAAATCCATGACTGTGTCGGATTCAGATTGCCAAGCACACTAACCGGCAGGGTAGTTAAATGAGAGAGGCTGGCACAGGTGAGGAGCTGTTAAAGCCTCGTAAACATACTCTCACAACCAGTTTATGGATGATGGTGATTTATTAGCGTAACGTAAACCTATTAGCACACACTTGCTGTGGGTGAGACCATGTGTGGCGGCCCAGAGTAAATCTAACCATCTTTCTAAAATCATAATAGCTTTAATGCAACACCTGACCAAACACATCAAGCTCAGAGTAACAAAAGTATTTTCTACACACAACAACAAAAAAGCATAACAAAATTAAAAAAAACAAAAAAAAATTCACCTCACATTTAATGTCTTCTTAAATTGCGATCTGAAATCCATATATACACATCAATCACTGCACACAGTCCACTTCGTTTTGGCTGGACACTGAACGTTGTGGGTGTAATATGTGTGTGACACTGCAGGATTACAGCATTAAGAGTGTACAGATGTGGCAACATCCACAGATGGGCCATCATCCCACTGACGTTGACACACTGACCCACTGATGGCCACCAATCAGCTTCCACCACCACTACGGTACTGCAAATACGATGAAATCATTTATTGTGCAAATACTGAGGTGATTCCCCTGCATCCATACAAATGCCCTTCAAGGTTTTTGGCCACAGACAGTGAAGGGTGTAATGCTAGTGCTAAACAATGGTATGTCTGAAAGTATTTAAAAGCAGAAACTGCAATGGAGCACCGACAAGAGGCTCTGAAGGCTCTTTGAGCTTAAGCTGATTAAAAATAGACAGATGGATCCATATCTGAATAAGAACAGTATTATTCACACAAACATAACCGTTTTACACAGGCATCACTGCACATGCACATCTGTGCTCATGTGTGGGATTTATGATAAAGTAGGTCAACACACATGAGCATTACTATATAAACACAGAGACCAGTGGACCATTCAAATAAAAATCAAAACCATGTCTATCATATCTGTCTTTTTTCAACTTCAAACCATTGAGTTCTA
The DNA here is from genome assembly GCA_036247105.1 of Cirrhinus mrigala. Taxonomy (NCBI): domain Eukaryota; kingdom Metazoa; phylum Chordata; class Actinopteri; order Cypriniformes; family Cyprinidae; genus Cirrhinus; species Cirrhinus mrigala. The sequence goes on from CM070019.1 coordinate 25,814,331, forward strand.
TATCCATATCGCTTCCTCTCTAGTGAAAAAGGCAGCATTTCTTCTGAATTGAAAGAGAAATATGCAGAGATCAAGCATCATTTACAAGTAAAAACAGGCCAAAACATTTCTAAATGAATACGTAGGTGGATTTTGATGTGAAAGGAAAACAAGGGATGGATTTTTTTACTAGATGAAGCATTATTATGGATTATAAACTCCAGAAGCAATGGTTTGAAGTTAAAGTGCCTTAATGATGGATTAATTTCTTACATGCAGCTTTTCATGTGTGGATTACTTGTAGATTATTGTGATGTTTTTATCAGCTGTTTGAACTCTTATTCTGACAGCACCCATTCACTGCAGAGGATCCATTGACGAGTGATGGTTATCTCCAATTCTGTTCTGACACAGAAACGAATTAATCTACATCTCGGATCGCCCGAGGGTGAGTAAATTATCAGGAGGTTTTCATTTCTGGATGACTTATTCATTTAATTTCAGCCTTGAATCACAATGGTATAACAACTGCAAATCTTTTATGAACGGGTTGAATTATTACACGGAGAGTTTGATTGTATTGTTTCCATTTACTTGTTTGTTAGACAGTAATACCAAACACAGCCAGAACTGTTAACTCTTGTAAACTCAAATGAAATAGTCCAGGTCATGAAAGTCCATAAATAGGCCCACTGACTGCAACACACAAGTCCCTTAGTCCACAGAAACAAAAAATAATGATAAAGATAATACTCATCAGTCTGTTGACTCAGTCCTTTTCTGCTTTGGGGTAGACAGTAAACTGAAAATCCAAATGGAAAAAAAAAATCAAATGTTCCCAAAAAGAGAAAAAGTATAATCCACTGGTTCAAGGCCCCACAAAAACCTCCAGCTTAAAAAAAAAAAAAAAAAAAAAGGTCTTCAGAGTATAGTCCAAATATGTATATCCCAATCCAGAGTGTACACCAATAATACGCCATGTCTCTATTCTCAGAGATCATTTTGGACTATTGCTCTGGAGTTAAGGTAACAAAAGCATGCCACCTCACCAAATAGACTTTCCATTTCAAAATGGCCACCCTTCCCCTCTTATAAAATATAGGCAGGCCCATCACAATAAGAGTCTTTAGCAGCCAACAAAAGTCCTCATAATTCCCCCTCACACAAAATGCATATAAGAATGTTCATAATCAACATATCATGCAGATGGAAAGAATAAACAATAAACATTTACACTTTTAAAAATAAAGGTTCCAAAAGGGTGTTTCTGAAGGGATGCCATAGAAGAACCATTTTTGGTTCCCCAGAGAACCTTTCAGTGAACAGTTCCTAAAAGAACCATTTTGAATGACATTTTAAAAATCTAAAGAACCTTTTTCGATTATAAAGAACCTTTTCTGCGTTTGAAAGGTTTCATGGGCATTCAAGGTTCTTCATGGAACCATTGATGCCGATAAAGAACATTTATTTTTAAAGGAGAAGTCCACTTCCAGAACAACAGTTTACACATAATGTACTCACCCCCTTGTCATCCAAGATGTTCATGTCTTTCTTTCTTCAGTTGTAAAGAAATTTATTTTTTTTTTGAGGAAAACATTTCAGGATTTTTCTCCATATAATGGACTGCTATAGTGCCCCGAGTTTGAACTTCCAAAATGCAGTTTAACTGCGGTTGTAATTGATCCCATCCTATATCGCTGTTTTTTGTTGAGGGTGTTTGATCTTCTTTGCATGTTCACTTTGCAAAGACTGGGTCGGAACTTCTGCAGCGATGTAGGATGATTTTGAAATGATTTTTGAAGTTGAGGGAGAAAATACGATCTGAGTTTTTCGACATACCCTAACTGTCTTGAGCCAGAATACACAGAGTTCAGGAAGAGCAAGACAAGACGAGCGTTTGAGATTAAAAAGTTTTTAAATTGTGCTTTTTTAATGAAAATAACCGATCGTTTCACTAGATAAGCCCCTTCTTCCTCGGTTGGGATCTTTTACAACCGCATTTAGGATCGTTTGAAGCCGCATTTAAACTGTATTTTGGAAGTTCAAACTGAGGGCACCATATCAGTCCATTAAATGGAGAAAAATCTTGAAATGTTTTCCTCAAAAAACACAATTTCTTTACGATTGAAGAAAGAAAGACATGAACATCTTGGATGACAAGGGGGTGAGTACATTATCTGTAAGTTGTTGTTCTGGAAGTGGACTTCTCCTTTAAGAGTGTAGGCATAGTAGACATTCATATATGCTGACTTTTTTTTTTACATCTTTACACCTAGTGAGTGATACAGGCGTTACTGTGGCAGTGTCACCACTAATGGCAGCATGATGACCTTTGGCCTCCCCTCTGTGGTCTTGCTTCACTTAAGGAATTGCTCTGGGGCAAGTTTGCATGATTGGTAGCCAGCCCATCTGGAAAACGCCATAAATCTATTGAGGAATCAAATTAACACTTACAGAGTAAAATGATTAGGAATGCATTGAATCGCATTAACCAATATTTAAACACACAGGCCTGCTCTTAAACCAACAATCACACCCAAAGTAAAATTTTCAGATATGTATATACTGGAGATATAGTTCAGTTACTCAAATGCATGACCTATTGCAAGACTAATATTGACATCTTTCCTATTGGTGGATATCAATTAATCTTGTTAACATTGCTTTTTTTCCCCCCTTCAAACAATGAAAGGTGGATCTCTCAATCCTCATTTACAACCCCTCATTTAAGTACAGATAGTAACTCTAAGGGAAGTTCTACCCAACTTCATATTAGGTGCTCCCTATTTATGTTTCCTTGTTTCATTGTCTACAATATTTACTTTCATTGACAGGAAAGGCTTCATCGTCTACTGTCTTCCTGTTCTTGAGGAAGGTTTTGTGATTAGACATTGACTCAGCAACTGCAGTACTGATTGACTCAACAGATGGGCAATCTGTGAATCATGTGAGCTTTAAAAATGCACAGTGCTGCTGCAGAATGCACTTACTGCCAAACTTGCACTGCATTCAATGTGGAATAGTAGCACATTTTAAAATTAATTTCCTTAATCAGTTAATTTTCTTAGTCTTGAGTTCGAGTACAATTATCTAAACAACTAATTTCTCACTAGTATTATTACCTTCTTATGTAATTTTGCTAAAATTGCTAAAACATAAACTTAAAAGTGAAAAAATTGTATTAAGTCAAACACGACTAATTAAAAACTCAAGAAGTCATTTTTGCAGTGCATTTACTTAATTGTTTGCACACACAGCATACCATTAAGCATCTTTAATCTGTGCTTTTACCAGCATGGCCTACTGAACACAATTTTCCTCTTTACATCAATAGATGATTTGATTGTTTTCATTTGTGCATTTTGTTCCAGATACATTATTCCCAGCGGAAAATGAGGCACATGCAGGAATCATGGTGATTAGTGTGATATTTCCCAGGGAGTGTTTGCATTGCAGATAGAAATCTTCAAGGAAATGTCTGAGAAGCTATGATGACAGAAACACTATTATGAGGAATTCAAACTGGTTAATCATGGGGAAGTTAGCTAATGCTGCAGTCCCAGGCTCTAACTATTTATTTCGAGTGCGGTGTGTCTTTTTCTGGATGCTTAACAACAGTTGCTTTATACAGTGCTGTTTCATTGGACATGCTAGCCACATTGTAAAATTAAACGGTGACATTGTTTGGATTTGTAAATAGTAACAGCAATGATGTTAGATTCAAAATCGTAAGTGCAAATCATATATTTCTCTTTGTCGCGTCTATACGGGAAATACGGGAATACGTACACATACTTTTATTGCGCATATAAAGAAATCCGTTGCTATTGCAGAAGTGTTGTTCATATGCATTTGCCAGCTCTACTGTGTGTTGCATTACAAGCAATTATGGCTACTTTAGGGATCCTATAAAACACACTGATGTAGACATTTAACAAGCTCAGACAATATTTTCTCAAGAATTAAACAAAAAAACATTTGGTGTATTAAATGACGTCATCTGCTCCTATTATTGGGTTTATATCTGTACAGCTCCATGAAATGACTAGATGGTTTTCCTATCTGACCTCCTGGGCTGTTCTGGACCGCTCTGGTGTTGGACCTGCCTCTTGAGAGTTATTAAACTGACTCACGTTTACTGTGTTTGGAAATAAACCAAGCTCTATTTTTGTAAAATAGATGTCTAGTCTACTTGTCGAACAAGCAGCTACTCTGTACTGATTCCAGTAGGTTACTCTCATGCACTTGACCAAGATTTAAAGACAGAAAGAAACTCTCATGGAACAAGACCATGTGTAAAACTCCTCACAATGTCTTTAAAGTTATTTATAGTATTTTATAGTAATGCAACGATGCTAATAAAAGCGTCCTGTAAGGAATAACATTCACTGTTGCCTTTTAAGTCAATCACTTTCTTTAAACAGCAAGTTTAATGCAATGCTATACAAGATTATAAAACACTGGCCAGCTTTTATTTTATTTAACGACGTATCAGAACATCAGTTTCAAGGCTGTCATTAACACCAGTAATCAGATATGCTCCAAGCAACATAGTGTACCTCAAGTTAAAGATATCCAGATATCAAACGTTCATTCTTGGCCCAGATAAGAATGAATTGGCGGATCTTGAAATCATCACTTCTGAAAAGCCGACATGCTTTTTTGAGACTTCCAGCAATGCCAAATTCTTCCAACCTCAACGGACGTCTAGGAGCCCAGATCCTCTGCAAATCAAAGCATAACAGTGAAGTCTTGAATTTATGCTAATTGAAAACAGCTCATTCACCATTTTACAACCATATAGCAAACAGACACTTCAGTTTGATAATTTATTACCGTTAATGCAAATGAATCAAGTTTATACTATTTGCCTGCCAAAAATGAAAAGCTTGGCCATTTCTGGAGGATCTTTTTTTTAAAATTACGGTTGTTTGGGCTATCTTGCTTTTTATGACCAAGGGCTGGTTTTCTTTGACTTTCTTTGACCAACAGGGACAATTCCAGGAAATCAACTTACTTAGCACTTAGCAAAGTGGCTAAACAGAGCAAATAAGAATGTGATGTCTTGATTGAAATGTTTCAAAGCCAAGGGGTGTGTGCACTCATGGAAGAATTGAGAGATTGCCCAGGAGCCCATTTTTAACAATTCCCTCAACCTTTCTTCCCTTGCCAATGCATTGTCCGCCCCAAAATGGCTCATTCTTTTGTTGCAGCAAAATGTAGGGGAAAAAACAAATGACTTTCATGGCTATGCAATATATATTTCCATTTGGCTCCGTCTTAAAAATTTGTTGTTTGGTCTAGTTCTGATTGAAGGTGCTCACTTGTTGAGTTGCTATTTAACATGATGATTTTGGAAGAAATGTATAAACAATTTTGAATGGAGTATCATAAGAAGTTTAGGACATGACTCAGAGCTGTTTGTATGCTGAGACGCCTAATAAGAAAGAGATGGATGACTGCTTTGAGATCTAACGTGCAAAGTTGGCGTAGAGATGGATGACAAACCACGTGGCGGTTTTGGCCTGCCATGGGAGATGTGTGGGTGAACACCAGACGAAAGTCTGTCCAGCTGTTTTGAGTGACCCAGTTAGTGAGTGACAGGCTGGAGAGTCTATTGTCTATTATGTATGTAGCTGTGATGTATTTGAAAAGCATGCATTTACCAATGAAGGCTTGTGGTGAGTAGGTTGGTGGCCCATGATGAGGAGTCCACAGCATCTCAACATCTCCTCCTGCCTTCTCTCTTTCTCTCACACTGTAAGTGCTGGCAAATTTCTTCCAGGACATAATCTGTTAAATTTTCAGTCTTTTAACCCTAAAAAACAATGCAATGCATAATTTCAAACACAGGTTAAACACACAGGAAAGTCAATAAGGAAAATTCAGTACATTATGCTTCTGGCTGTGATGTCTAACAAACTTGATTTAACTCAGACCATTAGCAGAGGCTCCATGACTTGAACTGGATGTGAAGATGCAGTGCTGTGGGTCTCTACAAACTATGAATTTATATTGAGATTGTGACAGATGTTTAGAGGCTACTTTATGGTTTGTATATGGCTAATATCCAGGGTCAATAAATTTAAATTTAACTGCAAATAAAGTGTTTGTGCATATTAGGGTCTGCATGTTTTAAAAATTTATAATGGATATACACAGAGAGAGAGAGAAATGAGTCATACTGTTTAAACTCCCAAACTCACATAAATATACTACGCAATTATAAAACACTTTTTGATCTATTTCTCATGCACTGTGTGCTTTTCCGAGATATGCCTAAGATGTCTTAAGATCTGATTTAAAAGAAAAATACAGATTCTATCAGCTCTAATTTCTTTTCCATGTTTACCGCAACTCAGAAAATAAATACTGATACGATGCCACATTGTGCAGCTTTGGTTGGTAATTGCAGTCGAAGGGCAACAAGAGAAGCGATGTAAGTTTTCACTGCTTTCCTAGCAATAAGAGGAAAAGAAAAGAATGGGAAGATGCCTGTGGACGAATAAAGATCTGCGTCTTGTTCTCTTCACTTTAGCCCTGATCCCTTTGATGCTTTTAGTAGATCACAGCTTACAAACGGCAAAGACAAGAAATACTAGATGCCAAACTGGCAGGATGCAAACATGCTGATGCTTGTCATGACACCACAGCCACTGAAAGAATTTCTCAGCACAGAGTTCACTCAGTATCTGAGGATGTTTAGACTCCATGCAGGGAAAATCGATGGTACAGCATTTGGTTTAAGCCTATGCTTATACCTATCACCAGCTGTAAGCTCCTTCAGTAGCTGTGGTCATCATATCAGAATTTTTATTTTATGTGTTATGGTAAAAATAGCAACAGGTAGCACCAGTAGCTCACAGAGTGTAACCATTTCAAGTCACTGAAATAATGGTGCACTGCATAGTCCAAAATATGTATATAATGATGTGGATTTTTTAAATAACACTTCCATGGGCTTTCTACTACTGTACATATTTTAGTAAGAGACAACATTTATGTTACATTAAGCCATACAAGTCTTAATCCCCGGGGATCCCTTTAAAATTCCTAAAAATAAAATCAATCAAATCTGAATTAAATTTAAGGTTCTGTCATTCCAGTTCAGCTTCCTGTGGACTGTAGCCAATACAAATTTACACTTCATTTCAAGGGATTCTTTAGTTATGAAATCTTAATTGCATCTGTTACTTCAGATTCAGCTGTGATGCAACTGCACAAATGATTAAGCATGACATGCATATGTGTGTCATGTATAGACAGAGAGCAAGAAGAATAATGCTGTCCATGCTTGCCTTTGCTCTGGAATGACAATGACCTGCCTTCCTCCGTACTGGCTATTAGTGAAAGACAAGCACACACACAGTTTCACTCTCTCTTCTATTTCTCTCCCTCGATTTCTCCCCACTTCCCTCTCTCCCTCTCCAGGAACAGAGGCGTGCTTCAGGCCGGGTCTGGGAGAAGAACAGACAGGGATAGGCCTTTGAAAGAACAGTATTGTGAGGTCACATTCTTCCCAAATGCGAGCGGGAGCCAAGTCAGTAGCTGTCGGAATTACCCCATGAATCATGCCCATTGTGATGCCTACTCCAAGATGAGAACATGGAAAGGAATTAGGTACGGCTAGTCTTATCAGTCCTCCAACATGGACATGTGTCCACAGCGACAGGGTGACGTTCATGCGACTGTCAATGAGAAGAATTCCTCCGCTGCCATGTGTTGTTACTTAAGGGTGTGCTGCAGCCAAGCAGAGTGTGCTTTTCCATACACGCCCGTCTTCCTGTCTGTGCACTTCCTCCCCTCGCCGTTACCCAGAGATCTTTGTGGTGGGTCCTGGAGTTCAGGCAATATTAGGTTGCACCTCTTAAAACATGTCAGCTTTGTGGTGAAAATTAAAGAATGGAAAAAATGATGAAACGTAATGTTTTATTGATCCTTTTCTTCAAGTTTCAACTGTTAAACTGAGAGAGAGAGAGACGGCGAGAAGGCGAATGGAAAGACAGTTTCGGAGGAGGCGTGCGAGCGAGGCCATCGCCACTTTTTTCGACAACTTGGATTTATTAAGCATGGCGAATTTGCATGGAAATTGTGTTACCTCCAGTGTCTGACTCACTGTTTGGTCTCAGCGGCGGCACTTTGATTTAAAGGAGCGAATGCTGAGCTGGAAGTTTTCAGGGTTTTACAGTCAGACCTTTGTTTTTGCTTCTCTCCTGTTTTCACTTTCGCAAGTTCGTGTTCTGATGAGGAAAAAATTATTTTTACGAAGACCTCCAGTGGAAACATTACAACACATGTTGAATATTAGATACACAGATACCTTGTTAGGAGGCCCCTGACTGCAGAGCAAAGCCGCTTCCCCTTTGAGCCGCTGTATCTTCACGGCAGGCCCGGAGAGAGAGAGATGCGAGCGAGATATGACAAATGAACTGTGTTCTGCAAGTTGAAAGAGAAATGTGTTTGTCATTTTAGTTACGGAGGATGAAAGAGGCAGAAATCAACAATGAGGCAGTGTAATCTAAACCACTTTACAATGGAAAGAGGCACGGTCTCTCCCAGGATATGGGAGGGGAGAACGAGGTTAAACAATAATTGACTGGGCCGTTCAGATTTGAAGACATATGAGCTGTATGTCCACAAAGAGCTCCGTCCTCAAGGAATCTGATGATGGATGTGCACAGTGCCAAAAAAAAAAAAACATTCTGAATGAAGTAATAGTGCTCTGAACAGGAAAACACACTGGCAGGAAATCTCATGTCAGCATTCTCCACAGACCCAAAAAACACAAGAGGAGAGGGAAGAGACAGGGTGGAAGGAAAAAAGAGAAGATTCTCTGAACTCACAGACATGCATCAAAACAGCAAGTCTCATGTGAGATGTGCATACACACGATCTGGGCTGCTGTCTGTCAGCGGACGAGGGAAGGAGATGGTCTGTATGTGTCATTGGTGGATCCTGTGCTCTGTACCTCATGTGGTTCTCCCTATCTTACTTGGAGAAAACGCAATGCATTGGTGCATTACAACATGTAGACTTCGCAAAGCTTAAGGGGTGAAGACAGGTAGAGATACATGATATCAAGAAAGGCAGTGAAAGAATTATTGTTAAATACTATAAAATAACAAAGTTCATTTAAAAACAATGATTAATGCAAAGTAGTTTCCTTTCCATTTTTGAAAAGTTTTGTGTAACACCGTCAAAACATTCCCCGTTCACACAAATCCGCAAAAACAACTAAAATGCTGTATTATACATTCCAGGCCAGTGGTTGAGGCGATGTCACTTTGAAAGTAACACTATGCACCTGCGCACATACCTATCCACATTATTCTTTAACGCGGAACTAAGCCTGTGGGTGAGATTTTCCGTTCGTTTGCCGCTTTAGTGAAATAACAAGAAGAATAACAACATGCAGTAAATGGTAAAACTGTTTGCACTACAAACTAGTGTGTTCATAATTAAGATAATACATTAGAATAACATGGTAAGACACACCAATTTGCAATATCAAGCAGCAAAACTAGTTGTTTTGTACAGCTAAAAATAGCTGGATGCGGATGAGACCGGAACCCAGACCTATAAAATTTACAAATGCCTGAGCCCTGTCTTATGTGAAAAATAAGGTGGATAGACTTAACTAGGGGTGTGCAATATATATGTGATATGTGATTTGACATTATCAAGTATATCGTGAAAACCAAACAAAAACACACCCAGAGACTGCACGCATACACTATCAGATGTACGTTAGACTACTGCGTGAACATTTTTAGAGTTCAGCTTTCACTGCGTGATTCAGTCTAATAAAAAACACATTTAGAATTCTCCCAAAATTCAAGATTAGGGGGCAAAAATGTCCTATATATCTTTTGTGTCTTTTATATTTATTTCATCTGATATAGTTAGATACTAGTTGTAGTTCTGATACAGCAGAACTGTTTTGCATCTCTGAGCAACACACAACAACAGTGTTTCGTTGTTGAATCAATCAGCCGTTTGAATTAATAGGTTGAATAAATGACTCAATGACTTTTTTAAACATCAAAGGCCAGTTTTACTAAACAGGGCAAATTAGCACAAGAGCGCAATTCCAAAACAGCGCCGATGGGAGGGGAAATTTCTGTGGGCGATTTACTAACAAAGCACAAATTAAAGAACACAGACGCAACATCTCATTTACAGATCGACCAACGCAATATATCAAGCACAGCACAAATTAGCGCAGTCACAAATAAAGAATAAAGAAATAAAGAAGCCACAGTATGTTGAAAAGAACCGGATGCCAAAAAATGAAGGTTTGCTAATAGTTTTGATAGACCTGGTATTGCGTGACTTCTAGTTGAGGGTTCCAAGTCATCTTTTATTTCCTGAAGCAAATTAAAAATAACATGGCTTGGCAAACAGTATGTTTGGATAATGTGTTCTTCTGGCATTCCAAATAAATTAGTACATGTGAAAAAAAAACATTTCCCTTTTACCATGAGCTCTCTGCTCTCTGTGTTGCCTCCTCCTAGCAACAATAATTGCAGCCATTTCAATTGCAAAATAGATTAAGACATGCTTTTTTGGAGCGTTAAATAATGGAAAATGCCAGTAATTTGACGAGTGCAAATGTTAGTAAAATGCGTTGCGTGATTAATTTGGATACTCTCCTCTCTCGTCTTTAGTAAAACCTCACAGTACAATTTTTACACCAAAAGACGGTTTGCACTGGTGCAAACTGTTAGTAAAACAGGCCCCAAAACATTAGCTGTGCATTTGTAACTGCAGGTTGAATGCATTCATGTCCTGTATTAAACAGTATTTAGAAATGCATTAACATGCCACTTCAGACGCAGGTTCTGTGCCACCTCTGCACTGCAAAAACAAATTTAGTTGATACTGATTTCATTTGATTGGTAACAGCCCTATAGTGTCTTACGTGCGTTTGAATTTATTGATTAACTTCAAATTTGGGAGTCAGCTGTCCACGACTGTTCTGAACCTGCCAAAATACCAGCACAATAACCTGCTCAGCAAAATATTGTCTATTTGTCCTTATTGACAAAATTCCACAAAAGATCAAGGTATCAATTTTTGGCATTATCGCACACCCCTAAACGCAACACATAATACGCATGTGCATGACGTCACCATTTTCACAAATTTGTGTTTTTGTAGTTTATACAGAGAAGATAATGGTTTCATTTTCAAAAACTTGCACTTTGAAACCTGTTTTCAAAATTTTGCATAAAAAGCATAAAATATTAAGTTGCAGCAGAATTTAAAAAATAACTGTCTAATACAAGGCTGCAAAGCCACTAAAGATTTAACATCATTTTCATAATATTTTAGAGATAGAGAGAGAGAGAGAGAGAGAGAAAGAGGACTAAAGAGAACTAAAGAGAACTAAAATCACTCTAACCACAATGACAGCACCACACGAACAGTCTCAATCACTAGACTGGTGACACAAAAGGTGGTAGAAAGGGAAATATACAAATTCCTTTAAAGCATAATTTCCTCAAAAAACATAAATATATAACCATCTATCATATTCCATGTATACGTGGCTGGGAAACAAATGTATAGTCAGAACACAGACAATTTTGAGTGTCTGTCAATGGAGAAAGAGTAGTTGCAACATCTACCAGCAGGGACTAACGAGTTCACGGCAACCAGCCAAAAATGGACAACTTTAAACAATTTCCTCTTGCTTTTATGTATTTGTGCACAAATGGCTAATTGGTTTCCCGAAAATGATTAAACCTAAACTCAAGCATAACAATAATGCAAAAATAGTAGTAAAATTAAAAAACAATTAGCAAAATTAAAACAACCTTGATAAGAAAAAAAGAGAGCGAAAGATGAAAACAAAGGAGAGATGGAAAAGGTAGCGGGTGAGTGGGCAACAAGCCCCCCCAAGTTGATTTGCTCGCTGGTGAGTAAAGCTCCCAGTCCATTAGGCCAAATAACAACCAGGTGCTGTCACTGCGGCTTTTCATGTAAGGAAGGTCTGCTCTGTTTCATGAAGAGACGCAGGAGGTCGGGAAGCGGTCCAGCCAGAGCCATAAAGAGAGTTCTCTCTGCATTTAAACTCTCCTCCTCTTGTCCTGTCACCTGAGTCACTCTATCCCGAAAGGGCACCATACTTTCCATTTCACGTTCTGACATCAATGCGCCTTACAGTACCTCGTTCCTTTGTAAACGTGGGTGTCATCTCCCCCTGAGTGAGACCTCCCTCCAATAACCGTTCACGCTGCTTCCCACAACAGAGCGCGAGGCCCCCAGGCCAGCACCAAACAAGCTTTTTTTTCCCTCCCTCTCCGTCTGTCTCCCCCTGAACTTTTAATGAGAAACAAGTAAAAGAGTAGGCAATGGAGGGGAGAGGAATGTTTGACAGAAGTACAGAGGAATTTGACAAAGCAACCACAGACAATATATGTGAATGACAATAAGAAAGGGAACAAAGACCCTTCCGACCGAGTTCAAACGGTAGACTCTCTCGCAAACGGAGGACCACCTGGACCACCTCGAGAAATCAGAGTCTGACTAACACACAAAGATCTTGTATGAAAGTTTCTCCAAAGTTTTCTCAAAGAATCTATGACTTAAGCTCTGGAGAATCAAGGCTTTGACCAAAAAACCACAGCAGAAAGAAGTGCAGAAAGCATTTTTCATAAGTATCCCTCCATAATTCAAAAAAGAAATGACAGCAAAGTCAATGCCTAGCTTGGGCGTGCCACGTACAGTAGACGCTAACGGGTAAAGCCTTTGCTGTGTACACTGTGCTCATTCACATTCACACAATCCTTCTATCAATGGGAATACATGTCAGAACAAGGAATGAAGGCATTTATCTCTTCCTTCTGGATCTAGTTTGTCAGCCTAGGCTGCATCTCGGCGTCTGAACTTTGAAAAGCCCCATTCCAGAACGTCTTTCTATCTCTGTGTTTGCTCGCTCTGGAAAAACACACCAAGTTGAGAATCTCATGTGTGACATCCAGTGTCAGTTCACACTGTACATTCACTCAACACAAATCGACGGTCAAGAGACAGTGGTATTAGAGTCAACCCAACCAGAAAATCCACTCGTTTATCTATTCTCCCCCCTGAACTGAGAACAGTCATTATTTGACACTAAAGAGCACTCAGTCATGAAAACAGCAATTCTCAGAATAAGGGGACGAATCGGGGGCATCGTGCACCATATGACTTCTCGGATCAGTAGGAATATGTTCCTTAAGCTCGGGAATGATGGACAGCTTTGTTCATATCTAACAGTGAGACATTCAAATACCTCTAGGCTCGAATCAGGGTGCGGTGTGACAAGTCTTAATGCTTTTTCTTGCTCAATGGTTCAACCTATTTTTAAAGAGTCGTGTTTACCAATTTGTACTGAACCACTGAACAGAAAATTCAATGAGCAGTAAAAACAGAGAACGAAAATGTTTTTGTCTGAGGGTTTGTATTGTTGTATGAATGGCAAATAACAATTCTTTCTCAATCAATCACCATACATAGTTGTTATTTAATCTTTAGGAAGGCAATGAGTTGGAAAGTGCCTTAGAAGAATTAGACAAGGCCTGGAAAACAGGCAAAAAATAACTGACATGGATATCACATTATTTTGTGCAAACGTGAAAGAATTGGAAACAGTATGTCGGTTCCATATGTCAACATTAGTTGCAATAATATGAACTGACAAAGCAATACTTTCAGAAGTATTAATTAATCTTGGTTAATTTCTACATACACTACTGTCTAAAAGTTTAGGGTCAGTAAGAAGAAATGAATGTTTAATCAGTAAAGATGCATTAAATTAAACAAACATGACAAGAACAACTTTTATATTGTTACAAAAAAAAAAAAAAATGCTGCTCTTGTGAACTTTGTTTATTAAATAATCCTGAAAAAAAATATAATGGTTTCCACAAAAATATTAAGCAGCAAAACTGTTTTTAGCATTATTAATAAGAAGAAATGCTTTCAGAGCACCAATGTAAGTAATTTTTTAAAGACAAAAATGTACAGAAAAGTTATTTTAAAGTAACTATATTTCACAATACTTCTGTTTTTTAAGAAAGCCCATTTCTGCCACTGAATAAAAAATTAAAAAAAAAGGTAATTGCGACTTTTATTTTACAATTCTGACTTCTTTTTCTCAGGATTATGAGATATAAACACGCAATTGTGAGTTATAAAGTAAGAATTGCGAGATATAAACCCAAAATTCTGACTTTTTTCTCCAAATTAAGAATTTATATCTCGCAAATGTTACTTTCTTCTCTTCTACTTTTTTTCTCAGAATTGTGAGATATAAACTCACAAAAAAAGGTTATTGTGACATGCTATCTCACAATGCTGACTATTTTTTCTCAGAATTGTGAGATATAAACTCACAATTGTGAGTTATAAAGTCAGAATTGTGAGATATAAATTCGCAATTCCGTGAACATATCAGTCTTTTTTTCTCCTCAGCAATTGCTTGAGTTTGTATCTCATAATTCTGAGAAAAAAAGGCAGAATTGCGAGATACTATCTCGCAATTCTGACTTTATTTCTTGCAATTGTGAGTTCATATCCCGCAATTCTGACTTTATTTCTCACAATTGTGAGTTTATATCCCGCAATTCTGACTTTATATCTAGCAACTCTGACTTTATAACTCGCAACTGTGCATTTATATCTCACAGTTTTGAGGAAAAAAAGTCAGAATTGCGAGTTTATATGACACAATTCTGAAAAAAAAAAGTGTGAGACATAAACTCGAAATTGTGAGATAAAAAGTCGCAATTAACTTTTTTCTTTTTTATTCAGTGGCGGAAAGGGGCTTCCATAATTGTGAGTTTATATCTCACAATTCTGAGAAAAAAAAATGTTCTCAGAATTGCAAGAAAAAAGTCAGAATTGTGAGATAGAAAGTCGCATTTGCAAGAAAAAATTTAGAATTGCGAGTTTTTATCTTGCAATTCTGACTTTGTAACTTGCAATTGTGAGTTTATATCATTCAATTCTGTTAAAAAAGTTCAGAGAAAAAAAAATCTTGTGAGATAAAAAGAAGCAATGATCTTTTATTATTATTATTATTCAAGGGTGGAAACGGGCTTCCATAGCCTTTACTGTTTTTCTGATCAAATAAATGCACCCTTGGTGATCATAAAAGCCTTCTTTCAGAAACATACCCCATATTTTTGAAGTAGTGTTTACTTCTTTTTTTTTTTCTTTTTTACATTTCAAGTTATATAAATCAACAGTTAGTTAATGAACTGCTGTATATTAAAAAGCAAAAAAACAACTAAATGTGAATTAGCATTTGCCTAGCATTTACCTTAGCATTTAAAATGCACTGCACTTGTGTTTCACAATACCAAATGCACTGACTACTGCTATCAAACTGAACTTTATTGTAAAGTGTGACCAAATTTCTTCATACCTTGTCTGTGTTCATGATTTCTCCTGTCAGCAAAGCGGCTAACAAGACATGGTCTACTCCGAAAAACAAATTCTCATGCTTTACATCGACCTAACTTTACTATGTGTTTGCTTTGCATTATGTTTATTGGACTCAGCAGGAGGCCCTAACCTAAAAGCACAAAGATTAATGACTGTGGTCCAGAGTGGTGTTACTGAGCGGCCACAGAGCAAACAGCAGACCAGCGGTGTGGGATTCCCCCCTCGTAGAATACCAGATGGTGCGGCCCAGGACATGGTTTCACTTAAACGATTGTTTTCTGACCTCACATATTCCTCTACCTATATCACATTTACTCTTGAAGACCGTACTGCATTTAATTAGAAAATCTAACCGAGCCCACACTTCTGAATGGTGGTGTATGTTAGTTAAAAGATGTTTAATATCTTATATTGTGGGTTTGGTTTCATAATCAGAGAAGAGTCTTGTGACATACTTAATTAGCAGTGTAATGCAGTTGTTAATAACTGCAACAAATTATAATTATGCAACTGTTCCCTAGATAATGACCGTGTATTTTTCCACCTCTCAAAGATTATAGGATTATCCAGCCGCTTTTGGCTCGTTCTTAACAAGGGATTTAGAGCTAAATAGATTTAGTCAATATAAAAGCTATAAAGCGCACTGATTTCTGGGAGATCCCACTCATCATAAAGGGGCCCCTAAGACGTTGCACGCACTCGGAGGATAACACTGTAATAACGTTCTCCAAATGTTGACATCAACGCTGGAGAGGACGGAGGTGGTTAGAGTCAGTCAGCAGGGTGTGACTATGGGACGGCTGGCAATAGGTGCCCTAGAATATGCCAGGAGGAAGAGGGATTCCAAGTTCCTGTCCAGATTTCATAGGCTTGACATGACTTGGGTCTACAACACTACAGTTAAATCTTTATTTATTGAGTTTATTAAAAAGCTTTCTTCAATGAAACACTGTGAGAAACTATGGAAACAGAGGCCAACAGAAAGACTAAACTGTAATTTGTGTTTGCTCAGTGGTTCGAGTTGCTGGACTTTGCCATGGCTCACTTGCTGGGTTTGATGGAAGTGGGCAAATGATACGTAATTGCCTCTTTCCACTGGTGACACCGCATTACAGCAAACAATTCATGGCCATTTTCAAATTATGGTAGAATTGAGAGGGTAATTCTGATAAGTGCCTCCTCAAAAATAAAGAAATAACAAGCTAAATGGTGTGTACAGTAAGGCTGGGTTGAAAATAATTTCTCAGTTTTAATCGATTCTTGTTTGGATGAACCGATATATCAATTCTCAAATGCCAAGAACCAATCTTTTAGCCTACGCCGTTTTGTAAAAGTTTTTATTATCGCTATAGCTTAAATGTTTATATTTCAAAAAACTGACTAGAGTACACTTAAAAGTTATTAATATAACAATTATTATATAAACTGCCATTATTATAATACAATTAAATTAATTATTATTAATGATTATAATAATATAATAATTAGTACAATTATATTAATAAATATATATAAAATTGTTAATTTGACCCTTTAATATTAATGTACCAACTGGCAGGATTCTCTGTATATATTTCTTGAGAAAAATTGATAAGTACTGTAACTGATAGCTAAATGTATTGATATACAGTACTGTGCAAAAGTCTTAGGCCACTAGTATTTTCACCAGCTAAAAAATGGTTTAAAGTTATTTCTATCCTTTGCTGTAGTCTGTCAGTGAAAAATATCGGTTAACATTTCCAAACATTCTGTTTGCCATTAATTGTAATAATCTAGTGAGATTTTTGTTTGCACAAGGAGTCTGACAACAACTGAGATCTGATATCATCCAGTCTGTCTCTGGAATGACATGAAGAAACAGAAAAACTGAGACAGACTAAATCCAGAAGAACTGTGGCAACATCTCCAAGAGTGCACATAGGGCAAAAGCTACTTTAAACGCAAATGATGGTCACATCAAATGCTTATTTATTTTAGTTAATAGAAGTTCATTGATAAAGAAAATCTGTTTATGACATTGTTTTTGACAGCATCCTCATTTTATGTGCCTAACTGCCTAAAAATTTTAACAGTACTGTAGCTTTGTAGGTATAGGACTCTTAAAGCATCTTGGAGATGTTGCCACAGTTCTTCTGGATTTAGTCTGTCTCCGTTTTTTCAGTTTCTTAAGACAGACTGGATTGAATGATGGAGAGATCAGATCTCTGTTTGCACAAGGAGTCTGACAACAGCCTGTGCTCCATACAAAAATTTCACTGGATTATTATAATTAATGGCAAAATGAATGTTTAGAAATGTAAACTGATATTTCCTACTGACACACTACAGCAAAAGACGACTTTAAATGACTTTAAACCATTTTTTACCTGATGAAAATACTAGTGGCCTAAGACTTTTGCACAGTACTGTAAATTGTCAAATTTATGTCAATTCCCAGCCATAGTGTACAGTACTCATTTTTTATTTTTACTTGCACTATTTACGCATCATGTTTTGGAATAATTTTATATATATATATACATATATATATATATGTATGAACATATATATATGCGCACTCACACACACAGCTGTGGTCAAAAATGTACATACACCTTGCTGAATCTTCAAAATGTTGATTATTTTACCAAAATAAGAGGGATGAAACAAAATGCATGTTATTTTTTATATTTTCCACAAGAGAAAATAATAGTTGAATTTACAAAAATGACCCGTTTCAAAAGTTTACATCCCCTTGTTTCCTAATACTGTGTTGTTACCTGAATGATCCACAGCTGTTTTTTTTTTTTTTTTTTTTTTTTTTTGTTTAGTGATAGTTGTTCATGAGTCCATTGTTTGTTGCCTGCTGTTCTTAAAAAAATCCTTCAAGTTCCACAAATTCTACAGTTTTCAGCATTTTTGTGTATTTGAACCCTTTCCAACAATGACTGTATCAGTTTGAGATCTATCTTTTCACACTAAGGGCAAATGAGGGACTCATGTGCAACTATTACAGAAGGTTCAAACGCTCACTGATGATGCTCCAGAAGAAAAAACGATATATTAAGAGAGAAGGGGTGAAATCTTTTTGAATATGAAGATCAGGGCAAATTTAACTTATTTTGTCTTCTGGGAATCATGTAACTATCTTCTATAGCTTCTGAAGGGCAGTATTAAATGAAAAAAATATGATATTTAGGCAAAATAAGAAAAATGTATCAGAAGTTTACACCCCTGACTCTTAATGCATTGTTTTTCCTATAATATACACACTCTTGATGCGGAGGGAGGTAATAAATACATTGCCTTTGTTTCTGTTTTGACACTTCTATTTTATCTATGATTTTGCCTATTGCAGATGCTGGTTGACATTCCTGCCATTATCATTCAAACAAGTTGCATCCAAACACAAGATTTCATCATTATTTATAGCTATGGTGCTGTAAAAATAATGACTTAAACTCCAGTTACCGTTCCGTTAACTGGAATCAGCCCGACATTCGTTTGATGAAAAGAGGTCAAATGACAGTCATTCTCTGTATCCACAAGAGGACCGGTCTGTGAGCCAGAACAACATGTGGAGGAAATTCATGTTCTGTGAATTCAAATCACAGCTGGAGACAGAAAGCATTTTTACAATGTACATGACAGGATAAAACCAGGCTATTTGAGATCACGATCTGAGCAGGCTTACTTTTGGTCTCTTTTGATCTTCGGAGAGCACCTGCATCTGATGGCTCAAGGAAATCCTTTAAAAGTGACTTCTGCAGTAATGTGGAAGCAGTTGAGATGAGGCAGACCACTCTAATCTGACAATGGTTTTTCCTGTAGCGTAAACAGCAGAAAGATAGACGGACATGCAGCTCCTCAGAACACATATGGAAGACCTAAAACATATAACAATGATTAAAATCAATCCATGCTGACAGGCAGTGAATCATCTATGCTAACTGACCACATCTGGGATGGAAGAAATCATATAAACCACCTGTATTCCACAATAATATCATTTCACTCTTTGCAAATGTGTTTGTGTCAGCATTATCCATGTAGGTGATCTGAATGCATGGAAAAGATTATTGGAGCATGGTTACTATTTCAATCTTTCTACTTCCAAGTTTCACATTTAATTCATTGTTACTTGCTGCTTTCTGTAATTATGTGTAAAATTTACTAGTAATTTCTAAGTGAAAATTGTTTAAAAGTTTTTTCACCATAGCGAGCAGTCAGCTCATTTATGTTTAACAGCAGACTAGTTAACATCAATTAAATAATTACGAAAATGCTAAAACAAATAATGAATTTGAGGTGTGAGGTGGTTTGCCACCTGAAAAAGTCTGACTTAGGTTAAGATGAGACCAAATTTTACAACCAATTTGCGCAGGAAATGAGAGAAATCCTGAAACTTTACAGTATGTGTGAGAGTACAAAGATGCACGAGAGATATAAAGATCAAGCACGCAGTCAGCAGGGGTTTGCTGAAGAAGCTTTGTTGTTTCACTTAATCAGTTTCACCTGAAATCAGTCCATGCACCGTTGGCAAATGATGAGCCTGGGTGCAGGGCAGATGGGGCTTCCTGTCTGGCATGGGCCGCGCAGGCAGGGCTGACTCATCGCTCAGGAGGGGCCGTGACTACGAGTGTGAAGATGAGGGGAAGTGAGCGCACTGGTGGCCTGCCTCTCCACGGGGCTAAATCACTGCCCTCTAATTAACAGCAAAACGGCTCTTTCAGAGGCCCCTGGTGCTTAAACCATTATAGACACCGTCTAACACAACTAATAACTTTTGCGGTCTGGGGGGTACACACACAACGCTTTGAGGTCTCGCTTTCTCTGTACTCAGTAAATGCTAATAACTAACAGGGACCTCCATGGTGAAAACACGGATGAAGAGAAGTATGTTCACATTAAGGCTTCTTTTCCAATTGAGAAGTGAGAAATTTCAGCAGTAAATAAAAAATGTGTTTGATTTTTTTTTTTTAAATAAATATTTGATCAAAAATAGCAACAATGTATTACATTATAAAATAATA
Source organism: Cirrhinus mrigala (assembly GCA_036247105.1). Classification (NCBI taxonomy): domain Eukaryota; kingdom Metazoa; phylum Chordata; class Actinopteri; order Cypriniformes; family Cyprinidae; genus Cirrhinus; species Cirrhinus mrigala. Next base: position 25,834,757 of record CM070019.1, read on the forward strand.
CTACATTTAAATCATTATAACCTAGGACAAAATTGCTTACAAGGATAATGGACAAATATATTTTTTTATTTGACTTTCAGAATGCTGTAACAGACCAATCAAAATCAAGTATTCCAGAGAGCCTTGTAATAAGTTCTAAAGCATAACTTCATGGAATTCATGCAATATACAGAATACATACTCTATAAACACAGACTTTAAAGGGATAGTTCACCCAGAAGTGAAAACTCTGTCGTTCCAAACCCGTAAGACCTTCATCCACCTTCAGAACAGAGGGATCATGTTCTGAAGGATCATACAAAATGCATGTTATTGTTTATTTAGTACTGACCTGAATAAGATATTTCACATAAAAAATGTTTACATATAATCTGTGTTCGTACCTGAATGATCCACAGCTGTTTTTTGTTTGTTTTGTTTTGTTTTGTTTTATGATAGTTGTTCATGAGTCCCTTGTTTGTCCTGAACAGTTAAACTGCCCACTGTTCTCGAGAAAAATCCTTCATTTTTGTGTATTTGAACCCTTTCCAGCAATGACTGTATGATTTTGAGATCCATCTTCTCACACTGAGGTCAACTGAGGGACTCATATGCAATATCACTGATGCTCCAGAAGGAAAAACAATGCATTAAGAGCTGGGGGGTGAAAACTTTTAAACAGAATGGAGATTTTTTTTTTTGATATTTTTTTCTTATTTTGCCTAAATATAATATATTTTCATATATTACTGCCCTTCAGAAGCTAAAGAAGATAGTTACATGTTTCCCAGAAGACAAAATAAGTTAAGTTTACCCTGATCTTCAAATTCAAAAAGTTTTCTCCCCCTTGCTCTTAATGCATTGTTTTTCCTTCTGGAGCATCAGTGAGCGTTTGAGCCTTTTGTAATAGTTGCATATGAGTCCCTCAGTTGTCCTCAGTGTGAAAAGATGGATCTCAAAATCATACAGTCATTGTTGGAAAGTGTTCAAATACAAAAAAATGCTGGAAAACCCAAGAATTTGTGGGACCTGAAGGATTTTTCTGAAGAACAGCAGGCAGTTTAACTGTTCAGGACAAACAAGGGACTCATGAACAACTATCACTAAACAAAAAAACACAGCTATAGATCATTCAGGTAAGAACACAATATTGAGAACTAAGGGGATGTAAACTTTTGCACCGGGTCATTTCTATAAATTCAACTATTATTTTCTTTTGTGGACTATATGTAAACATCTTTTATGTAAACCTTATTCAGGTCAGTACTAAATAAACAATAACATGCATTTTGTATGATCCCTCTTATTTTGGTCAAAATAACATTGGTAATTAACATTTTTAATGATTTTGAAAGGGGGATGCAAACTTTTGACCTCAACTGTACACAGCAATGGAAGTACCACGTTCAAGGCCCAGAAAGGTAGTAAGGACATTGATAAAATAGCTTCATAATATTGCAGTTGAACCACTCATCAAAAATATCTTGATTTGTGTTCAGAAGATGAACGAAGGTCTTACGGAGTTGGAATGACATGAGGTTCAGTAATTAATGACAGAATTTTCATTTTTGGGTAAACTATCCTTTTAAAACCCCATGTTATAAAAGATCTATTAAAGACAAATTTGTTGTGCTGTACATTTTCATTTCATCCAAAGTGACAAAGTGCATCCAAGCAAGACATTTTCATCATGTTCCCTTGGAATCGAACTTATGACCTTAACGTTGTTAGCAGCATGTTCTATCAGTCGCGTTACAGAAATATTTCAATAAGTGGAATATTTTAATTCCAAACCCTGTTTCAGTTTACAGATGTTGTGATTTTACCCAGATATCTTCAAAGCTATTATGTGAAATAGATCCGACTAAAATTATTTGGCAGCTTATAAGCCTGACCTATCGGAATGTAAGAGTGGCTCGCAAAATCTGCATACGATAACCACAACCGACCACAGAAAGGGCGAAGTCTCTCTGTATTGCAGCAGCGCTTTGATTCTATCATTGTAAACAAACCTTGTAAACATGCCTCGTTAAGAAAAAAAATACAAAACAGATCAACAGTTCCACAGTTTCCACTCTGGAACGAAAGCAAGTGAGCCAATATCCGCAAGAGCCCTGGTTATGGCTGACATAAGTCATCTGATAGATTACACAGGCCATTGAGTAAAACCTCTACAGGCTCTGGTGCTATAAAAGCTCATGGTCACAGACACGACGGCTATGCCCATGTTTAATAAAGCTTTCCGGTTAACTTGCCCTCAGTTGCTAACATGCGGTATATTTTCGCATTGAGTACGTCCACCCCAAATCCTCTGCTCTTGCCCCAACTTTCTAGTCATTCTGTGTTCATATGCAGGGCCTCTGCCAATTCTGAGCTGGGTTTGGGGTTAAAGCGTATCCCGTTGAGCTCCACGCATGATTGCCGTCTTGGGAGTGCCACAGAGCGGCATCACTGGAAATAAGACGGGGTCAAAGGCTGCCTATGATGTAGTGTTGATGTAATATGGCTCCCATTATCTCCAACAATGGCCAACAGATGAGGAATATCCTCCCTAACGTCAGAGTCAATTTGGCCAGGAGAGAACTAGTGCCGCCTCCCTGCCAACTGCACACATTAAAGAATCAAATCCCTTACTGTACTGAAGACAAGTTTAGCAATTTAGACTGCATAGACAGCAATGCAACTGACACGTTCAAGGCCCAGAAAGGTAGTTAAGGACATCATTAAAATGTGATAGTTGCATTGCTGTCTGTGGAGGCTCAGAAAGATCAGAAATATCTTAATTTGTGTTCCAAAGATGAACAAAGGTGAGTTTGAAATGACATGAGGGTGAGTAATTAATGACAGAATTTTCAAGTATTTGAATTGTCTGTATCTTCTTATGGAGCCTGGAGGCCACTGGAGAAAAGAAGTCACAGTTCCAGTCTGCCACAGCAAGCCCATGAACAAGCCCATGGGGCAAGGTCTACATACCAGCAAAGGTCCTCATCAAGGACCAGACAGAAGACATGGCCTTACTCACAGCTTACACACACAAACATGTCCCAATATGAAGACACACCCTGATGCAGTCTGTCTTCCACATTCCACCTCTGTTGAGTGAAGTCTGACAAGTCTCTAATTATGTTCAGTGTTAACAGGGTTATTTGCAAACTGTAAGTTTGTTGATCAATGAAAGCAAGCTAATGTGTAACCGTTATCATGAAACGATTAAACGTGAGTCACTGTTTTCTGCACACTGCGTATTATATACTCGCTCTTGGCAAGAGTTCCTTACGCTTATTTGGCCTTGTGAGACTGCTTTACATATTAAAGTGAGTACACAACGCACTGTGTGCTTCCTTTTAGAAGTAAGACCTCCTGGAAAAACATCTCCTGGAAAACTTTTATCCAAAAGCACTGGTAATGGTCTGGATAGCTCTGAGGAGAAGCAGAACAAACATGTATTTTCATTGGCACACTGCAGGCGCATTGTGTGGGGCATGCAACTCTGCAGACCCCAGGCGATTGAAGTTTTATCCAGAAAATGATGTCATTGGATAAAATGTGGCATTCTGTATGACTGTTAAACAGTTGTATCCCTATACTGCAGAGATCCCAATATCAAAAACTGATGCTGTAGAGCATCAAGACATATTTATGGGTTCAATCATGTTAAAGTACAATCACAGAACTTGGAATTATAAAAATGTATGATCTTTAATGTTTATAAGTCATAATTTATGTGCTAGTAGTTGAAGATAACAGTGGAATGATTATACAGTTGTATAATTAAAGCAACAGTGCATCCAAAAGTAATAATTCCGTCATTCTCATCCTTACTGTACATCATTCTAAACTCCTTTCTTTATTTAGGAATCTTTATTAAGGATTTTTTAACCTTGAGAAAGCATCATGGAGATGTTCCATATACAGTAACTTATATGCCATATTCCAGTTCTTTTAAAGACATAGCTTTGTGTGAGGAACATACCAAAATTAATTGGGATAGTCCACCCAAAAATCTAAATTCTGTCATCATTTACTCACCCTCATTTCATTCCAAACTTGCATGCATTTCTTTCTTCTGTAGACCAAACAGTTTCGATTCCAGTTGGAAAAAAATAGGTTTGTTAACAACATTCTTTAAAATATCCGCAGAAGAAAAAAAAAAAGCATACAGATTTGGAACGACATGAGGGTGAATAAATGGCATCCCTTTTAAGTAATTATTTACTGATAATCAGCAAATCAGTCTGATTCATAAACGAATCATTCAGTTCGCTGAATAGAACTGGCGAACGACTCATTCGTTCATTTATGCAGTTCAATCTGGTTTGACTAAATAATGACAATTTTCATTTTTAGACACTTGCTTATGTTTCTCATTTGTTAGCCATTTTGAATAAAAGTATCTGTTTAACACATGAATGTAAATGTTTAAAGACAAACTCAACCCTCAGACAGATTCATGATCAAGAGGAAAATTTGGCACTGACTACAAAAAATTAAAGATTGTATTGTCTTGAGTCACTCACTCGAATCGGCAGGCATTCCATGACTTGCATTTCGGATGAAGAAATGTTTTAGCGAGGAGGGGGAGCTCCTGAGATTTGACTGAAACATCATCCCCTCGTTCAGGTTGTTCATGAAGCTCAGCAGCCTGTTTTCAATATTGTTGTAGCACAGTTGCCAAGAACAGGAACACACCTGAGTAAATACACAGCACGCTTTCTCCCTCTCACTCCCTCTCCCGAGCGCAGATGAAGGAACTCTTGGCGCTGTGAGGCAGCCGCTTCTTCAGTCTTCATTCTTCTCGCTGTCAGTGCTGTTAGGCTTGGCGATTAGCATAGATCCATCTCACTTCAGGGCATTGTCTGACCAGACAACGGCGTATCTGCTCCGCTCCAGCGGCCCAGCGTACTGTACCGCATGAAACCACTTTGAATCTAAAGTATCTCACTCCATCAATTTGCTCTTCAAGAATTTCAGCCATTGAGCATGTCAGAGAACATGTCTGGGCCTCCTTATCTCATGATGATGAAGTCTTAGGGCTTAAAGGGATAGTTCACACAAAAATGAAAATTCTGTCAACATTTACTCACCTTCATGTTGTTTCCAAAACCATAAGATGTTCATTCTTCCATAGTACGCAAAACATATATCATTAGCGGAAGGTCAAAGCTGTTTTTTTCCATACAAGGAAAGTGAATGGTGACTACAGCTGTTGAAACATGATTTTAACTCAAATCTAACTGTACACAAAGCTACAGTTTTATGGCCATGATTGTCACATTCACTGTATGAAAAAAAGAAGCTTGGACTATCCACTCAACATTTTTTGTCTGTTCTGCATAAGAAAGTGTTGTCAAAAGTACAGAGTGCCCACACTGCTTAAATGGTACCATGCTTTTATTTTCTGTAACGTTGAGCACTGTAGCCAAGCATAGATTTGTCTGTTTGAGCATGTGAATGCAATGGCCAATCAGGGGTGTTTAAATTGTCAGAATCTACACAATACTACTCAAAGCACTGAAGTTTTCGGTTACGGTGAGTTCATTAGGTTCTGCACGCTTCATTGATTATAACAGGAGTTTTTGCAAGAGTGAACTCACACTGAACTGAAGTGACTGACAGTTTCAGCGATTATGACCCATTCAAAATAAGAATACAAGTCATATTTTATATGTTGCTAAGTACACAATGCAAAATTTTGGGAGTGGCAACTGTACTTTAAAATAGATATGTGAAGGCTACATGGTAATGTTTTGTTAATGTAATTAATATTAGCATTAATAATTCACGCATTTAATGTTTCTAATGTTCAAATATGTAAATTAAACAGTAGACTCTCAAAAAAAAGATACAAAAGCTGTCACTGGGGCAGTATCCTTTCAAAAGTTATTAATATTAGGGGTCGACAATTAGCGATGTCAACATTAAACATTTTTATGGTTATCGGTATCGGTCATTTTCAAAAATTTAGAAATTAATGAAATGTGAATAATTTTAACAAAATAAGAGAGATCATACAAAATGCATGTTATTTTTTATTTAGTACTGTTCTAAGTAAGATATTTTACATGAAATATGTTTACATATAGTCCACAAGACAAAACAAAAGCTGAAATTATTAAAATAACCCCCTTCAAAAGTTTGGGAACCCTTGATTCTTAACACTGTGTTTGGTTACCTGGATATTCTATGACTGTTTTTTTTTTTTGGTTTTGGGATGGTTGTTCATGAGTCCCTTGTTTGTTCTGAAAAGTTAAACTGAGCACTGTTCTTCAGAAAAATCCTCCACGTCCTGCAGATTCTTTAGTTTTCCAGCATCTTTTGCATTTTTGAACCCTTTCCAGCCGTGACTGTATGATATTAAGATCCATCTTTTCACACTGAGGACAGCTAAGATACTCAAACACAACTATTAAAAAAAGTTCAAACATTCACTGATGCTCCAGAAGGAAGGGGTGAAAAGTTTTTGAATTTGAAGATCAAGGTAAATTGTACTTAATTTGTCTTCTGGGAAACATGCACATACCCACTGCTGCTTCCGAAGGGCAGCACTGAATGGAAAAAAAATTATATTTCAACAAAATAAGAAAAATTTTGAAAGATTTTGAAAAATCTTCATCCTGTTCAAAAGTTTTCACCCTCCGGCTCTTAAAGCATTGTGTTTCCGTCTGGAGCATCAGTGAATGTTTAAACCTTCTGTAATAGCTGTGTTTGAGTCGCTCAGTTGTCCTCAGTGTGAAAAGATGGATCTCAAAATCATGCAGTCACTGCTGGAAATGGTTCAAATACGCATTAGATGCTGGAAAACTGAAGAATCTGCAAGACCTGGAGGATTTTTCAGAAAAACACTGCTCAGTTGGGTTCCCAAGGGTTCCCAAACTTTTGAAGGGGCTTATTTTAATAATTTCTGCTATTTTTTTTTTGTCTTGTGGACTACATGTAAACATCTTTTATAAAAAAAATCTTACACAAGACAGTAATAAATAAAAAATAACATGCATGCTGTATGAGCTCTCTTATCTTGTTTAAATTATTCACATTTTCACAGATTCTGCAAAGTTTTCCCAAACTTTTGCATGACACTGTATATATGATGATGACAGTGATAACTTTTGTACCTTTTTTCTGAGAGTGTAGTACCAATAGTTTTTACTATGGTACCCTCAAATTTTATAGAGTACTGGTACCAACTACTGAAATTTTGAGATGGTCCTCTCTGCAGAACACAAGATCCAGGGGGTGAGGTTGGATCCAGATCCAACTCCTCCCACCTTACATATCCCTAAACCTACCTGTCTTCACCCCCTGATCCATAAACCCACCCATCTCCACCCCCTAGATATGGATCCAACCTCGCCCCCTGAATCTTGTGTTCTGCACTGAGGGGCTACTGGAAATTTTGGCATTGTAACAACATCAGAAGAAAGGAAGTCATACAGATTTAGAAAGACAGTGAGTAAAAGATGACTATCCTTTTAAAAATAGTCCAAAAATTCCTTATGTATCCCTCCAAGCATGGCAGAACATTGAGAACATCCACAGCTGGTTGAAAGAGGAACTAGTGGAAGTGGTTGCCAGTTCTACTCATGTCAACAACATTTGTAACTAAATGTAGAATCCATAACCTTCTCAGCTACGCAGTGGGGCCTCTCAGTCTGAATGACATAACCCTGTTTGCCTGTAAACCAGGAAAAAGAGAAACAGAATTGTTCTAATGACTGTATTGGTGGCCCTCTCTGCCTCAGAGTAGGGTTTTGGCTGAAACGCTAGGCCGCGTTGGAGGGCCAGCGAGTATTAGTGGTTCCAGTAAAGTGCTCTGGGAGCCAGTTTGTTTCGTATCTGACTTCGCACACCCGCTTTCTTGTTCTTTTTCTTGTAGGCTTGCTGTTTACTGACGGGGGAAGGAATTGAGGTTTTTTATTTATTACGACTTTTTTTAATACAAAGGCAGCCTGGTCCAGAGTTTTACAATGGAGGCGAGGTACAGGCTCGCCCATGTCACACCACCAGACCTCTGTAAAATTTTACAGTATCCCACCATGTGTCCATGGAAACCTGGTTTCAGTGACACAAGGCTCATGAGAACATTATTTACTAACATGATTGCACTGTGTACAGGGAGGTGGTCTAAGTTACATTAGACTAATCACAGGGACAGTTCCTTTAAAAGAGGGTTCCTCCTAGGGTTAAGTGACTCACTTAAGAAGACAACATTTGAACAAGACAGCAATCTCAGTCGCTTTTAATGGCACATGCTTACTTGTAAATTAGCGCTAAAACTGTAACAAATTAGGCACTTGAAGATATTAACACTCAGGCTGACACAGAATAAACCAAATTTTTTAATGGCTGCTAAACAAGAAATGGCCAATACTAAAGATAAAATTACTAAACAAAATGACCCCTGGTTTCATAGACAAGGCTTAAGCCTAGTCCCAGACTAAAATGCATGTCATGGGCTGTTTTAATTGTCAGTTTTATTGTTTTGTCTCCAGATGCACACCAGTAGTGTTTTTATCTAAGGCAACGTAAGCCCTGTCTGTGAAACTGGGCCTGAATGAATTAAAAATACATCAACTAAAAATCCGCCGTTTTACATATTTTTCGAAAAATGGAAAATTATTTCCAGATTTGCTAAACATGCCCAAATAAAAATACCCAACAGCAAAATTAAATTTAACTTGTCGCTGTTAAGACAGAAACTTGGATTGGAGAAAAGTGCTTTTCATGCGTGGTTAGGACACATTTTTAGTGATAATTTTAAACATGACTGAAAGTTCCCATTGACTTCATTTAATATTGATGGCACATGCCATAACAAAATCTCCATCTTCCTCACAAAAGCTCTCAGTCTTAACCATGTTCTTTCTCCCTCTCATCTCCACTTTCCTCACTCTCTTTTCTTTACCCATCTGGCTTTTATAAGAGCCAGACCCCTATGGAAGCATATTAAAGCAACACAACATGAACGGCAGGAGAGGTAAATGGAAGGTAGTGAAGTCTTTTGAACCTCTGTTACATTATAACCCTCCTAAACACATCCAGCTGGCCAAAGTTCAGGGAAGACATAAAAGGGGCTTTTGCGTGTTACCTCGGAGAATGATAATAGCCAAGTACCACTAAAACTACTGAGACACTTCACAATCAAAGCAACGACTCCCCACACTTATTACTAGCTGCTAATGGGAAGTCTATATGAAGGAAAGCTCTATGTGAAAGGATGTCCATCTCATAACACGGCCAACGGCCATCGTAAAGAAGAGGAAATTTTCTGTGAAAGCGATTAAACCCAATTAAACCAGGGTCAATTAAATTTCCTATGAACAGGATTTGTACTAATTTCACATGACGAGGTCGTCAATGTCATTTTGATGACGGTACAAAGGCTACAAGTAAAAAGCAGCTCTGCTTGTGGATCATGTCAGCCGCATGAAGCCCAAAGATCAAGATTGCAGATGTAGTATCTATATCTTTATTCTCACACACTGCAAAACCACAGATCTGTTTGCATTAGCTTTGAGAATGTTAAAACTTCTAGTCTTCTACCATATGGTCTGGTTTGGGATGTCTGTTTGGAAAAAGACAAAACGAAAGATTAAAACAGAAAGGGGGAAAGAAAGATAGTTTCCATTTGTTAGTGTGATGATAGACCCCATCGATGGTAAGTCTTTGCACGTATAGTGTGTGTGTTTGTGTACGCAGTTTATGTTTGGGTCATGTGTTTTCTGTGGTTCCAGTGTGAAGCCTCTACCACACGCAGTAAATATGAGCTTGTGGTGGGACTGCAGGGTTTGAGGAATGCTCTTATGTGGTAAGGCCACTAACCACCATTGACAAGAGAGTCAGGAGTCTTTCGTCATCACTGTTGGCCGGTGACATACGAGGGACTTGCAGAGTCTCTATTTGGATAGTGATTGGATCAATTCAGTGCATCCTTGCTGATTAGAAGCAATAATTTCTTAACAGTTTAGGCTTACTGAGCCCAATTTTGAATGGCAGTATATATAAAATATTATTTTTAAATATATAAAATTAGCTATCCATCCATCCACATCCCAACCATTCCTGAGGCCTTGTCAGCACTAATATGTTTTCATTTGAAAACGCATCTTTTTCTCTCCTTTTGGCCTTTTGTTCACTCTTAGCTGGTGTTTTTTTCAAGGAAAAGAATTTTTTGAAAATGATCTCCAAAGTGGATACATTTTAAAATGCCATTTTTACATTGTAGTGTGGACTGTAAAAACGTAGGTTTTTGAAAACGATGACTCATGTTTAGTCATGTGACGCATACTGTACCAATATCAGTGTTTATACTGTATTGTGCCTGTTATGTGCTACTTTTACGCTAGGTGCATTTCCATTACAGATTTGTGCAAAACTTTTAAACAATTTTAAATGTCAATAAAAAAGTATTGCGAAATGCCGGTGTTTCCATTAAACGATGTTATGCGACAAAAGCGTAATTTTTACCTCTCGCGATAAGTCATGGCAATGGATTTTGGTGGGATTTTGGCTATATTTAATCAAAGGAGGCATATAGAAGCAGTGCGGAGAGCTGCTTCAACGTGTGCGGCACAGCTGGTATAAACACAAGCACTGACTAGAGTGGCCACGATTAGCTCCGGTGGCCGTGTCAGAGCCATAACGTGCCTCCCAGTATGTACGTATAGAAAAATGATCATATGACTTTTTACATATGCCATGTGACTTGTAAATGCAGAAAAAAAAAAAGTTTCCATTGCAGTTTTGCAAAATATTCCTTTTTCAAATTGCCTGAAAAACCACCTCATGTGAATGTAAAACTTTTTTTGTGATGTTAGGGAGTTTTTGCGAATTAGGCGTATTTTCAATTCGCAATTTCAATTTTGCAATTTGAAGGTTAAATGCAGCTACTATTGCTAAAGATATGTCACTTTGTTCACTCTTCATATTGCTGTCCTGCAGCAAAACATGTGGACAGTTGCGTTTTAGATCAAACATACAATGGTGAGTGAGCGCGACCTGGACACCAGTGAATGGTGGGATATTTTCGTAAATGAAAATTATCCTGCCAGAAGAACTGACCTATCGGTAAGCCCCACCCCCCTTAGTTATTGTTGCTGCCTTTGACAAACAGACAGAGCTGCTAACTGTCTAACAATGGCAGCTGTCAGTGTGAAAACCTTGTTCCAAGATGTTTTTGATAAATTTTGGACATGGAAAGACCACCTCTCGTTGAGGAGCATTCAAGTAGGTCTTAAAGGGTTACTCCACCCCAAAATGAAAATGTAGTCAATGTCGTTCCACGGAACGCTGACATGGAACAGCATACGTTGTTTGCGTTCAGAGGATACGCTCCAAAATGGCGCTAGGGTGATGCGGAGGAGACAAATTGTTGAATAAAGTGATTATTGACTTTTCAAATTTTCATTTTGGGGTGGAGTAACCCTTTAAATATTCCATGGAGGGACATATAAAAGATTTTAAAATAAATATGATGGGTAACATGATTAATTTGGAAGTGAGGGTTTACAGATCGCAATGCAAGCGAGAGAAGCCTCATGTTATGATCGTCACGATCGCAGATGACGACATCCAGGATAAACACTGTTCATGTAACGCAGTGTAAGAATAAATTAATTTACATTTAGCCAGTTTAATATGGAGAGGCACTGAAATGTAGACCTTCGTTTATGTGTTTTTGACCTGCACTGTATATGACGTGAGAACAGTTAGCTATTTAGGTTTGCATGGTAGCATGGACTAAGTTTAACCTTACCTAGTTTTAACCAGAGATATTAACAATATTACTAGACATTAACCTTTTGCTTAAGCAGATGAAAATTGTAACTGAATGAAAGTATGACAACCAGAAAATGAATGTTGAATAATAAAATTAATTCCAAATTCCACTGCTTATCCTCTCAGGATACCTGGAATCATTGTTCCAAGTACCCCAGGCACATCGTTTTACCATTTTTGTAGCATAAACACCAACAAACCAATGAGAACTTCGGGTCTTCCAGTGTTTCTTTATGGCACTATGGAGTTCCATTCCCCATGCAACTGATACTCAACTGCCATTGGCTCATCTGTGTTCGAGGCAAGGGGCTTACCGATAGGTCAATTGCATGAAAACTTCTGTCTGTTACATCTGTATCATCTCAGTGAGCTTTTTATATAGGTTTTACACATGCACAGTAAGGTGAATTTAGCGCTTTCTGATGGATGAGAAACGTTTGGAAAATGTTAGTGTGAATGGAGAGCGTTCTGAAACAAAAATGTTGTTTTCAAATGCATCCAAATAAATGTAGAAGTGGCCTGAAAAGACCATGTGAAATTATCCCAGAAGGTACTCTTTGGTTGTGTCTCAATCATGAACATTAGTTTAAAAAAGTCCAAGGAACTTATTCTAGTACAAAAAGTTAAAAAGCATTTGTTTCTTACTTTGGGAATCAATTTACAGAGCTGGAGGTGCTACATGCAGCCAGGAACAACACAAGATTTAATAAACTTTCCACCATTTAACTGTTATCATTAGTTATTCTGGTCATTAGCAACATTAGCATTAGCATTAAAACTGATTAGTTTAAAACTGAACAGCTCTTTTTCATAGTAGAACGAAGTCAAAATTTAATTCCTTGGGATACAATCCCATTTTAAAGACACAAACATAGAAATGCATTCCCCAAAGTGATATTTCCCAGAAGTGGAGAAAAAAAATTCTAGTTTAACAACCAACGCTGATTAGCGGTTGGTCCAAGATGAATGTTTCCACAGCCACAACATCCAGAGATGGATGTGAATGGAAAAAAGGTGGGAATGAAAGAAAACATAAAGGGGAAAGTGGGGATTCGTAGCCAATGCCAAACACAACGCTTGTAGTGATAAGCTCTCGGTATGCTTTGTGAATTCATCAATAAAATCTCAACTTCAGAACTTCAGGCCTGCCACAAGGAATGAGAATTTGTTCCAGCTTCACCCCTAAAGATAAAACATGTGGACATATTTTAAGCATTCCCTGATATGTCTATCAGTAAACCTCAGGCCAGCGTGTCAACTATTTTAATACATTACCTAGACATCTTGGAAAATGGAGAATGAAAATACCGGGCCGGTGTAGCTGAACTCGTGTGCCAGAGGTTCTGGGAAATGAATGCAAAAGGTGAGATAAAGCCCAGCAGCTGTGCGTGTGAATGATGCCACACAGTGAGACAAAACTCAGAGGGGAAAAGCAGTGCCCTTAGAATACTACACCAAATCATCACATTTGTGATTGCTATCAATGTTTGGGTTAGACACAGGAAAAGCGGATGAGTCAGATTTTTTGGATGTCATGACACCATGTCAATTACCCGCAAATCTTTTTCGCAACGTTTCCTGAACATGACTTGATGCTCTCGTAATAAAACGATTTTTAACAAGCATCTGTGTTTGTTTGCTTTGTATCATTAGAGAATGTTCATTAAAGAAGTTCACTTCCAGAACAGAATATCGTCTGACATCGTTTTACCTTTTTTGTATAGAGCGTTTGACTTTCTTTGCACGTTCGCTTTGTAAACACCGGGTCGGTGCTTCAGCCTATGTCACGTGTGACCTTTCCAACATGAAATGAACGATCATTTTGCTAGATAAGACCCTGCAAACTGAAACTGCAATTTGGACCTTCAACCAATTGGCCACCACTGAAGTCCACTATATGGAGAAAAATCCTGGAATGTTTTCCTCAAAAACCTTAATTTCTTTGCGACTGAAGACAGAAAGACATGAACATCTTAGATCACATGCAGTTGAGTAAATTATTAGGGCATTTTTATTCTGGAAGTGAACTGTTTCTCTAAAGATGCGAATCTTCTTCTTCAACTTTCTCTAATGTCCTAATGTAAATATCAAATTCAAATGGATAAAATTCAAACCGTATCTAACTTTAAAAATAACCAAATAGGTATCTACACTTGCAGTCATTTAAATTACTTCTGAAAAAAAAAAAAAAAGAATTAGCAAAAATGAGGTAGCAAAAAGGAACTAGAGATGAAATTGGAATTTGAATGTTAAAAATTAGAATTAAAATGAACTGAATCTCAAAAAAGTGTAATTTGTAGCAAGAAAAAAGAAAAGTTTGTCAGGACAAACTCTAAATGGTGGCTTGACAGCTTTGTCTGACTATGATGGAGTTTTAGTGCCACATAAAAAAATTAAATAAAAAAATCTAAGATTACAAGATTAAAGTCGTAATATTATGAGAATAAAGTTGAAATATTACGAGAATAAAGTCATAATACTACAACAATAAAGTTGAAATATTACGAGAATAAAGTAAAAATATTACAAGAATAAAGTCGAAATACTATGAGAATAAGTCGATATATTACGAGAATAAACTCGAAATACTACAACAATAAAATCGGAATATTATGAGAATAAAGTCGAAATATTACGAGAATAACAAGTTGAAACATTACAACAATGAAGTTGAAATATTACGAGAATAAAGTTGAAATACTACAACAACGAGGTCGAAATGTTACGAGAATAAAGTCAAAATATTTTGAGAATAAAGTCAAAATATTTTGAGAATAAAATCAAAATGTTTCAACAATTTAAATTGTAGAAATTAAAGTTATAATATTTTGAGAGTACAGCCTATATTGCGCATACAAATGGATTGAGAGCACTGGGAGAAACTGACAGGCCATCGGAATTAATATGAAAATTTCCACTTTATTGTCGTAATATTTCCACTTTATTCTCATAATTTTGACGTCATTCTTAAAATATTTAATATATAATATAAGACTTTAATATATATATATATATATATATATATATATATTTTTTTTTTTTTTTTTTCTTTACGTGGCACTAAACACCATCTTAGTTTGACAGTAAGTATAGTTTCAAAGTTGAAAAAATGTTGATGTTTCTAAAATTTATAGATGATACGGACCACCAGATAAGTTATTGGAACAATGTGGTCCAAAAAATTCAACAGGCATTCTTGCACATCCCAGAATACCTGTTGAATTGCACTTTAGTAAATTCCACTTCCCGTTATTCCAATTATCTTACTGTAGAGCTTGGCCAATTCTAATTCAAATTCTAATTTATGAATTGAAAGGAGCCAATTCTTAAATTCTGAATTTTGTCCAGTCCTCCCATTACCGTAATTACTGTAAAAGGAATGCTTTACTAAATCCTGGAATTTGCTGCATAATGATTTTTCCATTTGCAGACCAGACAGATGTTTCAACGATGCCTGAGAGCAGATTGTGTCTGCTCCTTCCATATTTATGGCACATCATATTTTTGCTAGATCATAATTACATATGCTGATTAACACTCTTACCTGTTCTAAAAATCCCCAGTACTACAACCTTTGAAGCTTCAAATGCTTTCAAATAGTTTCGTGAGTTCTTCTGCATTGCATGTGTTTTCTTGCATGTAAAAAAGATTGGCAGCGGAAGGTGTTCTGCTACAGCTGCTAATCCTGTTTACTTTCTCTAAAACAGCAGGTAGGATACAATCTGCCTTTGATAAGGGTTACATATTGATTAAGAGATCTGAATGAATTCCTGCACGCTCTGATCTTGTTGGTTAGTTGAGAACAGACAGCAAGAGTCCGCCCCACTGGTCAAGGGGACTCATGACATTAATTACACGCTCTGTTAACATTTGCCCCTAATGTTCGGTCTTTGCAGGGTTAACTCCTTCCTGACAGAGGAGAGAGTAATAGGGCTTGAGGGGTCTATTTTCCGCTAGTCGGCCATGACGGATGTTCCGTGTCCACGCCGCGCACTCTGTGTTTGCCTGAGAACCGCGGTTAAGTGCCATATAGACAGAGTGGATCGGCTTCTCTCCAGGTGACAAGGTACGGACTTCCTTCAAAGCCGCTGTTACCTCCAGCGCAGGGCAAAAAGAAGGAGCTTTCACGGGTCAAGTCTCAGATTTCTGCTGTTGTTTAGACCCTTGGAGAGGCCGCATTAGAGAAATAAGGGAGATGGATGTGAGAAAGCATGCAGTGACAGGATATTCCCCTCCTTCGGTGAGCTGTAGAGTAAACACAGAGTAAGCAACAGGAAGCTTCTCAGCGCTGTGTACAAGGCTGGACTCGTAACAGATGTCTTAAGAGGTGTATTGTACATAAGCAGACGTATCTCGCGGACCGCGAGCCAGGTATTTGTTTAGGCTAACTGAAGCACTCTTGAGAGGGAGACTGTAACTATTTGTATCAACAAGCAGTCAGATTAACACAAGTGGGAAAAAAATTCTAGGAAAAGGTAGGAAGGTGTAACTGGGTTGTCTGAACCAAGGGTTTTTATGCTTTTTGAAGTCACAGATCCAAATACAATGATCTTATTGTGCTGGACCCCCTTCTTAAAATATAATGATGGATGTACATAGATTTTCTTTATAAAGGCCCATTTCAACCCCATTTAGAAACCCTGAAAAAGACAAATATAAACTCTTCTTGACTGTATGTCCATTGTAAATGTTTTATTATATGCAAAATTATTTTTCTTCTTCCTGTTAAAAACCAGAGCTGTATTTAGAATATAATAATGATGATTAATCTCAGGTTAATACTGATATCAAATATATTTTTATCATTTTATCATTTTTTATAATTTAGGCATGTATTTATTATTATTATTATTATTATTATTATTATTATTATTATTATTATTATTATTATTATTATTATTATTTTAATTATGATCATTATTATTATTATTATTATTTAAATTATTATTATTATTATTACTATTATTATTATTATTATTATTATTATTTTTTTAAGCAGAAGGTGCTCTGTTGCAGGTGAAACAAATATTGTAACAACAACAACAACAACAATAATAATAATAATAATAATAATAATAATAATCAGCATTATTATTATTATTATTATTATTATTATTATTATTAACATTATTATTATTATCATTATTATTTAAGCAAGAGTTGCTCTGCTGCAGGTAAAAATAATGTAACAACAACAGCAATAATAATAATAATAATAATAATAATAATAATAATAATAATAATAATAATAATAATAATAATAATAATAATAATATAATTAATATTAATATTAATATAATTATTATTATTAATGTTATTATTAAGACTACTACTAATAATAACAATTAAAATACTATTAATAATAATAATAATAATATTATTATTATTATTATTATTATTATTATTATTATTATTATTAAGAAGAAGAAGAAGAAGAAGAATGCTGTTTTTATTTTATTATATAACATTTGGGAAATAATAATAAAAATAATAATGCTGTTTTTATTTCATTATGTTACATTTGGGATATAGTAATAATAATAATAGTAATAATAATAATATGCTGCTTTTATTTTATTATAATACATTAATACATATATTAATAATAATAATAATAATAATAATAATAATAATAATAATAATAACAGCAATATTTAGCAATGACAAACAATATCAAAAGTAACAAAAAAAAATGCAGATGTAATGTACAGTATGACATAAACTCATAACTCAGAATCCTAAACTACACACATCTGCAAGGACTGAACATGAAATATCACACTGAGACACACACCTGGTTGATTCTGGGTGGTGCTCTGGGAAAAAGTAAGCGTAGGTGGAGGCTTGGGGAGGTTCCTTAAACATAGACACAAACACACACACACATACAGCACATCTGCAGACGCTGCTCTCTTTGTATTGAGACGCGACACGCCAGGAAGTGTTCGCCCAAATCTGTTATGACATGCACACCATGGTGCAAATCCCACACACCCTAGATAGGGGGGAAACAACATACTTGCACCTTCATAAGGGCGCACTGTGTGTTCACGGGCCACGCTATAGCTTCACCACTCAAGCAGAAATGGAAGCTTAAGAGGCATGATTCATATGCTTTTTCTTGGATGAAAATGTCATATAACAGCCACTAAAACCTAATGTGCTTGGCACTGAGGCTTGAGCTGTAAGCTTGTAGCGCCAATGAAAAGCAACTGTTTTCATTCATTGCTGGACCTAATGAACTCATATCTAGTTGCACATGATAACAACGTTTCAAGTAGTTGTTATATTGTGAATTTACATGACGGAACACAAGAAAAATTGATTTGACGGCTGTATCATTTGACCTGGCAAGCTCCGCAACACATGTTTGTTATTCTTCGCAAAAAGAGTTGTTTACACATTTTCCATTTAGGAGAGTGCTATATTTCATATAAGTGGTTTATGCCATTACTACAGTGTCACTCATATTTAGGGTTATGAGTTCAAATCTCTAAATCTCGAAGTATTGAAGTCGGCAGGAAATGAAAATTCACTCCATCTATTTTCTAAACGCATGCACAATCCATGCACATTTATTTTTTTATTTTTTGGACCTTGTCATTTTTAAACGACATGCAAGCTCACATTTAGATCTTCCTGTATCCAATCAACAACCAATGAGCCGAACCAACTCAAGCCACAATTTTTATCTTTTACTTGGCTGCATGTTACAGAAGAAATGATCTGGTCACTACTTACATAGTGACCTTCAGTGGTTAACTTGGCCCACACCATTTGTGCTTTGGACATGAATGATTTCTCAAATTGTGATATTACTTTTCTGTGTGGCTAGATTTGTGATTTTTTTTAAACAATAACATGAGGGAAACATAAACCAACACTAAACGAAAGGCCATGTCTATGGAACACAATCTGATAAAAACACATAATCTCATCATAAAAGTGTTATGATACTGTGGTGGGCTCTTTTAGACTTGGGTCAATAAGCAATAACTTAGCAATGTAGCCTTGCAGATATTCAGAACCGCTAAGCAACTAGGGCTGGGTTCTCTGATTTTAGCCCTAAAAAGGGCAAGACCATAAAGAGACATTATAAAATTAATTTATTGCTATTTTCAATCTTATTAGGACACAAATAATACGAATTTGTGATTAAAAAAAAAAAAAAAAAAAAAAAAAAACATGACTTTTATTTTTTTATTTTAATGTTTGGAGGTATAAACTGATTGAAAACAATGCTTGTTTAGGCAATGCATGTTACAACATTTTAGATACATTTTATTCTCTTATAACTTACAGTAAATATTTGTAGTAATATTGTGTTTTAGCCTACTGTATCATATTTGATACACACATTTCTAGGGCCTATAAATTATCAGCATTATCAAATCTTTGCTGATAAACCTCTACTTTGAACACAGTCCACTTTGTGCCTTCTGCCTTTTAATAAATAGATCATGCTTTTTTTTAATCAAGTAAACAATTTTTGCTGTGAAATTGTTATAATGTAAATTTTTAATAATTCAAGATTAATATGTACTGGGCTGATTATCTTGATTATGCATTTACCTTTTTTATGTTATTTTTTTTTAACATTTTTTCTTTTATCATGTTAAAAAGTAAATGTTGATTATGACACAACAGGCATTTGACAAAGGTTTATTTGTCACTCAAACATCACTGAATTGCAATGAACTGCATATGTAAGCCATAAAAACCAAAAAGTATGAAATACAATATGCAAACTATGCTATGCTTTGTACATATATTTTGTGCTTTTTTATACTTGAGTTTGCATATGTGTTTTTGTTGTGTATCTTAATTCATAGTGTATGGAAGTCCATTCCCATCACTCAATAAATAAAAAAAAAGGGTAATTTCAAGTTTATATCTCACCAATCTGATTTAATAACTCACAATTTGTATGTTATAAAGTCAAATTTGCCACATATAAACTCGCAATTCTGAGAAAAAAATTACAATTGTGAGAAATAAAGTCAGAATTGCAAGTTTATTTCTCAAAATTTGACCCTTCGCAAACATTCACCCTCCTTAGTTACTGTTGCTATGTCCAACAAACAATGCCGCTCTCACACTACACACCATGTTCTCTCGCAGTGAAAAGTACATTGCAGAACAAAGAGTAAACTGACAGCACACAGACAGACAAGACAGAAAAGGTTACTTCTGGTATGAAACAAGGTTTCAAGAAACTCAAACAATAAATACCATTTTGTGGCTCTTTAATGTGTCATGGCAGATCACTGTATTGCCGTATTAGATCAATGATACGTGAACCGATTGTCTTTTCTTATTTACTCAAAACACGAAATTAACATGAATGTAATATTTTATTACAACCACAGAAAGACATCAATGCACAATTTTTCAACTTCAAGTCCACCTAGTTAAGTTAATCTACTCTCCTGTCTGATTTGTTTGTCAGACATAATGGCGGATTCGGCGTTACGGTTGGTCAGATTGCCTGTCAGTCAAGTCATTAGCGAATGGTCAATTGCCAGTTTGTCTCACAAAACTGACTTTTTTCAGAAATGCATGATACAAACTCACAATTCTGACTTTTTTCTCAAAAATGTGAGATATAAACTCGCAATTGTGAGTTATAGTCAGAACTGCGAGTTTATTTGTTAAGTTTATTTATTGCCTTTATTTCTCAGAGTTGTGACATTATTTCTCAGAATTGGGACTTTATATCTCACAATTGGGACTTTTTTTCAGAATTGTGAGTTTATATCTGGCAATTCTGACTTTATAACACGTAATTGCGAGTTATTAAATCAAGATTGTGAGATATAAACTGGCAATTCTGAGAACAGAATCTTCAGATTCTTAATATTTCTTCAAAATTGGACTTTATAACTTGCAAATTTGAGTTTATATCTCCTAATTCTGACTTTATAAGTTTATATCTCCTATTTCTGAGAAAAAAAAGGCAGAATTGCAAGTTTGCATCACGCAATTTTGAGAAAGTCAGAACTGTGAGATAAAAAGACACAATAACCTTTTTTATTATATAGTGGTGGAAACAGGCATCCAGACATTTGTATATGGGTAGTTGACAAATAAAAATTGGACTGTGTCCTATGGTGTGACATAGCAAAAATGTAGAAAAAAAAAAAACTTAACATACAAATAACATGAGAAAAATGTATCTTCATTCTTACAGTTACAAATAGCTTGAGAGAGGTTTATCTTCAGTGTTAAAGTTTTTGTTTTTTTGTTTTTTCCATCACACCATAGGACACATTGATACGTCAACTCCATGACTCCAAAAATCCATGTATTGTTGATCTAAAACTAAATTCAATATTGCTAAATGAATAATGATTAAATGATTGACAATTATCATTCAAGAGATTTAGATATTGAACTGATTTTCTGAAACAGGCTACAAAGTCTAAAGTCTATAGACAACAGTCTACATATCTTTATACCCCTAAAAGGGCAAAGTATCCCCTGAGATACAAACAATTACAGGCAGATTATGAAAAATGTAAAAATTAAATTCATAAAATTCATAAAAACATAAACACAAGCTAACGCTTAACAACAACTTTTTAAGCTCTCAAATTCTATAAATTTCATCACAAATTTCAAACAATCAGCATCATTTGATATTCTTTAATGTGACGTGACAGGCTGCTTTAGCCGCCTCAGTTCACAGAGTGCATGTGGCTGAGCTTTTTGTCTTCCTCCTTACAAGGATATGAATACCAAAAGGTATGTTGAAAGATATAGAATGACTGACTGAAATGTATCATGTCATCGCTTAGTGGAGTGTTTAACCTTGCAATTTTTTTTTAATAAAAAAGCTTGTAAACGATAACACTTAATGTCACATTTACCTCAGTAAAGCCATTAACTTTTCATAACTCTTTCCATACAAATCTGTGTCAATAACCAGACCTATAAGCAACCACATGCTCAAAATCACTCAGAAGGCCATAGAAACTGCATATCAACATGCTAAAAACATTTAGACCACCATAGCAACACAGCGACACACTAAAAAAAACATTCAGAATACCACAGCAAATCATTATGACACAACCCCCACCCCCTAAAAATGCATATCAATGTAGGGTAACATGCTAAAAACCAATTAGAAAATTTTAGCTTTAATCACTTTAGCAAAGCAAGTAATACATTGCTAACCACCCACAGGGTCAAGCACCTCTCCGGAAATCTAGTTATTTACTTAATTTATCATTCTGTAGGAAGTAGATTGTAGAGAAGTAAGAGTAAGCCACTCGAACTATTTTTAACTTTTCCAAGGCGTTGTCTGGACATCACATCTGGTCGGGGTTAGGGGCATAGAGCAACTCCCTGAACCCGTGTTTGTGTATGTATGTAATAGTGTGTGTGCGTGTATGTGTGAGCGTGTCCTGCCTCCAGTAAGAGTGGAAATCGTCCATTAGGATCACAGACCAACAGTAACATGCATACCCGCCCGAGGGACAGTGTAACTCAATCCAGAGCAAACAATGACAGCTAGAGGAGGCAGTTGAACATTTCTGGCCCTCATGTGACTGGGGCCTGTATGCGGGGCTCTGCATTGATGCACGCTATGATAGCCAGTCCTCCTAAACTACTAGATCAATGCAAAGACAGGGAATCAATCTCGCTCCAAGTTCTCAGTCGATGGGAGGATCTTGGATTCAGTTTCTATAAAACAAATTTATGCCAGGTTCAGATTTTTGCAATTTTCCAAATTGTTCAATCAATTAGACAAACACACTGGAGGGCTTGTGTGCAGCTTGAACCTACTCACTTCCATGAACCCATATGCCCTGTGTCTCAGAAACATGGCTGGCTAATATTTAAGGCCCAAGCACTTAGAGTGCTTACAGTATTACAAAATCAAAATCATAAAAAGTTACATATTTTATAGTTTCTATACATCCACATTACATAGTACATTCAAAAGATCAGGTTTGGCAAGATTTTTTGATGCATTTGATTTAAAAAATACTATATTTCTACCATGACAACTCTCAAAAGATTTCAGCATGGTAATGGATATGACAATGTTATTGTATTTGGTTTTGGCGGAATAGATTTGCTATGCTGCTGAATAGCTGCAGCTGTTGGTTATTGCTGTTGCTGCTGCAAAGCAAGTACAGGAATTTGCTATTGCCAATACGCTGTCATGTTGTTTTTTCAGGATTTATTGATTAACGGAAAGTCCAAATGAACAACTTTTATTTGAAATGTAAATCTTTTGTCACATAAATGTCATTACTATCACTTTTATGTAAATCATCCTTGCTGAATTACAACAGCGTTTAAGTGCCATGTTAAAAATGTAAAAAAAAAAAAAAAAAAATAAGAAGATTACGAGATTAAAGTTGTAATATTTTGAAAATAAAGTCGAAATTACTAGAATAAAGTTGAAATACTATGAGAATAAAGTTGAAATATTTAAGAATAAAGTTGAAATATTATTATTATGAAATATATTTTTTTCATGCCTTCTGATGTTCCTTCACTTTTATATCTTGCTATAAACTTGAAATAAACACATTCATAATTTGTATTTCGTGGTAAAACTTACAAAATTTAAAAGCTGACCAGTGGTTAAAAGCAACAAAGCACAAAATTATTGCGATTACTGAGTGGCTGGCACGCTACAGATAATGAATGGAAGATGTTAAATATTATGTCCAATTATTTACTGTATTATATCATGAATAAAACAGCTTGTGAATAGTCACTTCTTTGAAATATTTTGACTTTTTTCTTAAAATATTTCAACTTTATTCTCAAAATATTTTGACTTTATTCTTGTAATATTTCAACTTTATTCTCAAAATATTTAGACTATTTTGACCTTATTCTCTTAATATTTTGACTTTCTATTTAAAATATTTCAACTTTATTCTCAAAATATTTTGACTTTATTCTTGTAATATTTCAACAATTTTGACTTTATTCTCAACATATTTCAATTTTATTCTCGTAATATTTCGACATTATTCCAAAATTTTTCAACTTTATTCACAAAATATTTCGACTTTATTCTTGTAGTATTTCAACTATTTCGACTTTATTCTCGTAATATTTCGACTTTATTCTCAAAATATTTTGACTTTATTCTCACAATATTTTGACTATTTTGACTTTATTCTCAAAATATTTAGACTTTATACTCAAAATATTTTGACTTTATTTTCGTAATATTTTGACTTTATTCTCAAAATATTTGGACTGTTTCGACTTTATTCTCATAATGTTTCGACTTTATTCTCAAAATATTTAGATTTTATTCTCGTAATATTTCGACTTTATTCTAAAATTTTTCAACTTTATTCACAAAATATTTAGACTTTATTCTTGTAGTATTTCAATTATTTCAACTTTATTCTCAAAATATTTAGGCTTTATTCTCAAAATATTTAGACTTTATTCTCACAATATTTTGACTATTTCAACTTTATTCTCAAAATATTTTTACTTTATTCTCAAAATATTTCAACTTTATTCTCAAAATATTTAGACTTTATTCTCAAAATATTTTGACTATTTCAACTTTATTCTTGTAATATTTCAACTTTATTCTCAAAATATTTCGATTTTATTCTCAAAATATTTAGCCTATTTCGACCAAATTGTAATATTTCGACTTTATTCTCGTAATATTTCAACTTTATTCACAAAATATTTAGACTTTATTCTTGTAGTATTTAAACTATTTCGACTTTATTCTCGTAATATTTCGACTTAATTCTTGTAATATTTTGACTTTATTCTAAAAATATTTCAACTTTATTCTCAAAATATTTTGACTTTATTCTTGAAATATTATGACTTTAATCTTGTAATCTTACTTTTTTTTAACATGGCACTAAAATGCCATTGTACTGAATAGTATTGCTAAAAATATTATTTAAAAAAAAAAGAATAAAATCTTACTAAAACTATATCAAAAAATACATTTAAAGAGAATTGCAACTTGGATAAAAACATAGCTACTGTACTTTTTGTAGTCAAACACAGACAGAATATTCCTTGAAGGCATTTATCATGCCTTTGCATAACATGTTCCACATTAAGCCCATGAGCACTAGCTTATGAATGCGAGACATGTCACTAGACATTCAGTCCCGTCAGACAGGAAAATCAAATGCTGAGCACTTGAGAACATCAGCTTTAGCACTTGAGCCTCTCCACGCAAACCACTTTCTTTTTATGACACCACAACGTCTACAAATAACTCTTTAATTCCTCAGAAAGATATTGTCATCACTTTCTATCCAGTGACCTCATCCTTTTATCCCCACTTTTGGACTTTATTGAAAGTGTGAGGGTGTTTCCAGAGACTAATTATGAGAATGGGAGACGTAAAATAAAAGCAAAGTTAAGCTACATGTGTTTTTTCCTGTTTCCAGCGGACACAAAAACCCAGTCTGCCGTTGCTTTACAACGCTTTGTCCTGATAAGCCGCTGAATAAAAGCGCAAATGGAGAAATCATAGCTTGTTTTAGCGCAATATCGATCAGCTAGCGACATTATGGGATAGTTTGTGGGCATAAAAAGCATGTTGCTTGTAGACGATGGCGTAAAAAGGTCCCCAGATGTGACTGTGGAGTAGTGGCAAAGCCAGACAGTCCCTCAGTCACCTCGTTACACAGTCCTGATGCATGTGGTCTGCATTAGAGCTTCACGCTAATTGAAACAAATGACTGCGGGAGAAACGCACTCTGCTATCACTTTAAAAGCATGCCTGAGTCGTGTGTGCGTGTACTGTACATTGCTAAGGTAACATGAGGACTAGCTTTACAGGCATGAATCATTGGAAACAGGCGTTTTTGCATGTCTAAGATGATCTCTTGCATTTACATTGTGCTAATAACCGAATCACTAGGCGCAACACGAACTGAGTGGTTTGAAGTGCATTTATAGAAACAGAAAACGGCTCTGTCACCTCGATCCTGTCATACGGGTGGGCCCCTTTATGTGTGGGGGGTCCCATCAACGTCCTGGAGGATCCTGCATGTGCACCACACGCGCTTGTTTGGAGATAAGAAAAAGTGCCACCAAGGACGAACTGATCAATGCAGTCAATGACAAAAAATGACAAGAACTGCGATATCTGAGAAAACCGTAGAACACCATTTCCAAACAATGCAACATCAAATTTGTGACTATAAATACATTTCAGGAAAACTGGAAATATGTTTTTGCAGGTATAATTTGCTGCAGTTTCAAATATGAAACATCCACTAGGCTGGAAGGGAGTACATTTTACTTCTATTGAGACAAATCATCCAACACCCTTTTACATCTAATGGCACCTTCAACATGTTCCAGCAATGCATTGTTTCTAGTCTGTTTGAGATTCAAAAATCAGTCACACGTTTCTCATTAAGGTTGTAACAATGGATTGCTTTAAACGTGCCGACAGTGATCCACTCACAGTTCATCAACAGGAAATCAAATAAATATGACTTTCGTGATTCTTGATCCCTGATATCTGATTTCACTAAAGTACTCAATGCACATGAAAGCGTAACATACAGTAACATGAGAAGCCTTTTCAACAGTCCATCTCCTAACACACTGAACACCACCTGCTCCCCAGTGCAGAGAAAGAGAAAGATACGGAAAAACATTTTTTGCGTTATTTTAAAACAGAAAAAAAAACAGAATAGCAAAAATAAATAAATAAATAAATTACAGAAAAATAACAACAAACAACTGAATAATAATAAATTATTATTATTATTATTATTATTATTATTATTATTATTATTATTATTATTATTATTACTGTAAGTCTGTTTTTTGCAAAATAATAACGATGTAATTAAAATAATAATAATAATAATAATAATAATAATAATAATAAAATTATTATTAAATGTACTAATGTTATTTTAAATCATAAAAAACAGAATGGCAATAAATAAATAAATAAAATAGCAATAAACAATCGAATAATAATAATAATAAATGTTGTTATTATTATTATTTTTAGTAATATTATTAAATTACTGAATAATAGTAATAAACTGTAATAATACAATAAAATAATAATACATTATAAAATTCTATACACAATTATTATTATTATTTTTATAATGCAAGTCTGCATTTTTTTGCAATTTAAAATAAAAGCCACAAAATAATTATTTCATTTATTTAATTATTTTTATTATGCTACATTTTATTGTATTATATAATTTTTATTTATGTATTTATTTGTTATTATTGTTATATAAAATTTCAAAATGCAGAACTGCATAATAATAATAATAATAATAATAATAATAGTAAAATTATTATTACATTTGTTGGTGTTATTTTAAATCAGAAAGAAACAGAATGGCAATAAACAAACAAACAAATAAATAAATAAATAAATAAAATAACAATAAACCATTTAATAATCATAATAATAAATTATTGTTATTATTGTTATTATTATTACATTACTGAATAATAGTAATAAACTGCAATAATACAATACAAATAATAATAAATTATTAAATTCTACAATTATTATTATTATTGCAAGTCTGCATTTTTTTGCTATTTAAAATAACAGCAACAAAATAAATATTTTAATTCATTTAATTTTTTATAATGCTTTTATTATATTATATTATATTTATTTATTTATTTATTTATTTGTTATTAGTGTTATATAAAATTGCAAAGTGCAGAACTGCAAAATAATAATAATAATAATAATAATAATAATAATAATAATAATAATAATAATAATAATAGTAATAATAATAATAATAATAATAATAATAATAATAATAATAATAATAATAATTTATTATTATTATTATTATTGCAAGTCTGTTTTCTGCCATTTAAAATAATAAAAGAAAAAAATAATTTTAATTACTTTTAATTACTTTTTTGCTACATTTTATTATTTTTTTAGTGTTGTTATTAGTGTATTTTAAAACTGCAAACAAGCTGAATTGCAAAATAATAAAATAATAATTAAAAATAAATTAGGAAATAATAATTAATAATAAACATTATATTATTATTATTATTATTATTATTATTATTATTATTATTATTATTATTATTATTATCACAAGTCTACCTTTTTTGCAATTTAAAATAATGACAACAAAAATGATTATTACATTTTTAAAAAACTTTTATTACGCTACATTTTATTTTTTATTTTTATTTTATTTTTTGCAAAGTGTATATTAGTTATTAGTGTATATACATAACGTCAAATGTACCTGTACAAACAGGGTAGTTTTCTTGCCATCAGCCGGGAGTCAGGCGGCTCAAACAAAGACAGCAGTGTTGCAAATATCAGTGTTTACACTCCTTAGGAGGTCAAGAAACAAATACCTGATTGTAAATCGGGATAGGAGGAAGTACTTTCACACGGGAAAAACATTTCATCTTTATGGATCGAACTGAACTGGTTTAGTTTTTATCCACAGCTAAACCAGTAACAGATCCATTGTCCTGTCACAAGACAACACCCTATACAATCCAACCTTCCATACATGCTGCAAAATCTTTAAAAAAACGACCTAGATGTATACCCTCTAGCCACACATCAATCCAAGCCGCTCCGTAAAGCTCTCACACGCACACAGGACAGCAATTAACATTCTTGAAAATTGCATTGTTAATTAAGGTAAAGCGATACAGCCCAAGGGAGCGCAGGGTCAATCGATGCATGTGGAACGCATGAAAGCCGGTCTTCCAGAAAGCCTGCGCTCTCGCCTTCACAAACATGCACACGCTCCAGAATCTGTGCTCCAGTTAAGAGGCTGAAGTCATCAGACGAGGGTGTCTCTGGAAATCTGTAGCTGTGTTTAGAGCCGCACCCCTGGCATTCTGTCTATACAAGTTTAACACACCACCCCAAAAATAAAGAATTGTTATGGAGGGGATTTTCTAATACTCTTTACCCTCAAAGAAAAAGCAGCACGCTCTGCGGAATCCAGTCGCCCACGCACTCTGTCAGGACACTTGATTCCAATTAGATATTTTCTTTACTTTCTTGTTCGAGCCTGTCTGGGCCTCTAGACTCCAGCCCTCCCTCGCTCTCTTTCTGACACACACCGACTCCCTCCCGCTCGCATTTTCAGGCCTTTTCTTTCTAGCGCTCTCCCTCCCGTCTCTCTCATTGAGGGTATCATTGTCCAGATCAATCAACTATTCATTTCGGCCTACATTTAGAACGCATTTATACGCTTAGCTCATGTACGAGACTGTGAATGCGGGTTTGTGGGCCCTTGGCGGTACAGGAAACAAAACAGCTCTCCCATACATCACCCATTTGACTCCATTATTACACTGCGACAAAGGAAGGGAAGGGAACGAATATCTCATACTGGCACAGTGAATGACATGCGCTTCCTCTTTCACATCGACCCAGACTGGGCCGTAAACAAAACCAAGTAAACATCTTAGAAAAACAACTTGGAATTGTTTCTTTGATAATAATATAAGAGAACAGTTTTCCTTCCTTGTGGTGAGGTTATTTATTAGTTTAGACTGAAGAGGATCTTTGTCTGCGGTCGCATTTGGGGCGTAGCTATGACAGCATGGGCACGGAAGATATACGAGACCTTTGCAAAGAATGTGAAAAGCATGTAATTACCCATCCAAACACTAATTACTGTAATTAAAACATTTGGCCAGCCTTTGGAATTCATTTCTCATTATGTTGTTTGTTCTTTTCTTTCTCAGAATAAAGCTCGAATTATAAGTATGAAAATTACAGTGCTAACAGAGCAAAATTACATTTGTGCAGTCTTGGTGTTTTAAAAAAAAAAATTACGTTAATTTATTACTTTGTTCTATTATTCTATTGTTCTGCGTGTCATTCTGTCTGTATGTCGTTTCGTCTATCAGTCTGTCATTCTGTCTAACTATCATTCTATCTCGTTCTATCGTTTTGTCACTCCATCTGTCGTTCTCTCTGTATATCATTGTATTGTTCTGTCTGTATATCATTCTATCCATCGTTCTGTCTATTATTCTATCATCCTGTCATTCTATCTATTGTTCTTTCGCTCTGGCTGTCTATCATTTTGTCGTTCTTTCTGTATATCCTCCTATTGTTCTATCGTTCTTTCTATCTATCATTGTCATTCTGTCTGAATATCCTTCTATCTAGTGTTCTCGTTCTGTCGATCATTCTGTTGTTCTCTCTGTATATCGTTCCATCTATCGTTGTCATTTTGTCTGACGCTCTATCTATCGTTCTTTCTATCATTCTATTTATCGTTCTATTGTTGTCACTCGATCTGTCAATCTGTCGTTCTCTCTGTATAACATTCTATCCATCATTCTGTCGTTCTATCATTCTGTCTGTATATCGTTCTATCTATTGTTCTGTCTGTCATTCTGTCGTTCTCTCTGTTTATCGTTCCATCTATCGTTCTGTCATTCTGTCTGCCGTTCTGTCATTGTTTATCTATCGTTCTTTCTATTATTCTATTTATCGTTCTATTGTTCTGTCACTTCATCTGTCATTCTGTCGTTCTCTCTGTATATCTGTCATTATATCTGTCGTTCTGTCATTGTCTGTCATTCTATCTGTCGCTCTGACTGTCATTCCGTCTGTATATTGTTCTATCGTTCTGTCTGTCATTCTGTCGTTCTCTCTGTATATCGTTCTATCCATTGTTCTGTCTATCATTCTGTCGTTCTATGTCGCTCCATCTATTGTTCTGTCGTTCTGTCATTGTCTATCATTCTGTCGCTCTGACTGTCGTTCCGTCTGTATATTGTTCTGTCGTTCTGTCTGTCATTCTGTCATTCTCTCTGTATATCGTTCTATCCATTGTTCTATCATTCTGTCGTTCTATGTCGTTCCATCTATTGTTCTGTCGTTCTGTCATTGTCTGTCATTCTATCTGTTGCTCTGACTGTCGTTCCGTCTGTATATTGTTCTGTCGTTCTGTCATTGTCTGTCATTCTATCTGTTGCTCTGACTGTCGTTCCGTCTGTATATTGTTCTGTCGTTCTGTCTGTCATTCTGTCATTCTCTCTGTATATCATTCTATCCATCGTTCTGTCTATCATTCTGTCGTTCTTTGTATGTCGTTCCATCTATTGTTCTGTCGTTCTGTCATTGTCTGTCATTCTATCTATCGCTCTGTCTGTCGTTCCGTCTGTATATTGTTCTATCGTTCTGTCTGTCATTCTGTCGTTCTCTCTGTATATCGTTCTATCCATTGTTCTGTCTATCATTCTGTCGTTCTATGTCGCTCCATCTATTGTTCTGTCGTTCTGTCATTGTCTATCATTCTGTCGCTCTGACTGTCGTTCCGTCTGTATATTGTTCTGTCGTTCTGTCTGTCATTCTGTCATTCTCTCTGTATATCGTTCTATCCATTGTTCTATCATTCTGTCGTTCTATGTCGTTCCATCTATTGTTCTGTCGTTCTGTCATTGTCTGTCATTCTATCTGTTGCTCTGACTGTCGTTCCGTCTGTATATTGTTCTGTCGTTCTGTCATTGTCTGTCATTCTATCTGTTGCTCTGACTGTCGTTCCGTCTGTATATTGTTCTGTCGTTCTGTCTGTCATTCTGTCATTCTCTCTGTATATCATTCTATCCATCGTTCTGTCTATCATTCTGTCGTTCTTTGTATGTCGTTCCATCTATTGTTCTGTCGTTCTGTCATTGTCTGTCATTCTATCTATCGCTCTGTCTGTCGTTCCGTCTGTATATTGTTCTATCGTTCTGTCATTCTGTTGTTCTCTCTGTATATCATTCCATCTATCATTGTCATTCTGTCTGTGCTAGAAAAACTCAAGGCTTCGGTGTCTTTAATCCTGTCATTCTAACTATGGTTCTAACATTCTGTCTGTATATCATTCTGTCCATCATTCTGTCTCTATTGTCCTGTCATTCTGTCTGTATATAATTTTATCCATCATTCTGTTTGTCTGTTGTTCTATCTATTGTTCTGTCTATCATTTTGTCGTTCAGTCTGTATATCATTATATATATATTGTTCCGTCATTCTATCGTTCTGTTTGTCTATCATTGTTGTTCTGTTTTTATATCATTCTGTTCTTCCGTCTATCATTCTGTCATTCTATTTATCAGTCTATTGTTCTGTCTGTGTAACATTCTGTCTGTTTATTGTTCTATTGTTCTGCCGCTCTGTCTGTCTATCGTTCTGTTATTCTATCTTTCTGTTGTTCCATCGTTCTATCCATCATTCTGTTGTTCAATTGTTCTGCCTGTTGTATTATATTCTAAGCTTTTTAACTTATTCACTGCAAACGTTTCTATTTAAAATTACAGTTACACTTTGATGTTACTAGTGGCATGCTTTACAAGTTGAGCTATAGAAACTACAATAAGTGCTGGGTTTATGGGGTTATGGGTTTTTGAACGAATCTTTAATGTGACTCGGGAAGAACGAGTCATCTCTGGAGCGCATGCGCAACATCCTATTAGGTTCTGTACTGGAATTAGTTCACCTGTTTCGAGTCTTCGGGTTTTTCGAGTCATTCGTTCATCTTATGGGGTTGTCACGTGATGAACGAACGTCTCGAACCCGATGACTCAAGAGATGAACTAATCAATTCTTTTTCTGGCTCAAACTGCATTGGTTAAGCTTATGGGGCTGTCACGTGATGAACGAACGACTCAAACCCAAAAACTTGTCAGATAAGAGGTGAGGTGAGCTAATCATAGACTAAAGACCCAGGTAAACAATGAATTCATCTTTTCTGTTTCTTATAGCATTATAGTTTTGTCTTGTTTGTGGTGTAATCAACATTTGTGTAAGCAGTAGATGTGTTACACGTAACATTGTAATTATATTTTTCTAAAATGAACAAAATGAACGAAATGACTCGAAAAAAGGTCATTTTGCTGAACGAGACTGAAAGGTCCGAGTCGGTAAAATGATCCGAACTTCCCATCACTACTACGAATCACATCTAAGTTCATCGTCTGTGTACTCCGGCTCAAAAAGGTAGAGAATGGCGAAAAACTCCATCTTATTTTCTCCTACAACTTCAGAATCGTCCAACATCGCTGTACCTTTTTGTTTGTAAACAGCGTTTGACTTACTTGCACTCTTAGTCTTTGCGTGTTTGCTTTGTAAACACTGGGTCTGTAGTTCCGCCTACGTTCTGTGTGACCTTTCAACGTGATTCAATAGTACGTTTTGTCGTGAACGCGCATCCCAAAGCCTGTGCTACACAAGCTTTTGTGCTTAAAAAGTATACAAATTTTTATTTTCCGAAAAAAAATGACCGATCGTTTCGCTAGATAAGGCTCTTCTTCCTCGTCCACATTTTGGAAGTTCAAAATCGAGGCACCAATGAAGTCCATTATATGGAGAAAAATCTTGGAAAAACGCTTTCCTCAAAAACCATAATTTCTTCACAACTAAAGACAGAAAGACATGAAAATCTTGGATGACAAGGGGGTGAGTAAATTATTTGTAAATTGTTGTTCTGGAAGTGGAGTTCTCCTTTGAATCTTTTAAAAAAACTTTTAGCTGTACATAAGTGTTGACAGCCCTTTTGTTACATTAGCTTACAACCACAAGTTTGTTTCAAAATAAAGGATAAAATGTGCTTTCAATAGCATGTGACTGCACACACGCATTCTAACAAAGCAGAACGCTGATGATCTGGATCGGCGTGTGAACACGATCCCATCTGCGTTCCAAAAAAACGCTGTCCTCTCACGAACTGGGATGCCTGGAATGTGTGTCCATTTATTTAGAGCACCAGAGTGCAATTACGACTTGAGAGGAGGAGAACGAAGGAATGGAAATAGAGGACAAACGAAGGGCACGGATTTGTTATTGCCATCTCTGAAAACCACAAAGATGATGAAGCATCCTCGGTTATTCTCTTTGCGTGATTTAAAAGACACTGAAGCCTTGAGTTTTTCTAGCACAGCCCCAATAAGTAAGCAGCACATAAAAAGTTTGCTGTTAAAGCGAAACCAGATCGGTACAGATATTATGAGGAGTATAAGAACACAAAGCATTCTCCATCCACACGCAAATTATCATCGTAGATGATTTCCCAAATCATTAGAAGTATAATTATGATGTTCTAAATCATACTGATGTTAAATCCCTATTTGTCCTCATGCAAAATGCATCAATTTTGTTAAGCTTAATAAGGTGAGCATGTGGGTGGTGATGCGGATGGAACAGGAAATCACGCAAAGGTTTAAGTTTGTTTGTAAATATTTGTTATATTGTGTTTAAAGGATAAGTAGAGGAAGCAAATTTTGAATGTTCCCAGGCTTACAAACACGCACATGCACAAGTACAATCTTGTTTTTCCCGTCCTGAATAGATTTGTCAGGTCACAGTATTAAGAAGCTTCCTGTGCCTATTCTCATGGTCAATCACAGCGGAGGAAATAACAGCATTTGTATTGATGACTATAGAGAAGTCATATCACCGGTGGAGCATGTATGCGATTAGGTAACCATGGACAGCTGGGCTCGTATTGACCGTCTTAAGGTCATGCGTCTCAGGGGGCTTGAGGAACCCGCTCTGATGAGGCAGATGGCTCCTATCCTGACAAACCTATCATCTGAATTTCCTCACTGCTTCTGAAAACACCAGTATTGCTGATGACCAATATATATGGGGGTTTTGGTCCTGGTTATGCTGGTCGACTGGCCTTGGTTTGCAGGAATATGTTGATTGCCAAGCTAGACCAGCACCAAACCATCACCAACCTGGACTAACAAACATTAACC
The DNA here is from genome assembly GCA_036247105.1 of Cirrhinus mrigala. Taxonomy (NCBI): domain Eukaryota; kingdom Metazoa; phylum Chordata; class Actinopteri; order Cypriniformes; family Cyprinidae; genus Cirrhinus; species Cirrhinus mrigala. Next base: position 25,869,236 of record CM070019.1, read on the forward strand.
TTTTGAGCAGGACATGCTGCTTGGAAAGTAATAGGATAGCTTTTTCTCGTGTGACCCTGGACCACAAAACCAGTCATAAGAGTAATTTTTTTTAAACTGAGATTTAAACATCATCTGATGGTTTGTTATGATTTGGATGAGATGCAACTATTTGAAAATCTGGAATCTAAGGGTGCAAAAAACACAAAATACTGAGAAAATCACCTTTAAGGTTGTCCAAATGAAGTTCTTAGCAATGCGTATTACTAATCAAAAATTAAGTTTTGATATATCTACTGTAAGAAATTTACAAAAAATCTTCATGGAACATGATTTTTTACTTAATATCCTAATGATTTTTGGCATAAAAGAAAAATCGTTAATTTTGACTCATACAGTGTATTTTTGACTATCGCTACAAATATACCCGTGCTACTTACAACTGGTTTTGTGGTCCAAAGTCACATATGGTATAATATTAGATTGCGTGTTAGTGCCATGGTACTAGAAAAATGCACGGAGATTAGGAATGCACCAATATTTCAATTTACATTTATACTGTATTTATGCTTTTAGCATAAATACTCATTTTGGATGATGCTGATAAATTACTGCCAATATTGCGATTCAAAACTATTTTGTCAAATAAATGAAAAATAAAACACAAAATAAAAAAATATATTGTGCTGTACAGTATGTGCAATATAAAAAGTTGCTTAAGATTTGCTAAAGTAATTTTTTAATTTTTTTAACTGTTTAAAGAAATTTATATGAGCATTAAATGTTGTAATTTGTTGGTAAAAAGTAGTCTAAATGTAAAAAACATGGGGAAATATTTTTATACTATATTCACCAAAGCTGCATTCATTTGATTTGAAAAAATACAGTAAAACTGTAATATTGTGAAATATTATTACAATTTCAAAAGACTGTTTTCTATTTTAATATATTTCAAAATATTCATTCCTGTGATGGTAAAGCTGAATTTTCAGCATCATTACTCCAGTCTAGAGTGTCACATGATCCTTTAGAAATCATTCTAATATTCTGATTCGGTGCTCAATAAACATTTCTTATTATTATTAATGTTAAAAATAGCTGTGCTGCTTAATATTTTTGTGGAAACCTGACATTTCAGGATCCTTTGATAATTAGAAATGTCAGAAGAATATAATTTATCTGAAATAGAAATCCTTCATAAATTATAAATGCATTTACTGCCAGTTTTCATCAACTTAATGCATCCTGACTTACAGTATGGAAGCCTGTTTCTGCCACTGAGTAAAATATGTATCTTGCAATTCTGACATTTTTTTCTCAGAACTGGGTGATATAAACTCGCAGTTGCGAGTTCTAAAGTCAGTATCACATTATATAAATTCACAATTCCAAGAAAAAAACTCAGAATTGGAAGATATAAACTCACAATTCTCACATTTTTTCACAACTGTGAGTTATTCAGTCAGAATTGTGAGATTAAACTCAATTCTGAGAAAATATTAGTCTTCTTTCCCCTCAGAACTGGACTTCATAACTCGCAACTGTGAAGAAAAAAGTCTAAATTCTGAAAAAAAGAAGAAAAAAAGATATAAATTCACACTTGCAACGTCAATTCTGACGTTATAAAGTTATAAAGAATGCACAGTTTAATATCCAATATTAACAGATATTAATAAATAAAAAAAATCTCTAATACCACACAATGATTGAAATTGTACAGATATATTGTGCATCTCCAATAAAAAAGCACAACTGCTCACTGAAAACAAACCACTATTCAAAAAAATGCTATCAAAATCAGTTAAATTTTAAAAACACAATGCAAGAAAGTTGTTTTCTCTGATTTCCACATAAAAATGTGAAAAGACATCCAAACAAAACATGCAGTGTTTACATGAGTGTTTGCTGAGGAAATAATTGGGTAGAATTCAATTGCAACTGGTTTTGCTTAAAATCATCTATGACCTTTATCTCATGAAACTAAAAAACCTGCAAGGCCTGACATGTTGATCAGATATTAAGCATAACTGGTGTACGATCTTATATGCAAATACATTACTGGCAGACTGGGAACCTGAGGGCATCCAGTTGGCTTTGATCCAGGAGTGAATGTATGAATCTTGAATAGATATATTTTCCAGAATGTCTGGATTTTTTTCTGCAAGCTCTTCCAGAAAAACCACCCCCCAGTCGTCAGAAACGCATGTCCCGGTTGCTGCACGCCTCCCCTCTATGAGGGAAAAGTTACTGCTCACCTGAGAGAGAGCCATTCATCACAGCAGTGCTACAGAACAGACATATGTGCACAAACAAGCCCCCTCGGCCGTGAAGAGGGGAACATTCAATAAGTTAAAAAACTCATCTTGCAGTCAGCAACCCCGACAAATCCATCTGACCCAAAGAGCCAGAGGCATCTGTACCTCTTTAATGGACAGAGCAGATGGCTGGAGCTACCGGTGCTACACATGTTTATAAGAGTAAAGTTACCCAAACCTACATATTTCAGACAGAACTTCAGGTTTTGCTTTATAACTTAATTGAAATACATTTATTCATATATAAATTAAATTATATATAAATTGGATTTATGTTTATGCAATAACACACAAGTATCAAATAATTCCAAAAGCAAGTGACTAATTTATTCTAAACATGTTGTGGCAGATGAGTTATGACCAAGTACCCTGCGTTCTCACCTTGGTGTCTGCCGACTTCAACCTCCTCTCCTTCAGAGCGGCAGATGTGTCAGACACAACCATCTTTCTGACAGGGGTCAAGGGACGGGCCAGGGACGTTCCCTTAGGAGGGCCGACCTTCTAACGAGTCAATCATTTAAGTGGGAAACTAAGATCACTGTGGAACACACAAACACATTTCCAGTCATTTACTAATTTGTTAAAACTGATGGGTCATACCGCAGATCCTTGACAGAAAAAGGTCACTGAAAGGGAGGATGGTAATAAAAAATCTAATACTTCAAATGCTGTGGCTAAAGAAGACAGAATATCTGTTCCAAAACCTAGTCCAAACCCCATTTAAAATGAAGCCGAAATAAACTGTGTCAAAATATGAAGATCAAAAAATAGATATGATATGAATATGTGACCCTGGACCACAAAACCAGTCGCACGTAGCACGGGTATATTTGTAGCACTAGCTAAAAATACATTGTGTGGGTCAAATTGATTTTTCTTTTATGCCAAAAATCATTAGAATATTTAGTCTAGATCATGTTCCATGAAGATAATTTGTAAATTTCCTACCGTAAATATAGCAAATTTAATTTTTGATTAGTAATATGCATTGCTAGGAACTTTATTTGGACAACTTTAAAGGTGATTTTCTCAATATTTTGATTCATTTGCACCCTCAGATTCCAGAATTTCAAATAGTTGAATCTTGGCAAAATATAGTCCTATCCTAACAAACCATACATCAATGAAAAGCTTATTTATTCTGCTCAGACTCTTATGACTGGTTTTGTGGCCCAGGGTCACATATATGAAACAATGTGATGATAAAATGGTGGAAGAAGCAAGAAAAACATTCCATTTTCATTTTATTCAATACTAATTAGTATTGTATAATAAAATATTTTAAATTCAATAAAAATGTTACTATGTTAGTGTGCTTTGTATTTTTAGTCTCCCATTTGGGGTTGGAAAAAAAAAAATCCAAAATTCTTTTATATTCACCAAAGCTGCATTAATTTGATTTGAAAAAAATAAATAAATAAATAAATACAGTGAAACTGTAATATTATGAAATATTATTACAATTTCAAAAGACTGTTTTCTATTTTAATATATTTTAAAAATTTTATTATTCGTGTGATGGTAAAGCAGCATCATTACTCCAGTCTAGAGTGTCACATGATCCTTCAGAAATCATTTTAATATTCTGATTTGGTGCTCAATAAACATTTCTTATTGTGCTGCTTGATATTTTTTGCGGAAACCTGATATTTTTCAGGATCCATTAATAATCAGAAATGTCAAAAGAATATAATTTAGCTGAAATAGAAATCTTTTGTAAAATTATAAATGCCTTTACTGTCACTTTTCATTAACTTAATGCATCCTTACTTATGGAAGCCTGTTTCTGCCACTGAATAAAAAAAATGTAAAAAGGGTACTGCGACTTTATCTTGCAATTCTGACATTTTTTTTCTCAGAATTGCGTGATATAAACTCGCAGTTGCGAGTTATAAAGTCAGTTTTGTGTGATATAAATTCGCAATTGTGAGAAATAAAGTCAGAATTACAAAATATAAACTCACAATTCTCACTTTTTTCACAATTGTGAGTTAAGTCAGAACTGTGAGATATAAGCTTGCAATTCTGAGAAAATATTAGTCTTTTTTCCTCTCCGAACTGTACTTCATAACTTGCAATTGTGAAAAAAAGTCTGAATTCTGCAAAAAAAAAAAAAAAAAAAGGTCAGAATTGTGAGATATAAATTCACACTTGCAACTCGCAATTCCTCATGATTCTGACTTTTTTCCTTACAATTACAAGTTATAAAGTCAGAATTGCAAAATTTAAACTCGCAATTACAAGTTTATATCTTACAATTTGGAGAAAAACAATTTCAGAACTGCAAGATGCAAACTCATAATTATGAGAAAAAAAATTCCTAATTGTGAGATAAAAACTCACAATTACCTTTTTATATTTTTACAGATGATCTATACAGTGGCGGAAATGGGCGTCCTTACTTCCTGAATAAAAGTCTTCAAAAAAATCTTTCTAACCCCAAAATGAATGGTAGTGTATTATTACACTATTGGGTCATTAGCTGCTAACAGAAAACTCTACTGGAATTACAGTAATTGTGAGTTGAGTGTATGTGAGTGGCAAGTTGCTGCCAATGTAGAGCAATCCAAATCAGTCATTTACGAGGTTAGGAAGCTGCCTTAGAAAGCAGCTGCCTATGCAGACACCAGACAGCAACGCAGCTCGGCAGCTCGGTTTTTGAGAAAAAACATCAATTGATTACGAGGAACAAGCCTTTAAACAACAACAAAGGCATTTTTTCCTTTAAGAGAAAATTGCTTTTAAGTTACAAAGAGCGATTGCGCCTTGATACCCAACACTCTCTGTCAGCATGTTATGGCCCTACTAATGCAACTGTATAAATTAAGATTATGAAAGAATTATTCTGCTCTGTCTAGCAATTAAAGACACTCATGTGTGGCTTTTCAGGGCAGGCAGCCAGACTCTCGCCGGCACCAGTCCTGGCCCTCTTTCATTCTTTGCGAGCGCCTCTATTCGTCCTCCCTAAAACATTTTTATCAGAAAGGAATGTGCGAATGAGCCGCAGAAATCTGTCTCCACAGCAGGCAGTTTTCTGGGGTCGAGTTTTTCTTAACGTCTGATGAGGATGCTCCTATGTTAATTATTCTCGTAGACTTCTGCTTAAGTTCTATGAACCGGTGATCTTGAACTATTAAACATCACTATGCACCACCACTAATCCTCACTAGGCTTTCATACCACAGTCAGAACATAAACATTGACGTATCAGATCACAATGCCTAGCCATAAGTCTAAAGTCCAAAAAAGCTTCATTTCAACCAAAAGCGTCTACTTATAACTAACACAACAAATCCTTCTGCCGCAGCACTTACATGTGATCTCATTACGCATGCACAGGGAAGCACGGCAGCGCTGGTAAATCACCGATTTTATGTATACGTCTGAGGTTTGCCAAGCCTTGTGAGATACCTTGTCTGAAAGAGCACTCCACACCTCAGTGGGAAACCCTAACTGATGTTTAATTCTTGGGTTTTGTGGGTCAGGGTCGTACCTCCCTGTAGGATCTGGCAGCTGGGGTTGGCAGAGGGCCAGAGGAAGGTGGTTTCAACACGGGTCTGCCGCCAGGCTTACCACTTCAATCACATTCCGCCAGTCGCTTAACGCCCCCCGACAGCTGACATATACCATTCTGCTCTCCGCTGCGGTCGCTTTGAGACCCTCTACCCTTCTGCAGTACCTGCAATACAGAAATGACAAGTTTTCCAAGATTTTCCCTAGAGGATATTTGTTGTAAATAGGGATACAACTAAATACTAGTTATGATAAGCCATTAATATTTATGTATTTAGCATATGCGTTTATCCAAACCGACTTACAAAAGAGAAGAAAAAGCAATTTGTTGAAGAAATGTGCATCAGCTTTAACATCAAAATTTCTCTCATACTTTCCCACATAAATTTTAATTTAGTGAAAAATCTGATGACCGATAATTCGCCAAAACAAAAAATATTGTGCAAAAATAAATAAATACACAAATGAATGAATGAGTGAGTGAGTGAATGAATGACATTTATGACCCTGGACCACAAAACCAGTCTTATGTATCATTAATGTATATTTGTAGCAATAGCCAAAAATACATTGGATGCGTCAATTTTTTTAATTTTTCTTTCATGCCAAAAATCATTAGGATATTAAGTAAAGATCATGTTCCATGAAGATATTTTGTAAATTTCCCACCGTAAATATATCAAAACTTAATTTTTGATTAGTAATATGCATTGCTATGAACTTCATTTGGACAACTTTGAAGACGATTTTCTCAGTATTTCGATTTTTTTGAACCCTCAGATTCCAGACTTTCAAATATTTGTGTCTTGGCCAAATATTGTTTCCTAACAAACCATACATCAGCTGAAAGCTTATTTATTCAGCTTTCAGATGATGTAAAAATCTAAATTTTGAGAAATTTACACTTATGACTGGCTTTGCGGTCCAGGGTCACATTTATGCATTTAGCATATGCTTTTATCCAAAGCAACTTACAAAAGTGGAGCAAAAGCAGTTTGTCAAAGAAATGTGCATCGGCTTTAACATCAAAATTTCTCTTATACTTTCCCACATAAATTGTAATTTAGTGAAAAAAAAACTGATGACCGATAATTGGCTAATACAAAAAATCTTGCAAAAATAAATAAATACATGAATGAATGAATGAATGAATGAATGAATGAATAATTAAATAAATAAATAAAACACTTAATTTATTGTCTAAATTATTTTAAAAAAATATATAAAATGATTTATTAAAATTAAAATTATTAGTTCTTAATGCTAAGGAAATATTCTGTACAACAGGCATTAATTATTTTGTGACCATATTTAAAAAATTAACAAACAAGCAAACAAAATAAATCAATAAATAAAGTGAAAACTAAAATTAACCATTCAAACAAATGATTTAGGCTTCAGAAAATTAACTTATGTAGGAAAGTATTGAAGACATTTAAAATGTAATTATTTATTATTATAAAATATGAATAAAAATTATTTTTAAAACATGAAACACTAAAAATGTTAACACACCAGCAACGTCAAACAATATAAAATATAAACTGAGGTGGGTTTTGATTTTGAAATGTACTAAATATTACAATAAAATATCCTATTGTGTGACAGAATTAATTGTATAGAAAATAAATTGTAAAGAACAATAATACTGGTCAATATAAGATTACCTTGTGCAAAAATAAATAATGAATTCATTTAAAAAATAAAATAACACTTCATTTTAATTGTAAAAATTATATATAAAAAAAAAAAAAGAAAGTTACTTATTAAAAATAAAATTATTAGTTCTTAATGCTAATGAAATATCCTGTATAATAGGCATATATTTTGTGATCTCTTTTAAAAAAAAAAAAAAAAAAAAAAACTAAGTGAAATAAAGTGAAAACTAAAATGAATCATTCCAACAAATGATTTAAGGTTTCAGAGAATTATAATTTATATAGGAAAGTATTAAAGACATTTAAAATATAATTATTTATATTTTAAGATTATTAAAAACTAATTCAAAAAATAATACAGAATAAACAAAAAATAAAAAATAAAACAGACTAAAAATGTTAATACATAAAATATGAATTGAGGTGGGTTTTGATTATGAGATTTACTAAATATTACCCGTGTTGGGGGTAATGCATTACAAGTAACCTGAGTTAGGTAATATTATTACTTTTTCCAAGTAACTAGTAAAATAACACATTACTTTTTAATTGACGAAAATATCTTAGTTACTTTTTTCAAACAAGTGACGCCAGTTACTTTTCCACCCATTTATTTAATAAAAGCTCTTCTGTCCCCATGTTGAGAGAAATCGGGAGTAAGATGTTAATTCTAGAATAAATGTGAACATGCATTAATTCATCTCACTCACAAAAAACAGATTCAGTATTCCTCAAAATGAATAAAAACAGTGAAATTCAACTCAGAATATATGTTAAATAATACAAATATGCTTTATGCATTTAATCCCATTTTATTAACCGACGTCTTTGCTGCCGACCTTCAATGATCCAATTCAACCATACTAATAAGCAAAAATTACTCAAGATAATCCAACATTTGCTTTCCTTTTTTTTACTGTACAGATGCGAATTTACTTTTGTCATTTACTTTTGTTTTGGTGTGAAAAGGTTTTTACACTTGCCAAAAACAGAACTTTTTATATTAAAAACAAACAAGCAAGCCCTGCCCAGATTTAAAAAGTAACGCAAAAATAATGCATTACTTTCCACAAAAAGTAACTAAGTAATGTAATTAGTTACTTTTTTAGGGAGTAACTTAATATTGTAATGCATTACTTTTAAAAGTAACTTTCCCCAATACTGATTATTACAATGAAATATCCTATTGGCTGATGGAATTAAAGGGATAGTTCACCCAAAAATGAAAATTCTGTCAAGTACTCACCCTCATGTTATTCCAAACCCGTAAGAGCTTCGTTCATCTTCGGAACACAAATTAAGATATTTTTTCCCAACCTCCACAGACAACGTAATAACGGGTGAATTATCTCTTTAAATGTACAGAAACTCAACTGTAAAAAACAATAACACTGGTCATTAAATGTGCTTATTTATGATGCTGATATATTGTGCATTCATAGTTGCATATGATGGGGGGAATTTGGGTTAAAGGCTTTGCTACGCCAAGATTGGTGTGTTTGACTGCTGAGGTGTCGGTTCTGAAGCTGTGGTCCTATGCAGCCAGAGCGCTTGTGTTTAAAAATACACTATTTCGCAATCCTCCAGAGTGCTGGAGTGAGGTACGAGGCTACATTTTCCTCCTGTCTGCAAACGTAAGCATTCCTTCGGCTTACATTAAAACTTCAGTGTGTGCATGTGAAGTGAAACCGCTATGTTACTCTGACAGGCCAGATTCTGTATGTTACTTTCAGTTAGTTCAGCACTAAACAAAGAGGATAAGTGCCCCAACTGAGCTCTTCTGTATCTCAGGAGAGATTCCCTGGAAGCATTCCTTGAAAAGCTTTACATAGCATAGCAGGGGGGAATACACAGAAGCCAACTGTACGGAAAAAAAAAAAAAAAAAAAAAAACACCCTGACAGAAGAATAGACGTTATTAACCTTTGTTACAGAAAATTGTGATCTGGCACATCGAGTTACAGTACACTCCCTTCAAACAGCAATCCATCTAGATGAGAATTACTGAACTGAGATGCTTTTTTAAAAAAGCCATTCAAATCAACACTAGCTAGTGCTCATGCTTAACAGCATATGCAGTGCCTTTCAAAGTAATCTTAAACTCCCGATGAGATTTATATGCATGACTTGGCTACTTCAGAACATATTTTTCAAAGTTTGGATGAGGATAGTTTGAGCTGGAAGTTTACAGCATTGGCAATCGAATCGAAAAGACATAAATGATCGTCAAAAAGCTCGCCATTTGATTGAGTACAGAATGCTGTGCTGGCCATCAACTGGTATCGTTTATCACTGCCGACTGTTTTGCTCCTTGTGGCTGATGTTTCTTATCTTCTGATCGCGCAGAAACAAGCACCAAGGAATTAAACTCTTTGGCAGCTTACGAAGCATCTTGGAAACACATCTGCATATGTTGCATGTGCAATACAGCGTTGTCAACAGAGCTTAGAAATTCCTGATGAAATAACTATAAAAACAACAATGACATGCATTTTCTATATTATGAGGACGTTATTGTGGTGTGGTCCTGTGTACTGACTGTCATGTGCATACAGTAACCTGGATTGAAAAGAGTGAATACCTCAAGTTCTTGTCCACCACCAACCACTTATCCGCTATGAACACTTCTGGGTTTGGTGTGGTGTAGTGGTTAAGCTGGAAGTTGCCCTGGGCTGGTAACTGGAAGGTTCAATCCTTTTAAAGAGCAAACCATAACCACTGCGCCTTTAAAATAAGTAACAACCCCAGGTTCCTCCAGGAACACTGTGCCAGCCTGCTGTCAGTTGCTTTAAAAGCATATGCAAGATGACCACATGATTTACTGGACCTATAATGTGGAACTTTGTCCAAGTATAAGTTTTGAAAATGGACAATATCTGAATAGCCATCTTGGTACAGCTAACAACTTAACATGCTTAGGTTATATAAAAGTTAAGACTCCCAGATTAAGCAGATTAAAAACATGATAGATAATGCTTTAAATATAGAATCACATATATGACCCTGGACCACAAAACCAGTCAAAAGTAGCACAGGTATATTTGTAGCAATAGCCAAAAATACATTTTATGGGTCAAAATTTACAATTTTTCTTTCATGTCAAAAATGTATTAATTAAGTAAAGATCATGTTCCATGAAGATATTCTGTTAATTTCCTACCTTAAATATATCAAAACTTAATTTTTGATTAGTAATAGTATTTCGATTTTTTTGCACCCTCAGATTCCAGATTTTTAAATAGTTGTATCTCGGCCAAATATTGTCCTATCCTAACAAACCATACTTCAATAGAAAGCTTATTTATTCAGCTTCATATTTAAAAAATCTCAATCATTTATCTAAATCAAATCTACATCTCAACTTAAAAAATTTACACTCATGACAGGTTTTGTGGTCCTGGGTCACAAATGGTGATCTAAAGTGTTGGGAACAGTGTTATTTTAGCATTATTTACATACTATTATAAGCATTTATTAGAAATGAGCTTTTAGCTTTATATTTGCAGTTTTAGTTTTAGTTTAAGTTTTACTGATTCGTCACTTTATTAGTTTTATATATTTCTGAACCCGGAACCCCTAAAGGGAATACATATGAGATGGGAGGAAAAAATATATTTCAATGCTTTCTCTCGCAATTATGCTGTTGGGTATTTATACTGTATATAAATTGTGGGCATCAGGAAGCCGCTATTAATATGCGGGGCATTAAAATAATTTATTTGTTTTTTTTTTTACATTATATAGAGGGTTTTCACAAGGCATCATCAATCGGCCATATTGGCGGCACTGAATGTAAACAAGCCACTGAACCAAACAAAACTTGCATATTTTGCTGATTATTGCTGCTGAAAATGGTCCATTATTGTCATGTCATGTGTTGGGCTATACTAATCAGTCGGACCGGGAAAAAAATTTGGAGTACTGTAGACGGCCAAAAGTTATAACAAATCAAGGAGAAGAGTCAAAAAACTGTGGAGGAACAAAAAGTGTTTGTGGTTGGTCAAACTGAACTAGAAGGGCAAGAATCTTGACAACATTCATCTTTGTTCTTATCATTTCCGATCAAGTAGGTGAAATATTAGGCTAATATCTTAATTAATACTGCTCGTACGTATCTTTACCATCTATTCACTTCAGTTTGTCAAAAAATTGCACCCTCTCCTGCTAAGTCCTTCTCTATATGATTTAGCAGCTTCAGTAGTACATTAACTGTGCAATCCATGCTGTTGTTTACATCCGAGTGTTTCCAATATGCCCGTGCATCCGCGTAACTGACCAAATCATAACATAAGTGCAAACCCTCTATACTATGGAGTGGCAGTACTTACCACACATTTTTCAAGATTAGATGTTTGTCAGTGGTGCTGAGGATCTGCAAATCATTCATCACTGTCCTATCAGTCATCTCTCCTTACTGTTTATGTGGTAAATGAAATTTGATGTACTGTAATGTAACAAGTTACCGTTAAAAGCGGCTAACCATAGATGTGGCTCCATAGAATGCGTTATTCATTTTTCCAAACACAGATTCATTATTCGGGCACATCCCTAATTTTTAGTTTAGTTTTATGCATTTTAGCACTTTAACATATTTCAGTTAATTTTTTAATTTGCCAACAAACTTCTTAAAGTTGAGGTTTTTCATCTAACCTTTATTAATTTCTTAAATTTTATTTAATCTCAGCTTAATTTAAATTTTAACAGTTTTAATAGTTTTAGTTAACAATAACAGGGCTGGTTGGAAAATGAAAACCTGCTCTTATTAAAAAAGATTCTAATAACAGTTTTCATACATGCATTCTTTCTCAAAATGCATTCAAAACTGCTACTCATGTGCACCAAAAAAAAACAAAAAAACAACGATACTGAGTCTACAGTGCATCGTAAAACAAAGCATGACCCATGTAATCCGATTCCCAAACAAATGACTATTATGAGGCAGTGCCATTTACCGAATCAAAAACATACAGCAAAACCAGTTTAATCTGATTGCCTTACAAATGACTCATATGAGCTGATCTTTTTAGAAAATCAAAAACATACAGCACAACCATTTTTTAAATCTTTCTCTAATAATGTCATTATTTGGCATAATAGTGCATCAGACTTCTGATGAAATTAAAGGGATAGTTCACCTCAAAAATGATTTTCACCTAAAATATCTTCATTTGTGTTCCGAAGATGAACGAAGATCTTACGGGTTTGGAACGACATGAGGGTGAGTAATTAATGACAGAATTTTCATTTCAAACAAAAATGCATTTTTTTTCCCCTCAAAATATTTAATCTTCAGAAGTACTAAATGAATCATTAATGGATCTAGAATTGTAATGAGAACTGGAATTGGAAGTAGCATTATTACATTTCATACATTCCTGAAGACAACATCTACGCGTTAAAGATTTAAAACTCTTAGGCTTAATTATCATTTTATGATCATGCCAGTTGTGTCCAAACACATGTGATTGTGTTGTACTATTGGATGCTTACTACATTTCTGACGCTGCTGAGAAATCTGCAAACCCCAGTGGCAGACACCGCGAAATCACTGCTTCTTGAAGCCATTTGTGGCCTGAATGTGCTGATATAAGCATCAATCAAATACATGTTTTGTGACCAAAATTATGTACCAGGAACACATGGGATACCCAACAGTAAATGTAGCTCTTTTACGGCAGACTTCTAACCACTTTTGCTATCAGATTCTGTTTCTTTAAGATCTGTGTTCTTGCTGCTGTCATATTGTTATTGATTACTGATTGATCATGCCTATAGAGTATTCCATGCTGCCAATGGCATGATGGGAGTTGAACGCAGTACCCTGCAGTGGAGGTACAGACCTTCCAGGTGCCCTGGCTTTGTACAGAGCCATTAACACAAGAAAAGGCGACCCGCAGAGTACAGAACGAGAGAGCATGCAGCTGTGGTCCCACAGCTTAACGGACACTACGCCTGCCACTAGTAATTTAGACCTGGGCAAAAAAAAAAAAAAAGAGGGGGCGAAGAATGAAAGAAAGTCTATAAACTTTGTGGGTTAATCCCCCAGAGGTGGAAGCTATTATGTGAAGCATAGATAACGTACTGGAGCATATGGAAATAATCAGTGAAAAAGAGTGTGACACTCACACAAACACACACGCAAACAGACATGCACGCATTATCTACACGGACGACTTCATGGATAAAAAGTGTGGAGTGATTTACTAGAAGCTGAACTTAACGTCCATAAATCTGTATAAATGTGCACAAGCAAAGATATCTGAATGCAAACAGAAGTTGAAGCGTACTATCCAAAACATACATATTTCTCAATCTGAAACATTCAGCTAAAACCAATTTTGTGATAATTTTGCCTTCCGCTCACTCCAGGACGCACACACACACACATAAACGAAACAAAAGCGTGGCTCGCTCCAGCACTGGAGCATGGCTGAGGAAAAGCTCAGTTTTCAGACTGGGATGCTTCGAGTTCCAAAGGGGCGTACATGAAAGAAAGCCTGCGCAAGGAGAGTGCCCAAGGATACACGGCGGTGCTCAATGTGAGGACAATTTAGGCCTGATGGAAAAAGTGGGATCAAAGGACCGAGCTCCATAATTGCACATTCCCCAACTAACACCGTGCCATTTGAAGAGCGAGCCAGACCTCCAGTCTCCTCAGAGAAACAACTACATTCATTCCTCTTTACCTAGCAGAGCTGAGCTCTCTGTTTCAGGGTAGACACAAAAGAGAGGGAGGAGAATAAAATGGAGAGGGAGGGAGAGAAAGAAAAGAATCTTTGCAAGGGATGGTGAACAAACAGATTTCCAAATAGGTTTTTGCTAAGACGAAAGACATACAATCAACAACTCGGAGTCAAATGATGATAAATAATCTACTCATTTCTTGCTTTTGAAAATTATTTCTAGCATGGTAAAGCGATTATTAATTCAGAAATCTAAAATCAGTGCTTATATTAACTTGGCAGTCACTATCTTCACATACACTACTGTTCAAGTTGTACTTATCATAAATCACTAACCTTAAAAGGACAGGTGACCTGAAAGTAAAATTCTGTCATTATTCACTCCCCCTCATGTCATTCTAAATTCACATGCTGTCATTTTTGTGAAACATAAATATCTTTATGCACTGCTTTACATTTAACAACATCGTAATCATGTGTGTAAAGCTCTGAAGACAGAAAAGACATAATAAAAGCATCATACCATTTTTATGATTATCATAAATTAAGAGTCATTAAAGGATTAGTTCACTTCCAGAACAAATTTACAGATAATGTACTCACCCTCTTGTCATCCAAGATAACTGTGTCTTTCTTTCTTCAGGCGTAAAGTAATTATGTTTTTTGAGGAAAACATTTCAGGATTTTTCTCCATGTAATGGACTTCTATGATGCCCCCAAATTAAAACTTCCAAAATGCAGTTTAAATGCAGCTTCAAAGGGCTCTAAATGATCCCACCCGAGAAAGAAGACTCTTTTTCTTTTAAAACACAATTTATATACTTTTTAACCTCAAACGCTCGTCTTGTCTAGCTCTGTGTGAACATCCGGTTTTTATCCGGTCATGACAGTTAGGGTATGTCTGAAAAAACCTCCCATCTCATTTTCTCCTCCAACTTCCAAATCGTCCTACACCGCTGCAGAAGTACCAACCCAGAGTTTACAAAATGAACATGCAAAGAAGATCAAACACACTTTACAAAAAAAAAGGTAAAACAGCGATGTAGGATGATTTGGAAGTTGGAGGAGAAAATGAGATGGGTTCACACAGAGCTAGACAAGATGAGCATTTGAGGTTAAAAAGTATATAATTTGTAATTTTTTTGGAAAATAACCGAATGTTTCACTAGATAAGACCCTTCTTCCCTTTGAAGCCACGTTTAAATGAAGTTCCAAACGTAGGTTCGGGAGGAGCCTAAACATTCAGTCCTGTTAATCATCATTACGAGTCTATATAAGCAGCTCTCATTGCACCGTCCCAGCCTCCGTTCTTCCGGCATCCCTCCACCTCCCCTTCTCCTCCTCTGTTTCTGTTATTCTCCCTCTAGATAATATCGCAATGGGGGGGTCGAACTCTGCGCTCAAGCCGAGCCTCGGGTTCAAGCCTCCATTAAGGACAGCAAGCCAAGTTTGTTTACCATTGCCCATAAGGACTGGATGGGCAGGCGAACTCGTGAAACTGCATTTTGGAAGTTGAAATTTGGGGGCACCATTGAAGTCTATTACATGGAGAGAAATCCTGAAATGTTTTCCTTAAAAAACATAATTTCTTTACAACTGAAGAAAGAAAAACATGAACTTCTTGGATGACAAGGGTGTGAGTAAATTATCTGTAAATTTTTGTTCTGGAAGTGAACTAATCCTTTAAGTCAGAATTGTGAGTTTTTTTTCCCCTCAAGCTGTACTGTATAACTCACAATTGTGAGGTTATATCTCACAATTTTGAGAAAAAAAGTCAGAACTGTGAGATAGAAACTCGCAATAGCAAGAGGAAAGTCAGAATTGCAAGATAAATCTTGCATTTTTGAGAAAAAGTCAGAAATACATTTATATCTGAATTCTGACTTTATTTCTCGCAATTCTGACTTTATAACTTGAAACTGTGAGTTGATTATCTCACAATTCTGAGAAAAAAAGTCAGAATTGCGAGTTTGTATTACACAGTTCCGACTTTATAACACACAATTGCGAGTTAAGTCAGAATTGTGAGATAGAAACCTGCATTTGTGAGAAAAAAGTACCCTCAAAAACGGACTGTATAACTCACAATTGCAAGGTTATACCTCACAATTCTGAGAAAAAAAAGTCAGAACTGTCAGACACAAACACGCAATTGCAGGAAAAAAGTCAGAACTGCGAGATAAATCTTGCATTTTTGAGAAAAAGTCAGAAATACATTTATATCTCAATTCTGACTTTGTTTCTCACATTTCTGACTTTATAACTTGAAATTGCGAATTGATTATCTCACAATTCTGAGAAAAAAGTCAGAATTGCGAGTCTGCATTACACAGTTCTGAGAATAATAGTCAGAATTGCAAAATGTAAAGTCGCAACTGCAAGAAAAAAAGCCCGAATTGTGAGATAAAAAGTCGCTATTACCTTTTTTTTATTTTTTTATTCAGTGGCGGAAACAGGCTTCCATACATAAGAAAGAGCAATGTTAAGATTAAAAAAAAAAAAAAAAAAAAAACATAATTTTGTGGGTGAACTATTCCTTTAAGTCATTTTGCAGCTCTGAATATTTGGATCAGAATGTGTCACGTCACCTCAATATGGCACCATTATGGCATGCATAAGGTCTATCATGTTCAGATTTATGGAGATATACATTTAGGATGGGTGGGGGACCTCTTGGAAATGAAATTCATGTTTGGCCTCAGTGCAGAGGCAATCATGAGGAAAACGATTCTCTTCAGGAGTTCTAACCAAGCCAAGACCCAGAGGTCATTAAAGAGTGTTGTTAGTGGATAGAAGAATGAGGAAAAGAGCAATCAGGCCACTCAATTTGCCATGCCAGCACTTTCTCTGTGTGGCCGTAAATAAAAAAAATAAAACTGAACAGTAATGTCTTAAAAGAGTTGTAGTAACGAAAACGCTTCAATGGCACTCCCATTGTTTCTCTCTCTCTCTCTCTCTTGCTCTTTCAGCAGTGAACTCTTACTAGCCAATCGAGCAGACATCTCAAATGACCTGAAGCCAAGTTTGGTTTGTGTGGGTTTTTTTCTGCTGCCTTTGGTGATTAGTGGAGATGTTTTGAAAGTGCACGTCCCCTCACACTTTTCAGAGGTCGACTTTGACAGTCCACAAGTGCTTGCTATTAGGATTTGCTTGGTTTTATGTTGCGTCTAGACGTTAATAGTTGGTTTGTGTTCGCTCTCTTACCGATTCCCATCCTTCTGTGTCCAACAGATGAGCCCCTCCTCTCCTATCCAAAGCCAGACAGGGAGAGTGACGGTTTATGCTACTAATGAAATAAATACACACTAGCGAGTTCAGTCTGTTGACAGGATTCCTCTGGGTGGATGGAAATACACGAGCGAAAAGCCAAAATGTAATTTGTGAGGTTGAGGGACTTTTTCACATCATGACAAATGCTGAATTCTACAACAAGACTCTGTTATAACAAGATAAGATCTGTTTTTTGGACTTTGAAATTGATGGTGTAGTGGAGAAAGCACAGGAAATTATGTGAAAATGGATCAGGGAATGAAACTAGCTGGATTTGAACTTGCATTTCCCATATGAGCACCACAGCTTACACCATTACTCTGTCTGATGATTTGGTTTTTCCCCTTATTCTTAGAAAATAGTACAATGTTTTTGGATATATTACCATGGAAACACAAAAATTGAGTAATTAAGTTCAACAGTGCCCACCCAATTTTGATTCCAGAAGTATTTTTCCCATTCATTTTTCCCATATTATAAGTCAAGAACCACACCAACCAGCTACAAGGTGAATCACAACATTGCAAACATTGATTTGAAGCAAAAAACATTTTTGAAAATCACACTAAAGTAGAAGCCTTTGTATTTAACAGCTTCAGTGATGGAAAGAACTACAATCCCACGAAGCCCTGTGAATGACAACCAAATCAAAAACAATGGAAAAATATTGTAAAAATCAATAAAAACAATACATTTTAAGTTTATCACAAAAAACATATATACATACACATTTAAGTAGTTTGAAAACAAAGGGAGATTCATGCTAAGCATTAAAGTTGGCACAATTTGTTTGTCATAATTCCCTGATTGATTGTTATTTCTTTGCAGAATTAATACTACACAGTTAAACATGATTATTTAAAAAATGAGCTGAAATAATCCAACTGATGGTTTAAACAGGAACCCTGTTTCCGCCACTGAATAAAAATCTTATATCTTATAAATCTGCCTTTTTTTCAATTGCGAGTTTACATCTCGCAATTCTGACCTTTTTCTCAGAACTGCGTAATACAAACTCACAATTGCAAGAAAAAAAAAAAAAAAAAACGCAATTCTGACTTTTCACTCGCAAATACAAGTTTGTATCTTGAGTTTTTTTCTAGCAATTTTCTAGTAAGACCAAAAAAAAAGACTGTTATGTTCTCAGAATTGCAAGTTTATATCTCACAATTCTGACTTAATCGCAATTGCTATAATTGTGATATGCAATTGTTATAAAGTCAATTGTTATTAAAAAAAAGCTAAGCTACAATTGTTCCAGAATTGCAACTTTAATTCTTAGAATTGTGAGTTCATATCTCGCAGCTTTGACTTTCTTTCTCAAAATTGCAAGTTTATATCATGCAATTCTGAGAAAAAAAGTCAGAACCTTAACTTTATATCTCGTAATTTTGACAATTTCTCAGAACTGTGTGATATAAACTCACAATTCTGAGAAAAAAGTCAGAATTCTGAGATTATATCTCACAATTCTGAAATTTAATAACTCACAATTATGTGTTATAAAGTCAGAATTGTGAGATATAAACTCTATATTGCGCAATATAAACTCACAATTCTGAGAAAAAGTCAGAATTCTTAGTTTATATCTTGCAATTCTGACTTTATTTCTCAGAATTGCAACTTCACATTTGCAACTTCAAGTTTATATCACACAATTGCAGATAAAAAGTCCCAATTACTTTTTTTTGTTTGTTTTTAATTCAATGGCGGAAACGGAAATCTTACATAATTTTAATAATTTTCCGTAATTTTAATATGATGTTTTTCTGATGTTTTTCAGAGCTTTACAGACATGATTACGATAACTGTCCCTTTAATTTTAGTAATTTAAGATAAACGAAACTTGAACATTAGTGCATGCGAAGTAAGCCACTGGCAAGTACTATTAATATAAAAGTCAAAGTTGCAAGTTTGTATCATGCAATTCTCAGAAAAAGTCTGAGAAAAAGGTTTTGCAAGGTGTAAACTCACAATTAAGAGTAAAAAAGGACCGAACTGTGCGATAAAAAGTTGCTTTTTTTTTTATTCAGTGACGGAAACGGGCTTTCATACAACTAACTATTATTGTATGCACAAAAAGAAAGAAAGACGGAAAGATAAAATATCTTCTTCCTGTATGTCTCCAAAGAAAAAGTCTATAATGAGTTGAAATGACATGATGTTTTGGGTGAACTATCCCTTTAAATTTAAGACTTTTTTCACATCAACAGACATATTTCTGGCTAATATCAATAATAGATGTCTTTGAAATAGGGTCCATTGTCATTTCGAGCGATTCCACGACAGACATGGTTGCCTATTCTCCCAGGCTGTGTTGTGATGCCCAACTCTGATAAAACCCAGGCCTGGGAAAGGCGGTCGGCAGGGGGCCTGACTTTTTGACCTCTGCATGCCCCCGGAGGTTCTTACACACCTCAATGGGACAATTGTTCAGCTGCCAACGTTTTCGTTACTGCGGAAGTGCGCACAAATCATTGGTTTGAGACAACTCGGATTTCTCCCCGATATTGACGTTAGAAACAATGCGTCTCATTATTACTTTGTGCTAAAGTCCATTCCACAATGGACTTAACTTGATAGCCGAAACCAGCTTTTCCCTGGTAGATGGATTGGCATTTTAGGAAAATCATGGTGGCAGGACATACCAGACAAGACCTTGCTACCCTTTCTAAACCAGATTTAGTGCTAAGATCAAACTTTTGAGTACATCACATCAACAGATGAGAGGTAACTAATACTTGTCTCCTGAATCACAGCTTCTCAGGAGTCGTGAGAAGAGCGTGTAAGATCTCAGACAGGTCAAGAGGTCTAAGGTTTCCTGTTTACTGATGGAGGCCGAAGCGAACCTGAGAAGCATCTCATCTGTCACAAATGTTTGCTTGCGCTACCTGCGGATTCCCTTTTGAGACTGTTTGTAAACAGATTAGCATCACTTTCAAACAGGCTGATGGGAAATACTTTCCTTGCTTATCAGAGCACCTTACCCACAAAGAGACCATGTCAAACACTGTTCAGTGTGAATTAACAGGATGTTTATCAGTATTTTAGCTCCAACGGAGATGTTACTCCAAGAGACCTTTGCTTCTCAGATCCCGATGAGACAAAACATACTGACTGAGATAAATGTCTAAACACAAGGAAAGGAAAGTCACATACTTTAAGTAATGAACTGCTGCCAAAAAAGGAACATTTCAGAAAGGAGTCGAGATACTAAGGATTTTCCCTCACCTGTTAACGGATAGTTCGTAGCTCAACTGGTAGAATATCGAGTGCTGGTAAAGCTGATAGAGCTATAAACCACAAATGTATGGATTTGACTCCTAAGAAATACAAAAGTGTCATTCAAACGAATGAAATGAACACCTACTCCTTTGAGACATCCAGGACATCTACATTAGGGATGCAATATCGTTTTTCAGTCGATATTCCATACTTTGGCTAATATTGGATATTAAAATATGTGCTCATTTAATTTTTTTATATTTAGATAACATTTGCCATTATCTAATATTATTGAAGTTAATATATAAATAACATTTTCAGCTTAAGTATTTATATCATTGCATCCCTAACTCAAGTCGATGCTTGCCGATGTATGGCAGAGATTAGGAGAATGAAAGTGAGAAAAAGGAAGATGAAACGGTTTAAAGGGCTTTGCTCTGTGATGTAGCTCATATCTAGAGAGTGCTAATGTGTAAACCTGACCCCGTGGGTCTAATTGGAGGGGTCCAGGAGGTCAAATGCCTCCCTAACTGTTATGATTTGTCACTCTTCACAGATCGAGTACCTCCGGAAACGAAAGGTCCTTTCCTGATCCACTGAGAACACACTGGGAGCCCCTTTATAACACATACACACACAGAGCAAATGTTCTCACAGTGCTCAACATCTTGCAGCCTTACTATTGACTTAGGAATGTTTTAATATTTTTTTCTAAATCATATTCGCAGTAAATACCTAAATGTAATGTTTGCTGCATTTAAAAAAGTTGTTCATACAATGCATATCGCATTATCCCCAATTCCACTACATCTGCAGTATTGTGGGATCCTGTCAGTTTAAGAAGACAGAGAAAGTCATTAGGAGTGGTGAGCACATCTCTCTAAAATAATTATTACGCAAGGAAAAGTATTTTTTTTCCACGTGCTACACTAAAATTAACACTGATGCTCAGCTGTGCACAAAGAAGCTAAAACAGTGCCCTCGAGGGTGGGGTAAAATGCCCCCCATTCTGACAAAGCTATTTGCTTTAAACATTTACAGCAAAATCAGAGTACAGGCAGTTTTAGCTTAAAATTAAAAAGAACATAATCAATAATTATGAATTACAAAATTATAATAGCCTATTTGAAACATTTTGTTAGCTAATGCTAATTAGCTACCTGATATCTTGAGGTAGTTTTTAAATATAAAATCCAAATGTTTTTATTCAACCAACTAGAATTGATTTGATGGAAAAACAAAGGATTTGAGGTTCAGAACAGAGTAGCCAAACTACAGTAGGGAAGAGTGGGGGAAAACGCCCCCCTACTGTTTTTCCCAAAATAACCACAAGATGAAATCAAGACACATTTTATTGTAACTATGGACTACGTTGACAAGAGTGATGTAGAAGTTTTCACCATGAAGCTTACACTGGTGATGCACCCGGAGAGAAAACGGAATTCACAATAAATTATCTAATTTTCAGCGGTAAGAAAAAAAAGTGTCTTAAAACTTCTTGTTTTGTAGAACATCAGTTATATGTGTGACCATGGACCACAAAACCAGTCATAAGTGTAAATTTTTCAAAACTGAGATTTACACATCATCTGAAAGCTGAATAAATAAGCTTTCTGTTGATGTATGGTTTGTTAGGAAAGGACAATATTTGGTCGAGATACAACTATTTGAAAATCTGGAATCTGAGGGTGCCATAAAATCAAAATATTGAGAAAATTGCCTTTAAAGTTGTCCAAATGAAGTTCATAGCATTGCATATTACTAATCAAAAATTACATTTTGGCATATTTACGGTAGGAAATGTACAAAATATCTTCATGGAACATGATATTTATTTAATATCCTAATGATTTTTGGAATAAAAGAAAAATCAATAATTTTGATAATGCTTTAGAAAAAAATTGTCATTCTGAAAATATAATTATATTTTTATTAAATAACACATATTCCCTATCTACAGGCCCTACTCTTTTCCTTTCATATATAACTGTGATGTTCTACAAAACAAGTTTTAAGACACTTTTTTTTCTTACTGCTGAAAATTTGATCATTTACTGTAAAATCCGTTTTCTCTCCAATACATCACCAGTGTAAACTTCATGGTGAAAACTTCTACATCACTCTTGTCAACGCAGTCCATAGTTACAATAAATATGTGTCTTGATTTCATCTTGTGGTTATTTTGTAAAAAACAGTAGTGGGGCGTTTTCCCTCACTCTACCCTATGTTATCTCGTCCTGCTCTCGCCCACAACGTTCATGTTTTGTCCTGCTCCCGCCCGCAAAAGCCTGCATAAAAGAAACCTATATAGATTTTTTTCCCAGTACATCTATGGAATTTACATGAAGTAGTTCTGTAACATCTCGTAAGTTCCACAAGATCCCAGCATAAACGTTCCAGATAAAATATTTGTTATTTAGGCTAAGCATCAACATTCACAAACCACTGTTATTCTTGACAGAAAAGCAAGCACGGGCTGCTACGTGCATGCATGGCAGAATGCGAGCAAACAAAGCTCCCTTAAAGCTAACATCTCATTTCATCGCGATCACATTAAGCTCTTATAACACAATGAATATATGCACAATGATTCTTTCACAATGTCTGCGCTTAATGTGTGGATTCGTGAGCATGCAATATTCAGCACTGCAAGAACTTTGAGTGGATTCTAACTTAAACTCCTCTGATTGGCCAATCCGTTCCAGAAATCAACACATAGCTACATTGTTCACGCTGCAAACGTGTTGAAACTGTCTATTCTTGCACTTGCTAATGATTTTTATGTTATATTAGTTGTTCTTGCTACTTTTGTGCAAAAGATGAATAACTTTGAATAAGATTAATAAGTTTGTTTTTAGATATTTTATGTTTAGATATTTCTAGATTCATTTTGTTTTCCACATCCTGCATCCCGCACCCCACACACACACACACACGAGTCTCTACCCGCTTGCGCCCGCACCCGCACCCGCCCATCAA
Source organism: Cirrhinus mrigala (assembly GCA_036247105.1). Classification (NCBI taxonomy): domain Eukaryota; kingdom Metazoa; phylum Chordata; class Actinopteri; order Cypriniformes; family Cyprinidae; genus Cirrhinus; species Cirrhinus mrigala. The sequence continues at coordinate 25,892,857 of CM070019.1, forward strand.
GTTTTTTCCTGCGACCACACTCTGTTGCGTCGGGCGCAGGTCATTTTGCACTTAAGTCAGACAAATCTCTAATTTCCACAGTACATACATAAAACTATAAAATAAAATAAAATAAAATAAAGATTTCTACATTTTTTTTCTACATGCCTTGTATTTTTTTCTACATTTTTGTATTATAATTTATTAAATTGTGACAGCAGTTGATATGATTCTACTGGTGCATTCACACAGAGTAATAAAAACATTCACATCTTAATAGAAATCATAAATTGATTGGAATAAAGTTGGAAATTGATTTTAAGATTAGTTCACTCCTGAATTAAAATTCCTGATAATTTACTCACCCCAATGTCATCAGAGATGTTCATGTCTTTCTTTCTTCAGTCAAAAAGAAATTAAGGTTTTTGAGGAAAACATTCCAGGATTTTTCTCCATATTGTGGACTTCAGTGGGAGCCAACAAGTTTAAAGTCCAAATTGCAGTTTCAGTGCAGCTTCAAAGGGTTCAGCATGATCCTAGCCAAGGAATAAAAGTCTTATCTGGCAAAACGATTTGTCATTTTCTAAAAAAAAAAAAAAATAAACACTTATATACTTTTTAACCACAAATGCTCATCTTGCACTAGCTCTGAGATGCGTGTGTACGACTTCATGCATTATGTACTCAGGTTGGATAATTCTTTGTCTGTGTACGGTTTAAAAAGGTATTTTCTCCTCCAACTTTAAAATCATTGGACATCTTTGTTTTACCTTTTTTTGTAAAGGGCGTTTGACTTTCTTTGCAAGTTCGCTTCGTAAACACTAGATCCGTACTTCATGCATTATGTAGACATGTACACAAGACGAGCATTTGTGGTTAAAAAGTATATAAATTTTTTGTTTTTTTTAGAAAATGACCTATCGTTTCACTATATAAGCACCTTCTTCCTCAGCTAGGATTGTGTAAAAGCTGCACTAAAACTGCAATTTGGACCTTCAACCCATTGAACCCCATTGAAGTCCACTATATGGAGAAAAATCCTGGAACGTTTTCCTCAAAAACACGAACCTGAACAAAGAAAGACATGAACATCTTGGATGACATGGTGGTGAGCAAATTATCAGGAAATTTTAATTCTGGAGTGAATTAATTCTTTAAGTGAGCAATTAATACTAAGAGTAAAGGTCATTTAAATGTAAAAAAAAAAAAAAAAAAGGTGGAAATGAGCAAACACAATTAAAAACTCCTATACCAACAAATACTAATACATTTAAGAACTACTAAACTTATCAATACAAGGATTAGACTATTAAGATAAACCCTAAATGACATAAACATAATTATTGGAGTTATCAATGTTTGTATTATCTCTTGGTTTGTGGAAACAATTCCCATACAAATGAAGTGGTTAAAACCTAACCAAGTTTTTTTTTAACTCTGCATTTACGGATCCATCAGAGGAAGCGACACTCCGTAGGGTCAAGCTTTACGCTACAGATTTATTGGAACTCCAGCAATTACCTAAGAGCACTCAGCCTGATCCTCCTTTAAGTTCCCCATTCATTTACATTAAACTGCAGCATTATCTCCCTTTCCTCTTTAATAATGAGGTTTGTTAATGATTCTTCTCTGGGGTTATTAGTTTAGCTACAATCTCCACACAGAGAAGAGTCATTCTGATGAAAAATGTTTGTTCGAGAGTATGGTGCAGTTGGCGGCTTGATATAGTTTAATTCGTTTCTCAATTCTGGCATTTTAATGCAAACACCTTTCATAATAAAACTCTAATCAGTCATAATTCTTTCAATCATAATGCTGTTTCAAAACCACACAAGTAGCTTAAAATGTCTTGGGCATTTCAAAAAAAGGTTTTCATTGTGCAGTTTTAATGTGCTGTTTCTTATTTCCAGGGGAGTGATGTACAAGCCAGATCCCCAAATCTGTGCCAGTAAGTCTCAATGCCATTAAATTCAAAATGTCAACATTTCAGCTGTACTACCGCTCTAACGCTGCGCATAGCGTCATGTTGCACAGTCCCTCTCATAATGAGCACTATAAATTAAGTGAACTCTTTGCCCTACGCTGCATACCCTCTTTCCTCTACATCTAGATCTACAAATGGGAAAATTCCATTTTGCGATCGAGTCCAAGAGCAAAAACTCTTTCTCAGTATGAGAGCCCAGCCCAGTCGCCGTACCAGTCGAAGTCTGTGAGGCCTGCTGCTAGCCTTTTCAACCACTCCACCTACTCCCATGATGCATTACTCAACGGGACTTCCCCTAATGATCAGAAAACGAGGAAAAGGAGGAAAAAAAGCCAAAGGATGAGGCGCTGTCTGGCTGTGTGTGTCTGCAAACGGCAGAAACAAGGGAAACAGTGTTATAGACTCTCTCCTGCAGTAAGACGCTTTCTGTGTTTGTACAATGAACAAACACTGTCTAAAAACATGCTAAATTTACAGTAAAAAACGGGAAATCTATACCCTAACCGAATTCTATACTAAAATCTGTAGTATCTGTAATATACTGATAATCACTGTCATAATAATGTAGTCTGTAAAACACATGATGATTTAAATTCGTCAAAAGCATGGCTAATAAACTAGATAATCCAATAAACATTGACTAAACAACTTAAAATGTTCAAAACAAAATTAATAATAAACATATCTACAAAAAAATCAAATATAATGAATATATAAGTGTCTTGTACTTATATTAAAGAAGACCTATTATGCCCCTTTTTACAAGACATAATATAAGTCCCAGGCGTCTCCAGAATGTGTCTGTGAAGTTTCAGCTCAAAATATCCCACAGATCATTTATTATGTCATTTTGAAAATGCTCAATTTAAATGGAAGCAGAAAAACGCTGTTTTTTTTCCAGAATAGGGCTGTGACTTTACAGCTCATACCATAGCTCATACGTCTGTGCAACCAATGACAGAACAGTTATCACGCTTTGCTCGAATTTTTGCCATGGCGTTAGAACTGGTACACCGTTGTCGCTTGCGAAAACAGAATGCAGATTAAGGGACAGTAATATTATAATATCCCCTTCCCACATCACAGGGGGAGCAAAATCTGACAGGTTAGTTTTTTCACATGCTTGCAGAGAAAGGTTTACCAAAACAAAGTTACTGGGTTGTCCTTATTCACGTTTTCTTAAAAAAACGGAATAAGTCAGATTTTCATAATATGTCACCTTTAAAATATTATTACATTTTTTAATGTAAAAAACGAATTGTTTTCACAATGAATAAGCTAATTCATACCTTTTGCTTGAAGAAAACATAACTGTATAGTAAAATTCAATATATTGTTGTATTACTTGCTCACCAATGGATCCTCTGCAGTGAATGGGTGCCGTCAGAATTAGCGTTCAAACAGCTGATAAAAGCATCACAATAATCCATAAGTATCGACAATGACAACAAGTCATCGACATGACTCCAGTCCATTAATTAACAAAAAACTGTGTGTTTGTAAGAAACAAATCCATCAATAAGGAGTTTTAACTTTAAACTATTGCTTTTCGCAGTAATCAGTAATACCATGATCAATAATAATGCTTCCTCCAGTATAATAGTCCATCCCCTGTCGTCCTCTCACATCAGAATTCACCAAAACATTTATTAAGAACTGTTTTCATTTTTAAACAAGTGTTTATTCAAGCATATCTCTCTCCTGATTCAGACAAGACAACTTTTTTGATAGAGAAAGCAATATTACGGAGAGAGGACTCGCATTTTTGTTAGAAACAACAGTGTGAAGTTAAAAACGTCTTCATGAGGATTTTTTTTTGCACAAGCACGCACCTTTTTATCAGCTGTTTGGACTCTCATTCTGACGGCACCCATTCACTGCAGAGGATCCATTGGTGAGCAAGTGATGTCAATTTCTCCAAATATGTTTTGATAAAGATACAAACTCATTTACACCTTAGGATATATAAATTTCCAGCAAAATTTTCATTTTGGGGTGAACTATTCCTTTAAATAATTAACAAGTTTTCACTGTAGCATTTTTACACTTTTTTTATAACTCTTTTTACAATCTCGGTAAAAGGCACCATAATCCTAGTAAATGAATGGATGGATAAAACAGCTTTACTATCCAAGTCTGTGTTTTCATACCTAAAGACATGTTTACTGCTAGCTGGCATGTCTAAACTGCCAACACGTTGCAGTAAATTTATTCTGCACTGTGAAAATTATAACCAGCAATGCTCCATGACCATGCCAGGTAAAAGAAATAAAAATAATAATTACAATAATATTATATATGGAATCAATCAGCGAAATCTCTTTGTCACATAAAAACACCCATAATCCTAGATAATAAGTAGGTGAATGGAAAATAACTGGTGCATACCGTTGTAAATGAAGCTTGAATCTGCTGTTACATATGTTGTCTTGAAAATGTGTGAAAACAGTGATCAAGAAGATAAACATAGTAATTTTCCAACTATGCACAAGACAATCTGCAACAACGTTTCTGATTCTTAGTCATTCTAACACACTACTAATTAAATCAAAATGTTGCACTCTTCACACCATCTGTGGTCAATAAAAAACCTGTTTAAAATGAAGATGCACTGAAGATGGGATAGAATAAAAATACGCTCATCTGAATTACAGGGCCGTTATGTCACAGGTACATCTGGAGAAGGTTCTTCTGTTTCTCTCTGAAAAAAAAAGAAGAGGAAATTAGATGTTGCTCTGTGTTACAAAAGCAAATGAATGGGTGTGACAGATATCCAACATTTGTCAAAATTACATCCATGGCAGTAACATGACGTGTAATCCAAATTGACTGCAGAGCACTGTACAAGACTGTACATGTTGAAAATGTATGAAAAATATTAATAAAATATATATGCAAAAACATACTGCTAGGAAGAAATTTAGAGAATGCATCATAGAATAATCATGCATTTTCCAACACCATTTGACACTGACTCTGTGAATGTTCATTACTCATGGTCATATCTTCATTTTGTTTTGGAATTTTGCCCAAGATTAAATCAGCACTGAGAATAGGGCCACGGCACAGAGATGTGAATGGATGGTTTTATAACTTTTAGTTTTGGAAAAAGCTTTGGGGGAAAAATAGAGGTAATGTCTATATTTTTTTGTGTTCAAAATACTTGCTTATGTAATATGCAAAGAATGCATAATTCCATGACTGAAATGCACCTTATTAAATGCAAATTATTTAAATGCAAATTATTTAATGAGAAACCTGCTTATATCTGTGGCTGGGCACGCACTTGCATGATTGAGACAGTACATGAATAAAAATGATGTTTTGGCTCAGCGCTGACATATTTCCTTTGTAAAATAAATATGAACTTCAACTAAAGCACCAGGACAGTCTCTGAATAACAAACAACACCATATATTTCCCTGTTGAGCAAAAGGCATCAGCTGTGAAAACAGACGTCCACCTAAAAAGACATGACAATAAGACGCTCGTCTCCAGCATTCCCGCAAACAATATAGCGGGACCCCACCTCACACAGCACTTCTACTATACTGACAACATTTACTGTAAAAGACCACCATCTGATTTTCCTATTATCTCTGCATACAGACCTAAAATTTGGCCAGGGAAAACAAAATCCAACTTCCTTAGAAAAAAATTAACATGCATTGCGCTGCTAAAAAAAAAAAAAAAAGAGGAAAGAAAGAAAGAAAAAAAGAAAGACTTGAAAAGCCACTTGAAGGTCTGTCAGTGAAATTCGTGACATTTGTCTGAGTGGGTTCTTGTCTTTCTCCAGACTTTACACACTCTGTTTCCACACAGATACCCTGCGGGGGAAGCTGGGATCAGGGGCCTCGCTCGTCCTTCTCTCTCTCACTCTCTCAAACACATGTTCAGAACCTACGCCTGCCACACAGAGCCCCAGGGATCCATGCAGTGGACTCCAGGGGGAAAGAAAGGCTGCATGTGCCCCACGAGGGGCCAAAGGTTTAGAGGCCAGACAGAGAGCTCTGGAGCCCGTCATTGTGGCCCAGACTGTGGGGGTGTGCATTCACATGCAGAGCACCGCAGAGGCCAGCTGTCAATCAAGAGAATCTGTCACATCTACATGGTCTACATGCATCATGGTTCACATGGGTCTGTCCGTTTTCAATCAGCCTGGTCAGTGATTGATAGCACATATTAAGTAATCTGTTAGTATTCATATATATAAAGTCAGAATTGTGAGTTTGTATCACGCAATTCTGAGAAAAAAGTCAGAATTGTGAGTTTGCATCATGCAATTCTGATGAAAAAGTCAGAATTGTGAGTTTGTATCACACAATTCTAATTGTAATATGTATATGAAGAGATCAGATGCAAAACCAGCTAAAATCCATCTCAGTCAAAAATGACATAATGATACTAAGTGAATGCTCTTGACACATAGTATACGTCCATCAAATACTTTTACTTTGAACTCGCTAAATTCCAGCCTCAGCCCAAACAGAAGTACCAGTACTTACATAGAAACCTATACAATGTAGCCAGAAAGAAATTATCATTTATCTGAACTCTTTATACAGGGCTCTAGACTAACTTTTTCCACTGGTTACACTGGTGCACCTAACTTTTTTTCTTAGGTGCACCAGCACAAAAGTTTTCGACTGCATGGCATTTAATCAACATTTACAATTATTCTAATTCTTAGTTTTGCATGATGATATGATGAATGGATGGTTCATTTTTAACAGCAGATTCAGCTGATCTCCACAAGCCTGCACACTTATATAAGCTTATAATCACTTATGCTTTTAAGCCAAATCCACGCTAAAAAGAATAAACGTTAACTGACATCTGGACCTGACTCTCCGCAATCTCTGATGAAATCGGTTGGGTGTTTGAACGCCTACTGGAACCTTGGACAAAAGTTTACAAGGGTTCACCCAGTTAAAAAAAAAAATCTGATTTTAAAAATCTAATTATTTACATTTTAAATGTATTGTTTTCGTTATAATGTACTGATTCAAATTAGTAATCAATAATAATTCTTATTTTGATATTCGGCATGTCTCCCTTGACATGCTCTCGCGTATGAACAGGCAGCAAATCTGGTGCGGGCGTGGACGCATCCTTACCGTCTTTACTGGGTGATTTGAGCGAATATTTGTATTTATTCACATACGATTTAATTAGAAATGGTGGACTGTCATGATTTTTGGCTAATGCAGGACACTACTGAATGATGCGCATCAGAGGGGATTTAGAAGTGGGTACGCAAAGCCGACTGATAAAGAAATGGGTATACGCAGGTTCTGCACTACACCACTGCATATTACCCTAGTCAATTGCATTAACACAGGCGTAACTCCCTTCAAACTTTATCTGGAATGTCACCTTTTCTGTCACAACTTTGCGAACAGGCGAACAGACACACACACACACACACAAATTAAATTGTTTGCCTGATGAAAAAGTATTTAAAACGGGTTCACATTTCAGAAAATGTAGTTAATATTCGCGTAATTATTGATTAATATCATCTACCCGCGACCCGCCCGCAAATAATCAGAATGCATTTTTTTATTACCCGACCCACCCTGCCCCCGGATATAATCGCCATCCGCCCGCGCATCACTAATTGCCGGCCATGGTCTTCCCACACTCCCTTCACTATCTCTGATTGGTTTAGACCACGATATGGGCCTAATGTGTGTCTGCTGAACCACAGTCGCGGAGACTTTTTTTTTCTTTGCCCTCGAACGGCTGGTTGATCACTCTAGAGCCCTGTTATATATACATATATAAATATAGTAATTCTCACAAGTTTATTTCTTTGAATTCCCCCATTTTTTTTCATGCAATTCATGCTTTTTCTCAGAATTATGAGAAATACACTCGCAATTGCTAAGTATAAAGTCCAATTTTGAGGGGAAAAAAGACTGTTTGTATCAGTTTGTATCACGCAATTCTTAGGAAATATAAAGTCAGAATTGCTAGTTTGAATCATGCAATTCTGGGAAAAGAAGTCTTATGCAATTCTGAGGAAAAAGTCAGAATTGTGAGTTTGCATCACGCAATTCTGAGGAAACAGTCAGAATTGTGAGTTCGCATCATGCATGCAATTCTGAGAAATCATGCAATTCTGAGAAAAAAAAGTCTTATGCAAATATGAGGAAAAAGTCAGAATTGTGAGTTTGCATCACACAATTCTGAGAAAAATTCAGAATTGCTAGTTTGTATCATGCAATTCTGAGAAAAAAGTTGGTGTTGTGAGTTTGTATCACGCAATTCTGAGAAAAAAATCCGAATTGTGAGTTTGTATCATGAAATTCTGAGAAAAAAGTTGGTGTTGTGAGTTTGTATCACGCAGTTCTGAGAAAAAAAGTCAGAATTGCAAGTTTGTATCACGCAATTGTGACTTTTTTTCTCCAATGTAACGAGTTAATAACTCAGAATTAAAACTGGTTTCCATATATAAGTCTAATTTTTATTGCAGTTTTAGTTTGTTATTTCAGTACATCAAGTTAAAGTAAATTAAAACTTTCAGCTTTACATTCAGTTAACCTTTATTTTATTTCAAGGAACAAAAAGTTGATTTTGGTTTTAGTTTTATTTTGCAATAAATAAAATAATCTTAATATATGATTTGCATGGGCAAGTTTAAGCAGGATGACAACTGTCAGTCAAGTCCAAAGGGAAAATGAGCGATAACAGCAATGTAGAGCTCTCTCACACACAAACCACTACCCAAGCTTTGTCAAATAAATGATACCCATCTCATTTCAATCATCAAAGCTATAGGGTTTAGGGTCTTTCACTCTGTACGTCAATCAACACCACTCATGGTTGCTTGGACCGCGAAACACTATCCACAGGCGCACACGCATACACAGACACACACACCTCACTGGCTCTGTTCTGCAGCTTCATTGATTTGCCCCCTATTCTTTCCGTTCACAAAAGATTCCTTCAAGTGCCACAGTGACAATGGCCTTAAGATCATCAGAGCGTAATGATTGCTGTCCAATGAGAGCCGCTTCAGGATTAATTGAGCCAGAATTAATTTGGGGAATTTCTGAAAGGAGACTATGGTAAAGAGCAGATAGATTTCAGGTATAGCCGAGGGTAGACATCTTCAAAACACCTTTGGTTTCTAAAGAGGAATCATGTCAATGTTTGAAATTTCTAAATATCTTTTAAATATGATATTTACCTAAGAAAAACTGTAAAAGACGTAGACCTTAGAGCAGCACCATGTTTAGTTTTTGACAGGACTGAAAACAAGACTGTGAGGGATAAGTACAGTGCATTCAATGGATTGTACTGTGGTTTATTAACACACCGTCTGTTTAGATGACGAAAGTCTTTCCGAAAAACCTTTCAATGGACAAAAACAGTTTAGTTTTAAAAATTATTTACAAGAATTATGTAAATGACACAATCTAGGATATTTATACAGTGTGTGCCATTATAAAGACTACAAGTCTATCCCTCACATCCTTGTTTTCATCAGCGTTGGATATATGTGACCCTGGACCACAAAACCTTAAGTAGCACGGGTGAATTTGTAGCAATAGCCAAAAATACACAGTATGGGTCAAAATTTTAGATTTTTCTTTTATGCCAAAAATCATTTGGATATTAAGCAACGATTATGTTCCATTAAAATATTTTGCAAATTTCCTACCATAAATATATCAATACCTAATTTTTGATTAGTAATATGCATTGCTTAGAACTTTAAATTCAAAGGTGATTTTCTCAATATTTTGATTTTTTTTTTTTTAAATATTCAAAAGATATTCAAATAGTTGTATCTCAGCCAAATATTGTCCTATATCATAACAAGCCATACATCAATGGAAAGCTTTATTTAGCTTTCAGATGATGTATAAATCTCAATTTCTAACTTCAAAATTGACACTTACTACTGGTTTTGTGGTCCTGGGTCACATATATGGTATCTAACCAGACTAAGGTCTATTAAGAATTCAGCTTATCTATGTTATTATTTGTTTCTTTAATTTGTATATTCAAGTATAAATCTAACAAAAAGTAAAAGAAGGGAAAAAACAATAACCAACATGGCAAGATAAAACCTAACTGAGGATAAAAATACAGTGCTAAAAACAATTAGTATTATCCTACACAGTTTTTACTGGAAATTAAGACACAAATACTTATTAAGGACAAGATATCACTGTAACTGTCCCAAAATGAATACTTTGCCACAATCCTCAGATCTTTCAACTGTAAAATAAGACAAAGTGCTGAAATGAAATCTGTTTTAACCTCAGAAGAAGTTTAACCTCAGAAGCTTTCGTGCAACCTTGTTCTCAGTGGTTTGTACACGAGGTAAATGTCACAGGCTGAAACAGGATTTTATAGGAACAAGGAACAAGTCCTGCAGACCTCTTCAGTCTTAATGGCTGTCTCACATGTCACAGTTTCCACCCAGTGTGTTATTAAAAGCAAGTGTGATTACAATGACTTATTCGGCTAATTACTTAATCTTGGATTTAATTGAAAGTAGTCTACAAATGAGGCAGTGTTTATACGATTAAATTCTGAAGATTAAAGTTATTCATTTAAACATAAAATGACTTAAATGTAAGATCCCCCCCCCCCCCAAAAAGCACGTTTTTGCTTAAAAGGAAAATAATTTCTGCCCAGCAGTCATGTTTTATAACTCAATATGATGTCAGCCTAATTTTATGATCATAACCAGCCACATACACACCCAGGCATGGAGCAAAAACATAAAATTTACAAACAGCTACTCAAGTTCTGATGAAGTTACTACAAATAAAATTATCAAGGGATGAGGGAAAAGAAATAAAAGAGCGGACAGAATTCCCTGCGGGCAAATCCCTGTCTGGGTCCAACACAGTAAACAAAATTTGCTCTGTCCATCATTGCATTACAGACAAACAGAATCAATGATTCAAATTACCTGTGACTTGCCAGCATGGCCTTTTTCTTTCAAAGATTGCCAACAAAGCAACTGATAGACAGGCTCCTTCATGTCACACTTCATACCGCCTGCATGTTGACCTGCTCCAGAGGTTTCACCATAAAGAACACGTTCTCACACCACACGTGTACCTACTGGCTCTCTTCTACTGGATGGTAGCATGATAAGATTTGACTTCCAATCCTAGCAGGACTGAACAAGATGTTCTTCTGGCTACATTTTCGTTCATGTGAGTGGGTTGATCGGTGGCTCAAATTAAAAGGGCAGGTTGGCAGACGAGTGTTTCTGACCTCAGTGTACCTTGTTTCTTTGCCAAAGGAATCATTTTAAAACTACAAACAGTTACTCCAAACCTGCTTCGCTGTCTACTTCCTATATAGACAGCTGCTTTCTAACTGCAGTGGAACATCATGAGCGACTGATTTGGAACATTCTACTGAAGCAGGAACTCTGTGCGTCATACAAATAGTTCTGCATGTGAAGCACACAGCCTCTTCCTTCTTTTACATTATATTAAGCTATACGTCTGTACTGAATGAATTACAAGAATGTTTACATTTCTGCAAATTTTACAATCTTGAATTCGTGTATTTACAGAGCTCATCCAGAGACATTATGAGGTGAGGAGGTGGACCACTTGTATAGACATGAATGGGATAAATCACAGCGTGCAACATAGCAGCAGGAAAAGGAAAGGAAAGGAAAGGAAAGGAAAGGAAAGGAAAGGAAAGGAAAGGAAAGGAAAGAAAAAAGAGAAGAAAAGAAAAGAAAAGAAAAGAAAAGAAAAGAAAAGAAAAGAAAAGAAAAGAAAAGAAAAGAAAAGAAAAGGAAAAGGAGAAAAGGAAAGGGAAAGGGAAAAAGGGAAGGGACAGGACATGACAGGAAAGATAAAAGTAAAGATAAAAGTAAAGGAAGGAAAGGAAAGGAAAGGAAAGGAAAGGAAAGGAAAGGAAAGGAAAGGAAAGGAAAGGAAAGGAAAGGGGAAAGGAAACAGAAGGGACAGGACTGGAAAGGGAAAAAGGGAAAGGAAAGGGAAAGAGAAAAAGGGAAATGGACCAGGAAAGGGAAAAAGGAAAATGAATGAAAAGGACAGGAAAGATGAAAGGAAAGGAAAGGAAAGGAAAGGAAAGGAAAGAAAAAAGAGAAGAAAAGAAAAGGAAAAGGAGAAAAAGAAAGGGAAGGGACAGGACATGACAGGAAAGATAAAAGGAAAGGAAAGGAAAGGAAAGGAAAGGAAAGGAAAGGAAAGGAAAGGAAAGGAAAGGAAAGGAAAGGAAAGGGAAAAGGAAACGGAAAGGGAAAAGGAAACGGAAGGGACAGGACAGGAAAGGGAAAAAGGGAAAGGAAAGGGAAAGGGAAAAAGGGAAAGGAACAGGAAAGGGAAAAAGGAAAATGAATGAAAAGGACAGGGAAGATGAAAGGAAAGGAAAGGAAAGGAAAGGAAAGGAAAGGAAAGGAAAGGAAAGGAAAGGAAAGGAAAGGAAAGGAAAGGAAAGGAAAAAGGGAAAGGGAAAGGAAAAAAGGGAAGGGACAGGAGAGGGAAAGGAAAAAGGAATGAAAAGGACAGGAAAGATAAAAGTAAAGGAAGAAAAGGAAAAGAAAGGAAAGGAAAAGGAAAGGAAAAAGAGAAAGGGAAAGTGACAGGGAAAAAGGGAAGGGACAGGACAGGAAAGATAAAAGTAAGGAAAGGAAAGGAAAGGAAAAGGAAAAGGAAAGGAAAGGAAAGGAAAGGAAGGCAAGGAAAGGAAAGGAAAGGGAAAAGGGAAAGGGAAAGGAAAGAAAAAGGAAGGGAAAGGGAAGGGCGGGGAAAGGGGAATAGAGAAAACGGGACGGGGACAGGACAGAGAAATGGGAAAATGAAAAGGACGAGAAGATAAAGGAAAGTAAAGGAAAGGAAAGGAAAGAAAGGAAAGGAAAGGAAAGGAAAGGAAAGGAAAGGAAAGGAAAGGAAAGGAAAGGAAAAAATGGAAAGGGAAAGGGAAGAAGGGACAGGGCAGGAAAGGGAAAAAGAGGAATGAAAATGACTGGAAAGAAAGGAAAGGAAAGGAAAGGAAAGGAAAGGAAAGGAAAGGAAAGGAAAGGAAAGGAAAGGAAAGGGGAAGGAAAGGAAAGGAAAGGAAAGGAAAGGGAAAAAAGAAAAAAGAAAAGAAAAAGCTTGCTTTGAGCTAAAGAATATAATTTGTAACTATTAGATTTCATTCCTGATATAAATAATTTAAACCCAACACTGACAAACAGTTTTAGAAATGTCATTCTTTCCCCTTTTATGTAGATAAGAGCTGTCAAAAAGATTAGTAGATGACTGGGGGGCATTACCAAGATTGCCACCGAGTGAACTGACTTGGCTTGATGTCTTAGAAATAAGAATTTTCCCATGTCACTAATGTTAACAACAATCTGCCAACTTTGATAGATAGTTAACAATGTTTAGCACTTGACAAAGTGTCTAGTGTTTTATGATGAAATTAAATCATGGATGCAGAGTTTACAAAGTTTTTTTTTTTTTTTGTATTATTATTTTAACAAAGTGTATTCTCGCTTTCTATTTGTTGCCGTACAGTACAGCATAATTAAGGCCTCATGTCTCTTGTCGTCTCATCTTTGACAAACATCACTGAGCTGTTTCAGCTCTGGGCTGCTTGGAATTTTTGAATCACACTTTTCTACTAAATCTAATGCTTTACTTCTAATTTGTCTGAGAACAAGCCTTTCAGATGACGTAGCTCTCAAAACAGATGTTTTCTCATCAACATTTCAACAGATCCATTAGCACACATTTTACCTTCTGTACTTTTCACATTGTTCTGTTGTTTCTTTTAGCACTTATCTCTCCCCTTTACGCACACACAGCTCTTTAATAGAGTCTACTACACGGCATCAAGTTTCAGCTGTTCTCTGACTGCTACATATCTTATCAGTTTTCTTTTTTCTTTCTTTCTTTTTACCAGCATCCCAGTTCAGCCTTGTTTTGAGCCAAATCATAGGAGGAAAACATAATGGCTAAACTTCATTAAGTTTTGATTACAATCTCAAATATCCAGCATGCATTTCAAAGCATAATTCAGCAGTAAAGGTATCTGCATTCTTTTTGGAGTTTAAGAGGCATTGCTAATACCTATTTGGGCAGTTTAACTTTAAAAAAAAAAAAAAAAAAAAAAAATAGCTGACAGTCAATTTACTCCGTGAAATTTAAACTAAACTTTACATAAGCCATAAACCATCGTGTCCCATACAAATAAAGGACCAAAAAAGAACAAAGTGTTAAAGGGATAATTCACCCCGAAATGAAAATTCTGTCATGGGCTTGGATCGACATGAGGGTGAGTAATTAATGACAGAATTTTTCTTTTTTGGTGAACTATCCCTTTAAGAGTATAGGTGTCAATAAATGTAAAATATTAAAAACAGGGTCATTCTGTGTCAACATAGCCATAGATCCCTAGGTACAAAAAAATATATATATATATAATAATTTAATTAATTAATTAATAATAAATAATTATTTAGTGCAAGAAATACATAAATAAAGAAGAAAGCCAAAATATAAATTGCCATGGATAAATATCTACTGAATAATGCACTATTTTGTTTTTCACCTGGGGAGGGGGGGGTGAAAAATTACTTAGTATAAAATTACTTTAGAAAGATAGCAGCATCATTATTTTATTTTTACACAGAGATCGGTAGGTATATTAGTAAAGTCAGTTGACTTTCGCAATACGTACTGCATTATATGCCAATAATGACTCTTCAAAAATAGGGAAAAGGTACTTTTTAATTTTTTTCCCTAAAGTTTGCATCCCATATGGGAATCTCAATGCAGCCCAGTTTGCAAACTGTTAAATTTTATCCATTTTAAAAGATATACACTACCTGTCAAAAGTTTTTGAACAGTAAGATTTTGAATGTTTTTTTAAAGAAGTCTCTTCTACTCACCAAGCCTGCATTTATTTGATCCAAAGTACAGCAAAACAGCTAATTTTTTAAATATTTTTACTATTTAAAATAACTGTTTTCTATTTGAATATAATTAAAAATATAATTTATTCCTGCAATCAAAGCTAAATTTTCAGCATCATTACTCCAGTCTTCAGTGTCCCATGATCCTTCAGAAATCATTATAATATGCTGATTTGCTGTTCAAGAAACATTTTTAATATTATCATTATCAATATTTAAAACAGCTGAGTACATTTTTTCAGGATTCTTTGATGAATAGAAAGATCCAAAGACCAGCATTTATCTGAAATAAAAAGCTTTTGTAACATTATACACTATACCATTCAAAAGCTTGGAGTTTTTATTTATTTATTTGTTTGCTTGCTTTTTGAGCAGCAAATCAGAATATTAAAATGATTTCTGAAGGATCATGTGACTGGAGTAATGATGCTAAAAATTCAGCTTTGATATCACAGGAATAAATTACCTTTTAAAATATATTAAAATAGAAAATAGTTGTTTTAAATATTGAAAATATTTTAAAATTTTACTGCTGTTGCTGTGCTTTGGATCAAATAAATGCAGGCTCGCTGAGAAGAAGATACTTCTTTATAAAAAAAAATCTTACTGTTCAAAAACTTTTGACTGGTAGTGTAAAACTAAATGCAGTCGCTTTGCATGCAGCTAATACTTAATGTATTTAGAGAGGAATGTCTGAGAAAAGATAAGGTTTCATTATTATTTATGTCGGCCTTACTTAAAAACAAAGTAAAAAAAAAAAAAAAAAAAAACATTTTAGCTTGAGAAGTTTCTGAAATTTTGTTGATTTGACACTTAATTAATTATTAGTATTAATCATTATATAAAATCACTTCTATCAAACAAACATTTGCAGTGAAATGCACCACTGCACCACTGCACATGCAATTTACACCTAACAAAACACCTTTATAACCATCAATCCATCATGAAGGCAGGAAGAACAGGCTCATCGGTTGATACACTTCATGGAAGTGTGCACTTCCTGAATCCTTTAAAGATGCCACCAAGATTCAGAAGTCATTATTGAATTCCGTTTCTTCAAACAGATCACAGGGCATGTAAAAACAGGCACCTATGAGCAATTTAATAAATTGGTGTGGTTAACAATAAAAATATGAACTCTAAATTCTCCATCTTTGGGGACAATAGGATAAACACCTGGCTGTAAGTTACAAATCATTATTATTTTAGCATTAGGCCAGGCTGCTAGATGTTTCTACAGCTGACTTTACTGGTACACTTGCTTAAATTACAGTGTGATTTTGCCATTTGTAAAGCTAAGAAAACAGTATCAATCTGATTTTACCCTCCTCTAGTGCTTCATACATTCCACAAAAGGGAGAACGCATAAAAAAAAGAAAAGGAGGAAAGAACCCCTCATGCATAAAAACATACATCATCTTACAATGCTGCCTGGACCACTTGAAGTTATTGCTTTATGTGTTCATATGAGCTGTGTGGATAGAAAAGGATTTTGTTTACTTTGAAACTAAATGGAATGTCTATGTTAGATTTATTAATACTGACAGGACCATTTGGAAACAATCATCAGAAGTGTCATGGAAAAACCGCTACGTCATGGCCTGCTAGAGGCTCCTTCACTCCGCCAGCATCAATATTTTCACCCAACGTCTGTCGACTGACAACATGTTACAGTTCCAGAGCAAGATACATACACTGTAAAAAAAAAAAATAATAATAAAAATCCTAGTTGGTAGATAAGCTCTATTATAATGCAGAAAAGAAATTTCAATCTTTTCATGAGCAATTTAGCATTTCAAACGTTCATAATTTAACCACATGTGGTGCACCTAAACCCACACTGTAAAATACTTCAGGTTGACTCAATGCTGTGTTTTACTAACTAGGGTGTTGATGTAACGTATGACCAGATTGTGGGGTTTTTTTTCCGTAAGATTCCGCAATAAAACAAAATGTACTTTTTTGGTCGCAGGCGAGAAATTCTTTTAACTAAGCAGGATCCAAATTCACCAAACGGAACACTAATCACCTTAACAATGACTCTGGATAAACCACAACTCTTTACAACAAAACTCTGTACAAAAAGTCAAAAGCGGTAAACACAGCTACAACATCTGTTAATTCTAAATAGTAATTATTTCCACACTCTAAAATTATTCACTCGCAAAGGCTTATGGGTAGTTCCCCAGCCACAAAGCTTACTAGCAGATGCAGCAATATGAAGTTCATAGCACTTAGCCTTAATAGCTTTACAACAGCAAACTTAAAGAGTTTCCACCTCACAGAAGTTTCCACAGAAAATAAATAGACAATCCAGTGTTATTTGCAAAAGTACTCTGTCAACAATTAAGGATTAAAAGTAAATAGCAATTTTCAGTGTATATACATCATCAATATTTTCCGTATTTAATTAGAAAATCTTACTTTAAGTAACCATAATGATTTGTATGATTTGATGAGTAGCATAAATGAGTGTTATTAATTATTGCTAGTCAGTCACAGGTGTTATTTATGAGAAAAAAATGGATATGCCTGTGAACGCAAGATTAGTCATCAATATTTTTTTGGCTGTTCTCCTGGGAAAGAGATGACATTTTAAATAAATATAGTGACGCATATAATAAATAGTACACTGACACAAACGTGGCCTCAAAACTAACAGACATGGACTAAAACAATCATTAGTTATATTTCCTGTGATACTGTAACAGAAAATCTACCATGAAGTAAATAATACTTTTACAGCAGAGCTCATGTGATAGTGATGCCTTGAGTATGGGGTTGGTGGTACTAAATCAATTGTTTCTGTATATTTATTTTAACATTACA
Source organism: Cirrhinus mrigala (assembly GCA_036247105.1). Lineage (NCBI taxonomy): Eukaryota > Metazoa > Chordata > Actinopteri > Cypriniformes > Cyprinidae > Cirrhinus > Cirrhinus mrigala. The sequence continues at coordinate 25,910,568 of CM070019.1, forward strand.
GAACTTTCTAGATAAAACATCATAATTGTGCCCTCTTAAAAGGATAATTCACTCAAAAATAAAAATTCTGTCTTTAATTACTTACCCTCATGTTGTTGCAAACATGTAAGACCTTTGTCTTCGAAACACAGATTATGATATTTTTGATAAAATCCAAGAGCTTTCTAACCCTGCATAGACAACAATGCAATTAAATGTTCAAGGCCCAGAAAGGTAGTAAGAACATTGATAAAATAGTCCATGTGACATCAGTGGTTCAACTTTAATTTTATGAAGCTACGAAAACAGACAGGAAAGAGAAGGAATTGTTGAATGAAGTCGTAATTTTAGTTTTCTTTGCGCACAAAAAGGACTCTCATAGCTTCATAACAATAAGGTTGAACTGCTATCACAGACTATTTTAAAGGAGTTCACTTCCAGAACAAAAATTATAGATAATGTATTCACCCCGTTGTCATCCAAGATGTTCATGACTTTCTTTCTTCAGTCGTAAAGGAATTTTTTTTTTTTTAAAGTTTTTTTGAGGAAAACATTTCAGGAATTATCTCCATATAGTGGATTTCAATGGTGCCCGCGAGTTTGGACGTTCAAAATGCAGTTTAAATATAGCTTCAAAGGGCTCTAAATGATCCCATCTAAGGAATACGGGTCTAGTGAAACTATCTGCCATTTTCTAAAAAATAAAAAATAAAAATGTATATACTTTTTAACCTCAATTGCTCGTCTTTTCTAGCTCTGCCATGCCCATGTGTACTCTGTGTAATCTGGGTCAATATAGTTTAGGGTATAGCAAAAAAACTCCCATCTCATTTTCTTCTCCAACTTCAAAATCGTCCTACATCGCTGCAGAAGTACCAACCCAGTGTTTACAAAGTAAACATGCAAAAAAGGTCAAACGCCCTTTACAAAAAAAAATGTAAAACAGCAATATAGGAAGGATTATATATAGAACCGTCTTGACCCGGATTACCCAGAGTACGCATGCGCATTGCAAAGCTAGACAAGATGAACATTTAAGGTTAAAAAGAATGCACATTTTTTAGACTGCTCACTAGATAAGACCCTTATTCCTCTACTGGGATTGTTTAGAGCCCTTTGAAGCTGCATTGAAACTGCATTTTGGATGTTTAAACTCACGGGCACCATTGAAGTCCACTATATTGAGATCATTCCTAAAATGTTTTCCTCAAAAAACATTTTTTTTACGACTGAAGAAAGAAAGACATCTTGGATGACAAAGGGGTAAGTACATTATATGTAAATCTGTGTTCTGGAAGTGAACAACTCCTTTAACAACGTCCTTACTACCTTTCTTGGCCTTGAACATGTCAGTTGCGTTGCTGTCTATGCCGGGTCAGAAAGCTCTTGGAGTTTTTCAAAAATATCTTTATTTGTGTTTGAAGATGAACAAAGGTGTTATGGGTTTGGAACGACATGAGGTTGAGTAATTAATGACAGAATTTAAATTTTTGGGTAAACTGTCCCTTTGAATGAAAGAACAGCATCAGTTTACTATCAGAAAAACATTTCTTTTTTATATACTGTAATACTCTCATTCAGCGCTGAGAATGTAAGTATAAGTGCAAACAAAAAAAAGTCCATAAAGATTCTTAAACTGACATTATTTAACAAATACATAACTTTGACAACCAGATAACTGTTTATGATTTACTATGTATGTTTTTACTGTAGACATTTATAAGGATCTTAATCGGAAACAAGTACAAGAGGCTTTGTCTGTTTAATGATGTGCTGAAGGAGGGCTTTAAAGCAATATGCCTTCTACTTTATACTGTAAACACTTTAATGACAAATTTAGCTTGAACAAGACATTAAAGCATCAGTTTCTGCACTCTTTATCAGTTATGAGTTTACAGGCCACCAGGCTGCATTTCTTCACACAACTCAGGAGAAGAGAAGGCAAGTTTGTTTGACAGTTCTCATGCCTCCCACCGCTAGCTGCTAAATGGGGCGGACGGGCGGGTGAGCAGCAAACTGGGTTAGTATCAACTCTAACTACATCCTTGGAGAAATGTGTAACTTCCTTCCAGCTTTAAAGCAAAGAGCGGTGCATTCAAACAGCGATCGCTGACAGTTTAACAACGTGTTTTCAAGTTAATTAGCTACATATCTCTCATTGCAAGCAGAGCCATTACTGTGTAAACATACTTGAGGGAACACAAACGCCACTGAGCCAACATTTACACAGGCAGAACTACCCCACAGACCCAGTGAAAGTAAAAGGTTTTGCTTTCAGTGACTGGTAGCAGCAACAAGATGTTATTCAGTCCAGCTTTGAAAATGTTTATGCACACAGACACAGTTTTGCCATCTCAGACAAATTTCGGAAGATGTCATAGGGCAAATCGGAAAAAACTTGGATAACTTTATTCTTCATATACAATTAATAGCCTTTAAATAAATAGATAATAATTGCACTTTTGCTATTTCACCCTGCTGGTAAGATTTTTTTTTTTTCCAATTATTTTTTTGATCAAATATATCATTATAGGATCTACCGTATAGCATCTAAGTGGGGTCACATTGTGCAGTCTGCCAACAAGCAACAATCTGAAAGTACAGATAAATAAAAAAATGTGACCCTGGACCACAAAACCAGTCTTAAGTCGCTGGGGTATATCTGTAGCAATAGCCAAAAATACATTATATGGGTCAAAATTATCGATTTTTCTTTTATGCCAAAAATCATTAGGAAATTAAATAAAGATCATGTTCCATGAAGATATTTTGTACAATTCCTACTATAAATATATCAAAACTTAATTTTTGGCTAGTAATATGCATTGCTAAGAACTTTATTTGGACAAATTTAAAGGCAATTTATTCAATATTTTGATTTTTTTGCACCCTCAGATTCAAATTTCAAAATTGACCCTTAAGAATGGTTTTGTGGTCCAGGGTCACAAACACTTTGTATAAATGTATAGTGTGCATTAGAACAATAAAATCCAAAAACGTAAAAGTACAGGAAAAAATATTTAAAATAAAATAATTAATTAAAAAAAAATGTATGCAATATTTGTATGCATATTGTGAACTATAATGCTATTTGTATGATTGAGTAACTAAAGTCAATCTGACAAGCAACAATTGTGAAGTACAGAGGAAAAAACATACTGTGCACTAGAACAATATTTGTATGGTTGAGTAAACCAAGGCTATCAAAAAATGTTAAAATGAAATAAAATAATAAAAGCCATTTTTAAATGCATACCATGCACTAGAACAATCTTTGTATGAACAAGTAAGCAAAGTCAATCCCATTCATTCTTGTTATACCCATAAACACAATACAAACTACATTACCAATAAGAACCACAGGCATTCCTAGATGCCTAAACAATGTAATCTTTATGAAATTAAAGGTGATTTGGAAGAGGATAAAAGAATTAGGACGACCAAAAGGGAAATAGCAGCGGAAGTGCTTGATAAAGTCAATCAAAACCCCCTTTTCCTGTGGATGGGAAATGTGAATAATTAGCCTCACGAGGCCCAGCAAGTCATTTCCTGTCCAAGGAGGACACAGTTCCACCTCATTGAAAGTCTGTCACATGGCACCCTGAGCTAGTGAAGTGGAACCCTCCCAAAGTCCTGCAGAATTCTCGTCTCGGGGGCCGGTGTGGGAGAGCTCATGTTGTTTCAGTGCGTGCAGAGAGATACAAGCGAGCGCTCTTCACTTCCTCCTATCCGCTCCCTCGTCACATCAATCATCTCCATTCCTAACATTGCGATCACAGTGCCAGCAGTTCCACACTTGTTTTCCTTCCTCTTTCCCTCTCACTTTTTTTATTTTCATCTGTGGATGGTCTCTCTCTCACGCTAATGTTAGCCCGGACACAGAGGACGCTGGGCACGAGGGGTTTTAGCGGCGACATGGGTTTCCCACACAGCTGTGCTAATGCGACCCTTCACGCACAGCTCAAGCGTGTACAGAGGAGGCACTTATGCGCATAAAGTGAGAGCATTCATCAGGACTTGAGATAGCCCACTTGTCGCTGAAGAAACAGTGTGTCATTTGACTTGTTCACCTCCCCCTGCCAACATCCACTAATCAGTTTAACATTTTTGTTTCTCCGACCTCTGCTGACTAACGCTCAGTAGGGAATTTATGGTCTGCGCGGATGCTCTGGTTAAATTCACACACATGCAGAATATAGTTGTCAGTCTGTTTCAAAGCACTAAATCCTGTTACGTTCACACCAAAACCAGTTTAGATTCAGAGCGGTAATCATTGTTACGTAATGTTCACACATAATTAAGTTATAAATAGGAGTGACAGCTGCATTCTATAACTGAAGTGGTTCCATATTAACAACTGAATTTTGAGAGTGGGTTTAAATAACCTGTGTTGTGTAAACAGAACTATTGTTACATTATATTCCTACATTCCTTGGCTATGAACATGAGTGACAATGGCATTCTACAACTGAAGTGACTCCAGATTAACAACCGAATTTGTGAGTGGGTTTGAATAACCTGAAGTGTGTGAACAGAATTATTGTTACATTATATATTTATACATTACTTGCCCATAAATATGAGTGACAAAGGCATTCTGTAACCGAAGTGACTTCAGATTAACAACTGAATTTTGAGAGTGGGTTTGAATAACCTGTGTTGTGTGAAGAGAACTATTGTTTCATTATATTCATACATTACTTGGCCATGAATGTGAGTGACTATGGCATTCTATAACCGAAGTGACTCCAGATTAACAACCCAATTATGAGAGTGGGTTTGAATAACCTGTGCTGTGTGAACAGAATTATTGTTACCTTAATTTCATACATTACTTGGCCATGAATGTGAGTGGCAATAGCATTCTATAACCAAAGTGACTCCAGATTAACAACCCAATTTTGAGAGTGGGGTTGAATAACCTGTGTTGTGTGAACAGAATTATTAATACATTATATTCATACATTACTTAGCTATGAACATAAATGACAACTGCATTTTATAATCAAAGTAACTTAATTATGAATATAAGTGATGTTAATCTGGATTCAATTTCATTATAAAATGCATTTGTCACTTTTATTTGTAACTAAATTATGTGTGAACACAAATTAACCAAACTCATGTTAATCTGAAGTAACGTCAGTGACAGAATGCAGTTGTCACTCTTATTCATAACTGAAGTGACTCTGGATTTACAACTAAATTTTGAAAGAGTTTGGTTAATCCTTGCTGTGTAAACAGAACCACAGTGAATAACCAATTGTCTGTCATCATACAATGCAATAATAATTATCTTCTGTACATATGACCCTACTAAATTCTGCACTAAATTTGGATAAAAATAAAATTTTATAATAAAAAAGAATAAAAATTGCAGTCTGTGCCTTAGTAGATTTACACCGGTCATTTCAGATGAGAGATAGAGAATGCATCTGTGACATTATGACTGCCATCATACATCGTCACTGACTAAAGTAAAGGATATTAAGGTACTATTTAATATAAGAAACTTTTTTTTTTTTTTAATGAGAATTCAAAAATAACTTTTTGTAGGTCACTGCAGCAAATGTGTCACAATCACAGATATTTAAGGCTGCTGAAGACCACCTGCACAGGGTCTAAAAAACACCTACGGGTTACAGTGACTGTCATTTGGTTACATTTCCTAATTTTTCCTTCTTCATCTGTATGTGACAAAGAGTTGATGCTAATCACAGGGAGGGAAAGTGACGACAGTATCTCGTATTAGCATTAGCATTAGTACAGGGATGATCGGCTCAGACTCACTGAGTGCGTAGGCAACACAAGTCATCTCTGCCCCAACCTATGACCGGATCAAAACTCTGGATTAATAAGCATGTTCTCAGCTGACACACAAATTAGTAAATGCCATTTTGACTGACACACACAGGCCCAGTGTCTTCACGACACACAGACCTACAAACACACTCAGTCTCATCCCTAATCCAACTTGGATCCCTATTCGTTACAAAACTGACGTACTATACAGATGAGAAAGAAGGCTTTAGCAACGTCACTGTGTTTTTATGGCATCACAGGGGGTGAAGTCATACACTTATGGCAGGCAAGCAGCAACGATGTAGACTGTGAAACAACGTAACACCATCTAAGGAGATTTATAGGCTCAATCTGACTGTCTCTTCCCTCTTGGCTGTTTCGCAGGAGTGGACAGAGAAGGCACAAAATACAGATAACCTAAAAAAATATAAGTAGTCCTAAAATAGTCAGGCTTTACGTCATTAATATCATGTGTGTTCTGAGTTTAATACCATTATATTTTCACACCAATCCTTCTATGGGACATTTTTAGTCGCAGAATATTTATTTAAATAGCACATTATGCCAAATTAATGCAATTATCCGAAAACTATTGCTTTCTGGGATGCTCATCCAACACAACAAAAACAAAAAATGACTGAATTCACTACATACGTTATACAATAAAAATAAACAGCTATGTTTTGTGTTCGACCAAAATACAATGAGCTTCACGAACAGTTTATTTACAATAGACAATGTAATATAAAATGCTAAAATTAAATATATTAAAAACAGTTTATGTATGTGCTGATAACAATAATATAAGCGACATTCGAACAAGCTGTGAACATGTTTACTATTTATTTGTGTATTTTATTTACTTGTTACTACATCAGTGAAATCCTCCAATCATGTGATCTCTGATGATCATATTAATCCAAGTTCTTGACTAGTTCCAAATCGGAATCCGTAAAGCTGTAACGTTATTTGTTTACTTGAAAATCAAGCCGAATCGTTCAGTTCATCAGACGAACCGATTCAATTGATTCATTAAAGATAATCGCCTCAAGCTAACGATTCGTTTACGTCACTGGTTAATTCTTAACTTTGAAATAACGAGGAACATAGTTTTGAGAAATAAGTTAATGTATTATGCGTAAATGTTTTGGTAGATGTTTTGCCTATTAAACAGTAGAGTTGATTACTACCGTGTTCATATTAGCAACTAGCATGCGTGTTTCCGACAGCAAAATTGAACGTGTTATATTGCCATAGCAAGACCTTATTTTTTTCTCTCTCTCACACACACACACACACACACATTTAAAAATATACAACAAATAACAAATTAACAATAACTGTGGTGAGGTTTCAAATGCATTGACTGTCCTACTGCTTTTACATATTACTAACCAGCCAAACCTTGTTCCCTGCTTTTGACAAGCAAAAGGTCATCTTCCGGGGGTTTTTTATAGAATTACAGAGGTCAGATGCCTGACCCTTCTGAAAATCTCATAATGAGAATGAGGCTGAGTAAAGAGTCCAATGTTTCACTACCATACCTTTACGATAATCCCAACAATGAAAGACATATTTGTTTTACTGTATTGTAATCAAAGTAGAACATTATTTTACCACTGCCTAAAGCTTATAATTACAGTTTACGTCAAGATCTTTGTATGATAACATGTCATCCAGGTGAAAGATTATACTTAGCATGCCAAGCTAATATACTTCACCCTAAGCAGTAATAAAACCATAAAAAGATGACCTTGTCAAAGCTGAAAAGCTAAACCTACCACTTGACCTAGAGCTTGATTTCTTTCCATCTGCCACCCCACGCAGTCACCAATGAAATCTCCATTATTTATTTCAAGGGCTGGTTTAAGATAAATGTTGAAAATAACAATGGAGGTCCCACATCTCAGGGGAGAATAATATTTATTCCAGAACCCACAGTCTATGCTGTCCTGGTCCTGGTAAGTAAAAGCTGGTCACGTAAACAGAACTTGTAAATATTCTAAACGTGTGAGTGAGAAGTTCTAAGCAGAAAGATGTTCCAAAGCACTCTATCTCTCACTTCCTCAAATACCACTGCCTTTACAGTGTCATCTGGCCAGCATCAGTTCTCTCCATCCTCACAAAGTACCATCAGACTGTCGTCATTAAACAGCTTAAAAGAGCAAATAGATGAAGATCTACATAAACATACATGAAAGTACATATACACAAGCACTGACATGAAAATGCCCCTTATTTATAAAGTTTGTCTGACTTGTAAATCTGAATATGGGTGTTCTTTCAATTAGATGGATTTTCTGAAATCTAGAAAAATGTAACTTTTCCTTTTTGAAGTACAGTTCAAAAGGAGTCTGCATGATTTTTTTTTTCCATTCAGAAAAGGTGCATAAATTGATCAAAAGAAACAGTAAAGACATTGATAATGTTACTAAAGATTTCTATTTCAAATAATTTCTTTTGAACATTCTATTCATCACAGAATCCTGAAAAGAAAAACGTATCACGGTATTAAGCAATCCAACTGTTTTCAGTATTGATAATAAGAAACACTTCTTGAGCACCAACTTGAGCACCTGTTATGATTTCTGAACAACTGCTCTTGGAAGAAGTATAATTTTCCTAATTTCTATACTTTTTATGAATTTATTTGAAAAATAAGAAACCCTGTGATTAATTAGAATTTAATTAAAATTAATTTAATAAGGATTGCTCTTTAAAAATATATAATTATACTACAAGAATTGAGAAACGTCTCAACAATGAGGATGAATATAACATTTTATGAACCCCCATGCAAGATGTACAAAAATGTCATATTGCAGCTTTCTTAAAAAAACAAAGGGACACTTTACAAGACATTTACTGTCGTTCTTTCATATTCTACCCTCCCTCTCTCTCTCTCTACACAGACAGTTGCTACATCTATTATTCCTTTTCTCTCTCTTTTTCTCTGTCCAGTCACATGTTGACAACATGTTGCACAAGAGTATTATTTTTGGATCAACATTAGTACGTCATTATTTCCGGGAGACATTTGATTTCTGTAAAATCGTCTGCCAGCAATGTTCTGTTCTGTTTTACCATCGTCCAGCTGTGCACACTTTGAAGATTCACAGCATTGATCTTTCATAAATCCTCAGTGTATTTCAAATCCCTAGACAGACCTCTGGTCACTCCAGTAGATATACTACAACCACCATAATGTTAAACATACTGATAATAATTATTGTTTGATAATATATATATAATATATGACCCAATGGCAAACAGACAAAAATCTAATGCATATAAATTAAATAGCTTAGCCAGAGGTTGTTCAAGATCCAAGAACCTGTAGTGAAAGCACATGGGCTTTCTTATTAAGGATATAATCTGTTCCACCACATTCTTGTCAGGCTGGACTCAAGTCTGCTGCATTGGTGAACTGTAATATGAGAGGTGGCAACAAGCTTAAGTAATTGGATTGGTATATAGCATTGAGTGTCAGACAATAGATAGCCATCTCTGCAACAGCCATCTGACCCTTTGTTCCTGGTTTCAGGCGTGATTTAGAAGCCCATAACTGCCTGGTTTGATCCCAGTCAAGGATGAAAAAGGGGGTGAGCCGAGCAGAGTGGGACCGGAAAAGTCTAGTTCAATCTGATGACCCGTACACATCTCGGGTCCCCAGTCGAATTTGGGCTCCCCAAAGGTTTGCGGCTTACTTGTGCGGTCATTACTCAAATCACATTAGCCCTGGGGCAGCTTTACAAACACAGATTCTGGCCCATGGTTAGGCTGGTATGAAAAAAGTAATTATAACACAAACTAAAAATTTGTGTTGGACCAATTTTCCCTCAGAAATTGATAGTAAATTTCACAAATCTAGAGTCTAAACTTCAGATCTACAGCTTTGACATCTACAAAGCTTTGAACATGATATACTCTACAATCTAAGACTAATCTTACTAATCTATAGTTGCTTTTAAACCAGCACCATCCTAAAGTGGCAGGCCAGGATTCTCTAACAAAGGTAGTGATTTGAATCCCACAAACCTGTCTGACTTTCAAAAGAAGGGCTTTGGCATCCCAGCTGAAATGTGAATGCGGATATCAAAATGGGCGAAACCCTTTGAGGGGAAAGCGCTCAAGTTTTGAGGTCTAAATAGTCTAATTAACCCTTATTACACAGAGTGGCTATTTGAATGCACTGAGTAACCTGAGACCTCTCTTGGGGGTCAGAATCTTTTAAAGGCACAGTGGCCGGTACAAAAGGTCCAGCGCACCTTTAATCTTGAACCTCACCGACAGGAAATATCAGCCTGGCATCTTGCCCTCAACTTGCTATGGATCTCCTTTATGTGGCCACACACATTATTGTGGGCTGTGATTCCACTATCATTACAATATAAAGGTGAAGAGGCTCAACGGTTAAAAAAATTAGAAAAAAATTTAAGTAGATTGCAATAGTACATGCATGTCAAGATTCTTCTTATAAGACAACTTTAAGTAAACCAACTGAGGTAAATTCTTCTGAAAAGTGTAAACACTGTTCAGGGTTGCCAGGTTTTACAACAAAACCCGCCCAATTTGCAACTCAAAACTAGCCCAAAACTAGCCCAATCGTGCTTTGAGGGTAAAAATCATGTTCCGGGGAGTAAAATGCACGGTTTTTGGTGGGGTTCCCCTGGTAAAATTTGCATTCCAGGGGCTAAGTATTACGTTATTGGGGTCACTTCAACCCACAAACATGAAAAAAAACAAAACAAAAAAAACCTGCTGCAACAATTCTGAAGGAAAACCGCAGACTTGGCAACACTGCAGACTTGGCAAAACAGCATTTGTGCTCAGCCAGTGGTGTGAGTTTGGGGCGGGGCTATCAGTTTGACTGACCAATGGCAGACAAGCTAATCTTTACATTCCATAATTCACCATAGCAGTTCTATTAAGGACTGAGCTTGTATTTCCTTTTTTTGTGTGGTATTGCTTCCTTACTCTACTCAGATCCAGCGCCGAGATAAACATAGACCCTCACTCATCTTTCAACATCAAGATTAATAGACTCCCAACACTGTGACTAAAAAGCAATTTGACTGACATGTAGAAATGCACTTTTCCTTCTGGGGTTGCTTATCAGAAGATTTCATACCACAATCCTGCCTGTTTCACATACTACAGCGGTTGTAAAATGATGTGGCGAAATAACCCAGTAGTTACTGATTAGCCACGCTCTCATGCTGAGGGATTGTTTGCACTAAGGTCTGTGGTATGACCTGTAGTGTGACGTCAGAGAAATATCTGACAAAAACTCAAGTGAGAATTTGCTTTGCGTAACCTGTCTGCAGGATTCTGTATTTGAATAACTTTTCCGATTTGCCCCATGCCCACAAGAGGGCAGCAAGAGCTATGAGGGCAATTAACTCAAGATTACTGTATGTGGATCTATGCACACACAATGCCTCAGGGATGTTTAGCACGCATGGGCATCAAAATACACGGCCACTGAAAGAGTCTGAAAGACACCGAATGTTGACATCATGAGGTGAATGACTCTCTTTGTGTCAATATTACTAAACTGATAAATTGTATGAGTTTCAAAGTTTCTAAATCCACAATTCTAAATAGCAGTGTCTGTGACCCCTCATATCTGATTGGCTGCAAGTCATCCTTTTTAAATGCGGATGCATTTATTGTTATAGATGTATCAAAGGAACGGATCCACAGTGACAGACAGGCAGACCAACAGACAGACAGATAGATACACCAATCAAAAGTTTTTGAACAGTAGGATTTGTCATGTCTCTTCTGCACACCAAGCCTGCATTTATTTGAATATTTAAATAGATTTTAAAATGTAATTTATTCCTGTGATTTCAAAGCTAAATGTTTAGAATCATTATTCCAGTCACATGATCCTTCAGAAGTCATTCTAATATTCTGATTTGCTGCTTAAAAATCATTTATTATTATTGATTATTATGTTGAAAAAAGTATACTGACTCCAAGCTTTTGAATGCTATAGTGTATAATGTTACAAAAGCTTTTTATTTCAGACAAATGCTGATCTTTGGATCTTTCTAATCATCAAAGAATCCTGAAAAGTATTAACTATTGATAATAACAGTAATTATAATAATAAATGAACAGTAAACCAGCATATTAGAATAATTTTTGAAGGATCGTGTGACACTAAAGACTGGAGTAATGATGCTAAAAATTTAGCTTTGACCACAGGAATACATTACATTTTAAAATATATTATAAATATATATATAACAGAAAGCAGTTGTTTTAAACAGTAACAATATTTCACAATATTACTGCTTTTGCTGTTTTGGATCAAATAAATGCAGGCTTGATGAGCAGAAGAGACTTCTTTAAAAAACATTAAAAACCATTAAAAAAAACTTTTGACTGGTAGAGTAGATAGATAGATCGAAAGATAGATAGATGTTTTTTTTTCTTAATATTTTACAGTACAACCGTATTTTATTTAAAATATTTTTACCATATATGGTAAGGTAACATACTGTTAACTAATTAACATAGTATTTTGCATTCCTTTTCCTATAACATTTTTGCAGTCTAAGAACATGCGGTTTTTCCGCTGCAAGTCTCACAGATAAACCCGTCATCTTGTGGGACTGGGGGACACGGGCGGGGCTTCCCTACACGCCACACCCTTAAACTTTTGAATATTAAAATTACGCATGCGTTTGCCACCCCCGTTAACTGAACTTGCTGTATTGAATGCGCAGTCAGTCAGTCGCGGACAAACGCTCTCATGGCTTCTGTGTAATGTATACCCGCCGCTGAGAGAGAGAAGCAGAATAAGAAAGATAAGAATTTCAGATACGCTGGGATAATAGGAGGCAGTTTCCTACACATTGGACAGTAGTCTTCTGAAAGAAATAAAGTTGTTCTCCACCCGTGCATGTTAAATCGGGGAGTACATTAGAGCCGTGAGGCGGCTAGAACTTCTGAGTCTCAAAGCAACACCAACAAGAAGGCATGATTGTGCGACGGAGTTCAGTATTTTCTGCTTTTTACCTTCATGCCTTTTTGTTATGCTTGCCGACGAAGGTGAGTCTGTTTTAAATAACTGAACTCTTGTTTTTCTGTCTTTGTGTTACTTATATTAAAAATATAAAACAGAAAGCTATGTATTCTAAAATAGCATGTATGTGTAGATAAATAATTTATATGTGATATCACAAACAACCTTGTTTGGACCTTTCAAAAGCAGCGCAACGTTCTGTATGGTTCACTTAGACGCTGACAGATTTGCAGACAAGTTTAGCTATTCCACACAACGAGACAAATTTGATTTCACTGCACTTTATGTACACGGATTTAAAGTTTGTTCTGCTCAACAGGTGTCTGACGCATCGGGGCACTTCGAGCTGGAAATCGTATCGATGGAGAATGCCAACGGCGAGCTGCAGAACGGCTCTTGCTGCGACGGCGAGAAGAACCCGGTGGATCGCAAATGCACGCGGGACGAATGTGATACATATTTTAAAGTTTGTCTGAAGGAATATCAATCGCGAGTTTCCGCGGCTGGGGCTTGCAGTTTCGGAACTGGATCTACGCCCGTTCTCGGTGGGAATAAATTTTCGACCAAGGGAACGCGGAGTGAAAAGTCAAGGATTGTTTTACCCTTCAGTTTTGCGTGGCCGGTGAGTAGATGCCAGTGCTTTCCCATGGCGCTTTCTTGTTTTAGAACATATTTAATGAGGTCATAGCGGGTTCTCATGAAGCAAGGTTGGTGAAACATTGTAGCAATGATTCGATCCACGTGTGCGGTTTGTCCTGGAGTTTATACCTGCTCGATTTTAGTTGTGAACAAAAACAACAACTGAGAGGTCATCATTACACTACTCAAGCACTTTGAATTTGTTTACTGATGAAGAAAGTCGAGTTGAAAGTGATAACGTTTAAATGTTAAAAAGATGTAAGCAAAGATGTTTCTTTGGCAAAACATTTATAAATGTCTTGATTAGAACTTCGTGCCATGTTGACAGTGGCCTGCAGTAAATTCACTCCTCATGATGATCCTTTCATGTCTCCTTTTTGGCAGTCAGCTAACTTGGTAAATAAGTACATCAAATAAACAGTTATCTTGCACCTACTCAGCCTCATAATTTGTGTCACTCCAATAGAATGCAAATAAAAGAAGATTTGTTTGGAGCTGAAGCTCCATAGAGAAGAGATTTATCAATGTTTGTCTTGCAGCTCTAAAGAATTTGAGTTGACCGTGATCTCTTGAAATGGTTGTCATCTGTTTGAGGGGCTTTTATAACCTGTGTTATCAAGCCAGTCTAAACTGCAGGTGATTTGCAGTAAACCTGTGTTTTTTGATATGCAGCAGTGTAATGGAATCCCCACTGTAGTATGTGGTGTGATGTCTGCCAACATGAGGGTCACATTTAAGCTAAATAAATTGTGGGTCCATGAAGGTACTCCAGGGGAGGTCAGTGGAGAATGTAGGCTAGATAAGACATACTTTTTTAGGATTTCTGACTATGTTCTGTAGTTAATAATTTAATAAAAATATTACCTTGAGAAAATCTAGCTTTATTTATATTCAGGGTCACAGGGTTGGCTGAGAGTCAGGTTGGGGGTAGTAAAGGTTGTAAACCTTGGTGTGGTGTAACCTAAAACTGTTTATTTTAGTAGCAATACCTTTGTTGCAGCTATTTTTGTGGTATGGATCTACTTGATACAGTTTTCTGGGATTCCCTATTCGAAAATAGACATTTACAGGATTCCCACGGTTGTGCAAAACATGAAAATGTCAGGGAATGTGATTTTGAGGCCTGTAAAAGTAATGCAGATTAATCAAGTCTTAAAAGCCAAGGAACAGTTGTAAAATAAATTGGTCTGAAAGTGTGGGAACCCTGTGTTCGTGTTAATTTCTCAGGAGTTCTTGACTGTGGGGACGTTGCACTGTCCTTTCGCTTGTTCTGTTGGCGTGAGCGCTTGTGCACCTGCTCGCTTGATGATGTCATTGCGGATACATTCTCAGCGGGTCAAAATGATAAAAAAACGAAAAAAAAAAAAAAAAAATCAAAGGACGAACTGTTGGACTGAAAAAGAAAACGTGTCCCTGTTTGAACTGCCCACCTGTCCAGTATGTGAACTAGATGGCCGGTAGGCATGTGTTGATCATATAACACTTCAGCTATTTTTGTGATGTGCACTTTCAAAGCATACTGCAGATGGTTTCTTTTAATAATCGAAATTACGATTAAATCTAAAATTACGGCGTTGCACACTTCAGTCAGTCGCTAATTATTTTTCCGGTTGGCAGCTGGGGAGAGTTGAAGTTTAGGCTTTGTGTCAGTCACGGCTGACTGGAGACTAGGTATGGCACCTTTTAACTTTGCAACCCTCGGTAATTACTCTCAGCAAGTTCCCAGACACAACAGCCAAATCCCGTCGCCCAACTTTAAATGTTTCATTTACAGGAATACCACCCATTTATTTTGCACCTTTACTGCATTTGATTGCCCCGTGCTTTTCGTTTTAGAGAGGGTAAAAGAGAGCGAGAGAGATAGAGAGAGGGTTTTAGGCATAGCCCACCCAGACAGAGCCAGCTTCAGCGAACATGAAACAGGGGGTGACAATAGCTGGGCCAAACTGGCTACAGGGAGGATTACTGTGCATAATGGAGCCAGTCCAGGAATAATGCCGGCCCAGGGCAAGCAACAGGAAGCTGCGTTCGACTCAGCAGTGATGAGATCGGCTCCTAGACAAACCCGCCCCAACCCTGACCTTACTTCTCATACTGGCCGTTTCAGCACATTACAGCGCTGCTCTCTGCCCCTGTGGCCCTGAATGCACCTGGGGCCTGTCTGCTCAGCATGAGCCAAAAAGCTGGTTCACCAACAAATTGGATAATTCCTTTTTTCCTGTCCCATCTTCCATTCTGTTTAATAGTCTGTGAACCCGTTCCCTCTCCTAAAAGCCAAACTAGTACTTATGTGTGTATTTAATGCAGTCCCTTTCAAAGTAAACACAAAAGTAATCAAAACCATATTTTAAAGTGCTTTTCTGAGCACATTCTGTCCATTTCTTTTATGCTGTTGGGAAAGACAGCAGGCTGAGGGTCGGTGTGGGAATACAAATGCAGGTGAACCGTCCACAAGCCTGAGGGAGAGAGCTACGGGCAGCTAAGGGGATAATGACATGTTTGCTTTATACGGTCTCTTCTGATGTGGCACTTAAGCGCAAATTACTCAAGTCGTAGAACGGGGAAATGCATCGTTTGTCTTTTTTCTTGCCCTTAAATGAGGCATTGTTAGGCCATTGTATTATAATGCAGTCCTGATGTTTTGTTTAGCTAACTTTTCTTAATCGCCTTAGACTCATGATGTTACCAGGAAACATTTTGTTGTATTGAGATGTCTAATCTTGAATGCGCACCCTTCGACTGGATACCTGACAGATGATGTCCCGTTTGATCTGATTTCCTCCTCAGTCCCTGCCCGCGATCGCCTTCCTGAGTGACAGGAGATTAGATGGCTGCCAGTAGCGCTTGTGTGCGCACAGGTGACTGACAGACCTGTTATCAGTGAAGCCTGTCTCATTTTCCACGCCAGAGAGAGCAGTGAAAGATTGTCAAAAGCTTTCCCTGCGAGCCCCCCTTATCTCCGGCCACCACTCTTGATAGGAATCTCTACAAAAAAAAAAAAAAAAAAAAAGTCCTTCCTTCTGTGATTGCACCTCCTGTAAAGCAAAAAAGGATGGTTACCTTTTTGGTCATAGCCTAGTTTTCCAGTCTACTAATGTAAACGCTGTTGACTTAGATTGATTGGAATGTGCCGGTGTACATCCGGAGCCATTGTTGAACGTTTGTCACTCTACATGTCAGCCTCTCCTTATTAGCAATCACACTTTTACCACCGGAGACATCACTCGACAGATTCCCACAGCGAGTCAGTATGATAAAAGCAAAAAACGAGCAGCCTCAGACGTTTGTAGAAGCCAAATGCGTCCCGTATCAGAGCTCAGGGAGCACGTGTAGACCTTTATCAGATGTCTGTGTAGTCCTAGAGCGATAAGACAAATGCAATGTAAAGTTTGGGAGTCTGCTGATGGGGCTAGCGAGAGTTTAACGATGACACGGAGGTCACTGACAAGCATGGGAAAAATGAACCTGGCAGCAGCAGGCATTTAGAGCTGATAACCACATTGTGAGTTATGGAGTGAGATCCACAGCGGTGATCCTCTTTTCTTTAAAACCTCCCTTGCTTCTCATCGAAAAACTGTGAGTGCTTCTCATTCATTTTGTCTGTTTAAACCCTTATAGGGTGTGAAACGTTCCTGTGGTTCATAGAGTATAACATGTCACAAGTAACACCAAGGTCATGGGAACTGAAATGCCTTTAATCTAATGCAAGTCACTTTTGATCAAAGCATGTGCCAACTATATATTGCTTACAGTAGGTTACTAAGCCACCATCACCTTTTTTGGTTGCTGTCCGGTTGCCACTGATCTGATTGGAGGTCCTGCTAGCTCATGTCCGGACATGTCCGCAATATACGGCAGCGGGCACTTTTCAGACGCGGTGTGTGGAAGTGCAGGGCAGCGGAAATCAATGAGGTGTGCGCTTGATATACATAAACTGGCAAGATTTGTTAATTCAATGGGGGCTGCGAATCAACAGCGTGTTTGTGTGCACAATGCGTTCAAGTGTGGACAAGGAGAGGAAGGACAAGGTGTAGCTTAACGGAATGTGACACATCAAATAAACTGATATTTGTACCCATATATCAAACTTTGATATTTGATGACCATAAACACAGCAACTCTGAGATTGCTGAGCAGCTGGTTAGTGAGTTTGAGTTGTGTCATTTTAATTTTTGCATTTATTTGAGGTATTTTAGCACATGTGCTTTAATAAGCGTTTGGAAGTTCTGCATAGTAAAACTTTCTCAAAGTAGTTGTATCTTTTAAGTAATGCACTTGAAACATTGCCACTACATATGGGTGGACGTCCTTGGCTGTTGCATCTTGGCCATTCAAGGTTTTTTTCAAATGTCTTGAATAAATACGTCTAATTGGAACCCAAAACTTGGATATTGAAAACTGGTTTATACTGAAATTAGATATTCGATTGTGCATGCTAATTTCAGACTTTTTATAGGCATTTAAACATATAGGCATTTAGATGCATTCATTTGGATTAAAAATGGCTGATTTAGCTTTTTGTCTTTAATTTTGACTTTTTTCAGACAAAATAATATAGAATTTTATAGTACAGAAAGTTGTATTGTAATATTGGCTAGAATCTCTAGTAAATCTTGATTGACATTTTCCACTTAAGGTGCTGCTTTGTTTTGGCGACATTGTTATCTTGATATTCTTCAGATCATTGAGATCCGAATGACCCTGACTAATTTTAGCTCTTTGTACAGTGAGAGGTGTTGCATGTTCGTTTGTTTGAATGGCGTGGCGTAGAAGACTCAAGATCCATCGTTGCTGCAAAAGGACAGTGAGAACCTTGGTGATATTGAAAATTCCATGGTCCCTCGTCAAGAGTACGAGTGTGTGAATCTGACAAGTAGGTGCCGAAAAGAGATGCTTCAGTTCTGGCACAGGCGCGTTCGCACGCACGCTCATTTTCTCTCATATGCTTCTGCTTTTTTCGATCAGCTTCTAACACACTAAATCCTAGATATAGACGCTCATTTTATTCTCTCAGGCGGAGTAATCTCTCTCTCGCTCTCGTTCTTTCTCTCTCTCCGTGACTCTTGTTACCTGATACCGGTGAGAGCCATGATGACCTTAAGTCAGACAAAGCGTTTCAGAAGTGCTGAAATGTAGCCAAGCCCTCCAGAGATCTCGGCCTGCATTGGAGTCATGCTAAAAGCAGCCCACCCCCCGCAACTCCCTCAGATCCTCACTCCACATTCCTCTCCGTGGGGAAAAAGAGGAACAAAACGCAGCACACAAAAGACCTGAAAGTGAGAAGTGAAAGGGGATTTTTGTGGGTTTTTCAAAGAAACAAGCCCACTTTCAACTGGCAATTTTCTTCTCATTCTCGTAACTCTTTCTGTCAGATATGTGAGGTAATTATGCAGAATTGACATCAGTGGGAATTTATTATGTATGTACTGTAAGGCATTTAGTGGAAGAACTAACAAAAATATATATGAACACTGGTAGAACCAAGGAGGTCTATAATACTTGGACAGCATTAGACTGTTAGCATTCCCATTGCTAAACTGGTACAGAAAAATGCATTAACCTGGGACATAAATGTCATTTGACTCATCACATGATGACACCAACCAACCAGCAAATCTGACTAGTTACTGGTAAAAAAGTGACATCATCAGGGAGTTGCTGATTGGCTCATGGAACCACAGAATATTTACAGTTCCAAACTTTTCACTAGCATGAGTTAATTTACCACCTTTAAAAGTGGTCACCATAAAATATCTCAGGATTCCACAGCAAATAATGTATTTCAATGGGAAAAGTAGCTTTTTTTACCCTCTAATGGTGTAGCTATGGCATCTACCAGTGGGTTTCGCTCACCAGCCAAACCTTTACCTCTTAGGTCAAAACTGTGGTGTACTTGGAGTACCATGTAAATAATGTGGTACAAGGATATGAATCATTCATTATCATTGCATATATTAAAGAACCATGATGCAGCCATCCAATTCCATGGCTGTGTTCTTCAACCATTATATAGTCAAAATAGGGTAGATGTTTCCTTCCAATCTGTCAAACTGCAAATTAAATGGCTAAATCACTAAGATGGTACTAGGACTTCTTTGAATGTACAAAATGTTGGACCTAATGTTCTTACAATAACTACTGAACTGATGCCACATAACTGTCAGTGAGACTAACACAACCCAGTGATTCAACTCTACTAGACCCTCACACATAATAAACACACACATGTAAAAGAAGTCTGAGGTCTGTCATTTCTGGAAATTTCATTATTATCTGGGAAGAATATTCAGAATGGAGAGAAACAGCCTAATGCTGCAATGCTTAATTTGTTTTGTTTTCTTATTAGTTGGTTTGAATTTCCTTTTTTATGCATTTTATGCGTGTAATACGTGTAATGTATTTTTATAAGCATTACAAAAGGCATTTCATCTTAAATCTTGTTATATTAATTTGGTTTTTTTTTTTTTTTTTTTTTTTTTTTACTTGTTTCCATGTGAAGTATTTGGTTCTTGTTGTAATGATTTTATTGTAAAGCACTGTGAGCTGATTCATTATATGCATATTCCTTATATTATTACTAACATGATTACATTTTTATTCATTGTTATTATTATTTCATGTGCACAAGCAAATAAGTTTGAATTAAAAATTAAATGTTATAAAGTGTCACTCAGGTCTACTGTGAAGGTTAAGAGAGCTGCTTGGTTCTTTCGATTAATTAAACAACAGTCTCCCACAGTCATATTACCAAAACAAGGATGCTTGTTGATCTATTCTGCCAGTCATTGTTTAAATTGTAAAGATGGTGATACTGTATCTGCTCAAAGCTTTAGGAGAGCACTACCAGATAAGGTGAAGGTTGTATTATTCTTCTGATCTTTCACGGCACATTTCTCAGCGTGTCCCCATGGTCATATTTTGTCATTGGTGTTTATTGGTTACGAGTCAAGGTCGCTGACTAAAGCTCTGTTGATGTAAAATGATCTTTGATGTTTCTTTGTTTTGGTTTCATTGCTGACTGCATGTGTGTTTTTTCTCTTTCAGAGGTCCTACACGTTGATAGTGGAGGCCTTGGACTTCAATAACGATACCGCCAGCGAAAGTGAGTAGCGGGATCTTTTGCTGTTTGTTTTGCTTTTTGGTTGATTATATTGTGCTGTTTTGTTTGTTTCTCTCTTTGATGTTTTTTGCTTTGTTTGATTTGTCTCTATTTTTGTTTTTTTGTCTTGTTTTATTTTGTTTCTTCTGCAGGACTTTTTTCTTTTGTTTGGGAAAGAAATTCAAGTTTGTTTTGTTTTGTTTTGTTTTGCTTTGCTTTTTTCTGTTTAAACGTTGGGAAATGTAAGAAATTAAAGTTTTTGTTTTGCTTTTGTTTAAACTGGGAAATGTAAGAAATTAAAGTTTGTTTTGTTTTCTTCTTTTTTTTTTCTCTGTCTCAGCTTTAGGAAATGTAAGAAATTATAGTTTGTTTTTGTACCATTTCCGCTCATAGCATGCTGGTCTTTAAAGCAAATGTGCTGACAGGTGTGTGTGACAGGACAGGGAAGAGAAGAAGAGGAAGACTGTGTGTGTGTGTCTGTGAGAAACATTGTTGAGGGGGCCTCACGCTTATGAAAATGTTTCCGAATACCTGATGACTAATGGCAGGTGTTGGCAGTCAAGGTCTCACGGCCTCTCTGTCACGGTGCATAGCTCAAGCACAAGGTTATGTTTGCTATAACCTCTCTCTTCTTACACCTCAACAGGGCTTAACACTCCAGAAACAATCCCATTTAGACACTAAACTGAGTCTGGTGGAGTTCATTTGAATAGCTGTTCTGGATTGTGTTACCATTAACTTTGATATAGCAACTTTGTGTTGAAGTTCTCTTAGAGTACTCTTGTCTTGTACTCTACAGTATGTATCAGCTTATAGACTGCAAATGTTAATGGTTTCTCTGATGCTAGAACCTTTTTGGATTGGTCATCTTTCCAAATACTTAAGAGACATTTGTTTCTGTTTATTGGATTGAATATTTGAATGAAATATTACAATCTGGAAATTCCCAAATCTGTAGCCAATTCAGACTTGCTTACATTTGTGACTTTGCTGTGTTTTGAGAAGTTTTAGTAACAACTTTAGTTTTATAAATATTGTAAAATAACATACTGTCCACCAAAAGTAGATTTTGCCAAAACTTTGTACATTTTAAAGCTCAAACAGTGGAACATGGTGTTAGCAACGCCAAAGTCATGGATTTGATTCCCAGGAAATGTAGAAACTGATCAAATGCGTACGGTACCTTAAATGCATTGCAAGTTGCTTAGGTTAAAAGTGTCAAACAAATGCATTTGACAAATACTTTTATCCATACGCCACTATTTAAAAGTTTGGGGTTGGTAAGATTTTTTTTTTTATGTTTTTGAAAATGGTTTTTAAAATCTCTTATGCTCACTTAGGCTGCATTTTTCTTTTATAAAAGACAATAATATTGTGAAATATGATTAATATTTTAAACAACTGTTTTAATTTATTCTTGTGATGCCAATGGAGAATTTTCAGCATCATTACTGATGTCACATGATCCTTCAGAAATCATTCTAATATGCTGATTTGGTGCTCAAAAAACATTTCCTATTATTATCAATGTTTAAAACGGTTGTATTGCTTAACATTTTTAACATTCAGCATTCTTTGATGAATAGGATTCATGAGATCAACAATATGAAATGGAAAACTTTTAGCATTATAAATGTCTTTACTGTCACTTTTGTTCAACCTAATGTGTCCTTGCTGAAAACAATTGGTAATTTCTTAAAATTGTACTGACCACAAACTTTTGAATGGTTATTTATCAACTTTGTAATGAATATATAACCATATCCCTAGTAGAATTTGTTGTTCATTTTTGCTAGCAACTCTTATTCTTTGTCCTAAGAGCGCAGAGTTTTTTCTGTCAGTTTAATGTGACTTCCTCACCCCACAGTGAAGTGGATCAGGCTGCAGGTAGTAAAGACGTGACACTTGGCTCTGGCCGTAGGGTTCAGGGTGCAAGTGAAATGCCACAACGACCCTCTGCATTCCAGAGTCCTATGAACTATAGGCCCACCTGGCCTCCATAATATCAACTCTTTTCACTCTTTCTACCTCCTTATAGTTAATAATCCTACCCATGTTGCATCAGTTTGCAGAGAAGCTTTCTTGGTCTGAGAGGTGAACTTTAAAGATAAGTGTTTATGTGAAAGGGAGGAATAGACATTTCACAGTCCTCCCTGTCCTAGTCATATTTAGGAATGAAATGGTGAAAGATGTGAGCTGTCAGCTTACCTCATCTTCTGTGGGTAGAAACAGCACAGCACAGGAATAGAGATGCGAAGTATAACCAAAGTCTTGTTAGGTAAAAGAAATTTCACATCACTGTAAGAATACAAAACACTATTGTTATTTTTGACAGAGACAAAAAGTCTATATAGCCTAATCAAATCTGGATAAATATTGATACTTGAACACAAACAAATAGCTAATTTAGGGGTTCTCAACTCTCACTGTAAAAGACAAAAAAAAAAAAAAAAACACAATTTGTTGAGTCAACTTAATTTGTTACCCTGCAGACTTAAAATGTTAAGTTCAGTCAACTCAAATAAGTTTAGTCAACTTGAAAAGTTAAGCTGTACTAAGTGAAGACTTAGATATTTCAGCTGACTAAACAAACAATTTAGGCGTGTTACCCAGTTGAATGAACTCAAATATCTAAGTTGTCACTTAGTACAACGTAACATTTCAAGTTGACTTAACTTTTTTGAGTTGGCTGAACTTAAAATTTTAAGGCAGCTGGGTAACAAATTATTTTAAGTTGAAATAGTTTTTTACAGTGCTGGCTCGCAAGATCCATTTTCCTTCAGAGTTTAGCTCCAACCTTGATCAAACTCACCTGTAATTTTCTAGTTATTCTAAAGACCTCGATTAACTTGTTCGGGTGTATTTGATCAGGGTTGGAGCTAAACTATGCAGGAAAATGGATCTCACGGGCCAGAGTTGAGAACCCCTGAGCAAATCTCGAATCTAACATTGTATAATGGATAGTTCTGTCCATATTGGTTATATCTGAAGCTTTTCTAAAACATAAAAAACAATATGAGGTGTTGTTTGGCGGCTGCAAAAACTGTAAACTTTGCTCCTCATTGTGCTTAAAAAACACACCCCTTGATAACAAGTTCTTCCGCATCTCGACTTGTTCTTGACATGTTGCGTTCTGTATTTTCAGTCCTGCCCACCAACAGGCACATGGAAAGACTGTCTGTGTGGTATAAACGTAATCTCTATCACATTTCTACCATCACATGTATAAAAAATGCTGTCATGATGCCCAGGACTGTGTTTCGAACATCACTGTAAACCTAAGTAGATCACAGAGACCACATGTGTCAATGGTTTCTACAATTTACTTACGCTTACAGTGCTTTGGTGAAACACAGCCCAACCCTAGTTGGGAGTATTTAAGGATGAAATCTGTGGGTGAGTGGGCGGGTGTTTGATTGTGGTCAGACTGTTTGAAGGGAATACATGTCAGTTTACTAGTATTTACATACGTTTATTTCCAGTAAGTGTCTCTCAGATGCTACATTTATAATGTTCTAATCGAAAGGTTTTCAAACTTGATGACAAGGATGATTCCTTTACAAAGGACCTCCTTCCTAAAAATAAAGGCTGCTATTTATTTTAAGACTCAATTAGGGGTTGTTCACACAGAATGTGTTTTTGACTTCCACTTTGTTGCTTATCCATTGTTTTTCTATGTAAACGTGTTTGACCACTGACTTTTGCAGCATCTCTCGATGTGAATGTTCAAAATTGTCTTTGTGTCAAATCCAAAATAAAATTAATATATATCTGGAAAAAATTAAATCTAATTGAAACAACTATTGATAATTCTCATTTATTTCTATAGTATAGTCTTTATAACTTTTTTTCTCTAAAATTTTCCTTGGACCCCCTTGTGGCCACATTGGCTTCTCCAAACCCCAGTTTGAAAACCCCTACTCTAATTCATTCCTCTGCATGGGATCTGAATCTACTCGGTGAATGTGTCACTGAAAGAGAGAAAGAGCGAGAGAGCAAGACATTGTTTATTCACTGATGTCATGAGTCCTGGCTGCCAGTAGGATTACATATTGTTTGCACAATGTAATTAATAGTAAAAGTGGCTTTTCTTTCGGCTATAGACATGAGGGGTCATTTTAGGCCAGCGTATCTTTAATCTGTGAGCAACTAGATATCGAAACATTAAAGTTTCCCAGTTAACCTTTAACTCTGAATTGTGTGTGGTGGTATTGTGTCAAGCCCTTTCTGACTGTTACGCATTGATTGTTCAGGTGGAAAGCTAATCGAGAAAGCCTACCACTCTGGCATGATCAACCCAAATCGACAATGGCAGAGGCTGACCCACAACGGCCCCATCGCCCAGTTTGAGTACCAGATTCGGGTGACCTGCGATGAACACTACTACGGATTTGGCTGCAACAAGTTCTGCCGGCCACGTGACGAGTTCTTTGGACATTACACCTGTGACCAGAATGGCAACAAGACATGCCTGGAAGGATGGACAGGTCCGGACTGCAATACGGGTGAGCAAGTAGACTTTTTTTTTTTTGCATTTATTTAATCAAAAATACAGTGAAATATTGTGAAAATATTATTGCAGTGTAAAATACTTGTTTTCTATTTTAATATATTTTAAAATACATTTTTTTCCTGTGATGCAAAGCTGAATTTTCACCAGCATTACATCTTCAATGTTGCATGTCACTTCAGAATGCAAACTAATATACAGATTTAGTGCTCAAAATATATTGCTGCTTTTGTGGAAATTATCCGTTTTTTTATGGAAGCCCGGTTCCGCCACTGAATAAAAAATAAAAAAGGTAATTGCGACTATTATATCTCACAATTCTGAATTTTTTTCTCAGAACTGTGAGATATAAATGCACAATTGCGAGTTATAAAATCAGAAAATGGCAAAACACGCAATTCTGACTTTTTTTCTCGCAATTGAGAGTTTGTATCTCACAATTCTCACAGTTTTTTTTTCTCCGAATTGTGAGATAAAACTCACAACTGCGAGGCAAGTTATGAAGTCCAGTTCTAAAGAGAAAATAAAAACTGATATGTTCACAGAATTGCGAGTTTATATCTCACAATTCTGACTTATTAACTCACAATTGAGAGTTTATATCACACAATTCTGACTTTATTTCTCAGAATTGCAACTTTACATCTCGAAATTCTGACTTTATAACTAGCAATTGCGAGTTTATATCTCACAATTCTGACTTTATAACTTGGAATTGTGAGTTTATATCTCACAATTCTGAGAAAACAGTCAGAATTGCGAGTTTGTATCACAAGTTTTGATAAGTCGCAATAACCTTTATTTTATTATTTATTTAACGATGGAAACGGGCTTCCATAGTTCTTGGATTCCCTGATGAATAGAAAGTAGAATAGAATAAATAGCAACAGCATCCATCTTTATTTAACAATCATGAAGGACAGGAAATGAATGCATCTGATAATGAAGTCAAATGGTTTGCAAGCTGTCGACTTTCAAACAGTTGCCATTTTAAGAGAGGCTGGTGGGTGAGGGTAATAGTTTGGAATAAGCTGTGAACGGAGAGCGCAGCACCCGAAGCCTGACGACAGGACTCAAATTAGAGTAGGATTCAGTTAGGCCGGTCAGGGGTTTGAAAGATTCCCGCCCCATACATTGCCAAAATGTTTTCATGGGTGAACAGGGAACAGTGAGGCCCAGCAGGAATGGGGAACAAACTCGCTCTCAATCATCCTTTCCCACTCTTTCTGTTTTCCAGCAATCTGCAGACAAGGTTGCAGCACCGAACATGGATCTTGCAAGCAACCAGGCGGCTGCAAGTGAGTTATCTGCAACATCATTCTACATTTTTAGTGTAGAAAGTACATGTCACCAAATTTATTTTGTCCTCAGTCTTGCTCTTTAACATTTTATGCCTTGCTAAAGTGCAAAAGATGCAACAGTACAAGCTTTCACCACAACATGGTTAAATCTTGTTAGAATCCATGTGTCCTGTTTGACCTATCAAGCTCTAATTCTGGTCCACAGACAAAGAAAGCATAGATTACTGACATCCACCTCCAAATATTTCAACATGGCTGATGTTCAGCTCTGTGTCGATAAGGCCATGTTGTAGAGACAACTGAAGCACAAAGCTATTTTTAGCCATTTAATGTTTTGCTTTTGTCTGGCAAGATGTGGAAGCCTTATCTACAAGCTATAATCTGCCAAGTTCAACCTTTAATTTGGTTTTAAAATGCACTGCTTGTTTTGCTAATGATGTATGAATTTGGCCACAGGGGAAGAGAGAGCGATGAATATCTGTGCGAGTTCGTATACAGCCATAGCTCAGTGATTTATGAGTGCATCATAAATACTTTTGTTCTCTTTTGTAACACTGATGCGCATGCAAAATTTGTCATAACTTCCAACTGGCTCGTTTAATATGTAATAAAACAACATGGTGGTTTATTCTATTGTGTTGTTTCCCTAGAGAACGGAATTGGAAGCAGTTTGTATGCTTCCATAGCATCATGTTTCCCTTAAGTTAGGTTTTGCTTTGCAATGCGTATGACTTTTGCATGCATGGAATGAAATGCATAAACGAGGCTTTCCGAAGTTATTCGCTTCGTCATAAAGGAATGCGTCATGTGTAACTTATTGTGTGTTGAGTAGGGCACAGAGTTGATGAAAATTCAATTTCTTGCACAACAAACTGGTCTTCTATTGGTTGGGGCAAGTCATGGCAGGTTTTTAATTGGCCTTTTTCTGGTTTCGTTATAGGTGTTTGCTTGTTTTTTGGTCATTAGCCTGATGTTAGCGATGTTTTGTTTGACTGATTCTCATCATTGTACCATCTCTGAAAGCCTTCGAGATCAAGTCTAAAAGTCTACGGAATTCAATGTATACTAAAACCTCAGCTCTTTGTTACATTTGGCATGATTATATCCCATTACCTATTCATCTCTCACTGAAAGCTTGCCAGAACACACAACCATGCAATTGTGCAACTGTTGTAACAAGAGCTCTTACTGTGCTAAATTGGAACCGCCGAGGCCTACAGTCGAGGTGAAAATGTTACTCAGCCATGCTGATTTAACAGCATATTTTTGCTTTAAGTCACATCGCTGATGTGAAACAGTGTTTTGTGAATGTTTCTCATAGTTAAAGTCTTCTCGCACATTTAAGAATAGTTGTCTTTAATCACAGAGAGAGGTTTCCTCAACCACCGTGTTTATTTTTACAGCTGAACTGCCGCCTCAGGCTAATTGTTTTCTTTTTTCCCCAGAGGGCAGTCTGTTTTCCTGTGGCTAAGCGCTCAAGTGACTTACTATCTCATCTGAATCCTTCTTTAAGAAGCAGGTTATCGGTCAGGCTGTTTAATTACTGCCATCTTAAGAGGGAAGAGTAGGGGAGAGCTATCGCTGAGCTGTTTTGGGGATGGCTTTTAATTACAGGCTTAGAGATATTCTGCGGCTGTAGATCTGACTCTGTTTTTTCGTTCCCGAGGCGGGGAACGGCTACGTGGGAACAGGAGTGAGAATGCAAAAGAACCCGCCGTAAATACATTGGCCAATGGAGCAGTTTACAAACACAATTTCCCCCACCCAGACGGTCCAAGCAGTTCTGGGGCCAAGCCGCTCCGCTTTTATTGAGACAGAGTGTCCTGCCACAAGCTAATGTTAGTCTCTCTAAAAGACCCAGTGGAGTTTTAAAGCTGCTGTTTGTTGTTTGCATGGCTTGGCATTAAATAATCAGACAAGAAGTTGTCGGCGGTTCCCTTTTCCCAGTGGGCTGGAGCGAACTTTTAAAACAGAGTTTATGAAAAGGGTGACCTTTCAGCATCGAATGCCATGAAAAACAACACTTTTTTAAAAGTTTTGATAAGTACTTTGAGAACATTATGGCAATTTGTGCTTTAGAAAATCACTAGACATTGTTGTGTGGTGTTGTCGTTATAACAGAGCTGACGCCTCATGAGAAAATGAGAGAATTGGAAAAGCAAACTCTTTCTAAAAAAGAGGTGTGGGTGAATATTATTTGAATTTTTCAAAGGGTAAACAAGAACATTTTCTTCTCTTTTTATCAAAATAACATGTCATTAAAGTAATATTGTGTTGAAAATGGTTTTGCACTGTTAATCTCATCATGAAATTACTTACTTTGTTATTCATTTTGTCCATGATAAATCAAACAATAACGTCATCTCACTCAAATGCATATATTTTTGGTCTACAAGGTCAAAATCAATGTGATTAAAACAAAAAAAAAAGAAATTTAAAGGGATAGTTTAATTTTAAAGGGATAGTTCAGACAAAAATGAAAATTCTGTCATTAATTACTCACCCTCATGTCATTCCAAATCTGCAAGGCCTTTGTTCATCTTCAGAACACAAATTAAGTTATTTTTGATTAAATCAGAGAGCTTTCTGACCCTGCATAGACAGCAACGTAACTACCACGTTCAAGGCCCAGAAAGGTAGTAAGGATATTGTGAAAAATAGTCCATGTGACATCAGTGGTTCAACCATAATTTTATGAACGAATGGTGATGAACGAATGATGAACGAAGGTCTTACGGGTTTGGAACGACATGAGGGTGAGTAATTACAGACAGAATTTTCATTTTTGGGTAAATTATCCCTTTAACACTACCTAAATTCCTCTTGTGTATATATACTGCCATTTTTAGTGGTCATTTTGCATTTATAAAACCTTACCTTTGTCTTTGTTTGTCTTGTTCAGGTGTCTGTATGGCTGGCAGGGTCCGTATTGTGATAAGTGCATCCCTCACCCAGGCTGTGTACACGGAACCTGCGTTGAACCCTGGCAGTGCCTCTGTGACACTAACTGGGGTGGACAACTCTGTGACAAAGGTAAGCACACGTTCATTTTGCTTTTGCAGTCTCTGTTTTTGTTTCCTAACATTCACAACTAATCCTATTCTTAACTCACAGATCTAAACTACTGTGGAACTCACCAGCCGTGCCTGAATGGAGGAACGTGCAGCAATACAGGGCCTGATAAGTACCAGTGCTCTTGTGAAGACGGCTACTCTGGGGTCAACTGTGAACGAGGTGAGTCCGTCATGCTGTAGTCTTGCTAGTCACACATTGAAACAACTTAAGTCTGATTCGGCTTGCAGATTGTGGCTAAAAACATCCAAATAGCCAGGAAAATTCAGTCCGAACTGGCCAGTCACAGATTCTTTTGTTTTATGTGCACTTTATGGGCGGCCTTATCTGAAATGGTAGATATTGCAATAATAAACCAATTAAAAATGGTGATTCTTGCCATTTTGTATGCGATATGCATTAGAGAGTTAGTGAAAAGACCATTGGCAGTGCCATCTTAGGCTGAAACTAGTTGTTTTATGTAACAAACTCTGGGTATATCCCACAGTAACAAGTTGTTGTACTACAGGCATAATTTTTGCATATAGTGTATATGGTTTATTGTAGCCAAACGTTTTACCATCTTGTCGTGTTTACGACTTTGAAACATAATGACACTGTAGTTGCTTGAAACTTGATATGCGGAGCGGTTTTGATTTGTCGTTCAGCCTGAATTTGATTGTCTCATTATAAATCTTTACAGTCATTATGCGCTGCTTGCTGTGTTTCTGTTGGCACGAGTCCATTTTATACACAATGCCATTTTGTTATTGACACCAAGTCAAAATTCTGTAGCAGTGCCATTGCGTTCTGGTATAACTAGATGGAAAAGGTCATAGACAGCCTTTGGGGGATCAAATGATGTCAGACCGCAGGCCTTAACTGTCTACAGTGTCAGGAAGGGCGCCCAGGTCTGCTAATCCTCTGTTATGATATGTCCTGCCAGTGGATCTCGCCTGTTTTGACAGTCAGTGGTTGGATGGGTATAGTGATGAAATCTGCCAGATGGACTGTCATGGCTTTTTTCAAATCCATCCGCTTCTCGGATTCATATGATCCAGATTCAAGCTCTCGAGGTAGTGACAACCTCCTGGGGCTGTGAAATCTTCCCCTATCCAAACCATTGGAAGAATCGTTTAAGAAGATAAAAGCTTAACTAACTGTTAAGTTAAAGGGGTCAGTCATGTGACTGCAGTGCAAAGGTTAGATCAGCATAATGTGGTCATTGCAAGGGCATATATCGGTCCTACAGTTCAGCCGGAAATTAAAATTATAGTTTCTTGCGTTCACAGCTGAACACGCCTGTCTGTCCAACCCTTGTGCGAATGGAGGGACGTGCAAGGAGACCAGTCAGGGTTACGAGTGTCACTGTGCAGTCGGTTGGAGTGGCCCATCGTGCGAAATCAGTAAGAAGGCACACAAACACACTCAGAAGAAGATATGCAAGCAATACATGATTTGTCTAACCTGCTCTGATCTTGTAGATGTGGATGATTGTACACCCAACCCATGCAAACATGGAGGAACCTGTCAGGATCTGGTTAATGGCTTCAAATGTACCTGCCCTCCTCACTGGACTGGCAAAATGTGTCTGATTGGTGAGAGATTAGTGAAGCAATTTAAAGTTGAAAGACTTTCATCATGCATTTAACTTGGAGTTAATCACAAAATTTATTCTCAAAGATGCCAACGAATGTGAGGACAAGCCATGTGTGAATGCCAAGTCGTGCCACAATCTGATTGGTGCATATTTCTGCGAGTGTCTCCCTGGCTGGACGGGTCAGAATTGTGATATAAGTGAGTATAACAATCTGTATTTTTCTTTTTAATCGCTCCATGTGCTTGTGTCGATTTTTATGTGCTGTTTTTGGCTTAAAAATTCAGACATATTTTTCTCACTTTCAGACATAAATGACTGCCAGGGTCAATGTCTGAATGGAGGAACTTGCAAGGTAGGAGATCTTCTGATCTTTTACTATCAATGTACACTACTGTTCAGAAGTTTGGGGTCAGTAAGAAATGAATATTTTTATTCAACAAGGATGCATTAAATTGATCAAAAGTGACAGTTAACAGTAGGTTTCTATTGCAATTGCATTTCTATTCATCAAAGATTTTCACCAAAATATTAAGCAGCTGCTTTCAGCATTGATAATAATATGAAATGCACCAAATCTGCACATCAGAATGATTTCTGAAGGATCATGTGACAATGAAGACTGGAGTAATGGCTAAAAAATTAAGCTTTGACATCACAAAAGTAAATTACATTTTATAAAATGTGACCCTGGACCACAAAACCAGTCATAAGGGTACATTTTTTGAAATTGAGATTTATACATCATCCAAAAGCTAAATAAATAAGCTTTCCATTGATGTATGGTTTGTTCGGATAGGACAATATTTGAAAATCTGTAATCTGAGGGTGCAAAAAAATCTAAATATTGAGAAAAATCACCTTTTGTTGTCCAAATGAAGTTCTTAGCAATGCATATTATTAATCAAAAATTAAGTTTTGATATATTTATGGTAGGAAATGTAAATATTTTCATGAAACATGATCTTTACTTAATATCCTAATGATTTTTGGCATAAAAGAAAAATCTATAATTTTGACCTACACAATGTATTGTTGGCTATTGCTACAAATACACCCATGCGACTTAAGACTGGTTTTGTGGTCCAGGGTCACATATATTAAATTAGAAAACATAGCAATAGTGAAGATAAGAGACTTATTTCAAAAACATGACAAATCTTACCAACCCCAAATTTGTGAATGATAGTGTACTATTCTGTTGTTTCATGTAAGCAGGAAGGGGCTGGGATGTAACGTGGCCAAGTACAGCTAGTTATTTTGTATGTGATGTTTAATGATGGGTTTATCTGAAATCGAATATAACTGAGAACAAAGTGGAATGTACAGGTGTGGTCAAGGATATCCTTTTTAATTGCTACTCACTGCTTCAAACAAAACTCCCGAATCCTTTTCTAAGGCTTAATGCCATGAACCTCTCAAACTCTGACAAATCCAGTGACTAGTTCATCTTCAGAGGGGCTTATTGTAGAAGACTAGAAACTGTAAACATCCAGAACAGAAACACGAACAGTTCATGGGTGTGCCGTCTGAGGCGGACATATTGATACCATTCATTCTCAGTAGTGCTGTACAACAAAATGTAAGCCTTCTAAGCTGCAAATTTATTTTTGGAGGTTGGTGCCAGGAAAGTATCTTTATGATTGTGGCACAGAGATGATTTTACCTTGGTCACTACAGTTATTGTAGCTTTTAAAATCTTAAAATCTTTTATAGGATTTGGTGAATGGTTACCGCTGTGTTTGCCCTCCTGGATATTCGGGTGAACACTGTGAGAAGGACGTGGACGAGTGTGCTAGCAGTCCCTGCCTAAACGGTGGTCGGTGTCAGGATGAAGTCAATGGATTCCAGTGTCTGTGTCCTGCCGGCTTCTCGGGTCAACTGTGTCAGGTGAGAGAAACTCAAAGGATATGAGGATGAGTAATTAATGACAGGATCCTTTAATGTATCTAAGCTGAATAAAAGTATTAATTTCTTAAAAAAAAAAAAAAAAAATGAAAAATGAAACTTTTAAACAGTCCATACCTTCATCCACCCAGCTCTAGTTGTAGCCTAAAGAAAGAGAGAGACAAAGAAAGACAGGCTAGGTTTGAGACAGGCAGGGTTTGGCCAGCTCTTTAAAATATTCTTCTATTTGTTTTTATTCTCCTGAGCGTTTTGGTGCGCTTTTTCCTGGCAGACGCTGTGTCGGGGCTGCTGAGGGTTGCTCTGTGTTTTCTAAGAATCCAAAAATGCCTGGATATCATTTTCCCCTCATCATTGAGCTTTTTTTTTCTCCTCTTGTAAATCTTTCTCTGGTGTAGCTGGATATCGATTACTGCCAGCCCAACCCATGTCAGAACGGCGCGCAGTGTTTCAACCTGGCCTCGGACTACTTCTGCAAATGTCCCGATGACTACGAGGGTAAAAACTGCTCTCACCTGAAGGACCATTGTCGAACCACATCATGCCAAGGTGAGAACTCTCAGTCTCTGGGACGGATCCCATCTCGGTATCTCTTTGTAAACAGCCCCTAAACCCCATAGTAAGCTGATCTGCCAGTTGCATGCCATTGTTCAGCTGCTGAGTAAAACTAGATTACAGGCCCGTGGACTCTCCCACCACCTTCAGGGGGGAAAGATGAGGAAAAAGAACTCATATTTTGTTACATGAGGCTTTTTCAGCCCGTGGTGAGCTATTTGACAGTAACCTCCCTGGACACACAGCTCACATACACACAGTTTCTCCATTCCCAAAGCCTGCTGAATGTTTGCCAGTTTCTTAACAGCTCTGTGTGTGTTCTTCGTGGTAATGACTTGGTGGGATTCTCTGCCTTGGATGTTTAAAAGTGTGTGTGTGTGTGTGTTTGAGGAGGGGCAAACCCCACAGCTAGATAAGCCCATCAAGTTTCTTTCAACTTTTTAAGCAGAATCTGGGCTTATGTGCATTAAATGGCCTCCTCACACACTCTTTCTGCAAAAGTGTTTCTCCAAAAATATCAAAAGAAATTGGATTGTTATAAAGTGGAAGAATGAGTAGGTTTAGTGTAGCTTTAGTGGGTTTTATTTCACAATGAACCCAGAGATTTAACAGCTGGGTTTCATTCTTCCTCTGAAACTTTTACAGTGATTGACAGCTGCACTGTGGCCGTGGCATCCAACAGTACGCCGGAAGGGGTGCGATATATCTCCTCAAACGTCTGTGGTCCTCACGGACGCTGCAGGAGTCAGGCCGGAGGCCAGTTTACATGCGAGTGTCAGGAAGGATTCAGAGGCACCTACTGCCATGAGAGTAAGAATTCCAGTCTATTTTCCAGTCTACATACATTTTTATTTGTATACAGTTGAGGTCAAAAGTTTACATCCCCCTTTCAGAATCATTAAAAATGCTAATTATTTTACCAAAAAAAGGGGATCATACAAAATGCAAGTTATTGTTTATTTAATACTGACCTGAATAAGAAATTTCACATAGAAGATGTTCACATATAGTCCACAAGCGGAAATAATCAGTTGTTCATGAGTCCCTTGTTTGTCCCAAATAGTTAAACTGCCTGCTGTTCTTCAGAAAAATCCTTCAGGTCCCACAAATTCTTTGGTTTTCCAGCAAAAGTGTATTTGAATCCTTTCCAACAATGACTGTATGATTTTGTGATGCATCTTTTCACACTGAGGACAACTATTATAGTAGAAAACACGATGCATGAAGAGTAAATGTAGCTTATTTTGTCTTCTGGGAAACATGTAACTATCTTCTGTAGCCTCTAAAGGGCAGTACTAACTGAAAAAATATGATATTTAGGCAAAATAAGAAAAATGTACACATCTCCATTCTGTTCAAAAGTTTTCACCCCCCGGCTCTTAATGCATTGTTTTTCCTTCTGGAGCATCAGTGAGCGTTTAAACCTTCTGAAATAGTTGCATATGAGTCCCTCAGTTGTCCTCAGTGTGAAAAGATGGATCTCAAAATCATACAGTCATTGTTGGAAACGGTTCAAATGCACAAAAATGCTGGAAAACCAACAAATTTGTGGGACCTGCATTTTGTATGATCCCTCTTATTTTGGTAAAATAATTAACATTTTTAATGATTCTGAAAGGGTATGTATGTACTGTATGTAATACATTCATTTTAGATGTTATTTTCAATTTTATATTTAAAAACTAAAAACTAAAATCAGTTGTTTTAAATGCAGGTGAACTTACAAATCATAGTTATAATAGCACAGTCTGATAAATGAATATTCAATATGAGATTTTAAAGGTTACATTTAACAGTGTTATTAAGTTATTAGTGCTTTTGAAGATTATCTTTAAGTGTACTTTAGATGATAGCAATCTCAGTGTAAAAGTACAGAAAATGAGTTTGCACAATTAAAATTCCATTATCAGCCAATCAATATTAATTTCAGCTACTATGACCAATACCAGTGAATTAAAATAATCAATCAACCAATATATCGTGCATCCCTACCATTTATGTAGTGGATCTTAAATTCTGTGGTGTCTGTGGTCACTTTTCAGATATAAACGACTGCGAGAGTAACCCATGTCGCAACGGCGGTACTTGCATCGATAAGGTGAACGTTTATCAGTGCATATGTGCTGACGGCTGGGAAGGAGCTCACTGCGAAATCAGTATGTTGACTTAAATAGATTTTTCTTTGTTTATACTAAATGTTTGTGCTTCTTTGAGCTCATTTTCTTGCTTATTATTTCCAGACATAGATGACTGCAGCTTGAACCCCTGCCTGAACAAGGGAGCATGTCAAGACCTGGTGAACGATTTCTACTGCGAATGTGAAAATGGCTGGAAGGGAAAAACCTGCCACTCCCGTACGAAAGACTATTTTTATGACCCACCCAGTTTGCTGAGTTTTTTTGTTTGTGTGTGAGAGTGTACACATAGCGTTATAAAATACTATTGGATCAACTGTTATTTCAGGTGATAGCCAATGCGACGAAGCCACATGCAACAATGGAGGTACGTGCCATGATGAAGGGGACATCTTTAAATGCAAGTGCTCACCTGGCTGGGAAGGTGCCACATGTAACATAGGTCAGTATGGGTGACGCCCATTCACTTTATTTAACTCAGAATGCGATGCAGCTCATGTGCATCAAGCTCTTGCAAAAATACTGCATTCCCACAAACCCCTGCAGCACGCTTCATGCTGTAAAGTCATGAAAATGCACTCTGCAAGCAGTTAAAAGCAAACCTGCAAGCTACAACTGTGCATCTACAAGTATTTTTGTAAGTGCTTAAGTGAAACTGGTTATTTTCTAGAATATTACGGCCTCAAAATTTCTAGCCAAGGATTTTAAAACATTACAAAGCCAAGGACACCCAAATTTGACCACTTTGCAAAGTAAAATGTGTGTGTGAGGAAAAATACGGGTGTGATATTACACATATAAAGATAACATGTTGTTTAGAAAATTAAACAATTGACATTTATGTTGTCATTGTACTAAAGCCAAAAATGACTAAAATATTATCTGTATTACAAGGTGTGTAAACCTTAATTTTGTCCATTTGAATTTAAATTACTCTTTAATTATTATTATAGCACTGCATTTCCAACCAATCATTAAATGAAATAGTGATGGTTATGTAAATTATGAAGTATTTTAAAATATAATTGTGACCCTGGACCACAAAACCAGTTTTAAGTAGCACAGGTATATTTGTAGCAACAGCCAAAAAAACATTGCATGGGGTCAAAAATGATCGATTTTTCTTTTATGCCAAAAATCATTTGGATATTAAGTAAATTTCCCACCGTTAATATATATCAAAACTTAATTTTGGATTAGTAATATGCATTGCTAAGAACTTAATTTGGACAACTTTAAAGGTGATTTTCTCAATATTTTGATTTTTTTATGCACCCTCAGATTCATTTTCAAATAGCTGTTTCTCGACCAAACATTGTCCTATCCTAACAAACCATACATCAATGGAAAGCTTATTTATTCAGCTAAATAAAAAAAAAAAATCACCCTTATGACTGGTTTTGTGGTCCAGGGTCACAATTAATACCATATATAATATAAATATACACAAAAATTTTACTGAGACTTTCCATGGGCTCCTCGGTTAAAAAACCTCCTGAATATTCAGAAACAGTTTTATGGTTTAAAATGAAGTTGCTCTGCAAAATAGGGGAAAAACACACATTCAGTGTTCACATTCAATCCTTCTAGCTACCAGATTGAAATCTCACTCTCTTTCTGTCAATGCATTGGCTGCAGTTCGCTTCAAATAGCACGATCTGTAAAACAACCCCATCAGATTTTGGGACGAGCATTTTTTTGCAGATTTCTCTGATGCAGAAAATATCATATCTGGCGTACGGTCGGCTCCAGTTCTTTGAAGGGAAATTTAGTTGGATCGAGAGCCTTGGGAAATGTTGTGCTTGGTAATGCTTCAAGATGTAGCGGGTCCGTTTTAAGTGTGGCAGTCTTGTTGTGGTTGCACTCGTGTTGATCTGTTCAGTTCAAAGCATTCTGACCTCTCTTGTGGCTCCTCTACAGCCAAGAACAGCAGCTGTCTGCCCAACCCATGTGAGAACGGAGGCACCTGTGTGGTCAACGGCGACTCCTTCACCTGCGTCTGCAAGGAAGGCTGGGAAGGATCCACCTGCACCGAGAGTGAGTCCTGCAGTCTGCTGCCGTCCTAGGTAGAAGAGGGAATAGTTTGAGTCGTAAAAAGTACAATTTTCAACCCTCATTTAGTCTGAGAATAAAGCAGGGATCCATTTTCCTGGCTTTGTCTCGCTCGTTCTTTTCCATTCTTTCCCTAAACCCACCTCACCCTGGCTGGACATTGTCGGCTGCTGCCAGCTATGAAGGAAAAAATTTAAATGAGGGAAAGTGGAGACAGATGTCCCCCCCTTCCTCAAGCCCACCGCTTCTCTCTCGTTCTTTTCTGCCTTTCTCATGTATTGTTGTGCACCTCTCGCTCTGTGAGAACGGAGAAACCTGGAGTCCTAAAAATTAAGAGAGAAGAAAAGCTGGAGACAGCGAGTCAGTTAGTAACCGAGCAATCAGCGGCGGTGCCAAACTGGACGCCCACACGAGCACGCAGACGCACGCGCGCACCGACACAAGCTCTGACATGTCGACTGTTGTGTTCGTTCTTATGTGCTCACATGGGTGTGAAGTGAAACAAACCCTCTTCTCTCTCTCCTTCTCTTTCAGATAC
The DNA here is from genome assembly GCA_036247105.1 of Cirrhinus mrigala. Taxonomy (NCBI): domain Eukaryota; kingdom Metazoa; phylum Chordata; class Actinopteri; order Cypriniformes; family Cyprinidae; genus Cirrhinus; species Cirrhinus mrigala. The sequence continues at coordinate 25,948,770 of CM070019.1, forward strand.
CAACGACTGCAACCCACACCCATGGTAAGTCCTGGCAAAACATTTACGCACACAGCCTGCCGCTGTAAACAGGCCCGTACAGCTGTGCCGCACTTTCTCACACTCTCTCACAGTGCTGGGAAACAGGCACTCCCATTGCTTCTGTCATTCCAAGGGTGCGTTAAGCTCGCTGCCTATTGTGCTTTTGACATCGGGTTCATCTGCAAGAGAAGTTGTCTAAGCAAGATTCTGAGTTCGCAATAACACATCCCAGCAAAACAGATTAGTTCATCTGATAAGGATATTGTGATTTGGAATCGGGATCCACTGATAACACAACTGATCAAATTTACTTATAATTTGATTTACCTGTTTACATAGTTGGAAAAGTTGTGACATGCAAGCCGCGACAGATGTTTTTTATTAGTAGATAGCTTGTATGTCTTTGATTTGAATCCTTTTGTCACTTATCAGTGAGAGTTTGAGTTATTTTGATATACAAAATATTTTCCTTATAAAGTTATCATTCACTGGCAAGTTATTTATATATATATATATATATATATATATATATATATATATATATATATATATATATATATATATATATATATATAATTTTTTTTTTTTTTTTAACTGTGTTGATTCTTTTTGCATTTTATTTTATTTTTTTAATTATTTTATTTATTTTTTTTACTTATTGTTTTTATTACATTTTTTGTATAATTTTTTTCTTACTTTTTTTTTTAATATATTTTTGTATTTTTTATTTTACTTTTAAATGTTAGTGTTTTATTTTCATGCTATTTTGTGTTTTGTTTTGTTTATTTTATTCATGTTTTATTTTATTTTTTTATATAAAATGCAATTTTTATATAAATGTTATTTTATTTTTAAATGATTTTATATAAATTTAATTTTTATTTTATTTTTATTATATTATATGTATTTTTTATATGTATTTGTTTACATGACTATTTATATTTTATTTTGTTTATTTTATTATATTTTTTAATTGTCATTTTTATTGTTATTTATTTATTTTTATATAGTATGTATATATATATATTTTACTTTTTTATTAAAATATTATATATAAATAAAAAGTATTATAATATTGTTTGATTTTTTATTTTATTGCATTTTTTGTATTCATTTTTATTAGGTTATTTTATTAATTTTAATTTTATATTAAATATATTTGCATTTTTTAATATGTGTTTGTTTATATGCTTTTTTATATTTTATTTTATTTCACTCATTTTTTATTTTAATTGTCATTTTTATTGTTTTTTTTTTATTTATTTTTTTTCAGAATTTGTTGTTTATTTTTTATTTTATTTATTTTATATTCAATTAATTATTTTATTTATTTATTTATTTTTTTCATTTTGTTTTTATTACTTTTTCAACTTTAGTTGACCGAACTCTAACCCGGCTCACTGTTACCCAACAGCTCTTATACAGTATGTCAATATTCCAGCTTGACTCTCCTGTGGTGCTTGACTAGTGCTGTTTTTGGACCCTGTTTGTAATGCTGCAATGATGCCTGAACCAAACTATGTCTGACCTTCCGTCTTTCTCTCTCCGTAGCTACAACAGTGGGACGTGTGTGGATGGTGAAAACTGGTACCGTTGTGAGTGCGCACCGGGTTTCGCCGGGCCAGACTGCCGCATAAGTAAGTGTTACACGACGCCTGATCCTCTTGGCTGTCACCCCTGTTAATGTGCAACACATCTCTTCAAAAACAAACAGAGCTGGAGCAAAATGCATGGTCTAGCCACTCAATTAGCCAGCCCTCTGGGCAGAATGCCAAAGGCACAGCGAGCAACGTCCTCACATTCTACAACGCTGATGTTCACGGCCCCTCGGGAGAAACTGACATGCAGTGACTGAAAGCCAATCAGCCTGGTTATCCAGCACTGATTACAGAGCTCGGTTCACTCTCTAAAAAGCTTTCATCTGGCTGCACGAGACATACCTCAGGCTTTACTGTTTGATGCATCCAAACCTGCAAATGAGCTCATGACGTTCATGTCAGCTGGGCCCAAGATGATATACTGTAGTCCATCAGGATAGGGAGTTCGGTTGTACTTTATGAACTCATCTCAATCAAAATGATCTCTTTGGGAGTCTTGCATGATGCAGAATAAAGACTTGACTGCATAATATCATTAAAACTATGAATATTTAACTCATTAATTCAAGATACTCTTGGAAAAGAAGCCTTAATGTCTTAAGCAGTCTTGCTTATTAGGTAATTTAATTTAATTTTTAACAATATTTCAAAGGGAAACAAGACCATACCTGTTGCTTTTCATGCGATTGGAATGTTTTAGGACTTCAGAGAATGATTCCTAACAGATTCTCATCATTCCTTCAGATATAAACGAGTGTCAGTCTTCTCCCTGCGCAATTGGATCTACTTGTGTAGATGAAATCAATGGTTATCGCTGCCTTTGTCCACCTGGAAGAACGGGACCAGAGTGTCAAGAAGGTGAGAGTCATATAAGCCTGTGCAAACATAACCATACAGACTTCAACCGTCCCCTCAGGAGACCTTAATTTCTTATGAAAAGAACACCTGCATTAACATCTCCCAAACCATTCCTTTCCTACAAAGTAGTGACTTAACATTGTCAAAAACTGTCAAACTTGTCTTCTCAGTATGACAGTTCAAATCAGTTTGATGTACTTGGGCTGCAATAAATTTGACAATAGAAACAAATAGAAAATATAGCTGCAAGCAGCGATTACCAGGGTTCAAGCGCTTTTAGGTTTTTAAGCACATATGAAAAAAGACATTATTTAGCAAGCCTGTAACCACCAAATCAAAGATTTAAAAAAGCATTTTTGCCAAATCCAGGTAATTTACCATACAGATATTATGTTTTTTAAAGTTCTTGACTTGTTATACCAGCTGTGGTCTAATCTTCTTAAAACTTTGCATGCTTATTTAGAATTGCCTGTCGCATGTGCTCAGCAGGTTTCGTGAAGTTTTGAGTTTTCCTTTAGGCTTTATAGGATTTTGGGTATATTTGGACAGTCCCCTTTTCTAAACGACCCTGCTATAGCTTCCCAAAGGATAAATTACATTTTTTATGATGATTATTGACCTAGAGAGTCCAGAGAACTATACCTCAGTGCTTTTTTTTCCCAGATTGAGGGAAAAACCTAAGACTAGTTTACAAAAGTAGGTTTTTTACATCACCATCCTTTAACAAACGATTTGATTGACAGCAGTGGTTCTAGAGGCAAAGTTGTCTAGAATGAGTAGTTTTATCGTATGGTACGAATATCATGTACGTGCGAAAAAACGCGTAATGTACAGTCTTGTACGGCCTTGAAAAATGCGATATTGCCCCCAGTGGCCGATTTCTTTCAAATTTCTCACAGACCTTTTGGGCCGCGAAACAAACGGTCCCACCGAGCTTTGTTTCTATTGGCTTCCATTAGCATTGTCTAGTAGGTGCTCAAATTTCATCGGCCAATGGCGACCATGTTTTTTTGAGATACGCAAATGTCTTTATAGACACTTGTGGCACTTTGGACCAAGACCGTGCCCAGCAATTTTCATGCTGATAGGACAAATGGTTGCATAGTTATAGCCATTTTTAATGTTTTTTCCCTTCTTATAGCCCCAACAAAGTGGCCAAGCTCCGTGATTTTTTTTTTCCTGTGACCTTACATATGTGTTTTGAGTTTGGCGAAGATATCTCATTCCGTTCAGGAGTTATAGACATTTTACTAAAAGTGGCCTTGCGCCCCGGTTTTGGCGCCCCTTTGCGATGCCGAGTTGAAAGTTCAACGTTTTTTTTTTTTTTTTTTAGCCTTGGTGACGTTGTTGGTGGTGTGAGTACTACCATTCCTCCAAGTTTCAAGTCTCTGTGACTTACAGTTTGGTCTGCACGCTCAGTTTTACCTGGAGATTGCTGATCCTTGGCCATTCTAACAATTACAAAAGGGTTTCAGCGCTACGTGCTAAATATACACACTGGGGGTAAATGGAAATGTAATGCTTCGATTTTTACCTTCTTGCCATATCATAATCTTCTGTTGATGTTGTTCACAGTCATTGGGAGACCCTGTATTGCTAACGGACAAGTAACTGTTGATGGTGCCAAATGGGAGGAAGACTGCAACATTTGCCAGTGTCAAAATGGAAAGATTCATTGCACCATGGTAATTTAGCTGCTGATGCATCATATTCTTTAAGCATTTAGTAATACTTTTCTTAATTATGCAATCAAAAATGCCTATTGTTTGGCTCTTTTTTTCTTCAGATGTGGTGTGGACCAAAATCATGCCGAGCAGGAAAGTCCAGAACTGGGTGTCCTGCAGGCCAATCCTGTGTTCCCATCAAAGAAGAGCACTGCTTTGTCAAACCCTGTCCTAGTCTAGGAGAGTGCTGGCCCCCTGCACCCCTTCAACCCTCCAAATGTCACGCCAGCTTCTCTTACCAGGATGACAGCTGTGCCAACATCACGTTCACCTTTAACAAGGAGAACATGCCTCAAGTGAGTCATACTTGTTAGAGGAGAGCGATTGAGTTATGAGCTTTTGAGCCGTTTTCCCCCTTCTCCAAACGTCTCCTCCACCCTTCTCTAATTCGGCAGAGAACTGAGAGCGCAGTGGGGCATGAAAGATCAGGTTCTCTTCATTTAGGAGACAACGTTCCTCATGGGTGAAGTTTTCCATGCTGGTTGGATTCTCGCAAGCTTTGTTGTCATATCCAAACGATGAATTAAAGCGCAAGAAATATATTTTGTACAATAAGCTCTGGCTCGGTATCCCTTTCCGAACCAAGACATTCCTGAGCTAATATCCCGTAACGATTTAATACTTAGACAGTCAGTGTTGAGAAACACCACTGGCGGCTGCCCACCAGCCAGCCTGAATTTCTGAACGAGAAACAAGCGAGTGCAACAAGGACAGTGACAAGAATAAAAAACATGTGGTTCTTCTACTAATGGGCTACAGAAACTTGGGAGGAGCGTATAGGATTAATATTTGACGGGGAGAACCTTGCCGCCTTTGTTTCTTTTTTTACTTTCATCCAACCGACTAAATCTTTCATTTCGGTCTTTTCGCCTTGCACACACTGTCTGCTCTGCTGTTGGAGAAGTTTGGGGGTTTTGGATGCATATTGCACTAATTATCTTATTGGAACGCACTTAAATGTGAACAAACTCACAATAGATCTTTCTGTTGTGACAGGGCTTGAGTGTGGAACATGTTTGTAATGAGCTGAGGCACTGGTACCTGCTGAAGAACCTCACGGCGGAGTACGCCGTGTCCATCACTTGTGAACTATCTTCTTCGGCCAGCAACGAGATTCACGTCAGCATTGTAAGTAAAGCTTTTCAGCAAGTTTAAATGGGTCTAACATAGCTCCAACCTGTACCAACACACCTGACAGGATGTTTCTAGTACTAGTCTAGAAGACCTTGATCAGCTGGTTCAGATGTTTCCAATTTAGGTTGCAGCTAAGAGAAGGACAGTATTTGGCCGAGATATAAAAATCGCCTTTAAAGTTGTCCAAATGAAGTTCCTAGCAATGCATATTACTAATCAAAAATTAAGTTTTGATATATTTATGGTAGGAAATTTACAAAATATCTTCATGGAACATGATCTTTACTTAATATCCTAATGATTTTTGGCATAAAAGAAGTGCTACTTAAGACTGGTTTTGTGGTCCAGGGTCACATTTACTCACAATCTCGAAAAGATGATGCTTTATTGCTTTTGTGAGTTATTTTAGACCCAAATGACTTCCATTTCATGGACAAAAACAGTTGAAACTTTCTTCAGAATATCTTAAGAAAGGCAGATTTTGTATAAAAGCATATAGTTTGTGATATTCATGAGTCTATGTCTCCGTTGCAGTCCACAGAAGAGCCCATGTCGGACAGGAATCCTATTAAAGACATTACGGGTCAAATATTTGACTTGGTGAGCAAGCACAATGGTAACAGCACCATTATCAAAGCTATCACCGGCGTACGAGTTCACCAGACACCAAGCCCCAAAACTGGTAAGCAGCTCTCTATCACAATGGACACTGGGTTCATCTTTGCTAAAAAGTAGTCGAAAATTAAACTGTTTCCACAGTCAGGGCCAGTCGTGTTGAACTGTCTGTCCTTGGTCTGTCTTGCCTGAGCGATGTTTAACTGTCAAAAGAAGCTTTAAGTCATTGAAGCCATGGAATGTTACATCAGCTCTGCCAGTTGGATGGAACTTCAATTAGACATCAGGGCCCACTTTATGCATGCTGTTCATCAAAAATGGCGTCCTATGTTTCTGCCAAGCTACTTAGTCGCTTCCTAACTTGAGAAACCTTTAAAGCATGTGCGCCAGCCTCTGTAGCTTGGGCCAGGGGACCGGGTATAAACAGTGTATGTCTTGTCCAAAATAGGAAAATGTTGCTGTTAGAATGATGTGTGGATTATATTTTCCTACACCACTTCTGTTTTCAAACTCCAAGGCTTTCTCATTTCCAATACACAAATGTTCACCAGCAAATAGGCATTTTAAGAGTTTCCCTTGCAGTCTTTTTTGAAAATAATTAAGATTTACACTCACAATAACTCAAAGGAGACCTATTACGCCCCTTTTTACAAGTCTCAGGTGTCCCCATAATGTGTCTGTGAAGTTTCAGCTCAAAATACCCCACAGATCATTTATCATAGCCTTTTGAAAATGCCATTTTGAGTTGAAGCAGAAACACGCTGTCTTCAAGCATGTCTCTTTAAATGCAAATGAGCTGTTGCTCCCCGCCCCCTTTTCCAGAATAGGGCTATGACTTTACAGCTCATACCTCGGATACTCTGCTAAAAAAAAACATCTGTTTGATTTTGATTATCATGTGTGTCGCATTGAAGTCATGCGTTTTAAACCATATTAGTTTAAACTTCTAATACACGGTTTTCTGAGCGAAGCATGCGCACATAAAGCGGCTGTCACACAGTGTGTGTGTAGAAAACTAGTTCTCTTTCATCATCTGTTGCGCTTAAACTGTCAAATACACACAAGTTTATGTTAAAAACACACAGGAGTTACAAAAACAGTCGGTTATGTCTATGAAGGTAAACAGCTGGAGTAGAAATCGCATCCACATGTAAATCACAGCAGTGAAATATACAATAAATAATCAATCCACTGTTTTCGTCTCCTCTGAGGCTGGGACTCTAAATAGTTTTCTGTGCCAAAGACAGAACAGTTAGCATGCTTTGCTCAAACTTTTGCCATGGCGTTAGAACTGGTACACCGTTGTCGCTTGCGATAACAAAATGGGTGGAAACGTGCAGATTAAGGGACGGTAATATTATAATAAGATCCCCTTACTACGTCACAGGAGGAGTGAAATCTGAAGTGCTCATTTTTTTTCACGTGCTTGCAGAAAAAGGCGTTCCAAAAAAAAAAAAATGGGTTGTGCTTTTTCATGTTTTCTGGGTTGGTAGATGCACTGGGGACCCGATTAAAGCACTTAAAGGAGAAGTTGACTTCCAGAACAAAAATTTACAGATAATTTACTCACCCCCTTGTCATCCAAGATGTTCATGTCTTTCTTTTTTCAGTTGTATAGAAATTATTTTTGAGGAAAACATTTCAGGATTTCTCTCTATATAATGGACGTCTATGGTGCCCCCGAGTTTGAACTTCCAAAATGCAGTTTAAATGCAGCTTCAAACAATCCCAGTCGAAGAAGAAGGGTCTTGTCTAGCGAAACGATCGGTTATTTTCTAAAACAAATTGACAATTTGCATACTTCTTAACCTCAAATGCTCATCTTGTCTAGCTCTGCAAGAACTTCAAAACAGTTAGGGTGCCATCTCATTTTCTTCTCCATCTTCAAGATCATCCAACATCGCTGCAGAAATACCGACCCAATGTTTATAAAGTGAACATTCAAAAAGAAGATCAAACGGCCTTTACAAAAAAAAAGGTAAAACGGCGATGTAGGACGATTTGGAAGTTGAAGAAGAAAATGAGATGGGAGTTTTTCGACCTACCCTAATTGTCATGAACCAGAACACACATACAGTAGTCAACATTTGAAGTGGATCAAAACCTTTCGTCAAAGTTGTCCAAAACAACCAAAACAATATCCATTCTTGTCTTAGGACAACTTTGATGAACTTTTTTGATCCACTTCAAATCTTGACTACTGTAGTTCACGCAGAGCTAGAAAAGACGAGCATTTGAGGTTAAAAAGTATATAACTTGTCATTTGTTTTTAGAAAATAACCGATCGTTTCGATAGATAAGACCCATCTTCATCAGCTGGGATCATTTGGAGTCCTTTAAAGCTATATTTAAACTGCATTTTGGAAGTTCAAACTCGAGGGCACCATAGAAGTCCACTATATAGAGAGAAATCCTGAAATTTTTTCCTCAAAAAACAATTCTTTACAACTGACGAAAGAAAGACATGAACATCTTGGATAACAAGGGTGTGAGTGTATGACATGTCACCTTTAATGGTTACACCACATGACATCTTTCCTAACCAGATGAAACAAACACAAATACCAAGAGCACATTTCTAGGAAGAACAAGTGTTAAACTTCTCAGTGTCCCGAATACTGACTAACTGTCCTTTTGGTTCTTCTATCCCTAGACTACTTGGTTCCTCTGCTCAGCTCCATCTTCATCGTGCTCTGGATCCTCGCCCTGGCCTCGGCCTTCCTGTGGTGCATTCACCGCCGGCGGAAACAGAACACCCACAGCAACGCAACTACCTCAGCAACAGAGGACAATACCACCAATAACGTGCGTGAGCAGCTCAACCAAATCAAAAACCCCATCGAGAAACACGCGGCCCACGGCGTGGCCATAAAAGACTACGAGGGGAAGAACTCCATCATTGCCAAAATTAGGACGCATAACTCTGAGGTGGAGGAAGAGGAGATGGACAAACACCTGCAGAAAGCGCGCTTCACCAAGCAGCCGGCCTACACGCTGGTGGAGCGTGAGGAGCGTGCACCCAACAAAAACCCAAACTGGACTAATAAACAGGACAACAGAGACTTGGAGACGGCACAGAGCTTAAACAGGATGGAGTATATCGTATAGCAGGCAGCCGTGTTGCCGTGCGACCGAACCCCTGTTGCACTTACCGGTCATTTGGCAGGGTCTCGGGGGGCTTCGTGTTTTGGACTCCAAGGCTGTTATTTTTTTGCCTAGAATCCTGTGTTAATTTAAGTTTTGACAAGCTGGCTTCACACTGGCAATTGTTATTAGTTGCTGTGGACGGCTGGAAAACCCAAATGCTGTGTTTCGCATCCAGTGTTTTCCTTCGTAAAAGAAAAAAAAAATGTTAAAAAAAAAGTACACATTTCAAATGTCTATATTTTCATGGATACGTTTGAGTATCTCAGTGAGTCTAAAAAGTTTGCATAGTGTTTGCAAATAGTTTTAAGTGTTATTTTCGTTCATTATGACAATGCTCTCACAGCTAAAGTAGTTGTTTCTTCCTTATCCAGCGGCTGTGTGGAAACTCTCTCTAGTTGGTTTTATTTCTAGTTCTGAACTGAAAGTGCCTTCACAGCTGCGCACCACAGCGATTGTCGGAAATGAGTATGAAAAAAAGCAAAAAAAAGAGCAAAAAAATTATTTATTATTTTTCTTTTTCTTGGGGCGGGATAGGTCGGTCAGCTTTCTGCTGCCAATATGAAGAATTGTGTCAATTTAGTGTAGATATGTATATTTTTTTTAATTAATCACTGTGTATATTTGATTTATTAACTTAATAATCAAGAGCCTTAAAATATCATTCCTTTTTATTTATATGTCCTGTCTAGTTTTGAAGGTTTTGATAGCTTTGTAAGCCTATAGCTTTGTTCGGACGAAATTTGTTTCATGTTTCACATACCAAAATTTCGATGAGGAAAAAGCAGTCTATTTTTTCAAAAACAAGATGGGCATTTGTGTGCCTGAGATTTTTTTCTTTCTTTTTATACATTGTCAGATATTTCAATATTTGAAACTACTATTGTATGTACTTTGCCAACTTTTACTTGCTCAGCGCAAGTAATGTCAACATCATGGCTGCTTTTTGTTTGGATACCTGGTGGCAGACACATTGCTTGCCACGGATGAAAAAGAAAAAAATAAATCATTAAAAAAAACGAAAATAAAAGGGAACACGAGTCTTTTAGTTGCTTGTTGGTTCACACAGATCATTTCTCTTCCGCTTCGGTTTGCAGTATGTCATAAGCTAGGCTGTGAATACTTGAACAGTAGGGGGCCAATGGAAACACTGTAGATGACTGCCTTGCTTTCAGGAGTCCATTTCTATTGCTGTGCACATGTAGTGTTCTTTTCGTTATTCTTTTATATCGAGGCTCTCTAAAACACCAAACCGACATGCTTATCACATTTGTAAATTCTATGAGATCATGGCAATATTCAATGTTCATATTTGACCTTATTGTAAATTTGTTTTTTTTTTTTTAGTTTGTTCCTGGCAATATTTTTTTGAATGTTATATTTATTAAACATTTTGTATAAAAGGAAAATTAAATGTTTGTTTTTTCGATTTGTACTCCAATGTGCTGCTTGGGAATAGGCGAATCATCTCTTACACTTATGTAATGTTACATGAGGCGCAAGGTCTGTCTACTAAATGTCTTTTCGCGGTACGGCCGTGCGGGTCTGACTGTACTCTGTACCATGCGAAGACTGACGCTGCGACTGAACTACCCTCCCTACATGATGAATGAGGTATTCAGTAAAATAACTGCAGGGCAAAAGGCAAAGCTTATGGTGATGAGAAGAAGAAAGGGGTTTCCCAATGTTTTCCAGTCATGTATCATGTAAATTCTGTCATCAGTTACTCACCCTCAAGTTGTTTTGTTCATAAATGACTTGCTTCTTCTGTGGTAGCATACACAAAAAAAAAAATATTTTGCAGAGTAAGGTTGCTGTTCTCCATGCACAAAGAATGAAGACTGGAGGTTTTTAAGGTGCAAAAAGAACCCAGACATAGGCCACGTACACTGCAAGTTTCAGGAGTGACAAAGAGGAAGTAATTCCCGTAAATTATCGTTCCATGTGTGTACTGAACAGCAGGCACTCCCGCATTTGTAACTATAGCAACATAGTAACAATTGGCGTCTTGCAGGAGTGAACACGAATTTAGCCGTTTGGTATATGCCATTTTTTGGCTAAATACTCTTTGTCCGTCAATTCTTACTAAACTACCGCTGACAGACGTGCTGCGTTTTGTTTATGCTCAGGAGGCTGCTTTAGAGAGCGCTGTCTTGCAGTGTTGCCATGTCCCTATGTTTACAAGTGCTTTAGGCATGTTGTTTGGTCTTATGTTGCGTTCACGCCATATCGTAAATACCGTAATTTCGAGAAGACAACATGTGATGTTCTCCTCGGAGCTGTTCACGTCCTCAGACTCAGAATTATGCTTTTCTATGGCAACACTATCAACGCCTAAACAGGAGGTGCGTTCACGCCATATCGGAATTCCCGTAATTACGAGATTCCAATTTGTAAAAAGCGTTCACGTCCTCGTAGAACTCGTAATTACACCTTGTGAACTGGGAGTCTTCTGAGAGCTACGACTTGTACCACATGACCGCTGTACCACCTGACCAACGTAGGCTCTGTTTAGGCGTTGATAGTGTTGCCATAGAAAAGCATAATTCAGAGTCTGAGGACGTGAACAGCTCCGAGGAGAACGTTACATGTTGTCATCTCGAAATTACGGTAATTACGATATGGTGTGAATGCAGCAAGAGCCTACGTTGGTCAGGTGGTACAGCGGTCATGTGGTACAAGTCCTAGCTCTCGGAAGACTCCCAGTTCACAAGTTGTACTTACGAGTTGTATGACGCTTTTTACAAGTTGGAATGTCGTAATTACGGGAATTCCGATATGGCGTGAACGCACCTTCTGTTTAGGCCTTGATAGTGTTGCCATAGAAAAGCATAATTCCCTTTTCATTTTTAGCTATGCTAAAAGTGCTACCGCCAGACCCGGCGATCGGCTGAATGGATTCAAAAAAGGTAAAACACATCTGTATAACTCTAGGGGAGTTGGAAAATGAGCCTATTTCAAAAAAAGTGGAGTGTTCCTTTAATAATGTCGTCTGTTGCGGATATGAGGTAACGTTATATGATTTTTTGGTGTTATAAAACATAAAGCATTTGTTTTTTGTTTTTCTCGTGCTTGTCCTTGTTTGTTGTTGTTTTTTTTTCTATGACTATCTGGCAACAGTGACACTTTACCAATGAGATTATGAGCGGAACTAGCCCCGTAGACTTATTTTACCGTTATTTTCTTGCATCTCACATATCCGATGTGCGTTTCAAATACGCCATTAACAACTGTACACACTGCGTAGAATTTCTGTAAATGCGTTTGTCACTAACTTAATTGTATTTTTCGGTTGTCGAACGCAGTTGTCATTTCCTATTTTAGTGAATTATGTGTGTACAGAACGCGATTAAAGGATTAGTTTACTTCCAGAGCAAACATTTACAGATAATGTACTAACCCCCTTATCATCCAAGATGTTCATGTCTTTCTTTATTCAGTCGTAAAGTCGTATTATGTTTACAAAAAAAAAAAAAAAATAAAAAAATAAAAAATAAATCAGCGATGTAGGGCGATTTGGAAGTTGGAGGAGAAAATGAGAAGTGATTTTTTCGACATACCCTAAATGTCATGACTGGAAAAAAAAAAAAAAAAACAGAGCTAGACAAGAGGAGTGTTTGAGGTTAAAAAGTATATAAATTGTACATTTTTTGTTTTTTGTTTTTTTGCTAGATAAGACCCTTCTTCCTTGGCTGGGATCGTTTAGAGTCCTTTGAAGCTGCATTTTGGAAGTTCAAATTTGGGGGCACCATAGAAGTCCATTACATGGAGATAAATCCTGAAATGTTTTCCTTAATAAACATAATTTCTTTACGAAATCAAAATCAAAATGGTTCATACAACTATTTGTGAGAAATCTAAGTCAACATTCACTCTAGCTTTTCTTATAAACAAGTCCAGCGAAATAAGTCCAATTTGTGAACCAATCATTCTTGTGAGTCACATCTTTTCAATCATTCAGTTGATCCAGTTCATAAAACCTGTCTGAATGATTTATGAATCAGACTCGAGATAAACTTGCTGACTCAATTCGGTCACAACATTAGAATATCAGTGAAAAACAACTTAAACTTAAGTCTGATTCTCACACACAGGCTTTTTATAACTTCTAAACACTGGATATAATTCACAAGTAACTTTTATGATTATTTTATCGTGCTCTGTCACTTCTGAAGCTTGAAAGCATCAGTTTTCATTCATTGTAACTGCATCAAGAGAACCTCCAGAATTTCCTTTTGGTGTTCCACAAAAGAAAGGAAGTTAGAATGGGTTGATGACATTTTCTTTTATGGTTAAAATTCTATCTGAAAATGAATCAAAATGTCATAATTCAAACTCAGTCTTCTTCTTGGTGATATATGCTGGACTTCTCAGATCATTTAGTCCACTTAAACCCAACCCATCTCAAAATCGAATTAACAACCATTAAATAGACCTACATTTTTCTTTTTCGATAATCTGTTACACTTGAATGTAAGTCACAATATGGATAAGATTGGTTGCTATTTCAGTTAAATCACAACTTTACAGGTATAGTTGACCCAAAAATGAAAATTCTGTCATTAATTACCCTAATGTCATTCCAAACCCGTAAGACCTTTGTTCATCTTTGAAACACAAATTAAGATATTTTTAATGAAATCCAAGAGCTTTCTGACCCTGCATGGACACTGACACTTTCAAGACCCAGAAAGGTAGTAAGAACATCGTTAAAATAGACCATGTGACATCAGTGGTTTAACCGTAATGTTCAAGAAAGCAAAAATAGTGACTTTTTTTTTTCAACTTTCTTAACGATGTCCTCGCTACCTTCCTGGGCCTTGTTTGTGTCAGTTGCTTTGCTTTCTATGCAGGGTCTGAAAGCTCTCAGATTTCATCAAAAATATCTTAATTTGTGTTCCGAAGATGAGCAATTAATGTCTTGAATGCATCTGACACATTCAAGACCTAGAAAGGTTGTAAGAACATCATTAAAATAGACCATGTGACATCAGCGGATTAACCGTAATGTTATGAAGCTACAAGAATACTTTTTGCATGCAAAGAAAACAAAAATAATGACTTTATTCAACTGTTTAAACAATGTCCTTATGACCTTCCTGGGCCTTGATTGTGTCAGTTGCGTTGTTGTCTATGCAGGGTCAGAAAGCTCTCGGATTTCATCAGAAATATCTTCATTCGTGTTCCGAAGATGAACGATGAAGGTCTTATGGGTTTGGAACGACATGAGGGTGAGTAATTAATGACAGAATTTTAATTTTTGGATAAACTTCCCCTTTAAGCTTCAATTGCTGAATGTTCTCCAACATTAGTCATTCTAAGCACTAGATAATTCAACACAACACAAATCTGAATTTCTGTATTATTAATGATTAAGTAATAGTATGTAGAAAAAATAGTATTTCACAAGAATCTCAATACAAACTTTAATGATTTAAATTTCATTACATAGCATCAAAATATAGAGTGGAATTGCTTTAAAATGTCTTGTAAGTCTAAACCAGAAGCATTCCGACTGCAACGTTATAGGATTACTACAGCACAATGTTTGTGTATTCTGATAATGTTTTTATGACACATACCTATTATACTAAATACATAAACATCGAGTGATTTGTAAGCACGCCTGGAAAATAAAGCATGTGACTCAACGAATTTATGTCCATACTTATAATCATCCTGCCATCACGCACTAAATCAATGTCGACAGCACCCGTGATTAGCCAAATATCGGACGCGAGCGCAACTACAGCGTTCCATAACGTTGTCAGTCATCCCGCAGCAGACTTTTAGCTGTTACGAAAAGCAATAACACATTTACAAATAACAACCGCAGGGAGACGGCAGTCGGCTCCAACGGTGAAAACCCCTGATCGCTTAAGGAGCGCGGTATATGTGAGAACACAGCGAAATCAATCATGTGCTCAGCTGAAGCTGGAAGAGTGGAGATTTCAGACGGATGGAGCCAGAGATTTGGGCTTGAAGCCACAGTGTGCTCAACGGCTCCCGCTAGTCTGAAATACAAATCTTGCGCAGAAAACGCGAACTGCATTTGTGTTTTTGTTTAGAGTGAAGTTACTGTTTGCTCGAGCTCCTTCTGAGCTTTTGCTAGTGGAGTCTATTCAAATATTTAAGAGCTTCTTGGTAATCTAATTCAAGCGTTACTTTAAAGGGAGAAGGGAAGTACTGTATGTGCAGAGTCTGTGTGTGGTGAACTCTTTTGCAACCGCCGCTGACAGACAGTATTACAGTAGAAGTGTGTACTGTAACATCCATCGTGGTGGCGTCAGACATCCTCCCTCGTTCTGTGCCGCTGCGCCCCTCAAGACTTCTTGAGCCGGCGTAATCGGGATGTTCTGGGCTCACCCCCCTTTCCTCCCTCTCTGGCGACAGATCTGGAACTAATAGAGGAGCCAGAGGATACGGGCTTGACGGATAGGCCTCTCAAACTTGCGGCCAACCCGCTTTGGTTAGTCTGTGAAATCTCAGGCTGGGGACTGCGAACGGAGTCTGGTGCTGCAATGTCGGAAGAGGGATTGTTGGAATCGCTTGAAAAACGCGATCTTTTTGTCTTCTGGCAGTCAGCGTCTTCTTCTGAGCTACTTGGGGTCCGTGGTCGTCTCCTCGGACCGGTAGCATCAAGATGAGGTTCAGTGACCTCGTTACTGTTACTTAATTTAGATGACAACACGGCTTTCCCTTCCTCCAATGACTCACCAGTGAGCAAGCTGCCAGATGAAGTGGTGACAGGATGACATGTCTCGGCAGACCTCTTCTCTTCTTGGAATTGGGCTGATCTTGACTCTTGATCATCTTGGCGCTGTTGGGGTTGGATGCTAGCCTGTCTGGCACTGGAGGAATGAGGAAAGGTGAAGTAGATGTAGATGGATCACCTCAAGGTATATCAGAACAGTACTTACATCTTCTGAAGGATGGCTCTTTTTGTTGCTGTGGAGCTGGGTAATGGATCTGTCTTCACGCCAGAGCTAGAAAAATACTTTGAATGGCTTGGTTCACTCTGTTGAAACAAAAAAGAGAGAGAGATTCATTAAATTCAACATGGTGGATGAAACAAAAGAAATCTCCATTGTAAATCAATTTATTATTTATTTGATGTTGCCTATGTAGGCATCTCATTAGGTTTTGGAAACATCTGACAGAAACTGAAGTACATTATTTATTTTTGTTTTTTAAAGGACTCTAAGAGAAGTCCATTGTACTGACATGAATTAACTTGGAGATATTTGGTGTAGCCATGGGAACAAATCCATGGGATGTTTTGTTTTGACGATCATACCCAAGAGACCAAGCAAAAAGACAAGCAATGAGCTTGTGTTGAATTGCCAGCATTCAGAGGAAGCTCTCTTTTTTTCTTTTCTCTGTCTTGGTAATCTGATCATGTTCATCAAAATATAAATATTTGTGTGGCTTTGCTTTTTTTTTTTTTTTTTGCTTGTGCATGTTGTATATTTTATATGTTTGTGTGTTACAGTGGCATGCGAAAGTTTGGGAACCCCTTGCAGAATCTGTGAAAATGTGAAAAATTTTAACAAAATAAGAGAGATCATTTTTTATTTAGTACTGTCTCTTAATGCATAGTGTTTCCTTCTGGAGCATCAGTGAATGTTTGAACCTTTTTTAATAGTTGTGTTTGAGTCCCTCAATTGTCCTCAGTGTGAATAGATGGATCTTAAAAATCATACAGTCACTGCTGGAAAGGGTTCAAATATGCAAAAGATGCTGGAAAACTGAAGAATCTGCAGGATCTGGAGGATTTTTCTGAAGAACAGTGCTCAGTTTAACTGTTCAGAACAAACTCATGAACAACCATCACAAAACAAAACAAAACAAAACAAACAAAAAAAACAGTGGTAGATCATCCAGGTAACCACACACAGTATAACTTTTGAAGGGGGTTATCTGAATAATTTCAGCTATGTTTTTGTCTTGTGGACTATATGTTAACATCTTTTATATAAAATATCTTACTCAGGACAGTGCTAAATAAAAAATAACATGCATTTTGTTTGA
Source organism: Cirrhinus mrigala (assembly GCA_036247105.1). Taxonomy (NCBI): domain Eukaryota; kingdom Metazoa; phylum Chordata; class Actinopteri; order Cypriniformes; family Cyprinidae; genus Cirrhinus; species Cirrhinus mrigala. The sequence goes on from CM070019.1 coordinate 25,965,895, forward strand.
TCTCTCTTATTTACATTTTCACAGATTCTGCAAGGGGTTCCCAGAATTTTGCATGCCACTGTAAAATAAATAATGTCAAAAGTACCAATATGGTTAAGTGCGTTACATATTCGTATTAAAATTTATAGAGTAGAGGTGGGTGATATGACCAAAATTTTATATCACGGTAACAACATATATCACAATATAGTTATTTTTTGCTTTAAATAAGGTCTTTATGATATCAAATTTTTTGTTACCATAGAAATGTATCATAATTCTTGTCACCAGTGTCAATATCACAACTAATACTAGCGTAAAAAAAATAAAAAATCTAAAGTCAGTGATTAAATAAGAATAAGAAACTAATTACAAGCAATAGGACAAAAAAATACAGTAGAACAAATAAGAAATGCACTGCATATTCTTCACTGTGTAAATTATATATATATATTTCTACTTATTAAAGTTACAAAAGTGATTTAGTCAAGAGGAAGGGTCGTTGTTTGATTAACATGAATGACATGTTGTCAGTCAAGACTGCTGTCACTTTAAGAGCTGCCTGGATCCAATATATTGTTACACATGTGTTTTCTTTTGTAGTTGCTTGCTTTCTCTTAAAGAAGTTCACTTCCAGAACAAAAATTTACAGATAATTTACTCACCTCCTATTCATCTAAGATGTTCATGTCTTTCTTTCTTCAGTTGTAAAAAAATTATGTTTTGTGAGAAAAATATTTCCTGTGAGTTTGAACATCCAAAATGCAGTTTAAATGCAGCTTCAAAGGGCTCCAAACGATCCCAGCCAAGGAAGAAAGGTCTTATCTAGCGAAACAATTGGTTATTTTCTAAAAAAAATTACAATTTATATAATTTCTAACCTCAAATGCTCATCTTGTCTAGCTCTGTGTGTACTCTTTGTATTCCAGTTCAAGACAGTTAGGGTAGGTCGCAAAACTCCCATCTCATTTTCTCAACTTCAAAATCATTCTACATCGCTGTTTTACCGTTTTTTTTGTAAAGGGCATTAAATCCTCTTTGCACGTTCACTTTGTAAACACTGGTTCAGTACTTCTGCAGCAATGTAGGACACTTTTGATAACATTTGAAGGAGAAAATGAGATGGAAGTTTTTTGACATACCCTAACTGTCTAGACAAGATGAGCATTTGAGGTTAAAAAGTATATAAACTAATTATTTTTTTTTTTTTATAACATATCTGATCACCAGATCACTAGATCAAGGACCTTCTTCCTTGACAGGGATCGTTTAGAGCCCTTTGAAGCTGCATTTAAACTGCATTTTGGAAGTTAAAAATTTGACGTGAAGTTAATCGTGTCTACCGGTATATCGCCCACCTCTCTGAGATCATATAAAACATAAAAACATACTTTTTAAATGGCAGATTTGAAACTCTCAACTGAAGAGATAAGTAAATGGACTCACCATGAGCAAAACATAATTTTAAATAACTACAAAAAAAATAAAAAATGTTTTTAAAATAATATTTCCATTGTGTGTGTGTGTGTTTATCAGGACCTGGTTTGACCACCTGAATAGTTTGACAAACACTTTGAAGTCCTTGTTTTAGTACTAGCCATGCTTAACTGGGCAGCCCTGAGAAGAATAAAGAGACGAAGCAGCTTATTGAATCCCACCAACATACACCTTCAACAGTCCTAATGAAGCTCTATCAACAGAACAATCCTTGACTGAGCAAGAACAGAGCAGGTGCTTGTGGCCGCCGTCTTTAGGGGCACAGGATCATTGAACTGCGATTAACCGACACAAAACAATCATTCCAGTCCAAGCTGATTGGATTTCATAAAAGTGTAGGCTTACCAAGTGGCCTCTGAACAGGTTCAAGATATATAGACTATTAGTTCTATTTTAGGAGCAAGCGCCAGATAAGCACAAAGTTCGTCAAGTCATTAGAGCAAAATGAGGAAATTGCTGAGGGATGTGTATCATATGAAATGCACAGACGCTGGACTGAAGAAGGGGTCTCTATATACACACACCTCGCAGAATCTGCAAAATGGGGTTAGTACTTTTATTTAGTACTGACTAGGGGTGTGACGAGACGCTTATCCCACGAGACGAGACATGAGACTCGGGATGAGACGAGATTTTTAAACTTTTTTAAAGAAATCCTAAATTATGAAGTATAGGGAAAAATAGTATCTTATTCAACTGAAAAACTCATTTGCATTTTGATATGAACTTGCACTTTATGAAGTTAAACTTCTATTTTAATGAATTATATGCAGTAATAAACATGTAAACTAAAGCTACAGTACATAATTCTGGATAAACTGAAAATTACATTTTTTTCAATAAATCAGAGATCACAATTCTCATGATTTTGAAGAAAATAAATATTAGATTAATCTAAACAAAAAAACGTAATTTACTTGTTTTAACAAAATGTTCATTGGTTAAAAAAATATATATATTGGAACAAAATTGTAAAAAAAAAATAAATAAATAAATAAAAAAAATGAAGGAGTCAGTGTCTCAATTAATAATCGTTTCACTGTTGGAATCTCCTGAATGAATGATTCAATGATAAATACTTTTTAAAACGTGCAGTTGTCGCCACCTCCTGGCAGAAGTGGATAATCGTTACAAAACATACGATTGTTACACTTTCGCTTTGATCGCTACTGTAGACAAATAAGTGTTTATACTCAAACTATAAACTTTTAGCCCAGTACTTCTGTTATTTAAATGTCTGTAACACAGAAATAATTATCATTATGTAATTGAAAAGACTGTTTGTTTTGCTCTTTTTGGATCAGATCTAATTTTAATGTCTTTTCACATGTAAGCGTCAATGTGTGGGCAGTGCGATGTGAAACAGTCGTAATAGACACCACTGAATCGTTGTCATTTAGGAATGAGATTGCGTGGGTGTTAGAGATTGCGATCTTTTAACGATTAATCATGCAGCTCTAATGTAAACACTGCAAAATGTTTTGCGAGGATATTGTCACGTTCTCGCGAGACATATTGGATCTAGTACTGACTTGAATAAGATATTTAAAGTAAAAGACATTTACATATACTCCACAAGAGAAAATAATAGTTGAATTTATAAAATGACCCTGTGCAAAAGTGTTGTTACTGGAATGATCCACAGCTGTGTTTTTTATTTAGTGATAGTTGTTCATGAGTCCCTTGTTTGTCCTGAACAGTGAAACTGCCTGCTGTTCTTCAGAAAAATCCTTCAGGTCCCACAAATTCTTTGTTTTTTCAGCATTTTTGTGTATTTGAACCCTTTCCAACAATGACTGTATGATTCTGAGATCCATCTTTTCACACTGAGGACAACTGAGGGACTCATATGCAACTATTATAGGACATTTAAATGCTCACTGATGCTCCAGAAGCAAACACAAAGCATTAACAGCCAGGGGTGAAAACTTGTTGAATGTGAAAATCAGAGTTAATTTCACTTTTTACTGCCCTTCAGAAGCTACAGAATATACTAAAATGTTCCCCAGAAGACAAAATATGATATTTAGGCAAAATAAGAAAAATGTACACATCTTCATTCTGTTCAAAAGTTTACACCCCTGGCTCTTAATGCATCGTTTTTCCTTCTGAATCATCAGTGAGCCTTCAGTAATAGTTGCATACGAGTCCCTCAGTTGTCCTCAGTGTGAAAAGATGGATGTCAAAATCACACAGTCATTGTTGGAAAGGGTTCAAATACACAAAAATGCTGAAAAACCACAGAATCTGTGGGACCTGAAGAATTTTTCTGAAGAACAGGGAGCAGTTTAACTGTTCAAAAAAACAAACCAAAAAACAAACAAAACACACACACACAGCTGTGGATCATTCAAGTAACAACACAGTATTAAGAATCAAGTGTATATAAACTTTTAAACAGAGTCATTTTTATAAATGTAATTTTTTATTTCTTTTATGTGAATCTTATTCAGGTCAGTAATAAAAAAAACATGCATTTTGTATAATTTTTCTTATTTGGTAAAATAATTAACATTTTGCAGATTCTGCAAGGTGTATGTAAACTTTTGACTGAAACTGTATAATGCCTTATTTTATAGAAAGAAGTGGTGTGGCCTAGTGAATAAATATATGGGATGGTAATTAAAAGGTTGTAGGTTTGGACTCTAGAGCGATAGTGATATCAACAACAACACAAGTATAAATAGAAACAAGGAAGATAGAATGACCCGTTATCCAATTTGCTCAGCTTTGAACTGAGGCGATGTGAGCAAGTCATGCTGAATGAGTTCATCAATGAGTGAATGAATCATACAAGGAAGGTTCAGCGACTGCATGCAAATGATTCTGCAGCATGTGACTGTGGCGCAACCTGCAGATGAACATTATTAACACTATACTCCTTTGTTTGATATGAAATGAAACAAAAGTATTATAAAATCATTCGCCGTTCTGACATAGAACATCTATCTCTCTTAATTCATCGTCTGTATATTCTGGTTCCAATGAGTAAGGCTAGGCTAAAAAACTGGGCAAGTCATCTTCTCTGTTGAATGTTTCAGACATGTTTACGAAGACTGTTTGATGTACAGTGTGTGTCTTCTTCATAATGTACGTCAGAACAGACATACATCTTCTCTTCCTTTCTCATCAGAAAGGAAGAGAATACATTGAATAAAGTGATTTTTGTTATTCTTCACGCACAAAAAGTATTCTTGTAGTTTCATAACATTACAGTTGAACGATTGATGTCACATAGACTATTTTAATGATACTTGCATTGCTGTCTATGCAGGGTCAGAAAACTCTTGGATTTCATCAAAAATGTCTTAATTTGTGTTCTGAAGAGGAACAAAGGCCTTACAGGTTTGGAACGACATGAGGGTGAGTAATTAATTAACCCTTAAATAGCAGCTAATCGTTTTGACATTTCAGAATGACCAAGCAAAATTTGAGTTGCTGTGATGATATTAATCAAATTATATGATTTTTTTGATGCACATCTAAGAATTTATTTGGTCCATGTGTTTTCACAGCATTTTATGTGCATTTTGTAAATTGTATTTGCATCTTAATATTCAAATCAAGCATCGTTAATGTGATACTCCAAAATTCACACTAGCTGACAATATGACCAAAATCTTACATCAGTCATAAGGCTGTTGCAATGGCAAAATTGCCAAAAATTATAAGTGCATGAGTATTGAATTCTCTTTTCTTTCACATCTGATTGCGCTTGAAAGGTTTAAAATCACTTGAAAATGCATGAACATTATAAACATTAAAGTTTGTGATGTTGCAACCTCTCATGAGCATAACCACAGCAAAAACAATACTACAACATTTATACTGGTTGTCAAGTCACTACCGGTTTATCGTGTCTACCAGTATGTAACCCATCCCTAAGTCACATAAAACATGGATGGAAACCCAGCCACAAACAGAAAGAGCCAATTCCGTCAAAGCTTTTTTCCCACAAGCAGTTTGAAAGCAACAGGTTTAGCAGGACTGCACATAAATCAGTGCTGCTTCACTCTAAATAAGCTGATCAATAGCTAGTGGGAAGGTTCACTCTAAGGTGCAGGCAAGGGTAAAGCATGGGAAGATCTGAGAAAACACAATCTATGAGAACCCTAGAGACTCTCTGCGGTGTGTGTCCACCCACAGAGACAAGCATTCATAGGAAATCATCTTGTAACGTGGGCTGCTGATGTTTAAAAACAATCCATTTCCAAAGTCGGAGCAAGCAAGCTGCTGTCTCATCTGTAGACTGTGTTCCATCCCTGACCACCGTCTGTCGAACTCTCTCCTACACACACACACACACACACACACACACACACATACATACACATACACAAACTCCCCCCGACTTACCACGTCCCTCCGCCCACTCCAGCCAAGACTGGATGGTTTTTAGGGGGATATCCAGACACACTAGCACGCAGAAACACACCCATACTCACTAACGATAAGTCCACTGAAAATAAACACACCCAGCGAGCGTGAACAGTACAGCGCACATACACACGCTCGACAAAAACATGGAGGATAGGGGAGGAAGAACGTTTGAATTTCAATACCTTCATATGCATTTTACAAACCTTTGGAAAACAGATGAAAGAGACAGCAACAATGGAGCAGTGTTTCTTTCCAGAGATACTCACCCAAGAAGTAATTCTCTCATGTACTTTGCTGGGCTTCAAAGAAGAACCAGAAGGAGAGGGAGCAATAAGAAAAGAAATTGATGTCAAAAAGTTAATGGAGCTAAGTGTAACCTCAGCTGAAAAAAGAACCGAGAGAGGCCACAAGTCAGTGTGTCTATGGGAACAGGGAATATCTATGAAAATTATAATTAGGGCTGCCGATTTACACGTGAATTCAGTGCAGTTATTAATTCCCTTCCAAATAAACACTGTTCTTTTCGATTCAAAGAATTCTAAAAAAAGGTTTCCACAGAAATATTATGTGTTTGTTTTGAATAGTCATAATAAAGTTTCTTGAGCACCAAATCAGCATATTACAATGATTTTAGAATGATCGTATCACACTGAAGACTGGAGTAATGGCTGATGAAAAATTAGCTTTGCCATCACTAATATATTTTAAAATTGAAAATTATTTTAAATTGTAATAATATTTCACAATATTGTTGTTTTACTGTATTTCCTGATCAAATAAATGCAGCCTTGGTCAATATAAGAGACTTTCAAAAACACCTGAAAAATTCATATAATAGTGTAAATAAAATAAAATAAAATAAAAAATAAAATGAAATTAAATTAAATTAAATTAAATAAAAAAAAATTAAACAGTAAGATTTTTAATGTTTTTAAAGCAAAAGCAGTAAAATTTTGAAATATTTTTACTATTTAAAATAACTGGTTTCTATTTGAATATATTTTAAAATGTAATTTATTCCTGTGATTTCAAAGCTGAATTTTAGCATTATTATTCCAGTCACATAATCCATCAGAAAACATTTTAATATTCTGATTTGCTGCTCAAACAACATTTATTATTATTATTATGTTGAAAACAGCTGAGTAGAATTTTTTCAGGTTTCTTTAATGAATAGAAAGTTTAAAAGAACAAGAATATTAAATGAAAAAAATAATTAATTAATTAATTAATTAATAAATAAATAAATAAATGATATATATATATATATATATATATATATATATATATATATATATACACACACACACACAGTAATTTGAAATAGTAAAAATATCTCAAAATTTTACTGTTTTTGCTTCGGATCAAATAAATGCAGGCTTGGTGAGCAGAATAGACTTCTTAAAAAACATTAAAAATCTTACTGTTCAAAAACTTTTAACTGCTAGTGTATATATTGATTAATGCATGTAGCCTCTAAGTTCAAAGTGAAAGAAATTCAAGCAAAATCCAGTAAGGAGGAATGCAGGCCATAAACCCTTGACGTAAATACTTTTATGGCATCTATTTATGTCTTAACACTAATTGACTGTTGTAAATGTAAGCTATCAACTACAAGTCATTTTTAAAAGGAAATGAGTCAGTTTGGACGCAAGATGACAAATTCATTCACCCTTAACTTTTCCATAAGCTCAATCATACATAATCGACCATTAAATGAGTTGTAAGTACTGGCACGCTTTGTGGACACCCTTACAACGGCTCATCTGTACTAGTAAACAAACAAATATGTACCGTTAGTCATGTGATCTGTACTCATTAGCCATTAAGCAGAGCGCTGTTACACAAGCACCTGGAGGCCCACAGTATGGGTAGTGGAAGTGCAGTTACAGATCAAAACAAAGATCAGTCAGACAGAGATCTGTGAAATGGAATTTGCCTTTGACCATGATGCCCTTGAGCAAAAGCACTTAACTGTACTGTAGATTTCTTTAAGAGGACGATCCTAACAAGTGTAATCTACTCATGAGTAAAGATGTGGTCACGCTAGACTGGCTCATGCAGGAGAGTTGGAAGGCAAGCATATGAATATATGCTTTGAGCTTGGCTAAATATTAAAGTATATATACAAATAAATTATATAAAACAGATCTTGGCTTGCGATTGGTTAATAACTTCATTTATGTCATTTATTAAAAGTAAAAAATGTAATTTAATTTGTACCTTGTTAATTCAGTAGCTATACGATTCATCTGCTATGAATAATGTGCTGTGATTATTTAGAACAATAATGCCACCGCAGTACACACACATTTTTTCAACATGGAAAGTCTGAATACTTACATTATTGCGTAACATTGCTGTCATCACAAAGATGATGCCTTTGAGGAATTTTGAGTCTAACATGACACAGACTTGTATACTTGGGAGCTTTGTTTCAGAATAAAATTTCTGTACACCACAGCAATACCAACACCAACAAACAAATAAGAGAGAAACTAGAGCTCAAACTTCTTACAGTGCATTAGGGCTGCACGATTAATCTAAAAAAAATCATACATAAATGCGATCTCATTTCTAAATGACGGCGATTCACTTCCGTGTATTTCCCTGCATTCAGATCATGCTGCATTCACGCGTTATTGGTCACACTAACACAATAACAAAACACTTAATTCACCAATCAATCATAAATCACATGACGAATCTCTCCCTCACAATCAAATCTCTCCCTCATTGGCCAGGTTCCGCTGTCACGCACGTGACGTGTAACAAGGTGGCAGATCTAAACGGAGTCAGTTTGCTTCGTGGATTTGTAGCGGAAAGAGGGGGAAAATTAACCCCAGTGTGGAAAATCCTGGTGGCGACGGTGAGCGTGAGGATGCACTGTAACAATATTGGTACAGGTTTATCTGCTCGGACCAAAGTTCAACCTGCTGCGCTGCGCGAGCCCACTATAGAAGATGCATTTATTATCTCGATGTGGCGCGGAAGCGCCTGGAAAAAACGACCGCATCGCTTCCGTTATGAGCGCAGCTGCCGCGCACCTACATTTGAAATAACCAACTTGAACGCGCAAAAGGCGCGATATGTGAACAGCTCCGTCACACGAGCACTAAACAGCGCTGTGAGATCCAGTGTGAAACACTTGTGGTATATAATGGTATATTATTATAGTATGTATGTATTTGTGATTAAGCTATAGCATGTGTGCATTTATACGGAATGCTTTTAGACTACCGTTTTTCATACAAATAGGCTACCTATAAAATCATGTAGTTATATTTTTACCATGGTATTGAGGTACCATTATGTGTGGTTTTAACTGTGTTTATCATGATTTAAAATGTATGCTTGCTACTATGGGAGACCAATGCTTAATTAAAAAAAAAAAAAAACTGGGTCAGAATAAATGTAACCATATAAAACTGAGGTTGCTACAATTTTTACAGCTGTTACTGACTGATAATGAACAAAAATTTATCTCTGCATCCTCAAGCTACTATCAAATGTGTATTTCTAAGAGACAAAAAAAGTGAGATTATTATTATTATTATCATCATCATTATTATCATTATCAGACAACCCAAATCTGTTTCTTGATTTGAAACAATACAAACCTATGGTCTGCTTTATTTTATTATTGGTTTATTTATTAATATTGGTTTTTTTATTATTTGTTAATGTTCTCGTATGTTCAAAAATGTTTCAGTTATTCACTTTAAGGGGTCTAAAATAAAGAAAATAGACTTTTTTTTTGTTACTTCAGCACTTTATTATACTAAATGTCCTGTTTTTTGTACTTGAGTGCAGTAAATTTGGTTAAAAAAAAATGAGAATTGTGTAAGAAAATCGTGATCTCAATTCCCATGTAGAAAAATCGTGATCCACATTTTAGCAAGAATCGTGCAGCCCTACAATGCATGTCACCTATACAAAGAACATGAGCAAGAGCATTTGCCTCTTCTCTGAATACCAGAAATGATAAAAGACATGAATGGTGTATGTCTTCTGTAAGCACCTGTCAGAACAACGCTCCAACCATCTAAACCAGAGCACTGACATGAAGAGTATCCATAAAACATAACCACTCCAGAAACCCACCTCTTTGTTTCTGTGGAGACAAACCAGATTAGGTGACAATGAGTTTGTGAGGGCCAAGAAGCTCTCGAAATGACAGTGTTCTGTGGCTTGCTGTTGGAAACAGTGAGAAACGGAGATAGGAGAGGAACAAAGAAAGGATAAAGTTATGTCCATAAACACTGTAGCTCTCCCCAAAGGAGAAAGGGCTGTAAAAACACATCTGCCCTGAGCTTTGATCCACTGGCTCATTATCTGCTCTAGTCCTCCAGCACACATCCAGAAGTACAGATGCGGCAACATCAAAATACTAAACGTTCTATCTGTTGTGGAAGATGTTTTGAAAGTCGTGGGGTTCAAATAAGATTGGACAATATGGATGTTATTCTATAGACACTTTTTTCAAAATATCTTCTTTTTATGTTTCACTGAAGGAAGTCAGGTTTGGAATGATTTGAGGGTGAATAAATGATAACAGAATTTTCATTTTTGGGTGAACTATCCCTTTAAATGAAAGTACTGTACTTATTTCATTGATAGAGTTTAAAGATTTACATTTGGAATTATTTTATTGTAACAAAAGGCACTTTAAAGGGGTCATCGGATGCCCATTTTCCACAAGTTGATATGATTCTTTAGGGTCTTAATGAAAAGTCTCTAATATACTTTGATTAAAAATTCTCAATGGTTTTGTAAAACAACACCCTTTTTACCTTACAGAAATCAGCTCATTCTAAGGAGTTGTTCCTTTAAATGCAAATGAGCTCTGCTCACCCCGCCCCTCTCTTCTCTCTGTGGAAAGACGGTGTTGTTTACATTAGCCACATTTAGCCGCTAAACTTCCTAACTACCACGTTATAAGGAAAGGCGATCGCAAAGATTCATAAAACGCTTATACTTACTTCTGCTGTAAGTGAAGCTGGATCATGAACAATTTGCGCGAACATAGACGGATATATGTAGATCAGGAGGCGCATTCCCTCCACAAACAAACACAATCTGCTGCATCTTCAGCGGCTCAGATGTCGGGAGTAAATGACGACCACTATGTTCATTATTACATCCAGCAACACAACACCTCAATCGCTCAATCTGAGATATTCTTGTCTAACTTACATCCCTGCTCTGGCATCAAAACATGGAAAGTTACTGGACTGTGACAGCTGGTCTAAGGTAAGATGCTCATGTCAATCAATTATTGTGGGAGCGGCCTCTGTCGGTGTGACGGCACACCGACAGGCATCTGAGAACGGCTCGATTTGAAAAAGGGGATATTATTTTTACAGATTAATTAAAAACCACTGCATGGATTTTTATCATTATAGGGTAGATTTGTACATACACTGCCAACACACATTAATGTTCGAACAGCATGAAAAAGTGAACTTAGCATCCGATGACCCCTTTAACTAAAAAAAAAAAACGTCCAAAAATCCATACGTTCCACTCTTAAGGCCCTATGATTTTAAATATGAATCCTGCATGTTCTGTGTGTTTCTGTGTGAATGAATGGCGTAGACGCACGGTTTTGTTTACTACACACATACTAAGGCGTGCGTGACGCTCATTGTTTTCACAGCTTCTGCTGCTTCAATATATGACAGGGCTCTACAGTGTGACCTTTTCAGTTGCATTTGCGATGAGTGACAGCTTTTAATAATTATTAAGGGAGTTTGTAAATGAGATATTGATTTAATACAGTTAAATAAACAAGTTAATATTAAGTGACTTACATTGTCTGACTTAGGGCTGGGCGATGCACCATGGTATTGTGGCAGCAATGTGGGATATTCACATTGAATTTAGACTACTGTTTTTCATACAGTTATATTTTTACCATGGTATTGAGGTACCATTATGTGTGGTTTTAACTGTGTTTATCATGATTTAAAATGTATGCTTGCTACTATGAGAGACCAATGCTTAATTTAAAAAAAACTGGGTCAGAATAAATTTAACCATATAAAACTGAGGTTGCTACAATTTTTACAGATGTTACTGATTGATAATGAACAAAAATTTACCTCTGCATCCTTAAGCTACTATTGAAAGTGCATTTCTAAGAAACAAAAAAAGTGATATTATTATTATTATTATTATTATTATTATTATTATTATTATTATCATCATCATCGTTATCATTATCAGACAACCCAAACCTGTTTCTTGATTTGAAATAATATAACTCATTAGAACATGCAGAAATTATTTTTTCTATTTAGATATTTATTTTCTTAAGGAAAATTAATGGTCTGGTTTCTACAACTTTAACTTTGGAGCAAAAATCTGACTTTAAACTTGAAAGAAATAAAGATTTGACATTTATCGTGATAATTATCGATATCAACTATTTTGATATGAAAAAAATTATCGTGATAATTTTTTTGCCCATATCGCCCAGCCCTTGTCTGACTATAACACTATTGCCTGATTTTGCTCTATTTCATTGTCAAAAATAGTTTGAAACAAGTCATAACTGAGCAGCTGCGCATCTCCATTCAATAACAGCAGTGTTTTGTTTATGAATGAACGTGCGTTTTTAAATGAATCAATGATTCAATTTCCCATTCATAAAGTCAGTCACTTGGTTTATTCCTGAATGAATCAGCCGTTCGAACGAATCATATGAATGAATGATTCAGTAATTAAATCATTAGTTTCATTTTTAAAGTATCTTTTCAGTTATTTAAATCAAATAATATTTCTATATTAAAAACTTTATATTTAAAACACTAATCTCAACATGAATTTATGAATTTGATTGCACTCATGCCACCTCTGAGCCTCATTAAACATGAAAATACACCTGCAAGCAACTTTTGTGTTCTTCTGTGCCACCTCTGTAGTATAAATTCATTTTGTTAATACTGATTTCATTTGATTGGTAGCTTATTGTTATTCTGCTTGTTGTTATTCTGCTGTTTTAATAACACACATATATATATATATATATATATATATATATATATATATATATATATATATATATATATATATATATATATATATAAAAGATGACATACTTTTAATAAGGATAGAAAAAAAAAACATTACAAAGGTAAAAACAAAATTCCCCTGTAAATCACCTTGTAATGGGAAGGCAAATTTTTATGAGATTTTTTGATTATTGATTAGAAGGTGCTCTTAAAATTGTGACTGTAAATTACCTTTTTATAAAATCAATTCTTTAGAGATGCTTTTGATTATTAAAATGTAATGAAATCCTTACAATGGAATCCACAAAATTACTGGAAAACACATAGTTTGGTAAAAAATAAAACTGAATTCGAGGGAACAAAAATTAAATTGCTTAATAATTAAATTAATTACATTTATTTCAATTAATTAGACATGCTTTTTGATAACATTTTTTTAACTGAATCATTAAAAGAAAAATTAGTCTCGAAAAATTAGTCTTGAATTTGGGAAAAAATAAAACTGGATTTCAGTTTCATTACAGTCTAACTTAAAATTTTTAATTGAATCATTAAAAGAAAAATTAGTCTTGAATTTGGGAAAAAACCAAACACAGACCCCATTTACAGTCTTTTCTCGAGGTGTTTCAGGAAGTGCATTAAAAGGAAAAGGAAGAGACGCCTGTTGTCTCAGTTGTGATGACGTGATTCTGTGCTGACTGTGCAAGGCACCCGCATCGCTTCTTTGCTACGCAACAGTGAAGGATCCTTCCCACTTTACCCGCTTCAAACCACACCACAGGATGTGAATCACCCAAGGAACCGTTAATCTTATTCTGACAGGGGATACAAGTCACCTTCCAGTTCACAAAACAGCCCTTCCAGGGTTTGAACTGGTGACTTTGCACATAGCTCATATCTTTTTCACACTGCAAGAAACCACACGTTATATCACCGCTCGCTGTCGGAGTGTAACCTTATGACCTCTGGATAGGTGTTATGGCAGCCCTGTGCGGCTGATATAAACTGTGTTTTGCAAACTGAGCACTAAATCACATGGAAGGACCACAGACAAAATTCCCAAACTGCCTCAAAACATGTGGCGTCATTCAGACTCTCACTGTCAAGCTCTGCGGTGAGAGAAACTCGCCATAAACATATGACAACACTGGAAGAACAAATTCACCGAGCCATTATCATTTTCAAATTGAAATTTTGCATCGCATGTGACTCATACAGCTAAGCCGCATTTCTTATTAAGATTCATAACTTTCCTGGCTAAGAAAGGAACTGTAGGAAATGGCTCCCAGTGACAAATTAGAGCAGAGCAACTGAAATAATTGTTTTGTCATGAGAGAAACTCTAGCTCATTCTCCTGATGCACTCTCTCCTCCAATCTGCCAAACAGCGAGAGCACCACCGCAAGCTCCTGCTAACCCTTCCTCGCAGCATATACAAGCACGGAGAACCACATCCTGACGAGGGGAATGCGAAAACAAGGGCCCTGCTTCCCTGAACTGGAAAAGCGGTTACACAATGTGAACTTTTCACTGTCGAACTGGATAACTTCACTAAAATTATTACAATTCTTGCTTTCATTCAAAGCCAAAGCAACGCAGGAAAAAAGGGCTGAAAGAAAACGTCTCGAAGAAAAACAATGGCAAATGATTCAACCCGAAAAAGTACCGACATTAATGGCAGGACAGATGGGAGACTGTCTTCGTCCTTGATGTCCACCCAAGGTGGGCGGCTCTGTGCACAATTTTCCCAGGATCCTATTGGAAGATAGAGAAGGATCAACCAAAAGACTCACAGGGAGATATCTGAAGAAGATCTGAGTGAGGCAGAGACACATCACATAAGCACTCTGGACACACAGCAGGAAGTCTGATCAAGGATGCTTTCACTAGGACATTCATGGCTCCAGAGATCCTACCACCAAGTATCCTGTTGAACCAAATCACGGTCTTCATACCCACACACAACTGTTGCCATAAAAGTGGGTGAGTAAGAGGGCATGTGCGTGTGAGCCAAGTAAAACTGTGGTCTTGTTTCCAAAGCAAAATACATAGTGTACCAGTGATGCAACTCATGATTTCAAAATACAAATCCTGCATTCAGTTTCCTACTGTAGCTTCAAGATGAATAACATAATATCTAGGGATGTACAAAACTACATATTTTTTTTTAAAATTGACTGCCTGAATGACCTGGCAAAAAAAGCAGTCTCAAGGGTAGCGGGTGAGCAACATGAGAACTTTTTATTCTTATGTAAGGCCAAAAAATTCTGAGTAAGCCATAATTTCAATTCATGTAAACTCACTAGCAAAACCTCAATAGAACATGAATCTTCGCATTTAAAGGGCAGCTCATATGGTATTTTTAAGTGTCCTAATATTGTGTTTTGGAGTCTTCTACAAGAGGTTTAAATGCATCTATGGTCAGAGAACATTGTAATTTTTTTCAGAATATACATTTAAGAATAATTTTTTAATGAGTTCAAAATGAATCAGCTGGGGATTATGCAAATGTGTTACCTAGTGACGTATATTGAAAACAGGCAGAAGATTTGAAAATATGATGACTCGTTAAGGCAGTTCAAAGCTGTCTCTCTTTTTTTTTTTGAGAGACAATATCTTTATTTATCATGCACTTTGGATTAAAAACTTTGCAGACTGTTTACATTGAAGTACAGCTATGTTACAAACTGCAAAAAAAGAATGATGACCATATGACCTGCTCTATAAGTGTCAATTGTACAATTGGATATCATCAGCATGTAAGTGAAATGACACTCCATATTTAAGGAAAATGGAATCCAAGGGGAGCATGTATAAAGAAAAAAGTACTGGAGCAGGGACCGATCCCTGCGGAACTCCACAGGATTTTACCCAGAAAAGAACATTCTGCCATCATTTGCTCATGTTGTTCCAAAACTGAATAACTCTGTGAAACATAAGGAAAAATATTCTGATAAATAAATAATCAATCAACAATGTCCTTACACACCCGTAAGTAATTGATAAGTGCGTAGGGAAAATGACCAAAAAAAGGTCCAACTTCAAAACAAAAAAAAAGAAGAAGAAATCCCACACAATATTCGTAATTACAAATGTATCAAAATATAACATTTCGGTCCATAACCTTCATCAGGCATATATAAACAATTCATAAAACACATTTGTTGTTTTAAATTGGATTGTCGGAGTTGTTCATATATGCCTAACGAAGGTCATAGACCGATACATTTTTTGATACATTTTCAAGTACAGAAAGTCTTATTTTTTTTTTTTATTTTCTTATTTTGTCTTCAGAAACAAATAAACAAATATAAATATATTCTTTAAAATATCTTCTTTTATGTTCCACAGAAGTAATAAAGTTATACAGATTTGAGAAGACATATGGGTAAGTAAATGATGACAAATTTTAATCATGGGTGAACTATCCCTTAAAGGGGTCATCGGATGCTCACGGATGCATCGGAAGTTCACTTTTTCATGTTGTTTGAACATTAATGTGTGTTGGCAGTGTATGTACAAATCTACCCTATAATGATAAAAATCCATGCAGTGCTTTTTAATTAATCTGTAAAAATAATATCCCCTTTTTCAAATCGAACCATTCTCAGATGCCTGTCATTGTGGCATCACACCGACAGAAGCCGCTCCCACGATATTTGATTGACATGAGCGTTTTACCTCAGATCAGTTGTAACAGTCCGCCCTCTTTGTTTCGATGCCGAAGCAGGGATGTAAGTTAGACAAGAATATCTCAGATTGAGCGATTGAGGTGTTGTGTTGCTGGATGTAATAATGAACGTAGTGGTCATCATTTACTCCCGACATCTGAGCCGCTGAAGATGCAGTGGATTACATTTGTTTGTGAAGGGAATGCGCCTCCTGATCTACATATATCCGTCTATGTTCACGCAAATCATTCGTGATCCAGCTTCACCTACAGCAGAAGTGAGTATAAGGTTTTTTTTATGAATCTTTGCAATCACCTTTCCTAATAACGTGCTAGTTTAGCAGCTAAATGTGGCTAAACGCAGCTAAAGTAAACCAAGTAAACAGACTCGTCTCTCCACAGAGAGTAGAGAGGGGCAGGGTGAGCAGAGCTCATTTGGATTTAAAGCAGCCTCGACCAGAATGAGATGATTTTTGCAGAGCTTTTCTTGGCAAGGTAAAAAGGGTGTTGTTTTACACTACCATTGAGAATTTTTAACCAAAGTATATTATAGACTTTTCATTAAGACCCTAAAGAATCATATCAACTTTTGGAAAATGGGCATCCGATGACCCTTTTAAAGATATGTTATCTTTAAGTTATCTTTTTATGGTTCAACAATTAAGAACATGCATTAAAATACAACAATGTATATATATTGAAAGGTAAAATGCAAAACACAGTAAAATGCTAATATGCTTTAAGTGCGTTGTTCTTGGTAGAGTTCAACAGTTTTATTGAGACAGGAACAAATGAAAGTTTCAGTCTATTGACTGTTCTCAATCTCTTTCCTGATGGCAGCAGCTGGTATTCGCTAAAAAGAGGGTGTTCGGAGTCAGTACTGATACGTATTGCTCTTCTCGTCTCTGCCAGTTCATATAAAGTCTGTATGGGTACATATTGCTTTATTCCTATAACTTTCATGGCTGTTTTGTGGATATGAGTCAGTTTGCTTTTCAGTTGGACAGACAAGTTTCTAAACCAGACTGTGATTCCGTAGCAGATAAGACTTTCAAACATGGCCGATATTGCTACACACCCCATACAGTCTCAACCTTCTTAAAAAATAAAGTCTCTGTTGTAGTCGTGTGCACAAACTGTCAATACGTGTCTTCCAACAAAAAACACTGTCCATGTAAAACCCCAAGTATCTGTAGGATGTCACTTGTTGTGTCACTGTGTCTTTAATGATCACAGGCTTGGGTCAAGAACCATTTCTTGTGTCTTTTTTACATTTAACACCAAACAGTTTTTGTCACACCACTGAATGTGAACGTGTATATAGGCATACAATAACATTTTAAAGAATTCATTAATATACTCAAAATGTTATGTATATGTATGAAATTAGTTCACTTCCAGAAGAAAAATGTACAGAATTTACTAACCCCCTTGTCATTCAAAATGTTAATGTCTTTCTTTCTTCAGTCATAAAGAAATTATGTTCCAAAATGTCGAAAAACTTCCATCTTATTTTCTCCTCCACCTTCAAAATCATCCTACATCACCCCAGTACTAACCCATTGTTTGTGAAGTGAATGTGCAAAGAAGGTCCTTAACAAAAAAAGGTAATACAGCGATGCAGGACGATTTTGAAGTTGGAGGAGAAAATGAGATGGGAGTTTTTCGACATACCCTAACTGTTTTGAACCGGAATACACAGAGTATGTATGCACATCGCAGAGCTAGACAAAACAAGCATTTGAGGTTAAAAAGTATATACATTTTTTTTTTTTTTTTTTTTTTTAAGAAAATAACTGATCGTTTCACTAGATAAGACCCTTCTTCCTCGGCTGGGATTGTTTAGAGCCCTTTGAAGCCAATTTAAAACTGCATTTTGGAAGTTCAAACTCACGGGCACCATACAAGTCCACTATATGGAGAAAAATCCTGAAATGTTTTCCTCAAAAAACATAATTTCTTTTCAACTGAAGAAAGAAAGACATGGATGGCAAGGGGGGAGTAAATAATCCGTCAATTTTTGTACTGGAAGTGAACTAATCCTTTAAAATGTTGTTCATTTAATATGTAATTATAATAATGCATATTGTGATTGCCTATTTATCTTTTGTTTTTTTATATATAATGTTGAATTAATTGATATGGTATTTAAGGTAGAATCTGATCGTATGTGCAATTTATAAATGAGGCCCCAGGCCTCCAAGTCTTAGGCCAAAGGCATTTAGTGGTCCACCTCAGAGAGCTGTATAGAGTAAAAAGTGTCTCACCAACAAGCCCCTTCCAACTACTCTTTTGCCGCCCCATAATAAGCAAGAACCAAACGCATAGGAATTAACTACATGAGTCCAGAACCCACTGCATGGCTTTTGCAGAGAATGGGTTCAAGACTGGGAAACAGCATACATTAAAGACACATGTACTTCATTTTCTTACATTCTTTATGCATTAAATAAAGGGCTGGAGAATATCATTTCAGAAGTCAACCCGACAGACTGTCCACAGAATAACATCAGTTTGCCCCTTTAAACAGTTAGATACTTGTGTTAAAGTATTAGTTAACTTCCAGAATAAACATTTCCTGATAATTCACTCACCATCCAAGATGCTCATGTCTTTCTTTCTTCAGTTGAATATAAATTAAGGTTTTTGAGGAAAACATTCCAGGATTATTCTCCATATACTGGACTTCTATGGGAGCCAACGGGTTAAAGGTCCAAATTACAGTTTCAGTGCAGGTTTAAAAGGTTCTAGCTGAGGAATAAAGGTCTTGTCTAGCAAAAAAATTGGTTATTTTTTCTATTATTATCTATTGGTTATTCTATACTTTTTAACCACAAATGCTCATCTTGCACTAGGTTGACTTTCACTCATAATGTAGTCATGTTGGAAAGGTCACACATGACATAGGCGGAAGTACCGACCAAACAATTGTCCAAAGAAAGTCAAAAGCCCTTTAGAAAAAAAGGTAAAACAACGATGTCGAATGATTATGTTTTGGAGGAGATATTGCGATTGAGTTTTTCGCTACCCTACCTTTTTGAACCAAAGTACACAGACGAAGAACTAACGCGTAACCTTTCCAACATGATTACGTAATGCATGAAGTCGTGGACGTGCATCACAGAGCTAGTGCAAGACAAGCATTTATGGTTAAAAAGTATATACATTTTTATTTTTTTTTTTAGAAAATGACCAATCGTTTCGCTAAATAAGCCCTCGTGTAGAGCCCTGTGAAGCTGCAATTTGGACCATTAATCTGTTGGCTCCCACTGAAGTCCACTACATGGAGAAAAATCCTGGAATGTTTTTCTAAGAAACCTTCATTTCTTTCCGACTGAAGAAATAAAGACATAAACATCTTGGATGACATGTGGGTGAGTAAATTATCAGAAAATTTTTCTACTGGAAGTGATCTAATCCTTTAATTCATTCCTTAGCCAACTAATTTTAAAGAGGGTCACTTGACTGTAGTTTGGCAAGCTTGTTTCAAAGTAGCTTCTCCAGCACTGATTATAAACATTATTTTATAACATAAGCAGCTCTTACCACATCCAGGTTCAGATTTCCATTGGGAAGTACAGAATTCTCTGGAGGACTGGCACACACTACAACACGCTCAGGAAACACACGCAACTCTGTGAAGGTCAAAAAAAATGACAGATGAAGCTGTGGCCAAAGTGATGTGGAAACCGTTTAACACAATAATACATACAGTAAATGTTCCATCTGAAACAAAGGGTGAAATGGGAGGGGAGATGAAAATATGCATGATATTCATACAAATAAAAGTAAAAAATGGAAGTTGATCCACTAAAATGAATTTAAATGAGCATCAACAGCTTAAAATGACCTCAGTGCCCTCTTCATGGGAAATGTTGAAAAAGCTTCATTTGTTGTTTTTAACAAAAAGACTAAGCTGCCATAAAGCTGAATGTAAACTTAACGTCCCCACTGCCCCTCAGTCAATAAAGTTTCAAATATGTAACTCAATATAAGTAAAACAAACCACATTGTTTGATGTATTCCGGTTTAGTTCCTTCAAACTTGGCCAAATTTAGCTTGAAAAATGAAGGCCAAGCAAATTGTTGGTCAGCTGCTTTTCCTTCTTTTTGTTTTTCCTAGATCACTTAAAATAATCTATACCGGACAGCCTTATTAGTCTGTATGTAGTTTGTATTTTTTGTGAGGCATGTTAAACATAAATCATGTACAATGATGACTGTAATTCCCTTCAGAGTTGGACATGCTATATCTCTAAAGATACACTGAAGCTTTAGTCTGAACTTGTTTACTATGATAAGCAAACCACACTTTCCCTGTGAGCCAGACTCGGGTGGACTTGGCTGTAGTCTCAAATATTTGTTGAGCTCTGCCTCTATTAGGTTGGAGTGCATTCGTCTCTAACTGTCTAGCCAGATATAATGGGTGTTTTCTTCAAAGAATTTTCTCTTAGATCTGTATACATTTGACTACAAGTTCTGCGTAAAGCGCGTTTGGAATCATGTTCTGAGTTGCCAGCTAAGTGAACATATTTCAGTCGACTTTTTCCAAAATAAAAACGATCCAGACAGTGACCTCCGACTGAGCCTGACAGCTGTACGAACTAATAACAACACAGGTGCTTCTGATACAATTCATGAGTCAACTTAATGTGGAAAGAAATACTCAAACCAGTCTTCTTTAGTCAATGAGAAGAGGAAATAAACTACCTCTGTAGTGCTGCCTGACAATGCATCTCAGGTTGACGTGTCGTTTCATGAAGTGCACCGCCAGGCGAACATTCCCACCTGCAAAAGAAAACACATTTTATGGAGCAAATCTGCTCAGAAAACGTCCACTGGTAATACTCAAACAGTAAGGGCTTGTCATGGTAAGCTAATCATAAAACAATCGCATTTAAGACTGCCTGTTTGTTTAAACAAATCCTCGTTTACGAATGAGGAAACATTTTTCTCAGGAAAATAATTTTAATGCAAATCAGCCCTGCATTAATGATGAACATGGACGTTATCAATTATACGTGGCCATGCAAAAGGCCAGAGACAAAGGCTGCTAATGTCTGCCAAATATGACACCGCACAAAGGCAGTTTAGTGTCTGAGAAAATACCAAAGCGTTTAAGCAAATGAGAAAGAAGCCTCATATTTCAGGCATGAACGTAAGCAGTGCCAGGGGCTTCTTGGCCTTTGAAGTCCACTGTAACAAGACTGACTGAATGCTAAAACTATTTACAGCCTCTAATGGTGAGAGAGTTTTATAAATTCATGCTCCATTCCTTTGAGAAAAGCATAAAATGTGCCACTTTGCCTTCGTAACCTGTATTTTAGACTGCAAAAATCTCTAAATACTGGCTGCGGCTGAGAAGTGTTATTTATTATTTCTACATGGCTGTCTGGAATACTCAATTGTGATTGGTCAATCGCTGCATTCTGAGGTCAGATGTTTTAGTGTGCAACTGGTAGACTGTATACTGGAACACACTGTGCTAGTTTCGTGCCTCTTGTGCATTTATCAATCTCGTTTTTCTCACAAAATAACTTCTCAACTCAACGTGGGATAGTGTACAGTCAGCAGGTAATTATCACAAAATAAACCCCTTCTATGTGAAACAAGACCTGATCATTCTGTCAGTGTTTATTTTGCAACGATAAGATGACAGGTGAATAAATGAAGATTTATAGTAAAATTTTCTGTTTGCACAATTATGTTCACACAATGAAAGAAGTGAATAAATAGGGTGTATTCAAAGAAAAGCCAATCAAACTGCTGAAATACATAAACCAAGATTAGTTTGAGACTCACTCAGGATCAAAATCCTTTGAGAAGAAAAAGAACTGGAAAAGCATACTTGATATTATCAACAAGTATATTTAAGTTAAAAATGAAAAGCTCAAACAGATATTTTCACATTAGAGTTTCTGTTGTGGACTCAGATCAGTCTGACATTAGTCTGAAATCTGTTTTCTAATCTGAGATTATTTAACACTATTAGGCAAGTTACGATGCATCATAATGAACATAATACAAATATCATATATAGTGGGAAAGCCACTCATCCTCCGATTTTTTTTATTTAATTTTTTTATTTTAAATTTATTGCCACATCAGCTTCATAGGCTATTTCATGGCAAACAAAGATTATACATTATACAGTAGTACACAATCCAAAAAAAATTAAGTAAAGCAATTATAAATCTAAGTGTACATAAAATTCTATTAAAAAAATAAATAAATAAATAAAAATCCTTTAAATTTATACATTTTTAAAAAGAAATTGTAAAGGTTTTTCTAGGTCCATCTTATAAAACAAGTCCTTAAGAGTTTGACCGTCAAGTGCTTCACCGTCAAGTGAATCCCACAATATTAACATTTTGCCGCTTTTTCAGTCCATCTAGTATGTCCAATACGACACACACATATATACAACTTGATCATGCCTAGATTTAAAGGAATAAATATATCTTGTTCCTACAACAGAATTTATTTCAAAAAGTTTGTTATTTTGACATTCTTCCTATTCCACTTGCCATTTCTCCAATATGTATCTGTTGATTACTGGCTTCACATCAAAAGGCGGGGATTGGCATTCATTTACATTTTCTGTAAGAGCTTGTTTGCAGCTATGTCAGCTTTTTCGTTTCCAATAATTCCACAATGTCCTGGAATCCAGCAGAAAACAATATCATAATTGAGCCTCCGCAACTGATTTGCTTTTATAAATATGTCAACAATTATTGGATGATTTGTTTTCAGAGACTCCAGTGCTTGCAAACAAGATTTTGAATCGGTGAACACTATAAAGTTTCTTTCTTTTGAATTTTCAATATAATCCAGAGCAAGTAATAGAGCTTGGGCCTCTGCTGTAAAGATGGAACAGTAGTCTGGGATACGAAAGCCATAGTGATAATGACCACTTATTAATGCTGCAGATACATGGTTATCCATTTTTGAACCATCAGTGTATATAAGATTATGACTGGGAAAAAGGCTTCTTATGTCAAAAACATATATATACGGGTAAGTTTCACTCTTCTTATTGCAGGTCAATCTCACCCTCCGATAAAAGTTGATCTAGTTCACATATTTACACATCTTGTAGGGGAATTACCCGTTTAAAAAGCTGTTGTTCAGCCTTAGCTTATTAGGTTTACATTGAAATTTAATTAATTAAATGCTTAGATTTTTTGTAATCTGTCTCTAAATGTTTGTATCTCAGAAACCACAATTTTGTGATATCAACTTCAAATTTGGAACATAACTTGGTTAGACATGGCTTTGATTTTATAGCAATTTTAGAGTGCAAAATATTTTGTAAAATGTTTATATCAAATAAATATTTATATAAAAAAGTAGTATACTACATTAAATTTACTATAAACTTAAACTTCTATAGCTTTTTTATACTTTATTTTTTTTTAAATGCTTTCACTTCAGCAATAATCTGCTATGTGTCTTCTTTTAAAAGACACATACGGCCTGTATCCCAAAGCTTTCAGAAATTATAACCATGTTGTAACAAGCATTGATAAACAAGTCTTCTGTATCCTGGGGGGTAAAAACATTAAAAATAATGAAATTGTATTATTTGAGTCCCAATAAGATGGAAAATAGCCATAAAGTAATTTTCTGATGTCTCTTTATGGGTTTGCCCTCTTTAGGGTTAATAAAAAAGATGAGTATATGTGTGACCCTGGCCCACAAAACCAGTCATAAGGGTCATTTTTTTGATAATGAGATTTATACATCATCTGAAAGCTGAATAAATAAGACAATATTTGGCTGAAATACTACTATTTAAAAATCTGGAATCTGACGGTGCGAAAAAATCAAAATGAGAAAATTGCCTTTAAAGATATTCAAATGAAGTTCTTAGCAATGCATATTACTAATCGAAAATTACGTTTTGATATATTTACAGTAGGAAATTTACAAAGTTTCTTCATGGAACATAACCTTTACTTAATATCCTAGTGATTGATGGCATCAAAGAAAAATTGATAATAATTTAGACCCATACAATGTATTGTTGGCTATTGCTACAAATATACCCATGCCACTTATGACTGGTTTAATGGTCCAGGGTCACATATATTAAATGATATTTGCAATAAATTGATTTAAAAATTTATTTGACTACTTAATTTGCATTTATTTAATAACTTCTTATATTATATTATATTATACAGCACTTTTTTCCCCATCGACTATGGTTCGGACCAAGCAAATCAAGTGTGAAAACAGCCCAAGGCACTGAAATCGCTTATAATGTGCCATTTTTACCTTTAACCTTCATTAAATGAAGCATTCAGTGAAGTCACCATTATGTGTTCATTCACTTTTGCAGTTGCCTGAGCAACCATACCCATTCACTGTTAACACACCAAAAAAACAAGTTCATTCAACCCTCCTAGTGTTGGAGCAACGACACAACCATTCTGTTTTAATTTAAGAGACAGCGGGCAAAGGAAGAATCCAGCCTAGATCTGTTTGTCATTGTCCAAGGAATGCAAGATCCACTAGACGCGAAGGCAGAGCACTGTTGCTTAATCTGGGAGGAATTTGTCGGCAAGAGAGGGGGCCTGGTGAACACGCTAGATATCTGCTGGTGCAGCTGTAAACAAGAAAACAGGCATGGGAATCCATCAACTCTCACTCTGTGCCCTGAATAGACCCCTCAACCTCTGTGCCTGTCTGTGAGAGACTGCCCTGGGCAGCCACAGGACCGTAAAACACACACAAAATGGATCAGACTACCATCTAATGACCCAAGTGTTTGAGCAGATCAATTCAGATCACAGAAATGAGACAGAAAAACAAACTCAGCTTAGGCAACAGCCTCACCTTCACATCAAGAACATTTGTCTCTCTTCAGAGTATGTGTCAAATGAGTAGAAATGCATTAGAGAAGACAGGTTTACCAGCTGATGTCATCACAGGCCTTGCTAACTAACTGCTAGCTAGGTCTGCAAACGGGAGCTTCTGCAAGTAATGATATGCAATTACAGTGTCTGCCAGCCACAAAACTGTCATCAACACTCCCTGTATGTGATTGATGAATCTACCTCCTACTTTCTTCTACTTCACAGGTAATGCTCAACATGTGGCTCGTCTTCAGTTGTTTCATTTACAATGCCTTTTTTTCTCTATTGGTGGTCAAAACTGACTGGGCTGTAAAAACAATTGTAGAATCAGTCACAGTAAAGAAAGAAGGTCAATTAGCACACAACTTGCTTTGAAAAAGCTTCCATTCAAGGCTCAAACGTTGCTGGAAACAACAAATGGAGCATTTAAACCCTATAAACCCCAAACTCAAGTCACTGTATCCAAGATACAAAATAATTATCATAAATGTTATTTTATCCCACCTACGAGAATAATAGGCTATGGTAAGCATCTTGTGTGAAACCCCGGTGAGCCTGCCAAACAGGCTCCTAATGTTGATATTCATGTCAAGGTTCCAGGCGAATGGTGCTCATTTTTGCTCAAGGGAAGTGATACAAGACTAGTGGGAACTGCAACACCTAGCTTCACAGAACTGTTCGTCTAAGAAATGCAGGTTCATATGAATCAGATGCTCCCTCAGGTGTTCCTCCCCATCACAAAGAATCAACCGAGGAGGATTTCGATATCAGATTTATATGCTTTTGAGATGGCTTAGACCTTAAAGTGCTCTAGGGAGAAAGGAAACACCGGCAGAGAGATCAAGATGGCATATGGAACTCTACCAACTTCAATGAGGGTGAAATAAAGCGTGCGTGGACAGTATCAGCGTCTTATCTTTCCTGCTCCTAATCATTTGAGCATGCAACCAGCCGTCCCAAAAGCTTGGGAGAGTTATGGGAAAATAAAATTCGGTCATGAGTCCCTCTGCTCAGCATCAAGAGCCTAGGGCATGTTCTTTCCCTTTTTAACTTTAGTGTGGATGGATAGAACAAACAACAGACTGATAATCTGCATATTTCAGGAGATAAAGAAATGGGCATCTTTCCTGTGTGCTTCAAAACCTTTAGTCTAGTCCGTTTCATTCATGTCCATCCCAACTTAAATTGACCCATCCTCCCATCTCCTTACTGGGAAAAAAAAAAAAGTTTAATAGCATTTGTGTTTCCTCTTTTCCTGCACTTCAAAGAGGCAATTCCCAACAGAGGAGTCTGGCTCTAGAGAAGAACCACAAAAAGGCTCGTTTTGAGAAATCAGCTGTTGGTTGAAAAAAAATAATTCTTCTGGCCCAGGCTAGCATGCTAAATGTGACCATGGACCACAATTTCATTGATGTATGGTTTGTTAGGATAGGACAATATTTGGCCGAGATACAACTATTTGAAAATCTGGAATCTGAGGGTGCAAAAAAATCAAAATATTGAGGAAAAATCGCCTTTTAAGTTGTCCAAATGAAGTTCTTAGTAATGCTTATTACTAATTAAAAATTAAGTTTTGATATATTTAC
This sequence comes from Cirrhinus mrigala, assembly GCA_036247105.1. NCBI lineage: Eukaryota > Metazoa > Chordata > Actinopteri > Cypriniformes > Cyprinidae > Cirrhinus > Cirrhinus mrigala. Next base: position 25,992,882 of record CM070019.1, read on the forward strand.
ATTAGGAAATTTACAAAATATCTTCATGGAACATGACCTTTACTTAATATCCTAATGATTTTTGGCATAAAGGAAAAATCGATAATTTTGACCCATGTATTTTTTGGCTATTGCTACAAATATACCCATTCTACTTACGACTGGTTTTGTGGTCCAGGGTCACAAATGTAAATCTTAGTGTCTTTTAGCAGTTTAAGCATATCTGAAGCACCCCTTCTTGAGGAAAAGAAAATACTGGAGTTATCTAGATAAAGACATCTGTTGAAAGATGTTTACAGAAATGCTTCTCAACTGTTTTTGATTCAAGACCCAGATTTTACAAGTGGCTACTCTGTACACTGTATCAGGATTGCTTATCAGGTAAAAGTAAACAAATGTGCCTAAAATATTAAACACTGAAATGTATTCATTTCACCGTGTCAGAGTTTTAGGCAAGCAGATAGAACTGTACAATTTTAATGCCTTGCAAACTTAAAATATTTGGATTTCTGTAATGTGTTCTACATTGCTGCTGCAATTTTGGCTGATTTGTCACCAAGATAATGTTATCTAGATAGTGGACATTACAGGGGTCCTATTATGCTCTTTTACAAAGTCTTGATTTTGTTTTAAGGGTTTATTAGAACATGCTCTCATCCTTGGTGGTTCGAAAAATGCATTATTCTTCACAATATTTACATTATTACAATACCTTTCTCCCCAGCCTGGCACAAATGGCTCGTTTAGATCCAGGTTTGATGAAGGCCCACCTTCTGAAAAACGAAATGTGTTGTAATTGGTTAACTGTCCCTGTGCACTGTGATTGGCGAACAGCTTAGATGATGTTTCAGTACTGCCACGCCCCTTGCCAAAGCAGCAAGTTCCATCTGCTACATTATAGTTAAGGATATATTAAGGTATAGTTGACGCTACAGTAGTGTTGGGTCCTATCATCAGCCTGCGAGATCGCCGATACATGATATTATCGTGCTAATTTATTTATTTACATACTTAGTTTCATTGCCCGAAACCAGCTTCAGCATAAGGCTGAAAGCAGCCTAATGTTTTTAATATGACTTAATTCATATTTAACATGACAACAACTGAATAAAAACATTGTAAGTTACTAATTTTAATGCTTACATTTCTTTAGTTATTCAAAAAGCAGCTACAGAAAACGGGTGAAGAACATTATCAAAGAACATCATCACTGATTAGCCTAGCCTAGTCTGGTGCAAGTTTATGCATTTTAAATAACAGTAGCGTTATAAGTGAAGCTATCTACACTGTATGATGAATAAATCTCTTACCACACACTGCACACGTCTATGGCGTGGCTCCGACACAGCCACCGCAGCTGATCGCGGCCACTCTAGTCAACGCTTGTGTTTACACTAGCCTCGCCTCGGCATGTGTTTCGACTCCCTATACTGCACACGTCTACGGCACGTTACGGCTCTGACGTGGCCACTCTAGTCAATGCTTGTGTTTATACCAGCAGCACCACGGCTCATTGAAGCGTCCCAGAAGCGGCTCTCTACGCTGCATCGCTAAAGTTAGGCTAATCCCCCACCTCGTCTCTACCCACCCTCCAACCATTCAAATTTTTGTAGGCGGGATTTATTTTAATGATATTCTAATGGGCCGCGCTGTGAGCTTACAGCACCCGGAAAACAATGCTGTAGTCCAAAGGAGCCATTCGTTGTAGTTCTTGAAAATATCTCCCTTTGGAGTGGACTTTGAGATTTGTAACTATTTGTAACTAGATCTTTTTTTATGCCCAAACATACACAACACGCACTGACTAAAATTCAAAAGTAAAAAGCATAATAGGACCCCTTTAAGGAAGCTTTGTCAATTAAGTAAAAAATGACTTTTGACTTTTTGAGTTTGGATGCATCAGTAAGACTAGTTTGCATAATTTTCAAACCAAATCTGAATATTGAGTTACATTAAAAGAAAAATGTTCTTTAAAAGAAAAAAGAAAACATCTAGTACATTTAGTTCATTTTTGTAAAGAAAATAATGTTTTTGCAAAGAAATTGCAATGGAAAAACAGAAATATTATTCTACCAGATCTGTATCACTAACAAAATCAGAACATGGCCACCAGACCCACCAGATGTTGCAATTGGCATGTGATGTTCCAGAAAAGACGACAGAGATGCTCTCTGAGAAAAAAGCCGCTTTTCCACTATCGGGCCGAACGGTTATTAGAACGGTCAGGTATGGTTCCAGTTGTGTTTCCACCTGAGCCTGGTACAGCACAGCACGATTACAAACCGTTCTCGGCCCGGAATTCTCAGCACGGTTACACAACCGTGCAAAACCCAAGTGTGTGTGCTAAGCGGAAGCACGCTATTTGATCAAACAGCCAAGTAAACAGCTACGCTGCATTCATAGCTCATGCATTAATACTGTCAATAAATGTGGTATTTTTAGAAAGGAATTTTACCTTCTGTGTCCGTCTCCATTGGCATGCATATCCCCTCAGCATTTGTTGGTAACGTTATACCTGTCCTCGTCTTTTTTTTATTTTATTTTTTGCACCAAGAGTTGTGTCCTTTTTTTCTGTTATTTAACGAAGTAAATATCAGATTTAAAAAAATAAATAAATAAACAAACATCTGATCATCATCCATATTGTTGTTTACATTACAGTTGCGTTACCTAGGTAATGACTGACGCATCTGTATTTACATTCCAAAGAATTCCGTTATCAGCACCACAGTGGAAAATGAAACCGTATCCGTGTTGACTGGCCCAGATCGGCACGGAATGGAACGGTTAAGAGAACGGTTCGGCCCGATAGTGGAAAAGTGGCTAAAGTGTTCCAACACTCAATCCGCATGGCAACACAACATCACAACATATGTCTTTCCACAGGTTTCGCTGACACTAAGCCAGGGCAGAAATATATACAGTACATCAGTGTACACACACTTAGGGCCCCCCCGTTGGAGCTTTTACCACTTCCTGGGAAAACAATAGAAAGAACGAAAAGTCAACAAACCAGAAGAATGTAAAGAGGAATGTGAAATAAAATGGAAGAGTGGGGTGAGTGATCCCTTGTCTCCAACTAGAGGCATTCTTTCCACTGATTCCGAGTTCAAAGACGAACACGAGCTATAAAAACCTCATCAGCTCTAAACAAATGGAGAGCACAGACAGCTCAACATGCGAAAGAATAATAATCATCTCTCAGCACCACAGTCTAGATCTCGACAAGCCAAAGAGGTTGTACAATCTAAACACGTCGAGCTCTAAAAACAGACGACATTAGATACGATTTCTGGTGGTAAAACCGGGTACGATCCGTGATATCTGAGCATATAGCTACTGTGTGCGACGGGCAATCCTGAAGTGATCTCACAGACGTGGACAAGAGAGCGGGTGTCTAGGTGACCGAGTTGGAATTTGCAGAAATATTTTCTCTCGGCCCTCACTTTGATGTGAATGATCACCCTCTAAGATCTTGTCCTCTGCTCTTACTGGGTCAGGGTGGGGCTCCCAGGCGATTGTGTGTATGTGTGTGAGCGTTTCAAGGGGGTCGCCACATGGAAGGGCCAAGCGGGGTTTTCCTGGAAGCACATCACACCCGGCTGCGTAACTGTAGCCTGGGCCGAGCGGGCGGTGTGTCTTATCACTCTGTTCAACGTCCACCTGAAACAATATTTGCGCATGAGTGTTCAATTTAACATTTGGGTGACCCCTTCAGCATGGTTATGAAATGCTGCAATGTGGCCCAACAGGAGGATGCAACACATGATCAAAAGGAGAACTGTAAAGATAAGTAAATGGACTAAAGTGCCTTCAGAAACGTCCTTCTGTAGTCTTACTAAACAAACTTCAAGATCAAAACCTAGACCAAACTCTTAAACAGTGACATTTATCGACCAAAATCTCATGACTCAGCAAAAAGATCAAGACTGTGATCAGTCACACTGAAATTATAGATTCTACCTCTTTTCCCCACAGATGTCTCCTTTAATTAGAGCTCCTAATGCAATGCTTAGCTAATTGGCTACACCTGCGCTATAAATGTATATGACATCAGCATGGCTATGAAAATGGGTGAGAACATCTTACGAATTAACACCAACACAACATTCTTGAAAGGAAGCTTACCGTGGCTGCAACCGAAATCACATACTTCAATACTATATAGAAAAACAGTTTGTAAACAGAGCAGTATGTCTGAACTCACAGTATTCATAAAACAGTATGACCTACTATTTCTGCCAAGAATCTGAAGTGTGCATCCAGCATCCACTTTACTATCCCATGGGGCCTTGGGAGAGGATTTGTGAATAGCACTGAAGTGATGCAAATGACGCTGGTAGGTCACATGGCAATGACGTCTGGATTACATCCATACTACACACATTCATATAGAACATACTGTTTTAAAGGAGAAGTATGGTTCCAGAAGTAAAATTTACAGATAATTTACAAACCCCCTTGTCATCCAAGAAGTTCATGTCTTTCTTGCTTCAGTCGATAAGAAATTATGTTTCTTGAGGAACAAAAAAAATTCAGGAATTATCTCCATATAATGGAACTCATTGGTTCCCCCAAGTTTGAACTTCCAAAATGCAGTTTAAATGCAGCTTCAAATGGCTCTAAACAATCCCAGCCAAGGAAGAAGAGTCTTATCTAGCAAAACGATCAGTCATTTTCCAAACAAATTGGCAATTTATATACCTTTTAACCTCTAATGCTTGTCTTGTCTAAGTCTGCGGTTCAATATGGTCGAGATAGTTAGGGTATTTTGAAAACCCCCCATCTCGTTTTCTTATCCAACTTCAAAATCATCATACAAAGTGGGATCATCCTAAATGTTTACAAAGTGAACATGCAAAGAAGATTAAAAAAAAAAAAGTAAAACAGTGATGTAGGACGATTTTGACGTTGAAGAAGAGAACGACACAGGAGTTTTTAGACGTTGCCTAACTGTATTGACTCGGATTACACAGACTACGCATGCGTGTTGCAGAGACGAGACAAGACAAGTTTAAAAAGTATATAAATTGTCAATTTGTTTAGAAAATAACCGATCGTTTCGCTAGATAAGACCCTTCTTCCTTCGCTCGGATCGTTTAGAGCCTTTTGAAGCTGCATTTAAACTGCATTTTGGAAGTTCAGACTTGGGGGCACCATTGAAGTCAACTATATGGACATAATTCCTGAAATATTTTCCTCAAGAAACATAATTTCTTATTAACTGAAGACAGAAAGACATGAACATATTGGATGACAAGTGGGTGAGTAAATTATCCATAAATTTTTGTTTTGGAAGTGAAGTCTGTACCTACTCAGAGTATGTGTTTTCAGATGCAGCCAATGTCTCCAAGATTTCCAGCATTATTCCACTCTTTGGTCTCACATGATCCTTCATAAATCATTCTAATATGCTGATTTGGTGCTCAAGAATCAGATCTTATCATTATTGTTGAAAATAGTTTTGCTGTTTAATATTTTTGTGGAAATCATGATTTTGTTTTCAGAACTCAACAGCAAAATCAAAAGAATGACCCCAAACTTTTGAACAGTAATGTGTATATGAAAAATAAGGTAAGACTCAGAAGTTGCAACTACTATGGGTGTTATGAGCCAGTAGTACTAGAAGCACCAACTGTTATTTTAACCAGAAAAGTCAGCAGCAAAAAATCTAAATCAATAATGAAGATACACCAGGCACTGCATCAATAAATTAAACTTTAGTAACTGAATTTGAACTGAATTTTGAAAGGTCAATATAAATGAGAAGCATTGTGAAAAATAATGTACCACAAGACATTACAGGCATTCTCATCTAGACAAGATTAGGCTTCTCTGAAAAAAAAACAAGTCATTTGCTCTATAATATTAAGAAAGGTTGTGTCAGGGGAAAAAAAAAACATGTTAGATTAAAATCATATTTGAAATCAAAATTAAAACAGAATTACCAAAACCTTCTTGCGAAAAGTAGTCCTTTCCGAATTAGATGAACAGCAAACAGACTGAATTAAGGTTGTATAACCATCAAGTAACATTTGAAGACATTCACAGTATATGGGCCATTTTACAGAATTGGTGCAAACTGCTGTCACAACAAAACATTTAAAAAGCATTTAAGTTATCAAATCTTAGATGTTTATTAAGATCCTTCTATTATCTACTGAAACCCACAATGATAGGTGAGGGAGGTGGCTGTCCCGAACCCCAACCCTTAAATTTCAAGTAAAGAAAATGATATTGAAATAATTTTTGTATTTTTTTTCCATTGTTGTTTTTAAAAGTATCTTTTTGATTAAAGTTAAAAAGTTAAAAAGTGAAAAGAAAAAAAAAAAAAAAAAAAAAAAAAAAGTGATTTTAAAGGGGTCATCGGATGCCCATTTTCCACAAGTTGATATGATTCTTTGGGGTCTTAATGAAAAGTCTCTAATATATACTTTGATTAAAAATTCTCAATGGTTTTGTAAAACAACACCCTTTTTACCTTGTCAAAATCAGCTCTGCAAAAATCATCTCATTCTAAGGGGTTGTTCCTTTAAATGCAAATGAGCTCTGCTCACCCCGCCCCTCTCTTCTCTCTGTGAAATGAAGATCTTGTTTACTTTAGCCACGGTTAGCCGCTAAACTTCCTAACTACCACGTTATAAGGAAAGGTGATCGCAAAGATTAATAAAAAACCCTTATACACACTTCTGCTGTAAGTGAAGCTTTCTGAAAATACAATGAGAAAAAAACTGCACAATTAATAGAAATGTTTACCTTAGATATTATACAATTTGCATACATACAATTTTTTTTTGGAAAAAGACTTTTCAAGACGTTTCTAACTCTGACTTTGGACTAATTCTGTAGAATGGCCCATATACAGAATTTTAATACAAAAATATCCATAAATACTTACAGTAAATGATTTACAGGTACTGTACAGTAAATATAGCATTTGGGGACCAAGGAGCAAACAGGGAAGTGTGGTGCGAATGAGGGCAGGGAAACACATTCCTCCTGTTTGGTTCCAGCAGATTAACGATGTGGGGAAGGCTCCTGAAAACCTGACTTATGTGCTGTTCTGGTGCTCTGAAGGTTTTGAACCAGAGCTAGGCCTGTCATTGAATCCAGACCTCCTCATTTTACTCTCCCACTAAATCCATCCAGCTTGTACAATTATGAATTTGTGTGCATTAAAACTGACTCACCTGCACAGCACACTGGTGCCTGCATGGCCTTAAGAACCAAATATGAAATGGCATTTACAGTGGAAGAACAATCAAACTTCCTCTGCCAAGAAAATATGCATTTCATTATAATATAATAGCAGCCAAAAAATAATGATGGATTCGACGAAGAAAAGCACTATTAACCCCGAGCACATGACCTGCCATTTGATCTGCTCTTGGGCCTTGAAACGAAAACGTTGAGGGGGAAAAAGCAGGGTGATCCTCTAAAACGATTTAGTAATTCCTGAAGTGAAGTTTGGTCAGGCGGCATGTATAGCCTGGGTTCACAGAGGCTGTGTCTGTATGTGTGTGTGAGACTGCCTGACCAGATTGCGGTTGAGAAACAGTCCCATGAATCCCATACTGATCAAGCTCTCCTTCCCCAATCCCTAATTACATACAGAGCCCTGTGGTGGGACAGCAGCAGAGGAACACCGCTGACCCCGGACGAAAGACAGGGGTGTGTGTGGTGAGATCGAGGCATACCGAATGTATAAACATCAGCTGCGGGCCAAAGGCGGGCGTGTTGAAGCTGTGTAGATTTGTGTACTCCAGAGTTTGAGTGTGAAAGCGCGGGAGAAAGGTCTGCGGAGAGAGTCCGGCTGTCCAGGGGCTTTTCTGTACAGCGAGACGCGGACTTAGGAGGTGGATTTGCACAGCAACTGCAACATGACAAAGCATCAAGGGCTAATTCTAGAACAAGGAGACAGACAGACTGACAGACAGACAGGCAGTCAAAAGAGCCCAAGGAATTCAACAGCTCCTGCTCCCAGGTCTCCATTTCCCATGCTGGTAATCCTGCCTAGTCCCTCTCACATGTTCCAGAGCAGGTAACTGCTGCTAATGCCGCCACATGCTTTATATTAAAGGCTACAGGGCATGAGGGGCAAAACAGAACGGTCTTATTGCAAACTGTTGAAGAGGAGGCACAACCAGAGGGTGTACACATATAACACTTTGGAAAAATAATAGATAATAATAAAAAAAATACTAGAATCCAAATGATCAGTTTTAAATGCAACAAGTGAATTTAGGCCTCACAATATAGAGCCCTATGAAATCAGTTTTATTTTTTTCCCCAAACTCTGTTTTATTTGATTTTTTTCCAAATTCCATTTTTAATTTTCTAAACTCTGTTTTAATGGTTAAATGAAAAAATATATAAATAAAAAAACATGTCTAATTAATTGAAATCATGGAGTTCACAATTTAACAGTAATTTGTTCAATGTTCAACAAAAACTACATTTTTAAGGCCCTATAAAATATGTAAAGTTTTTTAATAATTTTTAATTTTTAAACTCTGTTTTAAGGGTTACATTTTAAAATATTAATTAAAAAGGATTTTTGAGGCCCAATGAAATACATTTTATTTTTTACTCACAGGAAACATTTTTTGTCGAATTCAGTTCCAAATTCTGTTTTTTCGGTTTGAATAGTTGTGTTCCCTTTTATTTATTTATTTTTTTTATTTTAATTTTTCTTTTTTAATTGTTAAATTTAAAAATATTAATCAAAAAGCATAATTGAAATAGCACATTTATTAAATGTTTAATTATTAATTAAAAAGTATTTTTAAGGCCCTATGAAATACATTTATTTTTTTCTCAAATTCGGTTTCATTATTATTATTATTATTATTATTTTTTACCAAATTCTGTTTTTTCTCCATTTTAATTTTTCTTAACTCTGTTTTAATTGTTAAATTAAAATTTCACACAATTTAACAACAACTTATTAAACGTTTAATAAAAATTACATTTTTAAGACCCTATGAAATGCATTTTATTTTTTTCCTCAAATTCAGTTTTATTTCTTACCAAATTAATTTTCCAAATTCCGTTTTTTTCCATTTTATTTTTTTGGATTCCATTTTTTTTTTTCTAAACTCTGTTTTAATGCTTAAATGTAAAAAATATGAATCAAAAAGCATGTCTAAATAATTGAAACCATGGAATTCACACAATTTAACAGCAATTTATTAAATCTTTAACAAAACTAAATTTTTAAGGCCCTATAATTTTTTTTCTCAAATTCAGTTGTTTTTTCCCCAAATTATTATTGTTTCCCCAAATTTCATTTTTTTCCATTTTAATTTTTTTGGATTCCATTTTTTCCCCTATTTTATTTTTTCTAAACTCTGTTTTAAAGGTTAAATTTACAAATATTAATTAAAATGCATTTTTAAGGCCCTATGAAATACGTTTTATTTTTTTCTCAAATTCAGTTTTTTTTTTTTTTTTTTTTTTTTTTTTCTGGATTCCATTTTAGTGATTTCACTAAATTTTAATAATCTCAAGCATCTCTAATTCCTTAATTGTATGCAAAAATTAATAAATACATTATTTATTTATTTATTATCATTTATTTATTTTCAAAAATACTGTTGTGTATTTACAATTTTCTAATAAATAAATTGTTTGTTTTTTTTTTTTTGTTGTTGTTTTTTTGTGGAAACCATGATTCATTCTTGAACAGTAGTGTGCATTCAATATCTACTGATACAGATTAATGTAAAAATGTTTAACACTGGCTGATAACAAGATGGTGTAGACATAATGTGCATCGCTAGATGTTGTTTAATGAAATAAGGTCAAATCAAAACGCTTTTGTCAAATCTTAAATTAAATGCTTGACATAACACATGAGTGCTTATGAATGCCACTGTATTTATTACTCTATAACAGCACCGCATTCAGCTGGAGAGAATCAGAAGTGGATGGAGTGCCGCAGCCGGTCCCACATCCCTCCACTCACTGAGTGAGATCTCACTCCCACTGTGCCCTTGTAAACACATTCTCCAGCGGTAAGGCTATCTGCTACAGTGCACTTGTGCTGGCTTTGGGGCTGGGTCACAGGCAGCCAGCACTGCTTTAAGCCCTCCTCACAGGGCCTGCCAAGAGGAGTCAGCCTGGTACACTGTGCAGCGCTCGCAAAGCCCTCTCCCACGGCTATTAGTGACCATTCATCTGGGGAGCCTGGGAAAATGCCTCTGAACCCGGCAGACCATCAGGGGGAACAGCCTGCCAGGTGTTCCCTCCCCCTCTGCCACACCAGCACTGTAAGCCCTGGCACCTGTGGGAAAGAGGAAGGGACTCGGCAAGGAGGAGGGGTATGAAGAAACTGCCCACCTCGTCTCTCCTCCCATTTATCCATTAAGACTCGTCAGATCAAACACACTGATGTGGGGAAACATGCAAATATCTGGGTTACCTAAAAACGGGTGAAAGCGCAAACAGCTGTTCATGGTACGCTGTAATTGTAACTGCCTCAGTGTGGTTGAATTTGATGGAGGGCTTCTTGGTTTACAGTGTAGGATTTAGTATGTGTGAGACTACAGTAAAAGAACCTTAGGGTACTACCACATGGACAAATAACCTTCACAACCCTGGAAAACAAAAGACCTGTATAAAACAAAGAACTAATGAGAAACAACCTTCACCCTCACTAGTTACTATAGTTCAATTTCCACTACAATATACGCAATTAAATACATTTATAATATTTTAATACAAATACAATATATTTACAAAAATATTACAAAAAATGTTTTAAATCTACACTACCAGTCAAAAGTTTTTGAACAATAAGATTTCTGTTTTTTAAAGAATTCTCTTCTGCTCACCAAGCCAACATTTATTTGAATAAAGCAAAATCAGTAATATTGTGAAATATTTTTACTATTTAAAATATCTGCTTTCCATTTGAATATATTTTAAAATGTAATTTATTCCTGTGATGAAAGCTTAATTTTTTAGCTTCATTACTCCAGTCTTCTGAAGGATCGTGTGACACTGAAGTCATTCTAATATGCTGATCTATTATTCTTCTTCTTTTTATTATTATTATTATCATCAATATTTAAAACCGTTGAGTACATTCTTTGATGAATAGAAAGATTAAAATCTTTTGTCTGGTAGTGTATCTATATTGCTTCTTATTGGATATCTCCAAAGCTGCATTTATATGATCAAAAATACAGAAAATACCAAATTTTTTTTTTTGTGAAATTCAAAATAACTGTTTTGTATTTTATTATACTGAATAAAGTTAAAATTAAAAAATCATATATAATAAATAAAAATATATAAAAATAATAACACATTTAAAAATATATAAATAATAAATTAAAACATAAATACAATAAATACAAATTATTATATAAAAATTATAAAATGATATAAAAATAATATAAATAATAATAAATAATATAAAAAATATTATATTATTAAATTAAAAATATGCATTATACAGAATAACTGTTTTTAACACTGATATTAACAAGAAATGTTTGTTAAGCACAAAGTCAGTAAAATATTATTAATATATATAAATAATTTTTTTTTTTTTTTTTACCAATTATTTTTTGAAATTATGTTTGAATTTTTTTTTTTTGGATTCTGTTTTTTTTTTTTTGGGGGGGGGGGGGTCATTTTAATTTTTCTAAACTCTGTTTTAATGGTTACATTTAAAAAATATGATGACAGTAGTTTTAACAGTTACTTAGGATACCAGGATTTGTACTATGGTCCTGGCATGTTATATAGCAATGTTGTTGATAAATGCCAGTGATGCTTTAAAGTGTAACCACATAGTCGTACCACAACTGATGATTGAGTCATCAGTATCCCAATGTTTAGTCTATCAAAATCACTGCTAGTGCCCAAATTCGATACACTGATTTACCCAAAATTGATTTCACACAATTTACTTGCATTCCAAACTGAAAGAACGCAAAGTGAGTCATTCATTAAGTTCTCAAGTAAGAACTGGGTTGCTTTCGTGAACTCTGTTGCCAGAAATTGATCTTTTAATTTGTGGGTTTTCTCAGTAGAAATACTCCTGTAAAAATTAGGTGAGAGTAAGTTAAGAAAAAGAAAACAAGCTTCTCTTATCATGCTGTAACTCTTGCAATGAAAGACACTGAGTTGATTTAGCTTCATTTAAAAAAAAAAAAAAAAAAAAAGTTCTTTAGCAGACATTTTAAACAGCAATCTAATTAGCTCATGTCCTTCTTTTAAAACTAAACTCTATTTGGAATTTGCAGCATCAGATGTTACATTAAGTATACTTGTAATGTAGAAACAAACAGACTCTCAAGGGGGACAAACAGGGTCATAAAGGGCTGCAGGGAATTCTTTCTCAAAAGAGAAAAATCAGGAAGGAGCGCTAACAGTACATCTTACTCTAAAGATCATTATTTCTTAAAAAGGAGGAAAAGTCAGTGAGAAACCTTACTTTTGCCCTTTTCAGGGCAGATATGCTTCTACACGTCTACATAAAACAACGCAATTTGCTGTCTTCCAGCAGAAAACATTTCCTTGGTTAGTGTGCCAAGAGTCCGGCTCGTGCTTGCACCAAGCCAAGACATTTGGTGGGAAAAGTTCCTCCTTTCCCGCCCTCTCCAAAGCATAAATAAATCAACTCACTATGAGCTAATGGGGAAGCATGAGGTAGCCAGTCAGAGAGAAGCTACGAGGGCTGACATTTGGAAAAAGCTGAGAGCAGAGCAGACTGCTCAGGAAATGTGTCGGCATGTGACACGCTCGCTGGATGTGATAAATGTGACTTGCACGCACAAATCGCCACACACGGGTCGACAATAGACACATCTAGACTGGAAATGAACACAATACACCATGTTTGATGTATGAATGATGAAACCATGTAGATTTAAGTAGGCCGACACACACAAGAGAGGGAAAAAAAATGTCTCTAGTGTATGAGTGAGTTCACACAAAAGGATCTGGGGAGAGTTAATAGCTGTTGATAGCCGACAGCTGGAGTAGTCACATGTTCTGTGACTGGGAAAATCGCAGAAGTCTTTGGGTATGTTCCAAATGCCTGAAAGTGTGCTGCAAAGTGGACTTTGCAAGGTATTCTGTCAATTTAATTGGAATTTCAAATCGTAGGGAGCACGTAATAGATAGATAGATAGATAGATAGATAGATAGATAGACAGATAGATAGACAGATAGATAGATAGATGCGGGCAGTGGAATAGGAAAAACATACAAGTAGATGGGAGTGAATTTCTTTTACCTTGAATTTTAGAATGCCATTTTATGCATGAGACGCTGAAAGTGACATGAGTGCAACAGTCAAATGCGTCCATGTATGCATAGAAAAAAAAAAGGAAAAACAGCACAATCGAAACTATCTGTGAGAAACTACTGTATGTCTGATATTTCATGTTTGCATCATGGTGACAGGCTCAAATGCTGCTGTTCATTGTTTTTATAGAACATTTATAGTATTGATATACATTTATAATAATAGTCTACTGGTGTTATACCTTTAGTCATTTTGATACATGCCTAAAATATATTTGAATTAATACAAATCCTTTTTATTAATGAAAAATGTTATAATTATGTATGTATATTTTTATATTAATGTATGTATATTTTAGTTACATTACAGCCCTATGAAATCAATTTTATTTTTTTCCAAATTCCGGTTTTTTTTTGTTTTTTGTTTTTTTTTTTTCCCAATTTACGTTTTTTTTTTCCATTTTAAATTTTCTGGATTTCTTTTTTTGTTTTTTCGTTTGAATTTTTCTAGACTCTTTTCTAATGGTTAAATTATAAAATATTAATCAAAAAACATGTCTAACTAATTGAAATCATGAAACACAATTTAACAGCAATTTAGTAAAAGCCCTATGAAATACGTTTTATTTATTTTTTTCAGATTCAGTTTTATTTTTTACCAAATTCTGTTTCCATTAATTGCCTGAATGCCATTCATTTTGTTACATTATAATTTAATTTTAATTTTAAAAGTATCTCTAATTATATTATAATATTATATATAATAATATTATTTTCTTTCTTTCTTTTTTTCAGAAATAATGCATTTACCTATATTTTTCTGGTAAATACATTCCGGTAAATATTTTTTCTGGTAAATATTCCTTAAAAAAAATAATGTTTTAATCATAATTTGTTTTAATAATTTTAGTAGTAGTAGCAGTAGTATTACATCTAGTAATATATTTCTGTCACAGTTTCTTCAAGTTAAACCTAATTTTATTTTGACGAGTTGAAGACCTTTGACTTACTGTTTGTATATGATATGATAATATTTTTTCTCAGAAGAAACAGTAAAATCATGAAGTGACTCTCAGGGCAGTTATTAGGTTCATGTGGTCACATACTCATATATTGACGCCTCAGAGACTAAAAACACAGCGTACGTCGCACACACTTCAGCATGTGTGTAGTAAATGAAACTGCATGTCTTCGCCATTCATTCACGCAGAAATATGCAGAACATGCAGCTTTCATATTTAAAGTATTGGGGCTTAATATTCCCAGACACTAGTCAGTATCATTTTGATTTAAGTGTACTGACCTACTTTGGATTTATTCATTGGAAATTTTATCAAATTCCGCAACATTCCGCATTATACAGTAAATTCCATTTTTATGACTAGATTCCGCAATTCCGTCCACGTTTTCCACATCACGGAAATCATAGGGACCTATTATACACATTACTGGTCAAAAGATTATGATTTTATTTATGCTTTTGAAAAAAGAAGTTTCTTATGTTCACCAAGGCTGCATTTATTTAATAGAAAATAGAGCAAAAACAGTAATATTGTAAATAATCGTGAATACTGTGAATCAAGTGTTTTCTCTTTTAATACATTTTAAATGCAATTTATTCCTGTGATGGCAAAGCTGCATTTTTAGCAGCCATTACTCCAGTCTTCACGGTCAAAAACATTCCCATAAAAGACAAAAATGTACACAGATACCACATTATCTGCTGGGTGAGCACTCTTACATGTGTATATCTCTGGGAAGGATATCAGCAGGTTAGTGTTTGACCTCTACACTGAGCATGTGACCCTTGCATGTATTTCCCAGTCACAGTCCAGCTCCATTTCCTGCCGGAGGCCTAAAAATACTTTAAACTTCTATGTTTATGGACACAAGTGAACAAGACAGTCTGTCCATGCACACACCCTGCGAGTGTTTCATCATTTGTTATGCTTATCTGTCAGAGATAATGAGTCAGTCTTTCTGATATATTAGACAATAACCCTGTTCTCACCTGGCCCAAGGGCGAGACATCGCATTTCTCACAGCCGTTATATACACAGTGAGCAGTGATTCATGATGTGCTCGTCAGGTTAACTAATGACATATCTGAAATCAATCTCTAATAAGAAGTTCTGGACACATTCACTGTGTCATGGGTGAAAGTTGAGGTAAGTCAATCTTTATTTGGGAAAGCAACTAGTGACAGATCCTAAAAACCCCAATATTCAGCGCCAGACTATAAACAATCAACATCTTGTTCTTTGACTTTTATCCCAGCAGCGAAATGAGAGGAGTAAAACAAGCAAAACTGCATGTAATACTAGCACTAAACAAGAACAGAGAGAGATGAGCACCTCTGCAGCCATGCAGCCTTGCCTCGACGTGCCGTGAGAGGGGCAGCAACATCTAAAGAGGAGAAATTTCTTTTTATGAGCTTAACTGCCCTGTAATCTACCTCTCTCAGCGGGACCTGGCTCATGCAGTGAGTCAGCCTTTTACTGGCTTTAAGTGCTACCTGTGCAAAAAGAACCACCTCCCTTAAGGCCCCAATACACTTCAAGCTAAACCGAAATACGAACGGGAGTGACGTCATTTCGAACGAAATCTGGCCAGCTCATAAGAACTATTTGTTTTGGGAATCAGGGTACACTGATTGCACTTTTTTTTTTTTTGTTCGCGCTGTAACACTAAAACAGAGTCTACACAGGATGCGAGCGATGCGAATAAAGACAATAAAAGCCATTTAAATCAGAGATCCTGTCTACACTGGATGGGTTGTGGCATGACGACAAATGTCCAACAGTAAACTGATGTCTTTTTCTAATTGTGACCCTGGACCACAAAACCAAAAGTCGCTGGGATATATTTATAGCAATAGCCAAAAATACATTGTATGGGTCAAAATTATAGATTTTTATTTTATGCCAAAAATCATTAGGATATTAAGTAAAGATCATGTTCCATGAAGATATTTTGTAAAATTCCTACTGTAAATATACCAAAACTTAATTTTTGATTAGTAATATGCATTTTTAAGTACTTCATTTGGACAACTTCAAAGGCAATTTTCTCAAGATTTTGATTTTTTTGCACCCTCAGATTCCATATATTGAAATAATTGTATCTCGGCCAAATATTGTTCTATCCTAACAAACCATACATCAATGGAAAGCTTATTTATTCAGCAAAATCTGACCCTTATGACTGGTTTTGTGGTCCAGGGTCACAATTATGATGCATTTAGTAGTTCTGGAGTAGTTCACTTCCAGAACTTTCTTTCTTCAGTCGTGAAGAAATTATGTTTTTTGAGCAACTTTGACTTAAATGGTGCCCCCGAGTTTGAACGCCAAAAATGCGGTATCAATGCAGCTTCAAAGGGCTCTAAACAATCCCAGCCATGGAATAAGGGTCTTATCTAGTGAAACGATCTGACACTTTCTAAAAAAAAAAAACGTTTATATACTCTTTAACCTCAAATGCTTGTCTTGTCTAGCTCTGTGATGTGCATGCATACTCTGTGTAATCTGGGTCAATACAGTTAGGGTAGGTCGAAAAACTCCCATTTCATTTTCTCCTCCAACCTCAAAATCGGCCTATATCGCTGTTTTACCTTTTTTTTGTAAAGGGCATTTGACTTTCTTTCCACGTTTAGTTTGTAAATACTGGGTCGGTACTTCTGCAGCGATGTAGGACAATTTTTAAGTTGGAGGTTACATTATCTGGAGTAACAATATCTGAACATTTTTGTTCTGGAAGTGAACTACTCCTACTTCTCACATACGCGATATGATGTACATGTCAAAATTCAAAATCTAATTAATTTGTGAAATCTGTGTCAATACACAGCCTTTATATGAACTATCGTTTAAAAATTGGGCTGGGTAGCAGATTATTCCTTTTGATTTGATTCAGAATCACACGTTCTTATGACTCAATTTGATTCGATTTCAATTCAACTTGATTCTAAATCATTTGAGTGTTGACTGTTCATTCTCCTCTTGCCAATCCTGTAAATTATACAGGACAGTGTTTCAAACAAATTTAAACCAATAACTGATAACTGAATTGAATTTGTTCATGAAACAAAGTATTTGATTCACTAAACAGTAAGAATTGTTCATTTTAGCCCTGGTCGTATTTTTATTTATTTCTTTTTTTGGATTCACTGGAAATAACTGGCTCATAACAATTTGTCCATGAATATAAAAATGCTGTAGAAAGTACTAATACACGAAAACTCTAATTACGGAAATATCAAGAAAATGGAGCGAATACACACAAAACAAAAAAGTTCTCATAGGATCTGAAAGATGGAAAAGGCTGCACAAATACTTATTTTTTTATACAACTGCTGACAACAGGCAGTAAAAGTTTGACTTTAGGATTTTAATACTTGATATTAGGGTTGTTCAAATGAAGTTTGTAATTCATCAAAAAATGTCAACATCCTTAGTCGACATACAGTTAAAACACATAATAGGTAAAGAATTAGTTCACTCCAGAATTAAAATTTCCAGATAATTTGCTCACCCTATGTCATCCAAGATGTTCATGTCTTTGTTTCTTCAGTCGAAAAGAAATTAGAGTTTTTGAGGAAAACAAAAAACTCTTCACTATATGGAGAAGGATTTTTCTCCATATAGTGGACTTCAATGGGGATCAGTGGGTTGAAAGTCCAAATTGCAGTTTCAATGCAGCTTCAAAGAACTCTACATGATCCCAGCCAAGGAATAAGGGTCTTATCTAGTGAAACGATTGGTAATTTTCTAAAAAAATTTAAATAAATAAAGATCTATATACTTTTTAACCACAAATGCTGGTCTTGCACTAGCTCTGCATCCACATCTTCACGCATTACGTAACCATGTTGGAAAGGTCACACGTAATGTAGATGGAAGTACTGACCAAAAAATGGTAAAACAATTGTAGCCAGGCCACTAGGAGGCGACGTTGTACCTGCGGTGATGGGCAGGATTTCCTTTAAATGCCTACTTCCGACTAGTAGCAGAGCGCCTTTCAATTGTTTGGCATGCCGATGGTTGCTTGTCGCTGGGAGAACGATTTTTGGTAGGTTTTCTTTTCTTGTGGCATGTTATCCCACATATTTGAATGTAGTGTTAAAATGTAATTGCTTTTCAGTTGATTTTTAGACGTGTGCCTTAGACGTTTCTGTATTCTAAGCTGAACGACTGGTGGATACTGAATGAACACCACTATATAGTGCACGTGAGTGTTAACATTGTTAACAATTGTTGAAGGGAATTATTTTATGGTGAAACGACTTGTAATATATTTTCTTTTGTAGAAATGTATATTTTTAACTGTGGTTGTTTCTAGTTGTTAGGAGATACCTCGAGTTTCTTATACTCGTTATTTTGGGCTGGATGAGGGTAAATGCTGAATGAGCGGCACAATATATTGCACGCGAGGGTTGACGATCTATGGTACGTCATTTTGTTGTGAAAAATCAAGTGTATCTTTGTTCGCACTAATTTGCTACCCTTTTATATAAGTGTTAAGAGCCTTTCCTTCTTTTAGGAAGTGTGTGGGGATTATAGCCCTTCAACGGTGTATATGTGCGATCAGCTAAACGTTGTAAAGGTATCTACATTTAACTTTTATTGTGTCGCTAGGATAGCTAGCACTTTAATATTGATGGTAATAAATTTATATATGGTTTTTATTTGAAATTGTATTGTTTGTGGTTTTTCTTGTTATTGTTAATTGCCCTGTTTAAAAAAGAGGGTTGAATTGTATAATCCGGGTTGACAAATTGTGTCTGGTTGTTTAATGTTGTTTTCTTTTTTTTTAGAGTTTCTCAGTCCAGCTCAACTGATCATTGTTTTCCCACCTTCATTTATAATTTTTTCGTTGCATTTTGTTTTGTGAAGTATTCTTTGGTTTTGTGAATTATTATATTTTGAGTGTTGCCCATGACTTGTGTTTTTTTTTGTATTTTTATTTGACAATTCTGTTGTGCTCTTGTGAAGCGTTGACCTATAGTTTTGCTCAGTGTGATTACCGAAGAGGGGTATATTCACTTCCATATGCACAAGTGTGGGGTGTTAAGAGTGTCTACATTTTCTCTTTTACGTACGAGTCAGTGTGCTGTGTAAGCCGATTGTAATTTCTTTTGGGTTTATTGTATCCTTTCTTCTTTTTTGTTATTGTAGTGTTTGGTATGATTTTTGGAAGTGTCACCCTCTAGGCTTGTGTATTTTCAGCTCATATGAGCATCGCTTGTCAGCTTGTGAGCAAACTTAGATACGAACGATCTACTGTATTTAATAAAGTGAATTGTGATTTATAGTAATTCTGCCTGGAGTACATTCATTTAATTGGATAGCCGTGCGGGACCCCCTTATTTGTGACCTTGGGATCTCCTACCCAGAGAAAATTGGAGTGGCGTAGTCATAGATAGTTCCAACAAAGATAAATTTAATCGCCCTATCATATTTGGCGTAGTCGGCAGGGTCTTGCTCCTAAAGGCATTATTACTATTTTTTTTTTTTCTGTTTTTCAGTCTGGGCCTAAATTTTTCTGTGTAGATTGGTTTTTATTGTTTGGTTTCTTTTGGAAGGTGGGAGAACAGTGGTCAAGGATTCTAGTGGATGGTCATCGTGGTCAAGCCTGAAGAAAACTGCAATTTTCTACTGCATCTTTGTTTGTTTGTTTGTTTTTTTGAACATACTGTTTTGAGTGTTTTTCTTTCTTTTTCTTTTTTTTTTTTTTGTTAGGATGGCAGATGAGGATATGGCAGCTCAGCTTAGGGCACTTACTGAATTGGTGCAACAACTTCAGGTAGAAAATGCAAGACTTAGATCAGAGGTAAGCCAGAGTTCATCCTCTGTTTCTTCGGATGTTCTTTTAATGGGGCAACAGCAGCCCCCTTTGGCCAGTGCTTGTGTTACAGATGGTGCGTCTATAGCAAGTCCTGTAAGCACCCTAGAACGTTATGTTTATATACCTAGGGAACGCAAATGCCCTAGATTTTCTGGGAAAATATCCCAGGATTCTCTGACAGTAGAGGATTGGGTCGAGGAGGCCCGACGTCATTTATCTATGCGCCCAATGTTACGTGCTGAGCAGGCTTTGGCCATTTTTGATTTACTGGATGGTGAAGCTAGGACGGAGATTAGGTTTCGTCCAGTTTCTGAGCGAGATGACCCTGAAAAGATCTTTAATGTCCTGATTAGCATTTACGGGTGTTCGCAGTCTTATATTAGTCTTCAGAAGCAGTTCTTTCAGCGACGACAACTTGAAGGGGAATCACTGAGAGAGTATTCTCATGCTCTCATGTCACTGATGGATGTTATTAAACGGAAGGATCTAGCATGTTTTGCTAATCCTGATACTGTTCTCCGAGATCAGTTTATAGAATTTGTAAGAGATAACATGCTTCGTCGTGAGTTGCGGCGTCAGGTTAGATTAGACCCCACACTGAGCTTTCTAGATGCCCGAAAGGAAGCCCTGCGTTGGGTGGAGGAGGGTGAAAATCCTTGTGTACAACGACCTCGTGCACAGTCTTTTAGTATCACTAATGTTACAGATCCTTCAGCACAGTCTAATGCCATTTTAAGTAAGTCCACAGATGAGTTGACTGAAGTCAAAGAAAGCCTTCGTAAACAGCAGGCTCAGTTAGATACTATTCTTAAGCGTTTAGATTCCTCTGTTCCTCAGGCTGTTTCAGGATCCCCTTTGCCACCAGCTCCTTCCATTCCAAGGGTTGGGGTTCGTAGCCAGCAGTATCGTTATCACCCAGATGGTAGACCTATATGCTTGCGTTGTAATCAACCTGGCCATATTGCAAGATTTTGTAAAACCGAATTAGGTATGACGTCAAGGGTATCTGCAGGGCCTAGGTCTTCCACTCAGTCATCGGAAAACTAGTGCCCCCCGGCAGCACTGCCCATGTGCCGGGTGGGGAATCTTTGGGCAACTCCTCTGTGGATGAGCTTCGACTTTTAGGTAACTGCCCAACAGTAGAGATTACGATTGGCGGGGTCACCGTGGCATGTCTGTTGGATACTGGATCTATGGTGACCACGATTACCCAGCAATTCTATGAGCAATATTTGCAACCTCAGCTCCAGTTTCAGTTGCAACCATGTCAGTGGCTTAAGCTTAAGGCAGCCAATGGTCTGGATATTCCTTATTTGGGGTATTTGGAGACGACCATAGGCATACTTGGTAAGACTTTACCCAAAATGGGCATTTTAGTAGTCAAAAACTCTTCTGATTTTGCTACCCAGTCGAGGAGAGAACAGGTGCCGGGATTGTTGGGAATGAACATTATTAGCAGTTGTTACCAAGAATTGTTTTTGGAGCAGGGGGCTAGGTTATTTGAGGATGCTCCTAGTCAACACGCAGGGAAAGTATGGCAGAGAGCTTTTTCTGAGTGTCAACTCTGGGAACGTGCCCTGGAAACTGGGTATGTGGGTCCAGCTCGAGTTCAGAAGGGTCCGGCTGTGCGAGTGCCAGCAGGTACCCTGAAATTAGTTCCGGCAACTTGTCATCAAGGGTTGGGAGCCACATTCAATACCTGTTTCTTAGAGCCAGTGTCATTTGTAGATGGTCGCTTGCCGGGGGACCTTCTGGTTCCATCTGCCTGCCTTGCTGTTACTAGTGGGATGGTTAATGTGCCGGTTGTTAATGTGGGGAGCCAAGATCGTTGGCTTTGGCCAAAGACCATACTTGGAGAATTGCATATTGTTCAGTCACCCGTTTTAAAATCCTCTGTCCAGTTTCACGTACAGAACGACGATTCTGAGGAAGTAGCCCTTATTCAGTCAGTTGAAGTTGAGAGTAACCCTAATGTTGATTTTTCCCATCTCACTTGGCCCACATTGTCTTGTTCAGAACGTCAGCAAGCTCAAGCATTACTTGAGAAATATGCTAATGTATTCAGCCATGGTGATGGAGATTTGGGCTGCACTGATTTACTCCAGCATACTATCCCGCTGTTAGATGATGCACCCCTGCGCCAGCGTTATCGTCGTCTGCCCCCTTCGCAGTATGATCTTGTTAAGACTCATATTCAAGAATTGGTTGAACAAGGTATAGTAAAGCCCAGTTGCAGTCCGTATGCCTCACCTATAGTGGTAGTTCAAAAGAAGGATGGTTCTATTCGGTTATGCGTAGACTATCGACAACTTAATGCAAAAACTCGGAAGGATGCTTTTCCTTTGCCTCGAATAGAGGAGACGTTGGATGCGCTTAGTGGGGCCAAGTTGTTCAGTACATTGGATCTGGCAAGCGGTTATAATCAGGTTTCCGTAGCCCCTCAAGATAGGGAAAAGACTGCATTTTGCACACCCTTTGGGCTATTTGAATTCAATCGTATGCCCTTTGGGTTGTGCAATGCGCCGAGTACTTTCCAGCGGCTCATGGAGCGCATTTTTGGTGATCAGAGTCTTCATGCTCTTTTGCTATATCTGGATGATATTGTAATCTTTTCTAGTACGTTCGACCAACATCTTGAGCGGTTGGAGATGGTATTGAGCCGGCTTCAAACTCACAATTTAAAAGTGAAATTGAAGAAGTGTAATTTTTTTCAAACCGAGGTAGGATATTTGGGTCATGTGATATCAGCGGCCGGGGTGGCCACTGACCCCGAAAAGATCAGGGCTGTTGCGGAATGGAGCCGTCCTAATTCGGTAAGAGAGTTGCGGTCATTTCTTGGATTTGCATCATATTATCGTCGGTTTGTGGAGGGGTTTGCGGGGTTAGCGGCTCCCTTGCATAAATTAGTTGGGGTTTTACAGGGTACCCGAAAGCGGGCTGTATCCTCTGGGCAGAGTTCTTTTGAACAGCATTGGAATCACACTTGTGAAAAGTCTTTTAGTGACTTAAAAGAACGGCTTATCCAGGCTCCCGTTTTAGGATATGCTGATTTCACTCGTCCCTTTATCCTAGAGACCGATGCCAGTAATCTAGGTCTGGGTGCAGTACTATCTCAAGAACAGGGGGGGCTTCGGAGGCCTATTGCTTTTGCCAGTCGAGGACTTAGGCCAAGTGAGAGGAATATGACTAATTATAGTTCCATGAAACTGGAGCTTTTGGCCCTTAAATGGGCAATGACAGAAAAGTTTAGAGAATATCTCCTGGGTAATAAGGTGACTGTTTATACTGATAATAACCCATTGCGTTACCTTGAGTCAGCAAAGTTGGGGGCGGTCGAACAGCGCTGGGTTTCTCAACTTGCCTTATTTGAGTATGAGATTAAGTACCGACCAGGTACAGCAAATCGCAATGCAGACGCACTGTCGAGGCTCCCTTTATGTTCTGTAGACCACTCTATCAATGTGCCTCCAGGTTTTGCTGTTCCTTTATCTATTTCAATGCAAGAGAGACCGCCTGGGCTGAGCCCCCAGGTGGCGGAAGCATCAATGGTGGATGCTGTCCCTGCTCGGAACAGGGCTGATCTGAAAGCACTGCAGGCTGCCGATCCATGTATTAAAGTCTTTTTGCAATTTTGGGTACAGGGGCAGCCTCCTACAGTCGCTGAGCTGAAAGAGATGCCAAGGGAGGTTCAACAGTTGGTAAAACAGTGGCCTCGGGTACGGGAGACGGATGGTGTCCTGTACAGGTTAGTTCAGATACCGCCTTCTAGAGAGTTAGTGTGGCAGCTGTTATTGCCTAAGGAGCTGCAAGGAGAGGTGCTGACTAACCTGCATGACAATCATGGTCATCAAGGTGTAGAGCGCACTACAGCTCTTATACGCCAAAGGTGCTATTGGCCTAATATGTGGCAAGATATAAAGAAATGGTGCACTGAGTGTGAGCGTTGTAGTGTGGCTAAGGCCTCACAACCCAGAGTGAGAACATTTTTGGGGAGTTTGTTAGCTAGCAGACCCCTGGAAATAATTGCAATTGATTTTACAGTCTTGGACCGAGCTAGTAATGGGCAGGAAAATGTTCTAGTCGTGACGGATGTCTTTTCCAAATTTACACAAGCTTACCCCACACCTGATCAAAGAGCTAGTACAGTGGTGAAGATCTTAACGGAGAAATGGTTCTACGTGTATGGAGTGCCAAAAAGAATTCACTCCGACCAGGGGCGTAGCTTTGAGGGAGAGTTGTTGCGACGTTTGTGCGACCTGTATGGCATTACAAAAAGCAGAACGACCCCATATCATCCGGAGGGTAACGGCCAATGCGAAAGATTCAATCGGACGTTACATGATCTGCTTCGTGCATTGCCATCAGAACAGAAACGAAAGTGGCCTCAATTGTTGCCACAGCTTCTTTTTGCATATAATACAACTGTGCACCAGTCTACTCAACATTCTCCTTATGAGCTGATGTTTGGGCAGAAGCCTAAATTACCCGTTGACCAGTTGCTTGGTGGTAATGAAGTTGAAGTAGAGTGTACTCCATCAGATTGGGTTGCTCAGCATCAAGAGTATTTGACTTCTATTTATATTAGTGCCCGAAGGCAGTTGGAGACTGCAGCAGAGCGGCGTAGGGCTAATTTTCCTGAGTCAATACCTATTTTGCCCTCAGGCACTTTAGTTTATTGTAGAAATCACTTTCAGGGTCGCCATAAGATCCAAGATATCTGGAGTTCTACTGTATTTGAAATCGTGAGTTGTACTGATGAAGTAGGGACGTTGTATAAAATCAGGCCTTATGGAAAAGATGGTCCTAATAAGGTTATGCATCGTTCAGAGCTTAAATTAGTTCCCCATGGCATAGATGGATCTCGTCAGTCTACTAGCAATATATCATGCTCCCCTGTTCATCCCAGTAGTGAAGCAAGTTCTGAGGACATGGAAGTGGGAAGTCCACCACAAGTAGTAGTGGTCCATACTAGAGTCGATGTCCAGGCTGAGCCTGGTCCGGAGTTATCTGGTCATGGTGTCCGTGAGGTAGAGACAGCAAGGTATTGTTCTCCAACAAGAATAAGAGAACCCCTAAGAGTAGAGCCCCCAGTAGCCACACAGGAGCCCGAGTCTGAATTATCTATTAATGCAGATGTTCCTGTAGAGTGTTGCTTGGATCAGCCCGTTGGCCAGTCAGGAGTAATAAGTCCTCTCCCTAGGCGTTCCAATCGTAGGACAGCAGGCCGACATCCAAATCCTTTTCACCTTCCTCAGTCCATGGCACAAAATGGGTCTATTGGTATAGCTGAGGTTAGTGCTCTTACTACCCCTTTTAGACCTTGGCAGTAGGAGCTATTCTAGGTGGCTCACCGGGACGGTGGCCATTAAAAAGTAGGGGTATATGTAGCCAGGCCACTAGGAGGCGACGTTGTACCTGCGGTGATGGGCAGGATTTCCTTTAAATGCCTACTTCCGACTAGTAGCAGAGCGCCTTTCAATTGTTTGGCATGCCGATGGTTGCTTGTCGCTGGGAGAACGATTTTTGGTAGGTTTTCTTTTCTTGTGGCATGTTATCCCACATATTTGAATGTAGTGTTAAAATGTAATTGCTTTTCAGTTGATTTTTAGACGTGTGCCTTAGACGTTTCTGTATTCTAAGCTGAACGACTGGTGGATACTGAATGAACACCACTATATAGTGCACGTGAGTGTTAACATTGTTAACAATTGTTGAAGGGAATTATTTTATGGTGAAACGACTTGTAATATATTTTCTTTTGTAGAAATGTATATTTTTAACTGTGGTTGTTTCTAGTTGTTAGGAGATACCTCGAGTTTCTTATACTCGTTATTTTGGGCTGGATGAGGGTAAATGCTGAATGAGCGGCACAATATATTGCACGCGAGGGTTGACGATCTATGGTACGTCATTTTGTTGTGAAAAATCAAGTGTATCTTTGTTCGCACTAATTTGCTACCCTTTTATATAAGTGTTAAGAGCCTTTCCTTCTTTTAGGAAGTGTGTGGGGATTATAGCCCTTCAACGGTGTATATGTGCGATCAGCTAAACGTTGTAAAGGTATCTACATTTAACTTTTATTGTGTCGCTAGGATAACTAGCACTTTAATATTGATGGTAATAAATTTATATATGGTTTTTATTTGAAATTGTATTGTTTGTGGTTTTTCTTGTTATTGTTAATTGCCCTGTTTAAAAAAGAGGGTTGAATTGTATAATCCGGGTTGACAAATTGTGTCTGGTTGTTTAATGTTGTTTTCTTTTTTTTTAGAGTTTCTCAGTCCAGCTCAACTGATCATTGTTTTCCCACCTTCATTTATAATTTTTTCGTTGCATTTTGTTTTGTGAAGTATTCTTTGGTTTTGTGAATTATTATATTTTGAGTGTTGCCCATGACTTGTGTTTTTTTTTGTATTTTTATTTGACAATTCTGTTGTGCTCTTGTGAAGCGTTGACCTATAGTTTTGCTCAGTGTGATTACCGAAGAGGGGTATATTCACTTCCATATGCACAAGTGTGGGGTGTTAAGAGTGTCTACATTTTCTCTTTTACGTACGAGTCAGTGTGCTGTGTAAGCCGATTGTAATTTCTTTTGGGTTTATTGTATCC
This sequence comes from Cirrhinus mrigala, assembly GCA_036247105.1. Classification (NCBI taxonomy): domain Eukaryota; kingdom Metazoa; phylum Chordata; class Actinopteri; order Cypriniformes; family Cyprinidae; genus Cirrhinus; species Cirrhinus mrigala. The sequence goes on from CM070019.1 coordinate 26,019,576, forward strand.
TTTCTTCTTTTTTGTTATTGTAGTGTTTGGTATGATTTTTGGAAGTGTCACCCTCTAGGCTTGTGTATTTTCAGCTCATATGAGCATCGCTTGTCAGCTTGTGAGCAAACTTAGATACGAACGATCTACTGTATTTAATAAAGTGAATTGTGATTTATAGTAATTCTGCCTGGAGTACATTCATTTAATTGGATAGCCGTGCGGGACCCCCTTATTTGTGACCTTGGGATCTCCTACCCAGAGAAAATTGGAGTGGCGTAGTCATAGATAGTTCCAACAAAGATAAATTTAATCGCCCTATCATACAATGATGTTGGATGATTTTGAAGTTGGAGGAGAAAATGAAATATTGTTTGTTGCCCTACCCTACCTTTTTGAACCAGATGTTGTATATGAATTTCCTTCTTTTAATAAAATGACCGATCGTTTCACTAGATGATGTCTGCAATTCAGACCTTTAACCCGCTGATCCCCAATGGTAAAAAATCCTGGAAGGTTTTCCTCAAAAACCTTAATTTCTTTTCGACTAAAGAAAAAAGGACATGAACATCTTGGATGACATTGGGGTAAGTAAATTATCAAAAAATATAAATTCAGGAGTGAACTAATCCCATAAAACACAATAAAGAAATAACAAGAAAAAAAACAGTTGGCCTGCAAATATGCTGCAGAGGAAGCCAAGTCAAACACTTTCACCATATCTCTATGGGGGCGGTGGAGACACTCCTGGGGAGTGCTACCTAGTCTCAACTAGTTTTTATTCTTGCTGGCATGCAGGTATAGTCTCAATTTCTCCACTTTGTTTTGAAATCTTTCCCTTCCTGCTGTGGGACAACCATGTATAGAGTGCTTGAGCTGCAAAGCAGTGTGACACGTTTCATGTTTATGAAGGAGAGATCATTTCTAAAGTGGGTGTGAGGGAAAGACGCAGGTCTTCACTTGCAGCTTGATCATGGGTAATTATATATTTCAATAGCCTATAGCAAATTGTCAAATATGCAGGTGTAACAGATATTTTACATATCTTGACACGTACATTCAGTATTGTATTGGAAGAGTACAGTGGCATTTGTGGTTCAAAACAAAAATACATACATCAGTAGAGTTAAACATTAGTAGACATTGAACCTAAGGAACGGGTTTGTACGTCACTGTCTTCTGAACGCATGCCAGCAGCATTTATCTACATTGCTAAATAATCAGCAACAACACTAGAAGTGAAACTCTATGAAATGCTGCCTATATATGCAGGTTACTAGACTTGCGCCCCAACTACAGTGGCATGTGAAAGTTTGGGAACCCCTTGAAAATGTGAATAAATTTAAGAGAGATCATACAAAATGCATGTTATTTTTTTATTTAGTACTGTCTTAAATAAGATAGTTTACTTAAAAGATGTTTACATATAATCCACAAGACACAAAAATAGCTGAAATTATTTAAAAAAAAAAAAAAACTTAAAACGTTTGGGAACTCTTGGTTCTCAATACTCTGTGTGGTTACCTGGATGATTTATGACTGTTTTTTTGTTTGGTGATGGTTGTATATGAGTCCCTTGTTTGTTCTGAACAGTTAAACTGAGGACTGTTCTTCAGAAAAATCTTCCAGGTCCTGCAGATTCTTCAGTTTTCCAGCATTTTTTTGCATAATTGAACCCTTTCCAGCAGTGACTGTTTGATTTTAGATCCATCTTTACACAATGAGGACAATTTAGGGACTCAAACACAACTATTACAAAAGGTTCAAACATTCACTGATGCTCCAGAAGAAAACACGATGCATTAAGAGCTGGGGGGGTGAAAACTTTTTAAATTTGAAGATTAAGTTAAATTGAACATAATTTGTCTTCCGGGAAACATGCAAGTATCTTGTGTTGCTTCCGAAGGGCAGTACTAAATGGAAAAAAAAATGATATTTCAACAAAATAAGAAAAATTTGGACCTGTTCAAAAGTTTTCGCCCCCCAGCTCTCAATGCGTCGTGTTTCTTCCTATTTTCACAGATTCTGCAAGGTGTTTCCAAACTTTCACACACCACTGTATTTCTACTTCCCTACTATATAGTAGGCGAGATATATTATGTGAGATGAGTAGTATGTCCACATTCATAGTAATCATGAAACATTAGGTGAAGAGTACCCAGCTGTCCTACTACTTCTGCAGAGATTCTAAAGTGTGCATCTGATGAACATTCTAAAATATCCAATGAGGCTATGGAAGAGAGGTTGTCAATGAACACAGCTAATAGGTCACTAGTACTGGTAGGTCATGTAATGGTGGATGTAGTATGCTTGAATTTCATTCATACTACTCACATTCATAATACGTAAAACATGCTCAGAGTACGTTGCAAACCTTACTAGACGGTATGCAATTTTGAATGCAGCTTAGGTTTAGGAACAGAGCCCATGTATGCTATACCTTCAAGACAGAGTGGGGCAGTCAGGGTGAGATCCTTCCTCTGTTTGGGTTGGATCTTCTGGTGTCTGGCCTCTTGGAACTGCCTCACCCTCAGCTCCAATGCATCTCTAATCAGAGCCCCCGCTTCCTGTGCATACAAACACATAAGAGTTTGCATGCATATTTGCAATCTTTTAAACAAAGACAAACTTCTCAAGGTGACATTCATCCTAAACTTTTTATATGGAGCTCAAATTTAACTAGAAGTGCTGCATGTAGAGTTAAACCTGGGAGGGAAAATCATTCGAAGACTTTCGGGTGCGTGGGCCAATGAAAACATATATGTTATAAAGGCAGAAAAGGGATGAGGGGAACCCCAAGAGTAGATCCAAATTCCAGATTCCTGCAGTATCAGTCTACTGAAGTGTAAGAGGACACACACAAACAAACAGAAACACACCCTAATTCTCATACCTTCCTGTGCTCTGGAGAGAACCAGCTGGCATTGTCTTGGCCGCCTAAGGGCAATATGTGAAGATCCACCAGCACGGCGAAGTTCCCACACTTTGAGAGAGAAAAAGAGAGAGACGGGGGGCTTAAACACAACAAAAAGAAGTCATCACTGAGCTGATTGAATGACACCTTCAAATCCATAGCTGAAGGCAAGTCACTCCATCCCCTTCCTCTTGTCTTTGTGCCTCTGCTTCCCCCCTTCTGTGCACACCAGTTTTACAAGCTTTGTAAACGCACCTCATTAGCATTATGTCAGTAACCAGATACACTTGATCTCAAAGACGCTGGTGTTAAAACCAAAGCCGTGTGGAGGACTGACACAGCAAAGGATTTAAAGGATGCCTTTGCTAACCTGTTAGTTTATGGAAATGTGACGAGAAGAGGGCCAGATTCGGGGAGGCTGCAGAACTTCATGTGAAGAGTGGGATTCTTGAAGCGCTGCGTCAGCACGTCAGGGACAATAAGTCACAGCGGAGTAGGAGAGCCAGAGCCGTCGCGGCCATTTAGGCAATCGTTACATCTTCGCTCCACACCGGCCTGATTATGTTTTACACATGAGCGCGAGAGCAACCCTGTCACTGAGCTTCAGTCCACTCACGCAGGCCTTTCCAGGACCACCCGCAAGAGGACGGAGAGGAGGCGGCGCTGAAGTTGTCAGCACCTGAGATGCCGCGGTGGACGCAAACTTGATTGACGCTAGGGGAAAACGAGCTGATGACATCATAGCGAAGCAGGCTAAAAGAAGAAATCCCCCTTTTCAAGACACAGTCCAGAGCACATTCTAGATCACTTCCAGAGTGCCTGATAAAACCCTGATCGAACACAAGAGAGTGAGTGCGCATTTTAGTGGGCCTTGGAGAAGTCCTAAAGTGGCCCGGGCCAGGCAGTAATGTTCTGGGTTCTCCAAGGCCAGCTGGGAAGGGATGATGTGAGAGTGAATTAGAAGGGTGTGTTGGGTAAAGCCCATTGTTCAGCACTGCTCTCTGGCTACACTCGTGTTCCCTCTCTTTACATCTCCTCTGTCTCTTACTCTCTCATCCCATAAGCGATGATTTATCCCTCCCCATACCGGAGGAATCTACAGTTTGAGTAAATAAAACATCTCCAGCATTCTCGTTTGGCTTCTAACCTCCGAATTCATCTCCAGTCAAGCAGGATTACGGCACGTTATTAGCACACAGACAGGCCAAACCGTGCTGCCAAATAGCTTTGTTTTTGACATGAAAGCATATTTTTCTCTAATTGCTGCTTTGTGTACATGAGGGTTAGTTTGGTGGCGGCCCTCCTGAACTTGAGGGACAGGCTGCCCCCTTGTGTTAGACAACGGAAGTCTTTAAGTGGCTATATATAGGTGGTGACACATGAGACAACTCTGTTAGGATCTGTGTCAAGGCTGGTTTCATTTCATTGTGATCACTACAGATACGTTCATTCCATCATCCACGATAAGTCCGATGAGGACTTTGAAGCCAAGAAAGAGTTAATCCTTTGCGGGCGAGCGGAGACAAGAGCTAAAAGAAGAAACAGAGGCATCCTTATGTATGTGTGTATGTGGAGGACAGCAGATCCTTTAGAAAACACTGGGCGGCTTTCTCTTCACTTCTTTGTGCTGTGGCCATTCTGCAACTGACCAGTGGTTTCGGCTGACTGCCTTCCACAATTACCGTGGCGTGGGAAAGCATTGGAGGGGAAGGACGGGAACTGTCAATCAGGCGGTGAAAAGGAGCACAGCTTCGATGGTCCCATAATGTGTCTTCGTACGCTGCCTCTGGAACCACCACGTTATCGCATGCTGTTCTGTTTTTCTCCACTTTCTTTTCGAAATCCAAAATATGCCATTACAGAAGACTGTAGGAATGTTCCCAGTGTTAGCGAAGCATGTTCGCTCGGCCCTGTGTGACTATGGGACGGGAGAAACAGTAAACTGGATTTGCCTAATATGGGGGTCTGTCTTTAAATGTGCAGTTAACAAGAGTTAATTCAACCCACGAGGGTGTTCATGAAGAATTAGTGCAATTGGTGTTAAAGTGCTCTGCCAAAACTGATGTTGTTTTGGACCTCCTGACTGAAAAATGGTTAAAACAGAAGCAAGTGAGCAAATGGTGACAGAATTTTCATTTGTGGTGGAAGCTGAAAGATGGCTATTTGACTGGATGGAAAAGTCAGACAGACGCCACTCTGAGGTTTTTTTGTACATTTACCGACCGTCCTGTTTGCATGAATGCAAGCAAGTTTAACAATGTTGCTACCAAGCTACAATAAAAGAGATCCACAGATTTGCATTCATATTTGATGTGTGTGAGATTTGCTGAGTCTCAAAATAGTTCAATTGCAAAACTTCACAATAACAAGTACTACAGCCATCCAAAGTCTATTATTATAAACAAGAAAATCCTTGGAGATCGGTATTAAAAGACAGCAAGTTTTGCAATGGTTACTTTTGCAATGGTTTTGTTGAATGTCTAACAGAAAAGAAATAATAATCTGTCTGAAAACAGCTGAACCGAGAGCTGACCTCTGACCTTAGCCGCTACACAACCTCTGTTAAACGATTCCTCTGCAGATACATGAAATTTCTCAGAAATGTAATCTAGGTTTGTTTGCGGAGTTTCTTTTGTTTGCAGAGTTACTTTTTCATGCACTGGTTTATTTTTCATCCATGTGAGATTTATTAGTCTGCTTATGTTAAACACCTGCAGTGGTTTTGACAAATCCTTCAATGTTGTGCAATGAAAGTCTTGACAGCTCTTTGTCACATTCTAGAGGAAGAGTGATATTGTCTTCAGGAAACCCTTTGCAGATAGGATCATACAAGGTTTTCTTTATCTTCCCCATATAAATTATTGTATTTAGGGCTTGAGGCAAAGAACTGCTCCTTTTTTTTATATCCTTTGTTTGTTGATCCATGTTGAACACACCTGAGGCTTCCTGTGGGCCAATAGCCTTGTGATTAAACTCATTCTTACCTTTCAGTCTTTATCAGATTAGTATGACCTGCCAAAACCACACTACAAAGGCCTTGAATCCAAACAAACAATAAAACAGAGCGGTACCAAATCAGTCCGCGCCACTCTGACCAAAGTCCACGGCTAAGCTGTGCTATTTTCAACTCTCAATCGCTGAGAAAACACATGAGACAAACCGGGTTGCTTTCGGCTTTTTGGATTTCTGGCTCTGCTCTACATCACTTGCAGTTCCCAAGATGCTCCCTTGTTACCTTCTCTTATCAGTTTCACCCTCCCTAACTGTGCTTTCTCTTGCCCTCACTCTCTGATTAGTGTCGGGCAGTTGGCCCAGGAGCGTTTGTGCAGCAGTTGCCTGTTCGCCACCACACCTCCCTGCCCTTTTACCACCGCTATCGCTGCTGTGAGAACCAGACCCCCTTTCTCTGCACTTAGCTCCGGGGCTAACATTAACCAGCCACAGATGTTTATGCTGGAAGAGAGAGAGAGAATGAGAGACAGAGGGCAGCAGAAGCAGTCTCACTCAATAAAACTCCCCCCTTCGTCTAGCTCCGTCTTTGTCTTTGTAAGAGCGTTGCAGGTCGACGAACAGTCTCCGGAGCCTCAGGGAATTCTTTAGATCTATGGGTGTTGCCTGTTAAAAGTTAAAATCTTTGGTCTTGACTTGCTGATTTTGTATTGTGAGTCACTTGGCGTTCCCTCGAGAGGGTCAACATTAGCGCTGTCAATCTCAAACAGCAAGAGAGCATAAGACACAAACAAGTTTAACTAGATTTTTACATACAGAACTCAGTGCCGTGATACTAGTGTGATTTGGGTGGTTGCCAGGATGTTGCTATAGGGTTGCTAAGGTGTTCTGTGATGGTTGGCAAACGGTAAACCTCTCTTCAAGAGACTTCTCCATGTGCTGTGATACTGTTGTGAATGCGCATCGATTACGGACACGGAAGAGAAGAAATTGTTGGATAAAGTCGTTATTTTTGTTTTGTTTTTTTGCACAAAAAGTATTCTCATAGCTTCATAAAATTAAGGTTGAACCACTTATGTCACATGGACTATTTTAACAATGTCCTTACTACCTTTCTAGTCCTGTTAGTTCAAAAAAAAAATCTTAATTTGTGTTCTGCAGATAAACAAAAGTTTTACGGGTTTGGAACGGCATGAGGGTGAGTAATTAATGACAGAATATTCATCTTTGGGTGAACTATCCCTTTAACTAAATAACATAAATATCTTGCAACACAAAACATCCTAATGTACAATACTAATAATAAAAATAAGAAGAAATAAAATTACTTGAAAACCATACATTTGATTGTATGGTGAGGTGGTTTCTTTTCATTACATCTTTAGTGAGCTGGTGTTTGCTGCATGCAACAACGAACACAACAAGTTGTGATGTCTGGTTTGTTAACAAATGTTCTTTTTAATGAATTGTTTAAACATATCCCCGAAATATTCAGACTTGATTATCAGTTTGAATCAAGCTCACTCAGCCTTAAATCAATCAGAGGCATAACTCGAAATGTACTCCCTCCCTCACTAAATCAGAAGTCATTTTTCAGCTATGTGATTCTAAACAGACCATTACAGAGCTTTTTTTGGGCAATAAATTATATTGTTTAAAAACAAACCCCCCCAAAAAACAATATTTGGCAATTCTGTATTTTTAAACCAGAAAAGCTATTTGCTAAATTAAAGCAATTTGTTTAAAAGCCAATGTTTATTACAGGGGCCAATAAATCCCTAATCATTTTTCAGTCTGGAGCCACTGCTTAGGGTCAGGGGTTTTGAAAACCTTAACACAAACCACTAATAAATCAGTGTGATTATGACTAAGCTGGTCTTTATTTCTAGGAACTCTGAAGTGCTCTCTGAGTTAATCTCTGGATGTTAGCACACCTGAATGGAGTTGTGTTTTTTCCATATGCGAGGGCACAACCCAGAAGCAAAATTCCAACAGCAAGAACGGGCAGGAATATCACCTGGTAAGCTTTACAAACAATTGAACAATATCAGAAAGATCCCAAGAATTCTAGTAAAAAGGAAGTATCGGAAGACAGGAAAAACCAAACAACCATCCCTTCGCTTCCTTGCGCTGTTATTTAACTGTAGTTTACAGAATTACTGCTAAACTACCTACATTAAGTTTGTAAATCTAAACATCTGCAGTAGCAAATTGAAAAATCTTGGATATGTCTGAAAACACATGATCTAAAAACACAATACATTACAATTCCATTACATCCTCCCATGTCTGTTAAGTTGCATCCATCCCAGTTTTCCCTCTCCGTTTCAGAAATGACAACATATTTCCTTGATCCGATGACAGTAACAGGATGCTTGGAGGTCCAAGTGTGTGGTCCGTATCTACCAGGGAAGTCGACCTAGCACATAAACCAGAGCCAAGACATCTGTCATACTACCCAGCACTTAACGTTCATACTCAAAAACAAGAATTGCGCTCTCCCACCATCTCCCACACCAGATGGGTATAACAGGAGAGTGGCGTGGCAGGTCTTGTGTAAATATTCAGTGTCTTCTGAGGCGTTAAGGAGAAAGTCAGGGCCCCGACTTGTAGCATGAGTCAACCTACGTGGGAGTATCTCATCGCCTACAAGAACTGCACGGCACAGTGGAAACATGACTTTGAACTTAACGGTGCTGCGTCAGGATCTTTAAACAATCAAACTACGCATCACTTGTTGTACCTGTATTTTGAATTAGGGTTAAAGGAAATGTCAGTAAACATAACTGATAATGTCCTGGCAGAAATTTACCAGTAATTTTTCCATTTTTCTACAGATTTTCTCTTACAGTGTATTTAAAGATGTCTTAAAGGAATAGTTCACTGCAAAATGAATATCCGCTGAAAATTTACTGACCATCAGGTGAAGTGAAAATAAAAAAAGCTGTGCCACTTATGTCTAGAATACCAATTCATAAATCATTATAATGCCACCTCTAGTGAGGAGGAGTCCATTCTCTGTCACATCAAAAAACAACATTAGGTTGTTTTGGACTGTTTTTGTTTGTAGATCTGTATATATAATATATCTGCATATTTGTCGCCTGACTCAGACAAGACAACGCTTTCATTGCAATAGGTTTAAAGTTAAAAATATCATGATGAATTTATTACAAAGACAAAGCTTTTAACTTCACAAGACGTTAACTGATATGTTGATTACTTGTGGATTATTGTAATGATTTATCAACTGTTTGGACTCTCATTCTGACGGCACCCATTCACTTTAGAGGATCCACTGGTGAGCAACTTCTAAATTTCTCCAAATCTACAAACTAACTGATCTACGTCATGGACGGCCTGAGTGTGGGTTTATTTTATTTATTTTTTATTATTTTTTTTTTTTGCAAATTTGCATTTTTGGGTGACATATTGCTTCAGTAAGAAAAAAGTTCACCCATTAATGACATTTGTAATTATTTACTCACCCTCATGTTGTTCCAAACCTGTTCGCCATCTTATGCATATAATAACTTTCATTGCACAGACAAAAAGTTGCAATATTTTCAAAATAACTTCTTTTTGTGTTCCACTGAAGACAGAAAGTCTTTAGGGTCAACATTAGGGTCAACAATCATCCTAAACCTTTTTGGAATCCCTTTCAGCTGGGAATAAAATATTTTAATATCTAAACAAATGACACAGTTCTTTTGCTCTGCTAGAACAGTTTGTTTAACACCAAAGCAAAGCTGAGAGCTGAGCCAGCTCATGGTATTGTTTGCTTCCCCATTTTTAAACGTCTCCCTGTGGTTACAGTGTTGGGCATGACAGTTCCTTTCTCAGGGAGAGCAACATATATAACAGTATCATTATGTGCAGACTGGGAGGGTGAAGTTGGTGAGTGGTGCTCTCCCACAATGAAAAACAGAAAGACGGGAGAGATGACGAGTGAGAAAGTCAGAAAGAGAGAAATATGCAGCCAGAGTCTGGCACTAAACGCGGATGTGTGTGATCCACAGCAGCGTCCAGGAACTAAAGCCTTCACTATATGAAACATCAACAAAGAAAGAGTCCCGGGGCTTTTTAGTGCTTAATAGAAACATCTGACATGCATTAGCAATGACATTCATTCATCTGGCCTGTGGATGAATAGACAGAGCCGGTCCAGCATCTGCGCTGCCGAGAAACACGGCGGAGACTTTCAGCTGGATAGAAACGTGCATGATTATAAAAACATCCAAATGGGATGCAATGTAAAAGAAAGCAACTGAAGTGGTACGGAAAATATAATGCAACCTAACATTCTGGTGAATTCTAACAATTTGTAACAAAAGTAATGAGCACAAACAGACAACATGAAAAAGTAGGAGCTATGTTCTGTAAACTACATAATGAAAACATTCAGACAGCTCGGTGCTGTTGTACTACCTGATAGCACTCATTGCTGAGGTGACCACTCCCTCTAGCGTTAAGAAAGTGAAGTTCATGTAGATTTTTTTTTTTAACTGCTCTGGGATGTGTTTCCCAAAAGCAACTATGGTCGCAAGTTCCATCGTTACCAATAGAATGCAATGGACCTTACCACCATAGTTAGCTAACGATGCTTTTGGGAAACGCACTCCTGAATAGCACTTTGCTTTGATCTTAAAGGGGTGGTCTACAGGTTTTTTTTTTGTTTTGTTTTTTTTCCAAAAGTCTAATTGTGTTTATGGAGTGCACTGTTACATTTTCATCCTTTGTTTTTTTTTAAAAAATGGCACTATTTTTCACATATTATTCTACACCTCTTTTTCATTCTTCTAAAAAAACAGCCTCTTGACTTCCTGGTTCCTCCCTCAGCAATTCACAATTGGCTCAAATTGGTTAGCTGGCCCAGTGTGTTGTCACTCGCTAACCGCCTAGTTAACGTTGCCCAGAAACATCACACATCTTACCATAACGAGTAGTTGCATGCGGTCGCGGTGTATTGTAAACAATTGCATCAACATTGTCTTATCAATTTGAACCCAAGTCAGACCCAGAGAATATTATTGAAGAGGATCGAGCAGAACCTATGCAAGCACGACTCTTACAGGACGTTTCAGAATGGTATGTTTTTTTTTTGTAGCTGTCTAATGTTTTTTAGATATGCTGCTATTTGTAAAAACTACTGCTGTTTATCTTTTGATATACGGTTTTATCCGTACTAAAGCTTTGTTTTACCCGTACTACAACATAAAATTAACAATAGAAACTATTAATGGAAAACACAACAACAAATAATAAAACATACTACAGGTTGTGGCCCATAAACAACAGTTTGTTTTTTTGAACTGCTCCATCTTTGAGGACAAACGTAAAATATCCAGCACAAAGAGCTATATTTAGACTATAATTTTTAGGAACCCCACCCTCTCTGTTGCATGCTCCTGGGAGCAGGGTTTATGTAGTAGTAGTAGTAGTATATTTTTATTTAAGGAGAAGTCCACTTCCAGAACAACAATTTACAGATATACTCATCCCCTTGTCATCTAAGATGTTCATGTCTTTCCTTCTTCAGTCATAAAGAAATTGTGTTTTTCGAGGAAAACATTTCAGGATTTTTCTCCATATAATGGACTGATATGGTGCCCCGAGTATGAACTTCCAAAATGCAGTTTAAATGCGTCTTCAAACGATCCCAAATGTGGTTGTAAATGATCCCAGCCGAGGAAGAAAGGTCTTATCTATCGAAACGATCGGTTATTTTCATTTAAGAAATACAATTTAAATACTTTTTAATCTCAAGTGCTCGTCTTGTCTTACTCTCCCTGAACTCTGTGTATTCTAGCTCAAGACAGTTAGGGTATGTCAAAAAAAACTCTGACTGTATTTTCTCCCTCAACTTCAAAAATCATTTCAAAATCATCCTACATTGCTGTAGAAGTTCCGACCCACTCTTTGCAAAGTGAACATGCAAAGAAGATCAAACACCCTTAACAAAAAAGGTAAAACAGCGATATAGGACAATTTTAAAGTTAAGGGGAAAATATGGTCAGAGTTTTTCGACCTATCCTAACTGTCTTGAGCTAGAATACACAGAGTTCAGGAAGAGTAAGACAAGACAAGCGTTTGACATTATTTTTATGAATAATGATCATTTACAACCGGATCTGGGATTGTTTGAAGCCGCATTTAAACTGCATTTTGGAAGTTCAAACTCGGGGCACCATACCATTCCATTATATGGAGAAAAATCTTGAAAAGTTTTCCTCAAAAAACCTAATTTCTTTACAACTGAAGAAAGAAAGACATGAACATCTTGGATGACAAGGAGGTGAGTACATTATCTGTAAACTGTTGTTCTGGAAGTGGACTTCTCCTTTAATGCCATGTCAGCATGTTAGGCTTTTTTCATGGCAAAAACAATACAAGTATCAGGGTTTATGCAACTTTCAGTGTTTGTGATGTCACTAACCCAGGAAGTAGATTATTATAGTTCCTACCAGCCATTTGTTGTAGGACTTAAAAAGCGAATTCTGTACAAGACAATTTCTCCCTTTGCATTGAACTTTGAGCATTGTAACTTTGCAGATGTTGTTTATGCTCAAACAGCCACATTACACACTAACTATAGGTGAAATTGTAACCTATGAGTCCCTTAAATCTCCATACATTTTCTTAAGGTCCCTTATAAATACAAAGGGATACACTATCAGTCAAAAGATTTAACAGTAAGATTTTTAATATTTTTAATATTTTACTTTTGCTCATCAAGCCTGCATTTATTTGATCCAAAATACAGCAAAAACAGTAACATTTTGAAATATATTTACTATTTGAAATAACTGTTTTCTATTTGAATATATTTTAAAATGTAATTTATTCCCTGATTTCAAAGCTGAACTTTTAGCATCATTACTCCAGTCACATGATCATTCAGAAATCATTCTAATATTCTGATTTGCTGCTCAAAAAACATTTAATGTTATTATGTTGAAAACAGCTGAGTAGATTTTTTTCAAGTTTCTTTGAAGATTAGAAGAACAGCATTTATCTGAAACAGAACATTATGTAACATTATGAATGCCTTTATCATAACTTTTGATCAATTTAAAGCATCCTTGCTAAATAATAAATAATAATAATAATAATAATAATAATAATAATAATAATAATAAAATAAAAACTGTTTTTCAAGCAGCAAATTAGCATATTAGAATAATTTCTGAAGGATCATGTGGCACTGAAGATTGGAGTAATGATGCTGAAAATTTAGCGTTGAATAAAGGAATAAATTACATTTTAAAATATATTCAAATAAAAAGCAGACAGTTATTTTAAATAGTAAAAATATTTCACAATATTACTTCTTTTGGTGTATTTTGGATTACATTTATGCAGGCTTGGTGAGCAGAAGAGAATTAAAAAAACATTAAAAATCTTACAAAAGTCTCACTTAAAAGTCAATATGTCATAAAAAGTAAAAAATTCTGACATAAAAGTCAATGTCATAAAAGGTTCTGTCATAATTATGACCCTTTATGTCATCATTCTGATTTACTTTTTTAAAGTACGATTTATTTTTAATGTGACGGAACTGGACTTGCATATTCATTTTATTCACAATAATGTCAACACTAAATACTACAGCAATTGCCATGTTTCTATAATCAACAGATAACATAAATATGTTCACATACCTTGACTACAGACTTAGAAGACTGCATTCTGATAAAACCCTGCAAAAATTCAAAAAGAATATGCCGAACAACCATAAACAAAAATGGTCACAATCTCATAACTTTTAGAAAAACCCAAAATGATATTTATTGCTGAAAACATGAGCATAGAGTGATCCCAAGCGTGAAATACTCACGTGTTTGTGACAAATGCAGTTGGATAAAGTTGTAGAAAGTCAAAATAAAAACACAAAGCAGGAAGGGACGAAAAAGCAGCGCTCACAGACGTTTCTTACAACATTGCTGGATTGTTTAGATATAATTGACAATATACAGTCGATATATTTAATTAAAATGCCTCGAGGATAACAATAAAATAACGGCAATGACAGAAGCTTTAATTATTTTCTCCCGCCGATGATTTGAATCTTGCCCTCCTGTCACTGTAGGACCCCGGCGCGTGCGGTTGTCACGGAGACGCAGTCGGATGTAGAAGGCTGCATAATTTGCCAGACACTCGCGTTCGTTATTCCAAGTCAATTGCGAAGTATCCCTGATGATAAATCGCTAAACAAAAAGATAGTCGCGTATTTAATGTATGAACTTTGCGATTTAAAATCCAATGAGTGTTTTATGGGTTTCTGTTGCTAAATACTTTATAACAGGCATGTTTTGGTCACCATATGAGAGCATGTGTAAGACGTAAACACCGTCTGTTTGGCTTTTACCGTAAGGTTTTTAAGTCACTGAGGTTTTTCTTTGTAATGTTTATTTAGTTGATCAATAAGCTTAAGTTTGATGTATGTATAAGACTCGCGTGATACATTTTACACGGCTCTTCACGTTTTATAAGATATTGCGTTTGTTTTTAATAGATATCAGCAACACTAAGACAAGAAGTCATTTTAATGGGGATTAGATGTAAAGTAGATGCGAAGTGCCATGCTAAACTTCAAAACAACGTTTTACTAATTGTTTTACAATTATTATGCATGCAGTTTTTTATGGCTTCGTATTACTTGACAAGATAGAATATATATTCTTTTAAAAATTCATTTTTTACATCACAAGGTCATTTAAAATGAGCTAGCATAGGCCAAAACATGAGAAAAAAATGCATGGTGACCAGTTAGAGGATCTAAGATATAATCTTTCTTTTATGCACTTATATAAATTGTAACTTAAAATGTTTAATATTGATTTTTAGAAGTATTTTCTTATGTTAATATGTTGCGCTTCCCTGTAACTGACCTGTATCAATAACTAAATTTCTCTGAATGAAACCACAGTATGTCTCGCATTTGTACGAAGAAACCTGCTGTGTGCACAGATGAACCACTTTCCAACAGTAACATCTGCCAAAAGATTTCTCTTTTGAGAAATATACTGAGTACTGCCTATGGACCTACTGGCAGACTGAAACAAATACACAACAATGTTGGAGGCCACGTCTTGACAACTTCAACCTCTTCAGCCCTGCTCAAACGAGTCGATATGTCTGAGCCGCTTCTCAAAATGATCTCAGCTGCTGTTCAACATCACACCACACGTTACAGTGACTGTGGGCTGTTTATGGGAATTTTCATGCTCAGACTTATTGAAAATACTCAAAAATGTAACCTCAGGACAGTTGCAGCAGCCAAGGTATACAAACACCTTGTGGAAGAATGCAACACGTATCTTAAAGGAGACTCTTGTGGTTGTAAAGTGCCAATAGACTTCACCAGCTGCGATTCACTCATTGCACTGGCCTGCAGCATGATCACCAGCAAACCAGCCTGTATGTTGAATTGCAAGGAAACACAGCATATCAGTTCACTGATCACACAAGCCTTCTTGTATTCCATCCCGTGCAACTCTTCTGGTGTGAGCTGTTTTGGAAGAACAGTCACCATTGGCATTGAGGGCCAGTCAGTAAGCGATTCTTCAGTTTTCCCAGGACTCCTGGTGGATGTCCCTGAGATGTTTGAGCCTGCAGATCTTAACAGACTGGGACTGGGATCTGGTCCATTTAAGGTGGTGCTTTTTAACGCATCACTGTCAGGTGATATCTCTGAGATTGGAGATGTAATTTTGGAGATCCATAGGGGAGTGGACCCAGAGCATGATCTCCTTCAGCAGCTCCTGAAGCTTGGGGAACAAGTTGTTAAGGACAAAGTGAGATTATTTGCATGCCAAAAAGTAGTACATCCGATTCTGCAGCACTACTTGAGGAAACGTGGGGTGGTCGTGATTGAGAGGCTTGGACTTGCTCTGATGGAACCATTTGTCCAGATAACAGGTAAATGTTTAACAGTAAGTAATGTTGTTAGAATTGAATATAAATATAGAGCTGTTATAGAGTTTAATACTGTATAGGTTGACAAGAAAATACTGCAAATATAAAACCTTTTTTGTAAATAAAAATATATTATGAAAAAGTTTTTTTGTTGTTGTTGTTGCTTTTTAAGAAAATACACATTTCACATTTTAAATCTGTATTTTCTCATTTAATCGTATGTTTTAAAAAAAAAATCTAATAATAATAACAATAATGACTGTAAAATGTCAACATTCAACATACATAAAAAATACAAATATTTTTGTCAAGAAAAAAATGCATGCAGTCCAAGGAAAAAGCTAACATACAAAAAAAAATATATGCAATTATGTACACTTCATATTATTTATTTATTTTGAAAATTAATACTTTTACACAGTAAGAACACATTAATTTGATCAGAAGTGGTAGTAAAAACCTAAAAGCATTTATAGTGTTTAAAAAAGATTTCTATTTCAAATATATGCTTTTAAAAAGTGTATCATGATTTTCACAGAAAATATTAAAATATTGAACAACTGTTGTTGGCATTGAAACTTCTTATATTAATTTCATTAATTATTTGTATTATTATTATTTTTATTTTAACATTTCTTATTAAGTAAAATACAGTTTTGGGATTGAAAAAAGAAGCAGCAAGTCAGCATATTAGAATAATTTCTGAAGAATCAGAATCAGAATCATGTGACACTGAAGACTATTATCTTCAGTATTATAGTAATGCTATTTTACAATATTACCATTTTTACTGTATTTTTGTTGACCCCAAACATTTGAAAGGTACTGTATGTATAATGTATGCATTTACTTATAATTGTTATTACTTAAAGCCATGCCTTTTCTAATTAATATATAACATCGTAATCATATATGACATCATTTATGTAATGGTACTGAAAAGAAATGTCAGATTACATTTATAGGTTGTATTTTAACTCTATGTTTATTATTTCAGGTGCTCAGGCTGTTGCTTCCCTTTGCTCTTCAATTCCGGCGGAAGCTTACGGGATGGTTAAAGAATTCTGTTTCCGGTCATGTGGATCCAGAGAGCTGCTTCAGCTCCTTCCGTCTAAAGATGCTGCAGTTAGCACCATGGTTCTTTGCCACAGAAATGAAACTATGCTGGAAGAACTGAAGGTTTGTTAAAATGTTAAAGTAGACATTTTTAGGTGTTCATTTGAATTATTTTCATTTAAAGGGATAGTTCACCCAAAAATGAAAATTATCCCGTGACTTACTTACTCACATTATTTTGCGTATTTGGTATAAAGCAATGTTTATGCGGTTTGAGGTTTAGAAAACATTATTTTCCTCATACTATACATTATTGTTGCTCCTCTCTCCCCCGCTTTTCTGAAACGCTTCGATTTTTACAAAGCTCATCGCTCTGAAAAGCGAGGTGTTCTCTGATTGGCCAGCTATCTGGTGCATTGTGATTGGCCGAATACCTTAAGCATGTGATGGAAATGTCACGCCCATTACCATGTTGTGATGCCGTTTCCCTTTGCGACAAGACAAAAACAATAAAACCCATTATAAAAAGGGAATTTGTTGCATCCAGTGGGGACATAACTACTCTCTACTGTCTTTTTACACATTGTGTTGCGTTGCGCCGCTTAAACATAAGACCATGTCTGCATTTGTGATTGTAGAAACAACAAACAACATGCAATACTCTACACTGCTCAAAACTTACGTTTGAATAGTCAGTAGCAAATTCTTTAAATATGAACATGTACTTACAGGCTGTGAGTCAGAAACACCAGACTGTCCTTGCAACGTTGGAATTGTCCCACTTTACAGCCTAAACCCTTTGTGTGCAGCTGGCATTGTAGGCTACTCTCTCAAGTTCAGGAAAGAATCCTCCGTAAAAAATTCACACGTGAATATTTGCGTTGTGCTGTTACAGAACAGTGTTGTAAATATAACTTAACCACTGATTTCTAATTGTGTCCTCATTTGGAAGGCTAAACAAAGTATTTTCGTACAGCGTCTCCACAACATGGCAGTGGCTGCAACAATACTGCAGCCAGTATAAAAAGTTACGCCTTCTTACTTTGAATAGACATATGAGCTGTGTTATGCAAATCTACCCACACCATGACGTAGACATGCGGGGGCGTGTTTGAACAAGTCGTTTTTTGGAAGGCGTGGCTGAGTCTTACCTTTTATAATAAATATCTCTTTGAGTTTGTGTTTGAGACTTTAAGCTTTGCAGCTTTACAGATCTTATATATGCACAAACAGCTTGTAACGCTCCAAAGACAAAGGAGAACAAGAAACCGGATCATATGACCCCTTTAATTCAATTCCAATTGTATGTGTCTGAAATAAGAAAGTAACTTGCACCTAGGATGGCTTGAAGGTGAGTAAATCATGGTGTAAATTTAATTTTTGGGTGAACTATCCCTTTAAATGCACCACTAGAATAGTTTATATATTGATTAATTCAAACACAAAACTCTAATGGCATTCTAATGTATTTAATAACATCTGTTTTAATGCTTTTATACTCTCATGTCATGAGACAAGGAAGAATCTAGACTAATGATACGGTCTTTAGGAAACTTAATGGCCAAATAAAAGATGCATTGAAATCATTGGAATATTCACAGTGCTTACTTTTATATTGTCAGTAAAATCAGCACAGATAAATCGTGAATCTGCAATATATTGCTCCGCTCTAATAATAATCCTTGTTTGTGCTGTCTTCGCACTCATTCTGTTGGGTGTATTTTAAGTGCATTCTTGCCTCTCTGTTAGCTCTCCAAGCTATTTATTTTGTTTCTTGTATTTTTAAGTTCCAATTTTCCAAATTTGCTGGATTCCGTTTATTCATTCAAATTTATTGCATTAATTCCCTCTTTCACTTCTCTCATATGATGAACATTTGTTCCATTTGTTGGACAGATGACATGCCAAAGAGCAGAACATGTGTTGCGACTGACTCTAAGGGAGCCCTACGCCCTGCTTGGAGGAGGCTGCATGGAGACGCTGCTGGCCACCCACATCACACACATGGTATCCTATTCCACACATCACATTCACTTGCATTTCTACTGTATTGATTATAAAGTTCCACTTGTCAGAATTTTATGAAAAGATTTGTGCATTATGAATTCCTTAATCAGAGGGATTAAATGTGAAATTTATTTCCAAGGCTTGCCAAGCACCACATTTATGCCTGACTAGATTTTTTAAACCTTTCCTGTTTGGTTTATTTTTTTGTTTTGTTTTTTGATGCATTACAGCTTTTGTTGAACCAGCCCCAATTTTGGGTTAAATCATTTTGAACAAAAAAAGGTGTGCACATACAAAATGCAAAAACAACAATAAACAACACTGAAATTAGGCCTTCATATCTGGTCAGAACCATAATAATTTAAAACCATTTTGAGGCCATGCTAGTCAAAAGTTATTTAAAAAATCTGACATGTGTTGATGAATATTCACAAT
The DNA here is from genome assembly GCA_036247105.1 of Cirrhinus mrigala. Classification (NCBI taxonomy): domain Eukaryota; kingdom Metazoa; phylum Chordata; class Actinopteri; order Cypriniformes; family Cyprinidae; genus Cirrhinus; species Cirrhinus mrigala. Next base: position 26,038,834 of record CM070019.1, read on the forward strand.
AATTGGCTAAGATCATATTCAGACCACTATTCACAAAATGTCAATTTAACTTATTTCGTTAAGTGTTTTTGAAAATGTATGAATAATTAGTGGCAAATCTACTCATATGTATTTAAAATTACCTAAAATGACCACTAGGGGAGCTATGACCAAACAACTCTACCGAAAATGGTCATGCTGTTGATGTACCCTGTAATTTCTGCCTGCTGCTATATTTAATTTTTTTGTCACTTACTTCACAGAATGAGTCCAATGCAGCAGCAACAGCTGCAGCTTTCTGTGTCTCTCAATCTGAGTTCCTCATGGCAGTCAAAGCATTCTGCAGCTCTCTGCAATCTGTGGCTCTTTCCTTAGAGCATGATGGACAGGACTGTCTCATTGACTTGACATATGCTCATCGCTGGGTCCCAGATACATACTCCAAAACCTGTGGATGTGGCCTGGTGGAGGACAGATCTAACCTTGAGAAGACCCCTCTAAATACAGCTTATCACACTTTCTCTCCTGTTTCCTTGGAAAACACTGACAGACAGCCTAAAATATTAGATTCATTTTCTGCCAAGCTCAATGCTTTGAATGTGGCTGTTGAGATGGCTAATTTTGTACTTGATGTAAAGTATATAATTAAGGATATCAATTGAATTGTGAGGAGTGAAAAGCTGTGCTTTGAATAAAGGTTGTAGGTTTGATGTATTTTATAATCAGATGTTGTTCTGAAACTTTTTCTTTCCAAGAACTCCATGTGGGAACATACATGATAAATATTCATTACATTAAACCACCAAAACCAAAATATGAGGAACACAGAGAGTCAGAGACTCTAATTTTTTGTGACCCTAGACCACAAAACCAGTCATAAGTAGCACAGATATATTTGTAGCAATAGCCAACAATACATTGTATGGATCAAATTATTATTATTATTATTTTTATGCCAAAAGTGATTAGGATATTAAGTAAAGATCATGTTACATTAAGATATTTTGTAAATTTCCTACCATAAATACAGTACTGTGCAAAAGTCTTAGGCCACTAGTATTTTCACCAACAAAAAAATGGTTTTAAGTCAGTTATTTCTATCTTTTGCTGTAGTGTGTCAGTAGGAAATATCAGTTTAAATACAGTGAAAATACTAGTGGCCTAAGACTTTTGCACAGTACTGTATATCAAAACATAATTTTTGATTAGTAATATGCATTGTTAAGAACTTCATTTGGATAACTTTAAAGGTGATTTTCTCATTTTTTTAATTTTTTTTTTCCACCCTCAGATTCCCAATATTCAAATAGTTGTATCCTGGCCAAATATTGTCATATCCCAACAAACTATACATCAATGGAAATCTTATTTATTCAGCATAAATGATGCATAAATCTCACTTTCAGAAAACAGATGCTTATAACTGGTTTTGTGGTCCAGGGTCACATATGATGCTGCAAGAGTCACAATTACCTGCACATTTTGCAAATATGCAAGCTGCTAAATCCATCATAAGGACAGTTTTTAAATTAAGCAAAATAAAGTTTCATGGTAGGTACATTCTCAATTCTCAGCTCTCAGTTCATCCGTATTTGACAAGTGTGATAAAAGGTTAATTTTGTACCCTGCCTGAGTCATCTTCATTGTGCCTTTGAGCACCACGCTTATCTCCAGGTAGCTTCAAGGCTGGTGTTCCTGTAATTAATGCACTGTAAGGATAAAAACCTCTGCTAAATTACCACACAGAAGTATCTACTTTCAAGGAAATTATATATTGTAAGAAAGAACATCGGGTGTGTATTTAGTAGATGTAGCCTAGTTCTCCACAGTAGGTGTAGTCTTTGATCCTTCCAGTCTGTTAACATTCCTGCTGTTAATTTGGCTATTAAAGTATTATATGTTGGTTCGGTTAACTTGAAATGCACTTGCTATCAGTTCACTCGATTATTTTGTTCTTTACCAATCAAACGTATCCGAAATAGGTTCTTATCGGGCTCGCTAACCTTTTATGACGGATTCAATACGATTCGTGAGTGAATCATTAAGACAGGTTTTATGAACCGGTTCATCTGATTCAAATCAAAAGAACGATTGGTAACGGACGTCTCTCGTATGTAAATCGTAGCGTACAACAAAACAGTTTTTATCATAGGTTATTTAGGTTTGCCACAAGTTTGTCCACAATGGAGGGCTAAGGAGTGAGGTAAATATTTGTTTTCGCTCACTGTATGAATCTCTCCACGGTTTAGCCTTTTATGACGCCATAGACGGCAATGGTACAGCTCTTTCTGCTTGTTTACAGCTTTTGATAGTACACTTTCTGATTTTTCCACAAACTTTGCTTTTCCAGAAAGTCTACTGACACAGTTTTAAGCCTTATAAAATACAAGTGATAATCTTAAGAGTCAGTGAATCACAGTTATTCATGTGATGCAATAAGAACCAGATGTGGGTAAAATAGACATTTCATTATAAAAGTGTTATCATATTTATCTTATCTTATTCTTCCTACCTTGATGAAAATGGTTATCTTAAAACCACTTTTAAGATTAGCATAAACATTCTGTTTATTATATACATTTTTTACTTTAAATATGAAAAGAAATACTGCATCGTTAGTACCACCACCATTTAATAGCAAATTTCTGATTAGGCTATTTTTCAGGTTTACCAAACACACAGTCCATCACTGTTCAGCACACAGATAATCATAACCCCAAACTTAATCAACCCTGTTGTATCAAACTAGTTAAGATGCTCATGTTGTAATAGTCACACAGTGTTTACACTTTTTGGACAAATAAGCCTACTTACAGTTTTCCCTACATATTAAGCTGCAATAGGAGAAAGTATTTTAAAAATTACACATAGTTACACACAAATATACTAACAACTGCAATAACATACTCTACAAATGATAAAAAAAAAAAAGTCTACACTCTTAAAAATAAAGGTGCTTCACGATACCATAGAAGAATCTTTTTTTGTCTAAATGGTTCCATAAAGAACCTTTAACATCTGAAGAACTGTTCTGTTTCACAAAAGGTTCTTTGTGGTGAAAGAAGATTCTTCAGATTATGAAAAGGTAAGAAAGATATGGTTCTTTAAAGAAGCTTTGATTGAATGGTTCTTTGTGGAACCAAAAATGGTTCTTCTATGGCATCGCTGTGAAGAACCTTTTAAAGCACCTTTATTTTTAAGAGTGTATGCTGTAGTAAAGTGTCCTGTTGTGATTAAACCGTTATCATACAGGGTTACAAAACCATTACAATGTTAAAGTAATAAACTGTAGAGTCTTTCCTACATACTGTATGCTAAATCAAGTTATGAAAACAAACCTAAAATACAGGTGTACACTGTAGCAATTGAGATGATGAATTCTTTCCTTCTGTCAGAACAAAACTCCATTTATCTGTCACAGCTCTTCAGAAAATGAAGGGTATAAGAGATTTTCTTGATCTGGGGAAATCTTTGAACTTCTCTTTATAGAACCTGGAACACATTAGAGAAACCACATGTATTTTTCTAACACTCATTTCAGTGCATCACTGCACTGTATTCTCAAAACCCATAATAAACCATTGACCATAAACCAGTGAAAGTAAGGTTTTAAATTTATAAGTCCTATTCATTTTACAAGGTGTTTTTACTTTACCTGTGATGGTGATAGGCTCTCGGGCCTATGAAGCAAATTGTAAAAAAAGCGAAAGCAAATGTGGGTAAAGACCAGGTAGCAACGGCGTAACCCAGCCACTCTACAATCTCCCCAAAGAAATTTGCTCCAGACACATACTCAAACAAACCTCCTGCAGTTAAAACAAACACATAAATCAGCTTAGCATTTATTCAGTGAAGCTAATTGCAGTTTGCTTACAGAGACTGAGATAAAGATAATAAATGATGAGTGCTGCTAACATTAAAAAGACCCTAAAATATCAGTACCTCTTGGGATTTTATAGGACATTTCTCCAGGCTTTCTCAGGCTGCGAAGAATGTGGTCACTGTGAATATTGATTCCCATTCCTATGAAAAATATTATCAGACCTAGAAAAATAAAGATACATATTTTAAACATCATTAGATAAACATGTACAACTTTATATAAACATCATTAAGTGATTCCAAATGATAACTTCTAATACTTTACACTTTTAAAAATGAAGATAATTTTTTTTAAGAAATGTTCCCTGAATGGTTCTTAAAGAAGTTGTTCACTTCCCGAACAAAAATTACAGATAATTTACTCACCCCCTTGTCATCTAATATGTTCATGTCTTTCTTTCTTCAGTTGTAAAGAAATTGTTTCTTGAGGAAAACATTTCAGGAATGTTCTCCATATAGTGGACTTCTATGGTGCCCGCAAGTTTAATTTCTAAAACGCAGTTTAAATGCAGCTTCAAAGGGCTCTAAATGATCCCAGACAAGGAAGAAGGGTCTTGTCTAGTGAAAACGACTTTTTAACCTCAAATGCTCGTCTTGCCTAGCTCTGCGTTGTGCATGCGTACTCTGTGTACTCTGGGTCAATACATTTAGGGTAGGTCGAAAAATTCAGAATCTCATTTTCTTCTCCAATTTCAAAATCGTCCTACATCGCTGTTTTACCTTATTTGTAAAGGGCGTTTGACCTTCTTTGCATGTTGACTTTGTAAACACTGGGTCGTTACTTCTGCAGCGATGTAGAATGATTTTGACTTTTGACGTTTGAGGAGAAAATGAGATGGGAGTTTTTCGACCTACCCTAACTGTATTGACTTGGATTACACAGAGTATGCATGCAAGACGAGCATTTGAGGTTAAAAACTATACAAATTGTACATATTTTTTAGAAAATAACAGTTTCGCTAGATAAGACCCTTCTACCTCGGCTGGGATCATTTAGAGCCCTTTAAAGCTCTATTTAAACTGCATTTTGGAAGTTCAAACTCGCGGGTACCATAAAGGCCACTATATGGAGAAAATAACTGAAATGTTTTCCTCAAAAAACACAATTTCTTTACAACTGAAGAAAGAAAGTCATGAACATCTTTGATGACAATTTTTTGTTCTGGAAGTGAACTTCTCCTTTAAGGTTCCAAAGGTTAAAGTTCCAAAAATGATTCTTCTATGACGTTGCTGCAAAAACCCACTTAGGAACCTTTATTTAAGTGGATTTATTTGACAGTAACATAATCATTTTTTTTAACAAATTCCAAAAATATAATAGAAAGGCTGAGCAAAATAAGAATTATTTGAGAATTATCTCCTTTTCAGTTCACAAGTTGGAATTTGAAATGAATTGGTCAACAAATGTAATGAATTTCATTAGTCCAACAAAAGCTTTGTGTCAAATAAATAATTTTTTATAATAATTACATATATTTCCTATGTTGAATACATTTGATCTCAGCTTGATTCAATATATTTCTCTTTTATGGTAGAAAAAAGTTAAGTTTATAAAAATTAACACAGCCATAACAGATTTTAATTTATTTGTTCATATCCTATATAAATTTCTTTGACTGTACCTTCCATGTATTTCTACTTAAATATAAATTCAACTGACAATTGAACACCTCAATTCAATTTTGAATAGCACACAACCCTAAAATATAGCAGTTCTTTCAGTAAACAAATTTTACCGGCTAGTAAACTGGCATCAGAAAACCACGTGCTGTGATATGTAGCACAGTGCAGCAGATAGTGTGCCTGCAGGAAGCCATTAATAGAGCAAAACACCATCCCTGACAGCATGATATTAAGTGGATACGGCCGCCCTTTGGTCAGCAGGGAGTAGATGCAGCTCCTGGAAACCAGAATGTTTATACATATCAGATACCATATTTTGTCATCTACCAGTACAGTACACGGTGTACAATACATTAGCCTACACTTCCACTGTGATTATGTGTCTTTGTAATTCAACACCTGTTCCCAAACCTGTTGTGTTTTGTCCAAATCATGCTTCAGTCAAAAGATTTCTCATTTTATTCACCTGCTAGTGGCCCAGTTATGTGTAAATACTCAAATTAAATATTCTGCTGTTACATTTCTGCAACCTTGATTAATTGTCAGCACAGTAGGATTGTCTAAAAAAAAAAGGAATTTAGAACATTCCACCCAGTGCATTCCCCCTTTGTCTTCGGATTAAGGGTATTTTTTCCTCATTTGTTCTGGGTGAGCTAGATAACAAACACATTCAGGTTTGTAAAATGGCGTAACTGAACTTGGGTTCATTGCTTAGTAAGCAAGTAAATGATAGTAAAAAAAATCTGTAATGATATAGTAAATGACTTTTGCCACCAACGATCTCATGCATTTTCCCATCAGGACTTACCTTTGGAAGTAGTGCAGGCAGAAGGTCCAGAGCATCAGGTGTCTCCCAGTACCGTCGTTTCCATCCGTGATCAGCATCAAAAGCAGAGGAACCAGCAGAGCTGGAAGCTCCTGGAGGAACCACGCTAGCCTTGCGGGCACCATCATGGAGCTGCCCGAGGTGTCCACGTAGCGGCCATAGGCAGCGTGAGACTTCATGAGACATATAAAGTGCAGTACCCCACCCAGGATCATCGCCAAGCTCAGGCCCTGCACGAGGAGCTCCTGGCACTGCATGGAGGTCGACGATCTATCGATTTCCAGACCAGGTTTGAGTCTAATGCTGTATCTCCCCTCTTAACCCCTCACCAGAGTTCTGCAAACACAGCGCCTCACAGCAGCTCCTCCCCAAAAGCAGAGGGAGAGCCAAATCCTGACCATGCTACAGCATGCACCCTGCTGAAATGTGAGAATGCCTTTTTCAAAGAGATTTCCTTTTTGACATTAAGAGAGATTTTTCATCCCCACTAATGCAGTGGTGGGAAGCATCAGCTTTCTTATGACAAATTGGACGAAAAAAACAAGCACGTCTGTTTTTTTGTGCATCTGTGATCTTGGCTGTTTTTGCCACCAGAAGGAAGATTGTGTTGATGTTTACCTGCCACACGCCTGATTCTGTATATTTATGAACAGAGAAATCAGTATTTTACAAGAGCAATTATCTAGTCTGTTCTTTCATCAACATGTTTACACAAATCTGAAGTCTGAAAAACTAGGAGAAAGGGCTAATTCTTTTGAGTATCATCATATTTCCAGAAGGCAAATGAGCATATTTTTTTCTTTTAAGCTTGTTTTGGCCTATATATTAATACTTTTCAAAAGAAAACCTCCTCTCAGACTGTAAAAATAAAAAGATACTTCAGGCATCGTTTGGGTTTCCTTACAATTCCACAATGGAACCATCTGGGGAAGCTTTAGGCACCTTTTGAATTGGGGTGGGGGGTGGGGGGGTTGATTTACATCTGAATCACGATTCAGTCTTCTAGCGATTTGCATCGATTTACACATGTCAAAAATTGATTTTCTAGTTAGTATAATAATAATAGCCTAGGCGTAATAATAATAACATGTTGTCGGAAAATACAGCAACAGAAATGGAGGAAGAAAAACAAATACATCCTACCCTAAGAAGAGGTGACTGATAGGATGATGGTGAATGATTTGCAGATCCTGAGCACCACTGACAAACATCTAATCTTGTAAAACCTGTGGTAAGTACTGCGCTCCATAATATACACAGAGTACGTGCGATCGCGAATCTCGAAAGTGAAAGTAAAAAGCGAGTATATTTATAAAGGCTCCCTGATTCCTGCAATTTATATACAGCGTAATTACCCAGCGACATAATTGTGAGAGAAAGCATTGAAATGTATATTTTATTCCTCCTATCTCATATTTATTCCGTTTAAGGGTTCCGTAGTAGGGTAGACCGGGTACAGTTGGTACACGTTTTGCTTCTTCCTTTACCACACCAAAACTAGGGACTGAAAAGAAGTAATTTTTCATATGACATTTCTTTTACTTGTCTACTAAAATAGGCTATTAATAATTATTAACATCCATAAGTAAGTCATATTTGCCACAATTAGCTCATAAACACAAGAAGCTTTTTTGCTTCTACCATGTTGGGTACAGTTGGAACAGTACCCGAGTACAGTTGAGACACCCATCTGTAATGCTGTAAAGCTGCACAAATAATTCACTGCAAATGTAAAATACCATTATAAATGAGAATTCAGCAGTTTTTTATTTCCATTCAGTATTTTATTTGATTTATTTGTTTAGTTAAAAGTAGTTAATTTGTAAAACATTGTACAGTAATGGCAAACAGCGATACAGTATTTCAGTTCATCATTTTAATAGTAACAGTTGAAAAGTTGAGTATAGTAAAACAGTAAAAAACATTGAACAACTGCAAACAGCAATAATAAAACAGATCAAATGCAAACAATAACCTAATAAATATAATAACAATAAACATAATAAATAAATGATACATTGTGTCTCAACTGTACCCCGCTGACCAACATTTCTCTAGATTTTACAGTGACCTTGCATGACACAAAGTCATGCAATATGTCAGTTTTCAGAAAACAGATTAAGGTTTACAAAAATGTAAGTTAACTTTAACAGTCATGTAAGGATGAGAAGCTTTTGAATGTGGAAGAGACGTGGTGAAATAAAAACTTACCTTAGAAAAAAACTTTCGCCTATATCTTTGGACTAGAGAAGTGCATCTACTTTAAATTTCCCATGATCGAAGAGGGGGCTAATATGCATGTGCGAAGCAAATTTCACAGATCAGACTTGTTGCGCATGCAAGTTATTTAAGATGTTTCAAATGGACTCCTGTACCAATGTACCCGGCCTACCCTGCATAGAGTACGTGCGATCACGAATCTTGAAAGTGAAAGTAAAAAGCGAGTACATTAATAACTGATGCCTGCAATTTATATACAGGATAATTACCCAGCAACATAATTTTGAGAGAAAGCATTGAAATGCATATTTTTTCCTCCCATCTCATATTTATTCCGTTTAAGGGTTCCATAGTACATGTCATTTCCTTTCCAAACATGGTGGGATTCGGGCACATCCCTAATGGGAAGTGTAACATATTTTTGATTTATTAGGAAGATAATAGCTATTAGGAAACACTGATTTCCTGAGTCAGGACTACCCATACTATAGACTTGTGTGTTTTTGTATCAAAATACTGGTGCATTTGATATCCATTGGGCACAAAAAATTTTGATTGAATCGTCAGGTACCTAAAGATTCCCACCCCTACTTTTGAAGGTTCTTCCAATGTGCAATAAAGTGATATTATTTAATATTAATATTGAGATAACAGTACTTAAATATTCTGAAGATTATTTGCATAATTAAAAAAAAAAGTTTATTGTGAGTTTCATAGAAAAAGACCTTTTTGAAAGTGTTTCTAGAAGTTCACCAGGAGGTTTCTCCAGTGTAATGATCTAATGAACCCCTAAAATCTTTATTTTTACAGTAAAGAGTCAGGTTTATTTCCCTAAACACTTTGGCATGGTCATTAGACAGCAAGTTCAAACTATTTCCCATTACATCCCTGAGGTTATTAATGTATGATGAATTCAGCTGACTTTTAGAAAAGCATGTATCTACTTCTATAGCTCGCAACAGGTTGTTTCCTGTAATTAAGCAAGCGCCCGCTGAGCATGCTGATGAATGCGTGAATGCTGTGTACGTAGAGAACTACATCAAACAGCAGGAAGTATTTCCCCTTGCACCATTTATCCATATTACCAATAACCTTTCAGTGTTTATGTCCCTGGTAAAAAGCAGTCACTCAATAAAAGTCACTTAAAACAACAGGGTGCTCAAGAAATCACATTACGTTTCCAAGGAAACGCTTAAAAGAATACAATTTTACAGCCTGGCTACTGATAAATTGATCTATAAAAATAACCCTCGTCTGGTATTTCAATTTAAAAAAAAACAACGGTGAACATTTAGTTACTTAATTTTGATTGACGCTGATGTATAAAAGCATATTTACCTACTCTGCAAAAATAAAAACAAAGACGGCAATAAAAATTAGACCAGTATTTGAGTTTGAAAACAGGTTAACCCAATTAACGAGTTTTCCATTTCGTTTGAGACTATGGTGTAAGCTGTGGGAACCAACACTGAAGTCATTTCTGGAGGAGAAACTTGCGGTCACCACAGCTGACACCTGTGATCCAAACGAATTCGCAACAATGTTCACTTCACTCGAATGTGTTCAGTGCAACCTGAAATGGCTCAGGAGATTTGAAATGTCAGCGCTGCCAAACATGAGAACAGATTGATGAAGTGATATTTGTTGAGCTGGGCCAATTAATGAGAACCACCGTCTCTTGTTCCCTGTCTTAAATATGTGAAAGTTTTAATACAGAATACATTTTAATCAAAAATCAAATAAATCAAAGAAGGGTCCAACACAATTAGAATTCAAATGCTAAACTAATACAGAAAGTGAAAGTGCGAGCTGTTTCATTTCCTCGGTCAAAATCTACATTCTTGATTACTAATAAGGAGCCTGGGATTGTCTATGACCTTTGATATCTAAAGCAATCAATGTCTAGCTAAAGAAATAAACCAAGGATAAACAGGAAGTTCTCACCCCACAGGAATTCTCCTGCATAGCACACAAAAATTAAAAGGTAAACTGGTCTGCCATGCAGATGCACTGCCCTGTGTGCTCTTTCGATTTAAAATACATGCACGATAATGTGACGATTGCCTGAGGCTGGCAAAGCAATGCATGACAGGTCTGTTTTCAATATAAAAGTACTCCTGGAAAAGCATTTCATGTGTGTGTGCTTCTATTAATTTAAGCCTTGACAAGTTTGGGGGTAAAATTTTAAAAGTATTCATTTCATTTAAAAAAAAAAAAAAATGTTTTTTTTAATGGTTATGACTGTTATAGCTGTGGTCCGATCCCCTTAAAACTTTGCACACTTATTTAGAATCATCTGCTTTCATGAATTTTTGAGTTTTTCTTTAGGCTTTATAGGATTTGGGGTAAATTAGGACAGGCCCCTTTCTAAACTATCCCGTTATAGCTCCCAAAGGGCAAATTTCAACATGTTTTTGATAAATATTGGCCTAGAGAATCCAGAGAATTGTACTGCTGTGTTTTTTTCCAGATTGAGCGAAAAACCTAGGACTAGTTCGCAAAAGTATTTATTTACTTATTTTTTTTACATCTTCTCAGTAATTTTGTTCCGATCGCCCTCTGTTAACCTTGTCTAACAGGTGTTCAAACTTCGTCGGCCAATGACGGCCGTGTTTTTTGAAATACGAAAATGTCCTTGTAGACCAAAGGTTGTGGTACACTTTAACATTGTTCATCATTTTGACAGACAGGGTCGTAAAAAATTGTCATAATCTGTTATTACCCATAATTTTAATTTTCATATTTTAATTATAATAACATATTTAATTGCTTTTAGATTTGTTCACATTTGCATTTTTAATTATGAACCTACAGGACGATATAGGCTTATGCATTTATTTTGAAAAGAACAGATGAACAGATGAAACTGCGTAACTTTTCATGTTCAACACCACATCCTGCAGTGACAGTGATTTTGATACATTCTTTTTTATAAACCAATATCGATATGTAAATCCTAATCGATCTTTTGGTCTATGTTGTTTGTTTTCGGTTGATGAATGAACAGTACATAGTGCGCCTCCCATCCAGTAAATCGCATTAGGCTAAGCTTAGTGTTACTTTTGATGCGAAACAGTGTCAGATTTAAATTCTGTCCATTTCATTAGGAAATTCAAACAATAAATATCGCTCTTTAATGTGACGTGATAGATCGTTGTAGCTTCTAATCAAACGCATAGGAAAAGATTCGTGACAGTTTCGTCACTGATAAAAAAAATTCCATCAATGACAGACAATTTTCGGTTAACGCAGCCTCTGTTGAAGACACTTGTGGCACTTCGGACCAAGACCGTGCACACCATTCATGCTGATAGGACAAATAATTGCGCAGTTATAAGCATTTTTGTTTTTCCTTCTTATAGCGTAACCAAGTGGCCAAGCTCTGTGGTTTTTTTCCCCGTGACCTCAGATTGGTGTTCAGAGTTTGGCGGAGATATCTCATTCCGTTCAGGAGTTATAGGCATTTTACTAAAAGTGACCTTGCACCTTTGCAACGATGAGTCGAAAATTCAAGTGTTTTTTTTTTTTTTTTTTTTTTTGATAATTATCGATATTCGCTCTCCAGAGAATCTTTTTGCACTGGTTTGGTTCCAAACGGGTGAAAAACCTAGGACTAGTTTGAAAAAGTACTTTTTTCAAAAAATGAGAATCGATCGAATCTGGCTCATGTCGGCGTTTTGTCCAACGTGAGCTAAGGATTCCAACGACATAAGACATTTGAGCCTGCGACTGATGGTTTTGAACTTTTAGGAGTCCGTTCGCTGTAGCACCCCCGCCAGGCCGATTGGGGCGAGCCTTGGTCACATTGTAGGTGGTGTGAATACTACCATCCCTCCAAGTTTCAAGTCTCTACGACTTAAGGTTTGGTCTGCACGATCAGTTTTATATGGAGATTGCGGATCCGTGACCATTCTAACAATTACAATAGGGTTTCAGCTTGAACCCCTACAAAAAGTCACTATGTTCTGTAATTAGGTATCAAGACTGCTTAAGAATGGTTACTTTTGCAGATATATTCCAATAAGTAAATAAATAATGCAAAATTCAAATGGTAGCCATGTCAGATATACTGTTAACATCTTCATAATGACGGGGAAACATGTTGAGGATTGCTTCTACTGCCCAAAAAACCCTTCAACTTAGACGTTTAGTTTATTTTACTTTTTACAGAATAGAATGTGGTTTGAACTCACACATCTATGATTCTGCCATCCTTTAATTAGAAAGGAATGGTAGAGAGACTACTTCTTAGGAGAGAAGCACATGACTCGTTTTATATTATATGACATTTTAAATTAATCTTGGCCAACTGTGACTCCAATAACTCAGCAACTGCTCATAAACATGTCACAAACACAGAAAGGAATTGCAAACAATAAGACAAGTAAAAGAAACACCACAGCATATTAACGTTTGTCATTACACTTTATTGTTTCTTTGCAACATCAGCCATGACCCTTGTCATATCTGGCGAGAATTCTGTAATGCTTCAATGTAACCTGAGATTCAAAAATGACTCCGGTAAGGAGCGCTTCAATTAATTTCGACATAGGTTTGACAACGTGTGAACCGTTAATTTCTACGCAATAATAGTTAGAATAATAATAAACGGTACTAACATAAAAATTGAAACAACTCTAACAGTACAAGAACAGGTGTTGTGCTGGGTGAAGATGATGAATCTCTTCCCCTACTTTGAAAACGGTAAGAAATGATTCAAGACAGACTAAATCAAGTCTTTTTTTGTGGGTAGATGAAGGGTGAAAAGCACAGGACCAAAAATAAAAACATGTTTAACACTGACCCAAGGCACATCTGCATTGAGGATCTGGTTTGAGACATTCAAACCTTGATGGGGATGTACAGGAGCCTTGCCGATTTCCTTCTGATGGTTACCCAGGAAAACTCTTGCTGCGTTGTGCTCTTTGGGAGTAGATGGGTTAAAGAGGAAAGCCAGACAAAACGTCTACGCCGTTTGGAAAATTACCTCGATATGGGTGTGCATCACTAACTACTAGTCAGCTGTTAAACATGGCTGCTAACTTGCATGAGAAATTAAGTTTCGGGTAAACCAAAAACACTAAAGTTTTGGGGTTGAAGGGGCTGAACGGCCATTTTGAGGCAGTCGTCTAAAAGGGGTCCACCTGTACTGCACTTCAAACACTATTATATGCTTCCACACTGTTTGAGATTATATTTCAAACACATAGTAAAACTAGAATGCTAAATAATGGTAATCACAAAGAGAAAACAAACAGAACAAAATATAAGAATCAGAAAAAAAACTTTAATTTGACTACAATAAAAGATTAGATATTTTTTGGTATATCCAGAACAGTGGAGGGTTAGTGGGTTTTGTGTAGCCCTTTAAAAACTACAACAGGACCAACGCAGTAGCTATTACTACAATTCTCAGGGTGTACATGGACGTTGCTGCAGTCTGTCAACTTCCTTCTTCTCGTTACTTATCATTAGGTGAGACGTTATGTAGATTATATATGCAGACTTGCAAAAACAGTGCAATGTCGATGGTTTTACTTCTTTTATTTAAACTTTAAATGTGTCTTGCTTTTAAATTACACAAGGGCTCTTCGGACACCTACCGTCCTTGGAGGGTCAAAAGAAGACTTTGCCTCATTGAGACCCCCCAACAAACAAGATAAAGAAAAAAAACACAACCAAAAATCTGACCTTGCAACACCCAAAAAACTGCGGCTGTACTTCAAGCTATAGCATCATCCAAGTCGTCTCACGTGGAAAACGGGGTACAGGGAAAGCTGTAGGAGGAGGAGGAGGTTAGTATCTAACGTTACATCTGGATTCGGGGTATGTATGAGGATTCCCAGCTGTGACGAGCTTCGTATGTCCTTCCTATAGAAGAGGCGGGGAGGGATGGGGATACGTGGTCAGGAACGGGACAAGTGAGAGGGTTCGGGGGTCTTCTAGGAGGCTCCGCCACTCCGGGGAAAGTTCACCTCAATGAACGACAAGAGCTCCAGCAGCGTAACTCACAGAGCTGTCCGACCAGTTTCGGCACTGGCTCGACTGCGCATAGTTTAGGAAAGAGAAGTTCATGTCTACGCCGTTCTTTTTCAGTTCTGCCACGGCCTGATGGAGTGGGGGAAAAAAAAAAAAAAAAAAAAAAAAATCAATGGAGAGTCAACACTAAAGAGATGCTTTTAGACTGACAACTGTAATCTTAAAAGCTTCATAATGAAAGACTAGGAAGACATTAGTTGGGGGAAAAAAAATTACATTAATAGAAGCTCTGCGACAGATAAGTGCTAGGCTAATTACCATGCTTACCAACTAGCCATTATTTGCATTATTTCGTTTTTGCTTTATTGAGTCAACAGGGGTTTGCTAAATAAAATGTCCCAAGGGAAAGACTTTCATATGAATCATTTATTAGCTACTTACATTTAGAAGAACGCCGATAGGATGGCGACCACAAATAGTATTATGATATTTCTTCAAATAATTGCTAAAGGAGATGGGGTCCAACTGTTCTATAATTCCCATTCCCTAAACAAAAAAAAGCAAATTAGCATGCATACATTTCACTGACATCAACAAAGCTCTCTGAGAAGTTCACTTTCAGAACAAAATTTTACAGATAATTTACTCACTCCTTTGTCATCCAAGATGTTCATGTCTTTGTTTCATCAATCGATAAGAAATTGTGTTTTCTGAGGAAAACATTTCAGGAATGTTCTCCATAAAGTGGACTTCTATGGTGCCCGTGAGTTTGAACTTCCAAAATGCAGTTTAAATGCAGCTTCAGAGAGCTCTAAATGGTCCCAGACGAGGAGATCATCATTTTCTAAACAAATTGACAATTTATATACCTTTTAACCTCAAATGCTTATGTCTAGCTCTGCGTGAGCCGTGTGTATTCCGGTTCAATGCAGTTAGGGTTTGTCGAAAAACTCCCATCTCATTTTCTCCTCCAACTTCAAAATCGCCCTAAATTGCTGCAGAAGTACTGACCCCAGTGTTCAAACCCGAAGTTTTTCAACCTACCCTAACTGTCTTGAACTGAAATACACAGAGTTCACGCAGAGCTGGACAAGAAAAGCATTTGAGGTTAAAAAGTATATAAATTGTACTTTTTTTTTAGAAAATGACTGATCGTTTCGCTAGAAAAGACTCTTCTTCCTCAACTGGGATCCTGTAGAGCCTTTTGAAGCTGCAATGAAACAACATTTTGGAAGGTCAAAATCGTGGACACAATTGAAGTCCACTTTTTGGAGAGAAATCCTGAAACGTTTTCCTCAATAAACTATTTCTTTACGACTGAAGAAAGAAAGACATGAACATCTTGGATGACAAGGTGGTGAGTAAATTTTTGTTCTGGAAGTGAACTTCTTTAATAATGTTGTAATTTTTATTTATGACTCTCCATGTGACTCTCAATATTGACATCTGGTGTAGTTTAATCCCACAACACAACATTCTGATATAAAATCTTCAACTTTCCAAAAGCAAGAAGGATTTTCAGCAACACGATAACGAATGGATATTTCCTAAAAGGAGCTCCAGATCAAACGCGCTCCTTGTCCAGTAAATTACCCTACAGAGGCGAAAGTACTCTGCCCAGTTGGTAAGCCTTTAATGAGGTTTGGGTTGCTAAGAACATCTGCTATTTGACAGACTGTCATGGGTGGAAAGTATTAAAGTCAGTCTTTGAATCACCGACTTCCACGTCACAGTAACCATAACAATGACTCTTTAGCTCAGAGAAAAATTCCTCACCTTTTTTTTTTCGAGAACCACCGATAGGATTAGCACATTGTGTATCCCAAACCAAAATGGGCCACTTGCATGTAAACCTCATATGTCAGACATTAAGTGAGTTAGCAGAAGGAAAGGGGGATAGAAACAGGTTTACCATTTTGTCAAGGTGTTCGATAGATCTGTAGATCTCCCCTTGACTTTCATCGTAGTAGGTGTAACGGAAACGTTGACCTGTGGAACAGAGAAAAACCCTTCATTAGGAATATCTGTATGGGTTTCTACCTATTTAGAGTGTCTACCAAACCAATATCATGTCTTTACGCTCCAATAACTGGAAATTAATATATATATATATATATATATATATATATATATATATATATATACATATATATATATATATATATATATATATATATATATATATATATATATATATATATATATATTAGTATCTTAATATTAGGACTGTCAGTCAATTCAAATTTTTAATCTAATTAAATCGCAAAATAAATTTGTGAAAATACCCACAAAAGATTTTTTAAAGCTATTTTTGTGTTAAATGAGAAAGTATCAAGTAGACATCACAAATTGTAGCTTTAGAAAGAAATGTTTCATTTGATTCAACATAAAATGTATTACACATAAACATTTAGGCTGCAATGGCATAACGTAAACTACATAAACGAAGATAATTTGAGCAACATCTCAGTATTTTTGGTTCACATCATGAAAGTCATGGTAACCAAAACAGCTTCGTTACCAATAGTCTTCAAAATACTTTCTTTATGTTCCACAAAAGAAAGGTTTGAAATAACATGAGGGTGAGTAAATGATGCCAGAATTTAAATTTTTTGGGTGAACTATCCCTAATGTTTTTATTGGTATTATAACTATTATTATTTGTTTTGTTGTTGTTTTTTTTTTAACGAAATGATACTCTAAATAAGAAACTAAATCTTCCAGCAGGTTGCGGTAAATGTCTTTATGAGTCATTCACTCATTCGATTTGATTCGTTCAAATGACTGACTCATTCAGGAATTAAGTAAATGGTTCTCTTTATGAATGGGCCTTTGAAACATTGATTCACATGATTCGTTCAAAACGCGGACTGATTCAGAAATGAATGCTTGCTCAGAGACATGTAGCAATTCTGCTATGGCTTCAAAGGTAACATGTTCTCTGCAAAATTGAGCAAAAACACATAATATTGTGTTTAAAATATAACACTTCTTATCTACTGAACTGTATAAAATCACATTTAAGCTGATCAGGACAAAATCAGCACTTGTGTCATAGCACTTTTGCTGCCCGTGTGATATTGTGTGATATGTAATATATAAATATGAGACAAAACACATACGGGGCATTTTTTTTGGAACCTTATCTTGAATTTCAGGGCATAACTGCATTTATGGAGTTGTTGCCCTGCATCATATTTGTCAACAGTCAACTATATGATATATAAGATGACGTACAGGTCTGGGGGCGGGGCCAGCACATTAACTGCGTTTAAATATTTTAATCACGTTATTTTTTTAACTAATTAAGTTAACACGTTAAACTGACACCCCTACTTAATATATATTCTTCAGAGGAGGCAAGGAAGGCAATGTCTCCAAAAACAAAGTATAAAAACAGCTTTTATGTCATATTTACAAAATATGACATAAAAAGCATATAAATCACTCGTTTTTCTTTAAAAACATTATCCAACAGTGACACCAGCAGGTAAAGTTACAGCGGGAGTCTGCATCATTTTTTTAGTGAGCAATCAGCTTGTTGATTGTCTGTGACAGTGTTTACAGAGCTCTGAAGAATGATTATCCAAAAATAAGATTATTATAAAAAAGAATAGCTGAACATCAGTTCATAAACAAAATATATAACTGTTTATATAAAATACATTGTTTAAATTGTTGCTGCCTTTATTACTTTGGAATAAATGTTGAATGCTTAAAAACAATAAACTGATAAGATTTGTACTTTTTAATAAATAGAACAGCTTATTAATTACATTGTTCATGTAAAATACAATACATTCTGATAGTGTAAGTAATGTTTATTTAACTAAGAAAAATGGGACTGGGACATGAATTTACATTTAATAAAAAAAAAAAGTTAAAAAGAATCTGAAGACTTTGTATTATATGCATAAATATGCATGTTCTGTTACGTGTATGTAACAAAATTGATGCGGACTGAATAAAAAGTTGATGACAAAAAACCAAATGTCATGCATACAAGAACTACCGAAAGTCATGTGATTAATCAACACAGATCCAACGTCTTGACTACTTCCAGAACTAAACCCTACTAGATTTACTGTCGACAAGATGACAAGACGTTGTCTGCACTACATCTAATTTCAACAAACAGGAAATTCTTCACCGATTACTGGATATAATTGATATTAACCATTTTCCGTTTTTTGACAGTTGGAAAATTAAAGTGTGTGAGTAGACACAAACCCCAGTGGCAGAAGTCAGAGGAGATGATGAAAAGATTAGAAGGGTCAGCCAGGTATTTGCTAAGCAGCTTGCCATATTCCTGCTCTTTAGATTCACTCAGAGCTCCAACCAGCACAGGGACGATGCTGAACTCATCTTTATGGCTGTTTTTGAAAAACAAAGCACAGAACAGAATCATTCGTCACGTCGCAGATGCAGATTTGACATTTGCATGTTCATAAATATTCTTTTGACAATGAGTTTTGCATCACTCATTAAAATCCGTGGCCATGTCAAATCAATAGCTTTGTAAAGGTTTTCAGCTTTCCAAACTGCTGAGGTGTGAGAATAAAATGTGGTGCAAAATAATAAAATATCCTGAAAACCTTCAGAAATATTACAGTTGCTCAGCAACTAATTGCTCTGCTTGGGGGGGGGGTTATCCAAATGTCTAATCAAACAAATTGAGGGGATGTTAACTTTCATATGCTCACATACTGTACTGTTTTAATGGAATAATAGAAGCGGTTGGTGGCTCCTGCATTAATATTAAAAAGCAACAACAACAACCACCACCAGAAAAAAAACAAAAACAACAACAAAAAAAAAAAAACAGAACATCCATCACGGCAAACTAATTAGAGGCACTGCACTAGGTAAACAGATCCTGACAACATAATTAGTGGTTCTGGCAGAGATGAATGAGCATGAGAGTGCGACCATGGGTCAATAACGCTGCTCATGGCCTCTGCATAAAGATGAGGTGAAACCTTGATATATCCTTCTTCCTTCTCTTTGCATTTACATTCTTTCCCTGGGAAGATTCTGTCCTGCACAAGGACATGTACATCTTATAGAGAGACTACAGCAGGTAGCCACATAAAATAATTAGAGGAAACCACAAAAGGCTATATTATATATGGGCCATTCTACAAAATTGGTGCAAATTGCTGTCCCACAACCAAAAAAACACATTTAAAAAGCATTTAATCATTATTCAAATCTTAGACGTTTATTAAGATCCTTCTATTATCTATTGAAACCCAAAGTAATGTTTAAAATATTAGTAAACTTAATATATATATAAAATCATCATTTATTGGGTACTTTCAATTGGGAGGTGGCTGTCCCAAAGCCTAACCCTTAAACCCTTAAATGATATTGAAATAATATTTGTATTTTTGTTTCCATTGTTTTTTAAAGTACTTTTTTGATTCTTGAATGAAACAAATATATATTTATTTGACATTTTCTTTGTAAATTATTAAACTTCATGTAAAAAAAAAAATGTGTCCTGCATTTTCATGTCACTACTGAAACAGTGTGTGTTTTAGTCTGAGACTGATTTTAACTAATTTTATGATTAAATTTATGATTAGGAAATATTCATGTCCCCCTCCCTCTCTCATAGCTACAAGGTGTGAGTAGATAGGCCCCATCATTTTGAGGTAAATGTGTTCAAAAGTCTGAAAAACCTGTGTGTAACTTTAAGGAACCTCATTACCGCACACCTTTTTTCTGCATTTAAGCACACTTTTTTATATACAGTTTTTATATGTGTACCACTGTTCAGAACTGTGTTAGCTAACCGTGTGCCGATTAGCATCTTTGAGCTAGGTTCTAAAGCATCTAAAACAGTCACTACCAAAACATTTGGTGGAGTGACATATTTGTTTTGAGGTGTTATCCCATAGACTTGTCAATGATGACGTTTCGGTAGTGTCAAAAAGGAACACATAATCCTAATATTTGAGGGAAACAAACAAACTTTTTGTACAGTTATGCAATTGTTTTTTTTGTATTTTAGTATGTTTAGTAGAGTTTTAATATGAGAGTTAAAATTCTGTAATGTGATATGGTTGCTATAAAAGCATTACTGTCACTACCGAAAATGTGCTGTCACTACCGAAACTAGGGATGTTTTGTCAAAAATAAAGTATACTGAATTATCAAATTAGATGTTATGATTGGTTCAATTGTTTTTGGTTCAATGTACATTTAAACTGATGAATCCTTACATTTGAAATCAGTATGATCAACTTTTTGTGATCACAATTTTTTTTAAATATATATATATATATATATAATTTTTTTTTAAATATATATATATATATATATATATATATATATTTACACACACACACATACATATATATATACACTCTAGATGTAAGCAAAATCTTAATAGATCAATATAACCCTTCCAATTCAATTATTATTATGAGAGGAGAGGACAAATATTTCAAAACTCTCTAAAAATACAATGAGAGACTTAACTGCACAATTACTAGAAATCCGTACCTTGAATATTATACAATTTGCATACATAAACATTTTTTGGAAAAAGACATTTTTGTCAAGACGTTTCCAACTCTGACTTTGGACCAATTCTGTAAAATGTAGTCCCTTATGCTCACCAAGGTTACATTTACTTAAAACAGTACTTAAAAACAGTAATGCCGTAAAATATTATTACAATTAAGAATAACTGTGTTATAAGTATATTTTAAAATGTAATTTGATGCTGTGATGAAAAAGCTGCGGTCTTCAGTGTCACATGATCCTTCAGAAATCATGCTAATATGCTGATTATTATCAGCAGTGAAAACAGTATTAATATTGTGGTGGATTTTTCAGGGTTCTTTGATAAATAAGAAGTAAAAAATGCATTTATTTGATTTTTTTTTTTTTTTTTTTTTTTTTTTAAACAATGTAGAAGTCTTTACTGTCACATTTAGCAATTCAAGCATTAAATTCTAAGCGTTTAAATAAATTTAAAAACCCAAAACTTTTGAATGGTAGTGTTAGTGTTTCTCAAATGCTTCAAGTATTCAGACTTCCCAGCATCTGAAGTACTCAATGAAAAATTCATGTTGTCTCAAACCTCTTAGACTGACTTTCTTCAGTGGAACACAAAAATGTTTCTGAAGAAGTTTTGCACATAATGGAAGTCAAAAGGGTCCAAAACAACAGTGAACCACCTTTGACTTTCATTGTATGGAGAGAATATATTCTGTAAAGAAGTATCTTCTTTTGTGTTTCACACAAGAAAGAAAATCATACAAGTTTGTAACAAAATCATGGTGAGTAAATCATTACAGATTACAGAATTTTCATTTTTGAGCAATTGTGCCTTTACAGTCCAGATGAAGATGTTCAATATTTGGCTGTTACCTCTCCATGGCTTTAGCGGTATAAGGCAGGTGCATCTCAATGCTGTGTTCATCTTCATCTGTCTGCAGACTCATTCTCTCAAACATGCCTGTTTTCCACAGATCAGCATAAACTGCCAGAGAAAGAGATGGGACAGTGGGAATTAAAGCCCTTGTGTTTTGCATTGAGAATTTACAATGATATTACACAAAGCCTTGCTAATATGAACAAGATTATCTTTCACGTTTCTTTATTGCACATTAATCATGTTTATAGCCAAAACACTATGGAATAACAACAAATATAGTCATTTACTACTTGAAAATGTTGCAATCTCTTCTTCAAAGCTTAGTTTGAAAGCAAATGAGCCAGAGATTAAAAAAAACAATCTGTTTGACATCCTTCTGTGCATTGTTATTCCATCAGCATTTAATCCTGCCAAGTGAGAAAATTAGATTCCTTACCCTTCTGGTCGATCCTCAGGTCGTACAGTGGTGTTCTGTAGACCTCGGCGGGGGAGAGGGCACAACGAGACAGCGGCACATGGTGAGAGGGGCCGAGAATGAACACCCTCCGACTGATGAATAAGAGAGCGCTGCAGTTACCTCTCTCCCCACGGCAAACTCTAACATTACGGCTACTTCAAGAGAGTTTAAAGAAGCTCTGATGACAGGAGAGACACTTACGTGATGGAGGGGTCCACCTGCTTGTAGGCGTGGGCGGCACACGCGCCGCAGTAAGTGTAGCCAGCATGCCTGCAAAAGGCAGTGGTTTAAGAATGCAGAAACACAAGTGAAACTGAAGCAAAAAAACAATGCTTATCTGCTTTCACTCCACATACGGTGCTATTATGGCTCTAGCTGGACTGGCTGTAGATTGTGCTTGAGATAACCATCCCTCGAGTTGTGCGTTAAGCTGGGATCCTAATCGCAAAAATTAAGAAAAATGTCATCAGCAAATATGAGATGCATAATAATAATAATAATAAATGTTTTTTGAGCAGCAAATCAGAATATTAGAATGATTTCTGAAGGATTATGACTGGAGTAATGATGTTAAAAAATTCAGCTTGGAAATCACAGGAATAAATTACATTTTAAAATATATTAAAATTGGAAATTTTAAAAATCTATATTTTACTGTTTTGCTGTACTTTAGATCAAATAAATGCAGGCTTGGTGAGCAGAAGAGAATTCTTTAAAAAAAAAAAAATTAAAAATCTTACTGTTCAAAAACTTTTGACTGGTAGTCTGGTAATTTGTATATATATATATATATATATATATATATATATATATATATATATATATATATATATATATATATATATATATATAAAAACAGCACTGTGAAAATGTACTCAATTGTCATTAAGCACATTTTCCTCCCTAATTTCCAAAATTACAAAAAAAAAAAAAAAATCTCATTACTGCAATGCACATTATTAAATATTTATTCATCACAGTATCACCATGCTCATGCTCAAGATCTTATAATCAAGCATTCATCTGTGGATTTCTCTTTCAATTATAAATCAGTCAAACAAACAATGATGCAATAGGTGAAAAGGCTGTCCTGAATGTTGATTTCAGCTTCAGACTGTGCCATTGTGCCATTTCTAATGACTTTTTTATCACAGTCTGACAGGACAAGATAACAGTTTTAAGAACCAGTGAACAGATGAACTTCAGCTGATTCTGTAAAAGGAATAAGAATGCAACCAATTTGGTCAAATTTTAGCAGTTGTAAATTAAATCTCTACACTGTAATGAATCATACCATTACATTACTAATGATATTCTAAAATACAGTCTGGTCTGAATATTGATGCATGTGCAAATGCATTCATGTCAGTGATTATTATGGCTGATGCGTACATTAAATATATATATATATAGAGAGAGAGAGAGAGAGAGAGAGAGAGAGAGAGAGAGAGAGAGAGAGAGAGAGAGAGAGAGTGTTAGGCGGTTGTTTGTGGTTATAATGCTGTGTTCATATAATGCAGTTTAAAAGAATTTATTTAGGCACATATCAGGATTACAGATGAATAAATATAACAAATTTACACACAAAACCAGGTCTTTAAAAAAATGTGAAGAATGTATGAGGAATAACAATATAGCAGTATATCAAAAATCGATCTATAATAGAGGTATATATCAAAACTGAACAAATCTGACTGAAAATCGACAAATCTGTAATATTTGAAAGGTATAATATATTATTTTATAATATTATTCATTATATTCATTGACATTAACACACTTCGGACTAACTGCCCAGTTATGACTGCCAGATGAATAATAACTAGTCATAATCTGAAAACTGTAACTGAAGACATAAAGACATGTTTATACATGTATGGTACAGTTACTCAGTATGGGGAAAATCATTAACAACAACAACAACAACAAAAAAAAAACGGAACTCACCAGACTTTTTTCATTACGTTACATTATATATTATTGGCTGGAGACCGGCCATCTAGAATACATATGCAAACACTTAAAAAATGCGTGTTTTGGACAAAACAAGAGATCTAAAGATAGTGACAACTTACAGAATGCAGACCACCATGTAAAGCCCACTAGACTGACTTATGTACGGTGTACATATGTGTGCTCTAGTGTGTGTGTGTAGCACTGGGCTTTTGTCATGCATCCTTTGTTACTGCATGAGAGGGGGAAAAAAAAAACACCACCGGCCCTCTAAAGACTTTCATGTGCTGACTATGCTCACTGTATTTACTGGAATGAAGCTGCACATAAATGCTGACCAATATACCAATAAACACACTATTACTTGACATCAACATTAATGAAAAACATGGTTTTATTCTCTATGAAAACACAGCTGTCATGTACTGCTGTCATATGAACTTCATTAAATAGCTTTAGCCGTTAGCAGGGTAAATCCAGCCTTCTGAATTGCGACAGAAGTTAATCTATCTGGATTTACTGATCCGGTAAAGTAGGACTGGATAAAGTTAGCGTGGATGGTATATTAATCTGTGGTATTAGTTTGTGTAGTTGGCGTGTATGAGAGATTCACACACACCGGCTAAAAGCTAACCAGCTAACTGTTGGCCTGTTTTTTTTTGTTCTCAGCTGCTATTACACACACAGAAGCTACACATATACAATAGAAACACAAAAATAAACAACACCATTAAACAAATATGAGTGAAACACACAGTCCGGTCGATTTAAATAATGACCGTTGAATTTAAATGCAAGTGGTTCTAGTTTGCTCATTGAAAAGCAGAAATAATTATTCAAAATACTTTAAAGTAATTCTGAATAAATCATCTAAATGCCAAGACAAATTAAATGTCATTTTTTGACCGTGGTACACTTTTTTGTAGATTTAGATTAATTGCTGAACGGAATTAATTCTCTTTAAACTAATTTTCTAACAAAATAAAGCTAATACGTTTTAGTTGGCATTTTAAATGAAGTTAGTTCGTTTCAATAAAAGACCATCAGTTCAGAAAAAGGTACAAACATGACGTTAAAGAAACTCGCCCTCTGGTCTTTAAACCATTTTAGGCACAGCTATTTAATAATTCCCAGCTGATCGCACAGGCTGTGTCTAAAAACAAGGTGAGCTGCCTACCTAGGCAGCAATTCTGAGCAAGCTGAACGTTCCAAAAATGCTGTCTATGTAGGCAGCTCACTAGGATTTGAGACACTGCCAGACACACACACTGGTGTAAGCAGCGCACCGGACCTCAGGCCCGGGCCGCTCTCGGGTCTCTGGCTCTACCTGAGGCCGTGTACCAGCTGCCGGCGTGGCTCGCTTCTCTGCACACCATCCGGTTCGACATCTTGGTGCCCGCGCCGCCTATCTTGGTCCAATAAAACCTCGTCGGTGGGGGGAAGAATGAACTAAAAACACTAGGAAAATATGCTAGCTCAAAAAGTATATGCCTATGCTGAAGCTGCGTGCCCAGGGAAGGAGTATCTTATATTATCTTGATATAAATGTGAGACATATAAGTGGCGATACGCAAAAATATAAAGAGGTTGATAGTCTGGCTGTGAAGAACAAAGATCCGACCAGTTCATCCGCTCGCTGCCAAGTTTGTCTCTGTTATCCGGATGGGCTGGTTTGGCCCATCTCGGCTTCCGTTCTGTCAGAAAAACTGGGCGGGTAAGAGTTGATTGACTGACTGATGCGAGAGACTGATTGGTCGATTAGAATAAGGGGCGTTTCCAAAGAGATGCATATGTAGATAACACTTTTGTGGTTGGATCGCTCAGTGTGTTTGGCTGAGACTCATTGGTGGAAAACATATGGGGCGTGGACTCGCAGACCGTGTCGTTCGTGAAAACATTCAGCTTTTTAACATGCACATAGAATTAAAGACACAACTGTTGTTGAAGAAATGTATGCTTTTTTAAGTGAAACGATAAAAGAGTCATTGTGTCTTTAATTTTAAGACTGTCAAATTGCACAAACACTTTTTTTCACATCTCTTTCGCATAACTTTGTTAAAGACGTCGTTATTGTGAACACGTGAATAAAAAGCACTGACATCATGCTTTTTATATGCACAAAATGTGTGATATCTTAACCTATACCATTTTATAAGGAATTTTGTAATGATACTGATAATATTTTTTACAAGAATAACCTATAACCTGTTCAGTGTCGACGTTGTTGTTGCTGTTGTTATTATTATTATTATTATTATTATCCAAATGTTAACTGTAACTCAATTTCAATGTACATTCTGACTAACTGACTGACTGCAGTTTACCACCAGAGGGCATCGTTGCATAAAAAAATTAATATCATGTCTTTTTTAACTAGTACTGTTTCATAAAGGTTTGCGCTACATGGATAGTTTGTGTAAATAATAAATCAGAGGCAGCACTAAGAATAATACGGATTAAAATCAGTC
The DNA here is from genome assembly GCA_036247105.1 of Cirrhinus mrigala. Classification (NCBI taxonomy): domain Eukaryota; kingdom Metazoa; phylum Chordata; class Actinopteri; order Cypriniformes; family Cyprinidae; genus Cirrhinus; species Cirrhinus mrigala. The sequence continues at coordinate 26,065,611 of CM070019.1, forward strand.
AAGTCGTCAGTTACTGGTCTTTATATTAGATTTAACAATAATTATTGTTATTATAGACATAAAATAACCAAATTCCCACAATTATGCTGAATACAAAATGCTGTATCCTTTCACCATGTACTTTTTTGCCGTACCGCTTACTCACAAAAAATAAATAAACAAATAAAATCGCCCAAATCCGCAAACCAACCGTACAAGACCTTGGGGACTTTGGTACAAACGTTAGCAATTGTCCCTTCTGGTGTGCCGTCCCGAAAATCTTCCGTTTCCAAAGCAACAAGGACGCTGGTTCACAGGCCAAAAACTGAAATGTACTGAAATTTCATTTACTAACTACACATACAGTGGAACTATATATGGATTACATTTGTAGTACTTAAACAGCAATACAGTTTACTTTCAGGTGATAAACGGAATACCTTATGTCATTGCCACTTTCCACAAACGGCCTAAACTAAAACAACACAGGGCCTGTATTCAACAGATGATCAGTAAAAGCAGGTGCGTAACATTAAGAGCAACGAATTCGTCTTAATTTAACCTTACTCTTAGAGGTTAGCTAGTTTGGGATCAGTTTGCTAGTGTATAGTTAGTAATAATCTGAAAAAAGTATAATATAAACAATGAAAAAAAAATATCATGGGACACCATTGTTCACTATATCCATGTAATGTGCCCTTTAATTGGGTAAGTTTGATGTCATCTTGCCCTGCTAAACATTTAAGCGCTGTTTTCTATTCAGACTTTCTCATTGTGTGTTGTTACAGGGGACTGTGTTGGTCTCCATGGCTGCTGTGAACTCAGTACAGTATTTTATTGAGAAGTTCTCTGTGACTTCCAACAAACTGGTGTCCCACCTGCAGCTGGCCTGCTGTCCTTCTCACTGTGCTGTCCCATGGCAGGACAAGAATATAAGGATTTACGAAAACAACAACCTGGAGGTCTTTGTACACCTATATATTTTTTTTCAACAAACAAATATATGTATATATTTATACTGCCAGTCAAAAGTGTTTGGACAGAAAATAATTTTGTTTTTCAAAGAGGACTCTTCTACTCACCAAGCTTGCATTTATTTGATCCAAGATACACCAAAAGCAGTAATATTTCTAGTATTTAAAATAACTGCTTACTATTAGCTAAATTTTCAGCATCATTACTCCAGTCTTAAGTGTCACATGATCCTTCAGAAATCATTCTAATATGCTGATATGCTGTTTAAGAAACATTTATTATTTATTATTATTATTATTATTATTATTATTATCAATATTTAAAACAGTTTTTTTTTTTCAGGATTGTTTGATGAATAGAATGATCCAAAGATCAGCATTTATCTGAAATAAAAAGCTTTCGTAACATACACTATACCATTCAAAAGCTTGGAGTCAGTATAATTTACCTTTTTTTTAATTTATCTTAGAATTTAAGAAATTAATACATAGCAAGGATGCTTTAAAGTGATCAAAAGTGATGATAAAGACATTCATAATGTTACAACAAATGTTCTATTCATCAAAGAAACCTGAAAAAAATTCTACTCAGCTGTTTTCAACATAATACTAATAATAATAATAAATGTTTGTTAAGCAGCCAATCAGAATATTAGAATGATTTCTGAAGGATCATGTGACTGGAGTAATGATGCCAAAAATGTAGCTTTAAAATCACAGGAATAAATTACATTTTAAAATATGTTCAAATAGAAAACAGTTCTTTTAAAAAGTTAAAAAAAAAAAAAAAAAAATCTAAATTCTACTGTTTTTGCTGTACTTTGGATCAAATAAATGCAGGCTTGGTAAGAGACTTCTTTCAAAAATATGAAAAATCTTACAGTTCAAAAACCTTTGACTGGTAGTGTAATCAATCATGATTAATGGCACCTAACATTAAAAATTGTGATTGTAAATATATTTTCACTTTGAATCGCTAAATTAATGCAGAAACAATGCAAAGATGGTGTATTTTAAATATTTGTTTACTGGCACCTTTTTACTCTGATCACTAATACCAAAATTGGCTCTGTTAAGGATTTTTTTTTTTTTATTAAATTAATTTCTGGAAATAAAAAGAGTAAATATAGCCATTCAACATTCCAGCCATTGCACCATCATTTTTACCATTTAACAGACCTAAATTTTTATTTTAATGTTTCCTGTAGCCTCCCTTGGAACTCAGTGGCCACCACGGTGATGTGTCTGCCATGGTGTTTGGGACGGTGAGAGATCGTCTCATCCTCTGTAGCGCTTCTGAAGATTATGTTATCATCTGGGACATTAATCGCTGCTACAGACAAGTTAAAGAAGGTAATACTCATCCAAAGACTTTGTTTCAAAAAAAGACTGAAAAATCTGCTGGACCTAAATCCATCCAGAAATATAAAACTGTGACACCTAAGAATGCTCTGTTCTGGAATAGCATGTATCCATTATTCTTTGTCAGTCATTTTTTGTCTCATTTCCCAAACATGACATCTGTGTTCCAGGTGGAACTGCCTCAGGTAGAGTTGTGGGCACGTTGCTCGGCAGAGTGGTGCATCTGTCACTGTGCCCATTGAGCGCGAAAGTGGCTGCATGTTCAGGCTCCAGAGTGTTTCTATTGAATGCAGAGGTATGAAATAAGATACACACAATTTTTATTCAGTGAATCGAAAAACAAAAGCAGTTCTGCTGAAACAGTAAAAAGGAAACAAATGCCTGCTTTGACCCGACTCCAGATGAAACGCCGAACAAAGTCTGCATGGAGAACATTCCGTTACTCAGACTGTGATTGACCAGCCCATAAAGATGAGAGATAACACTGAAATACTCAGCAGTAAATTAGTTTATGAAAAAAAATCAGAATAAGCCTCTTGTTGGCTTCTGTCTTTTGAATCAGAAATAAATAGCCATATCACGTTCAAAAGGTATTTGTCTGCTTAAGAACATCTTTAAATTATGTAATAAAACACATGTTTCAGTCAAATTATAAAACAATTACCATATTTTTAAATAAAGAGCCAAAACTAGAGGCCACTGTATATGTGTTTCCTATAGAGAGAGGAAGTGCTTGGAGTTTTGAAAGCTCATCTTGGTCCTGTGACTGCATCAGAATTCTGTCCATGGGATGTTAATCTTCTCATCTCAACATCAGAAGACAGAACATTTAAGGTACAGATACGATACAAACTCAAATCAGGTAGATATATATACAGTTGAAGTCAAAAGTTTACATACACCTTGCAGAATCTGCAAAATGTTAATTATTTTACCAAAATAAGAGGCATCATACAAAATGCATGTTATTTTATATTTAGTACTGACCTAAGTAAGATATTTCACATAAAAGACGTTTACATATAATCCACAAGAGAAAATAATAGTTCATGAGTCCCTTGTTTGTCCGGAACTTTTAAACTGCCTGCTGTTCTTCAGAAAAATCTTTCAGATCCCACAAATGCTTCGTGTTTTCAGCATTTTTGTGTATTTGCACCCATTCCAACAATGACTGTATGATTTTCAGATCCATCTTTTCACACTGAGGGACTCATATGCAACTATTACAGAAGGTTTAAACGCTCACTGATGCTTTAGAAGGAAACACAATGCATTAACACAAAGTCGGGAGGGGGAGGGGGGGGTGAAAACTTTTGGAATTTAAAGATCAGGGTAAATTTTAACTTATTTTGTCTTCTGGGAAACATGTAAATATCTTCTGTAGCTTCTGAAGGGCAATATTAAATAAAAAAAATATGGTATTTAGGTGTCTTCATTCCATTCAAAAGTTTACACCCCTGGCTCTTAATGCATTGTTTTTTCCTTCTGGAGCATCAGTGAGTGTCTTCCGTAATAGTTGCGTGGGAGTCTTTCAGTTGTCCTCAGTGTGAAAAGATCATAGATTAAGATCATACAGTCATGTTGTAAAGGGTTCAAATACACAAAAATGCTGAAAGACCATAGAATTTGTGGGACCTGAAGAATTTTTTTTGAAGAACAGCGGGCAGTTTAACTGTTCAGGACAAACAAGGGACACATGAACAACTATCACTAAAAAAAAAACACACCTGTGGATCATTCAGGTAACAACACCATATGTAAATTTTTGAGCTGGGTCATTATTATAAATTCATCCATTATTTTCTCCTGTGGACTATATGTAAACATATTTTATGTGAAATATCTTATTTAGATCAGTACTAATTAAAAAATACCATGCATTTAGTTTGATTCCTCTTATTTTGGTAAAATAATTAACATTTTGCAGACTCTGGTAGATAGATACATATGCATATGCCTTCTTTTTCTTTTTTTGGATTAGATTTGGAATGTGAGGAAGGGAGAAATCCTCTTTGAATCTACTGTCCTATCAGGTTGGTTTGTATTTATTAACACCAATATTAGTGCAACAGAATTTGAAGTTCTTCACTCCTAGCCTGTAAATGTAGAGAATATGTATATATGAAGTTGCTGAAGTTTCTGTTTCACAGCGTATCCATTGCTTAGTCTGTTCTTCGTGGAGCAAAACAGTCAGTTCATCACTGGGTCTGGTGATGGACAAGTGAGTAATACACACACACACGCGGTTTTAAGCTGTCTTGTGTAATCTATATATCACTTTGTTTATGTTGGAATCTCTGTGTGATTCAAGCTTTGGTGCTACACTCTCCCTGTGGACCACAAATGTCACTTGGTGACAAAACTGGACCTTTCAAAGCTTGAGCAGAAGCATGAGCGAAACCTCAGAAAACCCAGCTCACCTCAAAATAGACCAGATGGTTAGAGAAAACCCACAAGCCACAATTCAGACTGCGTATAACTAGAGTTTTTCATGTGCCTACCTCACTGCAGAAAACGATACATCTGCTTCAAGTGAAAAAGGTCTCACTGAACTTCATCTGTGGGCTTTTCTAGGAATGACTCTTAATGATGTGAAAGGAACGGTGGAGACAGCAAAGCCTGTTCTGAGAATCTGGGCACAGAAACTGCAGTTCTGTCATGCTAGCCTGCAGCTGAGGTACTGTTTTTGGTATATTATTGTTGTTCACCTTTACGGCAGGCAAAATGTATTCACAAGCACACATTATGTATAATAACAGTCATTACTATAGTAGTCATGACATTGTATGAAGTTGTAGCAGTGATATACAGCATTGTACACCTGTCTTCATAAGTGTAGGAAATCATTTTTCAACAGATATTTCAATGGTCATGGCAGGAAACTTCCAATTAGGAAGTCATTATACTCCTATTTATGGTTTTATGCAGTCTAAACAGCAGTTACAGCTTTAACAAGACCTGACCTGAAAACTTTCGCAAAACATGTCATTATATGCTGAAATTTGTAATATCATATGTTGTAAACACTGGTGGAGAAATGCCTGCAGACCCAGAAAGTAAAGAAGGCAAAGGAATCAGAATCAGAAAGATTATTGCAACTGCAATATTCAGGTTTTCAAAGCTTTACTGCAGTTCTCTTTCTGAGCAGGCTTATGCAGTCTCTTATCATAGATTCTGCCACTGTAGTTTCAGTTAAATATGACAGGCTTGCATACAGTTGAGGTCAAAAGTTTACATACAGAAGAATCTGCAAAATGTTAGTTACTAAAATAAGAGGAATCATACAAAATATGTGTTATTTTTTTATTTAGTACTGACCTGAATAAGATATTTCACATAAAAGATGTTTACATATAATTCACAAGAGAAAATATTATTTGAATTTACAAAAATTACCCTGTTCATAAGTTTACATACTTGATTCTTAATACTGTGTTGTTACCTGAATGATCCACAGCTGTTTTTGTTTGTTTGTTTAGTGATAGTTGTTTGTGAGTCCCTTGTTTGTCCTGAACAGTTAAACTGCCTGCTGTTCTTCAGAAAAATCCTTCAAGTCCCCCAAATTCTTTGGTTTTTCAGAATTTCTGTGTATTTAAACCCTTTCCAACAATGGCTGAATGAGTTTGCGATCCATCTTTTCACACTGAGGACAACTGAGGGACTCCTATGCAACTAATACAGAATGTTCAAACACTCTAATGCTTCAGAAGGAAACATGATGCATTAGGAGCTGGGGGGTGAAACCTTTTTGAATTTGAAGATCAAGGTAAATTTAACTTATTTTGTCTTCTGGGAAACATGTAAGTATCGTCTGTAGCATCTAAATGACAGTACTAAATGAAAAAATATGATATTTAGACAAATTAAGAAAAATGTACACATCTTCATTTTGTTCGGCTCCTAATGCATCATTTTTTCTCTGGAGCATCAGTGAGCGTTTAAACCTTCTGTAGTAGTTGCATTTGAGTTCCTCAGTTGTCCTCAGTGTGAAAAGATGCTTCTCAAAATCATACAGTCATTGTTGGAAAGGGTTCAAATACACAACAATGCTGAAAAACCAAAGAATCTGTGGAAGCTGAAGGATTTTTCTGAAGAACAGCAGGCTGTTTAACTGTTCAGGACAAACAACTGACTCATGAACAACTATCACTAAACAAAACACAACAAAAGCACACACAGCTGTGGATCATTCAGGTGACAACAGTATTAAGAATCAAGTGTATGTAAACTTTTGAACAGGGGCATTTTTATAAATTCAACTATTATTTTCTCTTATGGTGGACTATTTGTAAATGTCTTTTATGGGAAATATCTTATTCAGGTCAGTATTAAATAAAGAAATAACACACATTTTGTATGATCCCTCTTTTTGGTAAAATAATAAACATTTTGCAGATTCTGCAAGGTGTATGTAAACATTTGACCTCAACTGTAGATGTTCTCTAGAGGCTTTGTGACAATGTGGGTGTGAATTCCTACAATAGGTCTATACAAAAGAGATCTTTTTATTTTTTTATTTTTTATTTTTTTCCTGTTAGTTCTTTGTAGTGTCTTTTTGTAAACAGTGTCTTCTTTGTTCCTACACAGAGGATGTTGTGTGTGGATCGGAAGTTCTGATGGACTGTATCTGCTTGACCTGGATACTTCAGAGCTTCTCATGACTCTTCCACTCAAAGGCAACATAAGTATTCAATTAACTAGGTTCAAATTTAGGCATTTTTCAAGTAAATATTTGACCACTTATGTTTTTATCTTATTTTATTACAAAAAATATTTACATATTAAAAAATGTATGACCAGAATGACCAAAAACTGCTACCTTTCTTCAATACAATGCAAAAAAATACATAATACAAATAAATGCAACCGTGGTCTTAGTGGTCAACAAAACTTTATAGAGTGTAAGTAGGCTTCTGTGTGATAACCAGATAAGGATTCAGTCTGCCAGCTTGAAATATTCCAGGATTATGATACTTTAGAGAGTGGCAGACAGTCAGTGCATGTCCTTGTACACTTAATGATAACTTTGGCTAAATCGTACAGCCTCAAAACAAAATTCACCTCAAAAATATGCATGTGGCTTCCTAGAAATACTTTAAGGAGAGGAAAATACATGATCAGTATGAAGCCAGCATGGTGCCATTGTCTGGGTTTTTGAAGTTTAAGAGTGACTGTTTAGTTTTCAAATGTTTTCAAATGTCATTTATTCCAAACCAAAATCAAGTTCTGAGACATGACATATTCCCCAATGTTTGTTTCAATTCATGTCTATGAGACATAATACTTAAGTATTTAAATATTTGCCTGGTTATCTCTAAAACTCACTTAAATTTGTTTTAGATCTTTCAAAGTGGCAGTTTTTTTTTCCTGACAGGTGATCTAAGCATTTCAATGGCAGGATCATGGGCCATCTCTAATGGACTTGGTGGCAATGTAAGTACTGCGCTAAACTTTAACTTCTAGGCCTGCTGTGCAATATTTACACAAATACAATATTTCATATTTTTTTGACAGATTGATCCCTATCGTTAACCCTAAACCACTCTAGAGTTCACATGTATAGCACCTTTGGTATTTTTACAGCCCTGCAATTAGTAGTTTATGGTTTCACAAAGCCAGGATTATTTAAGATGTAAAGCTTTTACAAGGTTTGGCTGTGGTTTGCATTCTGGAAGGAAAGTGGTCTGTGTGAGACGGTATAACATGAGGACTACCCTCAGCCTCTCTCTTTCTAGATCTGCTGTTTGGTGACTTCTCTGTTTGGGACTTCAGTAGCCCTTCTAGAGGTTAATAGTACCAGGCTGGACGATCTCTGCTTTCGGATGGCAACAGGTTTCTCTGTGGACGAGCAGCTTTCAGTTGTGCCCAGGTAACAGCACTCATCTTTCAGTCTCTATGGGGATCCTGATCCTGGCCAAGTGGTGCTTGGATTAAGACCATGCAGGATGTCATTGTAAGCCCCATCCAAGAATACTTTTCCCAGTGTTTGATTTTAGTTTTAGCCAGAATGATCTTTAGTAGACACACTGTCTGTCATAGACTGTTAACCTTATATTTGATGAGTCAACTACCACAATGGAAAATGCTGTATTTTATTATTTCCAGTAATAGAAGTCTATTTATGTTGTTTTTTCCTTTATTTTCAGTTCTCCTCTGATGACTATGTCCCCTCTGAATGCTGAGCTGATGAAACATGGCCCAAAACCTCAGAGAAAAATAGGTTGGAGTTTACAAAACCACACACGCACACTTTTCGTTGCCAAAAAAAAAAAATAAAACACCTTTGGATTAACTAGCATTTCAATGTCATTGACACCCCCCACGGTAATATTTACGATGCTGACGCATTACCATTCAAGATGTTAATCTTTCTGGCCTTGCAGAGGTCTGTACCGCATTATAGCTTTTCAAAAGAAAGTTGTCATTAGGCACAGCAGAATTCTTTATATACTTTAGTTTGAAATTCTTTTGAAATACATGGAAAGGAAACCATCCAATGAAACTGTCATTCTTTATAAAACAGTTTGATGCCATCTGGTGTCTGAGGTCACAAGGATACAGGGTTTCGATAACCACAGAACGAAGAGACGAGGAACAGACCGCATAACAAAAATTCAGTGCTAAATCAAAAAGTACCCTATTTATTTTCTCAACACATGATCTTGGTCTTAATTTGCATGATTCATCACTGCATATTTTCCAAAGACAAAAATGTACCCATGAAAATACACTGACAATCTTCATTTGTACTATATGCTACACTACCATTTAAAAGATTGGGGTCAGTAAGATCTTCTTGCTTTTGATTAAAATGAATAGAAGAATGAATTACAAAATACTCTTTAGACCTCCTCTTTTATTTCCTTATACGCTTTTTGAGTGTGTGTTTTAACTGCATAATGATTTTTTTTGTCTTATATGTCTCATGGATGTAAAAGCAATCCATCATCATTATTTTTCTCTTTTTCTCCCTTAAGGGAGGCTCTTCTTCCATCTCCAACTGGGCATTAATTCTCTTCCTTACTAGAGTTACACGTCCTCAGAGGTTTAAATTTATTCCATAGCTTTTTCTGGGGCCTAAGTCAATACCATAACTAGGACAACTCATTTTCTTCATACTGCTGGGCTTTGACATGCACTTATAGTCGGGATCCAGCAGTTCAGGGCTGTGATTGAAGGCCTGATACCAGGCTGATCTCAGAACAGTGTGACATAGTCTTGAATAATGGGTTATGTCAGGATGTGGTTTGTTGACAATGACCAGAAACTGCTACCTCTCTTTAATACACTGTTTCAGAACTTTTTGCCAGTGTAAACTGAAATAATTTGGGTTACCACAGCAATAAGTATGATCTATGAAAGAATACATGATTTCTTATTAATTGAACTCATGGCAGGAATTTTTTTATGTTGTCCAAAGAACATTGAGTTTTTTTGGAAAGATTTTGCATATGGTGATGTATTTGTAGCATCAGCACTAATTTGTTATAATGTTATTAAAGTTATTACAATAATGATTGTGCTCAATATGTGATGGATTTTAGTCACAAAAGAGTTCTTGGCCCAGTCTTGCTTCAGATCTGGTATCTTTTATTTTTAAATAGTTTAAGTTGTTTAGAAGTGTTTCCTAAGAAAACATCAAACCCGAAAATGCGAACTGAGTTCAAACCTTTAAAATTAAATAGCGTAATGAAATGAATTTTACTGATTTTACAGATGTGATCTTGCTGAGCTTAGCTCCAATCCTAATTAAACATACCTGAACCAGCTAATCAGCATTTTTAGGATTGCTAGAAAACCTTAGGCAAGTGTGTTGGGGCAGATTGGAACTACACTTAAAAATAAAGTTGCTTCACGATGCCATAGAAGAACATTTTTTGTCTAAGAGGTTCCATAAAGAACTTTTAACATCTGAACAGCCTTCCTGTTTCACAAAAGGTTCTTTGTGGTGAAAGAATGTTCTTCAGATTATAAAAAGGTAAGAAAGAGATGGTTCTTTAAAGAACCTTTGACTGAATGGTTCTTTGTGGAACCAAGAATGGTTCTTCTGTGGCATCGCTGTGAAGAACCTTTAAAGCCCCTTTATTTTTAAGAGTGTAAACTCAGCAGGACATTGGCCCTCCATGAGCAGGATTGGACACCTCTGCTTTAGGAAGTAGTTGCATTTATTAGCCACTTTTCAGAATATACATTTAGTCTGTGGTTGGCAGGGGAACCGTTTTTGGAAACGTGTGCATTAGTTTTAATGGAGCTGGAAAAAATGAGCTCACTAAAGTGAAGGAAACTCGGAAAATTGTCAGTTCTTCAGGTTGTATCGTATAACATCTTTTTACTGTAATATGGCTTTCTAGTTCTTATTTGTATAAATTTTGTGTCAATAACTCTTTAAAAGGTATAATGTAGAGCCAGTCGCTCAGTTTTGAAAAATAAACCTCAATCAGATCATCCTGAAAGGGTATATTTAACAGTAATGACTAGCTTATTGTACAGTATCAAGCTTTACCAAATAAATAAATATATGGGCATGAATTATTGGTTTAAGTTGAAATGATTTCATTATGTGAGCAGAAAGAGACTCCAGTGTGATATGAGAGTCATGAAAATAGCTATGCAGAAAATATCATAATTGTATGCTACTAACACTATAATTTGAAATAAGCTTGATATATTATCAGGAAAACGCTTACTTATCTATGTAGCAATGTAACTGATATTATTATATCAAGTCTGTTTCAAATTATAGTGTTCGTGGTATACAGCTATGATGAATTCAGACTACATACAGGCAGAGCTTAATTATGTGACTGACCTGTTCTCTTTTTTGTCTTCTAGGTGTGAGCTGTCAGAAGAGTGTAAAGGATCAACCTTTGGTTTTTCACACACAAGTGAAGTCATCAGGATACAATACAGCTCCTCAGTAAGTCAGCAGACCAGTAGAGAAATGCATTTTAGGGTCAGCAGTCTAACAAACTTTATGGTTTCAGGTTTACATTTATATGCTTCACATGGTTTCAGGTTTTGACAGCTGTAGAAAATGGTGCGTTAAATGAGCAACAGTGACATTATGTAGGTTGTGAGTGTCCTGTTAGTGTAATGAGAGTGGTAGACATTTAATTAACGCAGCATATGCTGCATACTGCATGCCAAATTAACTAAATTAATAGACGAATAAGCTTATTATATAGAAACAGTTACTCAGGCTGTGTTCTGGTAGCATTTTTGTTAAACGACTTAAAGTAAATGGTGCTAATTGTGCACACACCTAATATCTTCCATGCTGTAACTGAAGTTTAATGTAAGGTGACTAGCATAATATTCATTTAAACACTGTTTAATTCTGTTTCCATGGAGCCTACAGGCCTGCTTAGACTCACATTACTGAAAGGCTTTTTTATCATAAGATGTTTTGCTTCAATATTATGTAGTGAAGGTACAGATCTTCATTTTTAAGGCTTGTGTGGTCTGTCATTGTAGAATCGCAATCATCTTAAAGCACATTACAAATGTTGTTGCTGCATCTGCGTGTGGCCAAGTCAAGTAGCCTGTCTATGCAAAACCGGAATATGTTCTCTTGGATTTTTCAGGAGTTTGATTATAAGCTATTACGTATATCTGTTTTAAAGTAGGACAATGTTCAGACCAAAGAGCAATGTTAAGAAGAAAAGCCACTCAACCTCAACAACTAGCACAAATACGTAAGTATTCTGTCAGCCTCAGTACAAAGTCTCAAGAATGCAGTAGTACTGAATAAGACCATTGTAACTGTTTTTCAACAGGAAAGGCCTTTTAAGTGAGTATCCATCACACTTTGAAGCACCAAGCATGCCTTATGCTAATTTGACAGTTTCCACAACTCCAACCCCAGTCGGCTTTCTGCAGTACTCAGGTGAGCAACAGTACGATCGCAGTAGGCTTTAAACTAGAGCTGTCAGTTTAACGTGTTAACTTAATTAGTTATGAAAAAATAACGCAGTTAAAATATTTTGTGATTTTTATACAACAGTTCAGTATATAAGAAGTTGACTTTGTGTCATATTTTAAACACAATATTATGTGTTTTTGCTCAATTTTGCAGAGAACATATTACCTTTAAAGCCATAGCAGAATTGTTGCACGTCTCTGGCCAACACAGCGGTGTTTAGTTTCTGAATGAATCCGCGTTTTGAATGAATCTTGTGAATCAATGATTCAAAGTCCCATTTATAAAGAGAGCCATTTACTTCTTTCCTGAATTATTCAGCCATTTGAACAAGTCAAATCGAATGAGCGAATTACTCATAAAAACATTTACTGCCACCTGATGGCATATTTAGTTTCTTATTTACAGTATCACTTCATAAAAAAAAAAAAATCATAATAATAATAATAATAAAAAGATTAAAGGGATAGTTCACCCAAAAAAAAAAAAAAGCAAACCAACAAACCAACTGTTTTGGTTACCATGACTTTCATTATATGAACAAAAAATACTGAGATGTTTTTCAAATTATCTTCTATTATGTTACACAGCTTACGTTAGGCCATTGGCACTTAAATGTTTATGTGTAATAAATTCTATGCTGACTCAAATAAAATACTTCTTTTTAAAGCTATAGTTTGTAATGTCTACTAATTACTTTCTCATTTAACACAAAACTAGCTTTAAATAATCTTTTGTGGGTATTTTCACAGTCAAATTTATTTTGCGATTAATTTGATTAATTAAATCGACATATCATGTAATTAATTTGATTAAAAATTTTAGTCGACTGACAGCCCTACTTTAAACATGTGAAGTTTCTTTGTACTGCATAACCAGAAAATTGGCAACCAGAAATCAACCTTCTTTTTTAATAAATCATAAACCTATATTACAGTAACACATAATAATACATAAAAAAATGTTTTTGTTGTTGTTATAAATGGTCAAATTTCTGCACAAAGTGCAGCCTTGTAACACTGTAGTATCCTGCTGTAATTTCATTGGCTTAACATTGCATAGCAAATAGTTTCTTTTCCAGTTTTATGCATGATCAACAGCACTTAATAGCTGTGGCTAACAATCATTTGCCTGTTGACTATTTGCATTTTTGGTTCTCCTGTGGTCTCACATAAAGGCTTCATACTGTAGCACAAGCAGCAAACCAGGGTAGACACCTGGAGTTAAACACAATTAAGCTGTATACAGCTGTTTTTAAGAGTGCTGTGATTGTTATTTTAGACTTACGCCTGAGGAACGTTGTTTTTGAACTAATTATTCCTTCATTTTTGTCTGTTAACTTTCTATTTTTGTGTCTAGGAGATGGAAAGCAGATTGTGTGTGGTCTTGGAGACGGTTCTGTTTTGTTGTATAAATCTTCACTCACCGGCAACCCAGCTGTCTACACAGGTAATGAAAGAGCTTCAAATCTGTAGAGTTTATTTTTGTAAAATTCCTTTGCATGTCTCTCATTTTCATTTCCTGAATGAGTGGCACAAAGGAATTGATTCAGTATTGGAATTTTTGCATGCCATTCTGACAGTACTTGATACTGACAGCTGAAAATGACAGTTGGGGAATTCTTACTTTTGGAGGCCCTTCCTGTCCCTGAAATAGATGCCATGGCCTTGAAATACTTACAGCAGTGTTCTTTTTTGCTCTTCGCTTAGGGGTAAAAAGAAGTTGCGAAAGGATTAGTTCATATCCAGAAAAAAATTTCCTTATAATTTGCACACTCGCATGTCATCCAAGATGTTCATGTCTTCTTTCTTTAGTTGAAAAGACATTAAGGTCTTTGAGGAAAACATTCCAGGATATTTCTCAATATAGTGGACTTCAGTGGGATCCAATGAGTTGAAGGTCCAAATTGCAGTTTCAGTTCAGCTTCAAAGGACTCTACATGATCCCAGCCGAGGAATAAGGATCTTACCTAGCAAAACAATTGGTCATTTTCTAAAAAAAACAAAAAAAATTTATATATTACAAAATGTAATGTTTTGACCACAATCTCGACTTCACGCATTACGTAGTCACGTTGGAAAGGTCACGCATGACGTAGCCGGAAGTACTGACCCAGTGTTTGCAAAGCGAACTTGCGAAGTCAAACAGCCTTTTCAAAAAAGGGTAAAACAATGGTGTCAGACGGTTTAGAAGTTGAAAATGAGATGGAGTTTTTCGCCCTACCCTACCTTTTTGAACTGAATTACACAGACAAAGAACTAACCGCGCATGACCTTTCCAACGTATAACACAAAGTCGCAGATGTGCATTGCAGAGCTAGTGAGAGACAAGCATTTGTGGTTAAAGGAAAAGTCCACTTCCAAAACAAAGATTCACATATAATGTACTCACCCCCTTGTCATCCAAGATGTTTATGTCTTTCTTTCTACAGGTGTAAAGAAATGATGTTTTTGTGAAAACATTTCAGCATTTTTCTCCATATAATGGACTGATATGGTGCCCCGATTTTGAACGATTTTGAACCAAAATGCAGTTTAAATGCGGCTTCAAACGATCCCAAATGCGGTTGTAAATGATCCCAGCCAGGGAAGAAGGGTCTTATCAAGCGAAGCGATTGGTTATTTTCATTAAAAAAAATGCAATTTAAATACTTTTTAATCTCAAACGCTTGTCTTGTCTTGCTCTCCCTGAACTCTGTGTATTCTGCCTCAAGACAGTTAGGGTATGTCGAAAAACTCCAGTCGTATTTTCTCCTTCAACTTCAAAAATCATTTCAAAATCATCCTATATCGCTGCAGAAGTACCGACCCAGTCTTTGCAAAGTGAGCATGCAAAGAAGATCGAACACCCTTAACAAAAAAGGTAAAACAGCGATAGAGGACAATTTTGAAGTTGAGGGAGAACCTGAGATGGGATTTTTTCGACAAACCCTAACTGTCATGAACCGGAAAAAAACAATCCAGGCAGAGTAAGACAAGATGAGCGTTTGACATTAATAAGTATATTAATTGTATTATTTTTATGAAAATAACCCATCGTTACGCTAGATAAGACCCTTCTTCCCTGGCTGGGATCGTTTACAACCGCATTTGGGATCGTTTGAAGCCGTATTTAAACTGCATTTTGGAAGTTCAAAATCGGGGCACCATAGACGTCCACTATATGAAGAAAAATTCTGAAATGTTTTCCTCAGAAAACATAATTTCTTTACGACTGAAGAAAGAAATACATGAACATCTTGAATGACAAGGGGGTGAGTATATTATATGTGAATCTTTGTTTTGGAAGTAGACTTCTTTAAAAAGAGTATAAATATTTATTTTTTTTAGAAAATGGCCGATCGTTTTGCTAGATAAGACCCTAATTCCTCAGCTGGGATTGTGTAGAGCCCTTTGAAGCTGCATTGAAACAGCAATTTGGACTTTCAACCTGTTGGCTCCCATTGAAGTCCACTATATTGAGAAAAATCCTGGAATGTTTTCCTCAGAAACCTTAATTTCTTTTTGACTGAAGAAATAAAGACATGAACATCGTGGATGACATAGGGCTGAGTAAATTGTCAGGAATTTTTTTTATTCTTGAAGTAAACTTATCCTTTAAAATGTGACCCTGGACCACAAAACCAGTCATAAGGGTCAATTTTTCAAAATTGAGATTTACACATCATCTGAAAGCTGAATAAATAAGCTTTCCATTGATGTATGGTGTGTTAGGATAGGATAATATTTGGTCGAGATAAAACTATTTGAAAATCTGGAATCTGAGGGTGCAAAAAATCTAAATATTGAGAAAATCATCTTTAAAGTTGTCCAAATGAAGTTCCTAATAATGCATATTTGTGATGGCCGAGGCCGCACATAAGTTTATTTACTTTGATTTAAATTTGACAATTGTTTAAGTTGTGATATGTGGGGTTGGTGTATTGTATTGTTTGTATGTTTTGTGTGATTTGTCTAAATATGTATGCTTTGGTTAGGAAGTTGGGTTGTCTTCTTTATGCGCGCTAAAGGAGGGCAGTAGCTCCTAATAATTCTTTCCATACCAGAGTGCACGCTGGTGAATGGAAGGTATAACAACGAGCAAAGACCAAGATTGTTGTTTGTTTATGATTTGTGTTGGTGTATATTAATATGGGTTTTGATTTGTATTGTTTTTGATTTGTTGTGATGTGAATTTGTTTAATTTGGATGATTAAGTCATTTACATGTATTATGTTTAGATGACCCCTCTGTCATCAATGGTATGGTCCTGGGAATATAAGGACCAGGTGTATTCATTTAGGTTTTTTTTTTTTTCTTTTTATGGGGAAGGGGATCCCAGCCGAAACATCTGTGCCCCAGAAATTCAAAGTTTATCTTTATTTGTGTTTTTTTTTGTTTTTTCTTGTGTTTGGCTATGTGTTTTAATAATAAAATGCGTAACCGTTAAAAACGTCAGTTGATGCCTCCTGCATTTATTGGACGAATCCTGACAATATTACTAATCAAAAATTAAGTTTTGATATATTTACAGTAGGAATTTAGCAAAATATCTTCATGGAACATGATCTTTACTTATTTCCTAATGATTTTTGTTCTTCAATAATTTTGACCAATACAATGTATTTTTGGCTATTGCTACAAATATACCCCAGTGAGTTAAGACGTAAATGATACAGGCCAATGATAGTCTAATACAACATCCTAATCTTGTTTATTATTTTATAATCTTATATAGCTGCCTATACCTGTATATTTATGGTATGGGGGTGTGAGGTAAATCTAATTTTTAGGATCCTTGGCATAAAATTGTGGCTCTGTTTTCGTTTTGCAGGGCACAGTAAGGCTGTGAACTCTGTATGCTGGAGTCATAGTAAGCGGTGTTTTTTGAGTACCTCTGAGGACCCCACCCTTTGCATCTGGATGGCGAATGCTTCTGAACCTGTTCTGACCATGGTAACGTATCAACAATTAAACCAAATACAACCCTTGCACTGACATGAACAATTTAAAAAGTGCTATTAGTTCTGAGCTTGCACAGTACCTACAATTATCGTCAAGTCCAGCTCAGAGTGAACCAATAAGTGAAGTATGTGAAGAACAGTTTTAAGATTCAGAAAAATTAATTTGCATTTGAATGCGTACGCCTGTGGGAAGTGTTTCTCTTGGCAGTGTTCCTCTTTTGGAATGTCAAAGGCATCTGTACAAGCCCCTGGTCAGCACATCAGTGCTCTAAACACTTGCAGACCTCTCTAAACCCTAATTTCCCTCTTTCCCAGAACCCCCAATGCAACTGAAGTTCATTCAAATCAGTTTTCTTCAGTCACATTCTGGCTCAGAATCTCTCTCTGGTGTCTTCCCACCCAGCCTCCTAAACCTGTGCATCTGTGTGTACATCTGGAGCCAAAAATGACCCAATGCATCAGTGTTTGTGTCATTTATGTTAAAGAGCAAATCCTAAATCTGCAATAATAAACACGTTGAAAGTGGAGTATAAAAACATTTTAGACATTTTGGCCAGAAATATACTCAAGCAAGCATTCCTGGCCAGCACATTGCAGGATCAAGGTTTGGCTGGTAGCATGAACAGTAAGAATCATAAATAATAATTATTAATTCAAAAGTAGCATAATAAAAGCAGACAGTTTACTCGAATGTTGTAAAGATGATACTGGAAAATGCACTATAATTGCACCCATTTTAGAAAGCAATAATGTGTTAAAATCATGAAGCTAGAAGCTACATACAGTACATTCACATACTATCCAGTAGCACTCATATTCCACTCA
The DNA here is from genome assembly GCA_036247105.1 of Cirrhinus mrigala. NCBI lineage: Eukaryota > Metazoa > Chordata > Actinopteri > Cypriniformes > Cyprinidae > Cirrhinus > Cirrhinus mrigala. Next base: position 26,083,612 of record CM070019.1, read on the forward strand.
CCAAATTGTCTCTCATTAGTCTCATTTCATCCAGACAGAAAAACAACATTCCTATGTTTCTCTATCCTCATTTATCTCTTCACACTCCATCTTTGGTAAAAAAAAAAAGAGAGAATGACTGAGATTGTGATATTTTAAGCTGATATGGTGCTGTATTTTATGTGTTGTGACATGAATGCACTTAGCACTTATTTAAAGGCTATTATTAAACTGCGATGTTGATGTGACTTGCTGACTGTCTGTTTATGCACTGTTTGTTTAACTTCATGGTTCTCCAGGGAGATGACCAGTTCGCAAAGCCCATCAGAAGTGCGCAGTTTTATTATCTGGACAAGTTTTTACTGCTGGCGTCAGGATCAAATCTAATGCTGTACCTTTACCATCTGGACACCACAAGAGATGACATCAAGAGGTACAAGCAGTTAATGGACAATGAGCTAGTAACAATAAACCCAGTGTGTTGAGGATCTTCTGCCAAAAGAAAGGTTCAGTTTCAAGGGCTTGTAAAAACTGGGCGTATGCCAAGCTATCAGATTTTAGGGAGCCTCATCTCAAAAATCCTAATTTAACCTCTAGTCAGCACTGTTTAATTTAACAACCACATACTTTGTATTCTAAGGCAGGAAGATGTGTAGAATTTCTGTATATATTTTTGTCGTGGTGAAATATAATATGTATGTCCGCACTAGAGGGGTGAGCACTCGTCAGTGGAGAATCCGTGCATCATTTCTCAAGAATCAGAGAACAATCCTAGTCTTTATACTGTATATCTAAACACAGGTGTTGGGGAGTTCATGAAAGGCATACATAGGAGACATGAGCCAGATATTGCACATCATATTCTATTTATGATGGAGCATCTATCGCTTTTACAGAGAAAAATTATGTGCAGAAGCCCTTTTTCAGCATTATGTAAGGTTGTAGAAAATCTCTACTTACAGACAGCATTTTCCTATTTTGCCATATTTCTGTAAAACGGTCCATATGTATTTTACACATCGGGTTCATGTCCACACAGCTTTGTTATAATCCATAGACAGGGTTGCCAGGTTTTGACAAGAAAAACTGCCCAATTGCTACTCAAAACTAGCACAAAACTAGTCCAATCATTAAAAATCGTGTTGTGGGGGGTGCACACTTTTTTGGCGGGATTCCCCTTGTAAAATTAGCATTCCAGGGCTAAATCACATGTTAATGGGGTCGCTTCTACCCGCGGCAACAGTGTTAAAGTAGCCCAGTTCCGCGGGAAAACCGTGGACTTGGCAACACTGTCCATAGAAATGGTTCTGACATAAGTTCAGAAACTTTATGTATGGAATGTGTTTCGTTTTATTTCCTCTTCATCACAGGTATAAGCAAAGAAGCAAGTCCAAATTGGCCAGTAAATTCAGCATGAAGTCAGAAACGGACATCACTTCAATGTCAGCCATCAATGACTTCTACTCCTGTATCCTACAATACCTGACTTTGCCTTTCGGCTTTGCACAATTCAACAATAGCTGAAGGTATCAGTGCAAGAGCAGTACAATATTCTTGTTCAACTTCAATCTCGTCTTTGACTATAAATAACAGACAGGCTTGTTTACCATTTAAGTTTTTAGTTGGAAAAGTTTTACACTCTTGATGAACATGAATTCGGTCAAGTGTGCAAACCTTTGTGTGGTACTATAATTGATTCATATCTGTCTGATATCCAGCTATGTCTTCATTTTTAATCCTTAAAGGAGAAGTTCACTTCCAGAACAAACATTGCCAGATAATGTGCTCACCCCCTTGTCATCCAAAATGTTCATGTCTTTTTTTCTTCATCCATAAAGAAATTATGTTTTTTGAGTTAAACATTTCAGGATTTTTCTCCATATAATGGACTGATATGGTGCCCTAATTTTGAACTTCCAGAATGCAGTTTAAATGTGGCTTCAAACAATCCCAAATGTGGTTGTAAACGAGGAAGAAGGTCTTATCTAGTGAAACAATTGGTTATTTTCATTAAAAAAATGCAATTTAAATACTTTTTAATCTCAAACGCTCGTCTTGTCTTCCTCTCCCTGAACTCTGTGTATTCTGCCTCAAGACAGTTAGGGTATGTCGAAAAACTCCAATCATATTTTCTCCCTCAACTTCAAAAATCATTTCAAAATCATCCTACATCACTGCAGAAGTACCAGCCCAGTCTTTGCAAAGTGAACATGCAAAGAAGATCAAACACCCTTAACAAAAAAGGTAAAACAGCGATATAGGATGATTTTGAAGTTGAGGGAGAACGTGAGATGGGATTTTTTCAACATAGCCTAACTGTCATGAACCGGAAAAAACGGTTCGGGCAGAGTGAGAAAAGATGAGCATTTGACATTAAAAAGTATTTAAATTTTATTATTTTTCTGAAAATAACCCATCGTTTCACTAGATAAGACCCTTCTTCCTTGGTTGGGATCTTTTACAACCGCATTTGGGATCGTTTGAAGCCGCATTTAAACTGCATTTTGGAAGTTCAAAATCAGGGCACCATATCCGTCCATTATATGAAGAAAAATCCTGAAATGTTTCCCTCAAAAAACAATTTTTTTACGGCTAAAGAAAGAAAGACATGAACATCTTGGATGACAAGGGGTGAGTACATTATCTGTCAATTTTTGTTCTGGAAGTGGACTTCTCCTTTAAATGTTTTACATGTAATGTATTAAGCAATAAATGTTCGAAACCTGCAGTTTGTTAATAACTCACTGAGTCCATCTTATCCTTATGTGAGGTAATGTGGAAGCCCTGATTTGGCAACACATGCAGTGGAACTTAATAAGATTTTCCTGTGTGACTTTGTTATAGTTTGTTCTGAGTTTTCTATGAAATACAGCTTTTACAGAGTATAATGTAATGTAGAGGGTAATCTCATTAATAGGCTGTAAAAGTTATGAACTATTCAGAAAACTGTTATATAACAGTACTGGATTTCATTCCAGCTGAAGTGCGAGTTCAGTGTATCTCTTTAACCGCATTGTGTCAGATATCGTCTTGGCTGCTGGTGCCGACCGCACCATCCAGGTGTTTGATATGAACCAGGGCTGCATGGCCACTCAGATCCCAGATGCCCACTGTCGAGCTGTCCACCACCTCACCCAGAACAAGGTAAGAGAGTGAGAGCACATGATGTCGGCCAGGATTTTTCTTGCTATTTTGAAATAAGGGACTGATGTACTATGTACAAAAAAGTGGATTCCCACTGTTGCTCCTGATGGATCAATAGCTTGGTTTCCATCCAAAGTTGTGAATTTAACTTATGTGCAGAACTGGAATATCGCATAAAACATTTGTGAAATCGGCACTTCCTGATAAACTGGCAATAAATATCAATGAAAAAAAGTAGAAGATGCCTGTACTGAATATAATAATTTTCATATATAATAATTTACTTGCATCTCAGAGCAAGCAGATGAAACACAATAAATGGGGTCAATGCTTTCAAAGGTGTATGTCTGCTGTTTAGGAACGCAGTTGTGTAAGACAGTTCTGGGAGGCAATTATACAGAAATATTTTGACAGCAGACTCTGCTCTGACATTTCAAGATGACCATAACATTTCAAATACTGTGCAACAAGATCAGTCCGCTGGTTTGTCAGGTTATGCCATCCTATAGCACAAAGTCACATAACTTTTTTGATACACATGAAGGAGTTTATTTGGCAAATGCATTTCCATCTCGCATTATTAGCATTAACCTTTTTCGCACTAGTCAAAAACCACCTTAAGCAAGCGTAAAAACTTTTTTGCAAATTAAAGGATTTTCTTTTGAAATATGACTTTTCTGTAACTGCGTTTCCATTACTCTTCAAATTGCGCAAACTGAAATTGCGAATTGAAAATACACCTAATGAAAACACGTCAATTTCACAAAACTCCCATACATCGCTAAAAAGATTTTATGTTCTACGGCATGTTTCAGAAGCATGCTTCTGCTTTGCAAAAGATACACGTCTACATCTTATTCGATTAAAAATAATGGCTAGTGCGGTGGCAGCGATATACATAAACCTACCAACATCAGACATCATGATTTGTCGTGAGAGGAAAAAATTATGTTTTAGTCGCTCAACATTGGTTAATGGAAACACCATCAATTCGCAACAGTTTTTTTTTTCCGACATTTATAAAATATTTCCAAAGTTTGGCAAAAATCTGTAATGAAAATGCACCTTGTCACTCATTTCTTATGCAATACTTTAAAATGCACATAAAAACAGGGTGATGGAAACATAAACAAAACAAAACAAAAACAACCTCAGGTTAGCATAAAAACGTTTTTGAGAATTAAGGGATTTACTTCCAAAATTTGTGAAATTTCGAAAGAAATGCACAATGTGTAAGTTTTTGCCGCTAGAGGAACCAAAGGTGTAGTTTGAGTGTGATTGAGTGTGGAATCATGGGAGTTCATCCTTCATCCCCACAGCCGATGCAATCCGTCGGGACTCAGGCAGAAATCATGTCCTTGGATGAGCTAATGTACTGATGACTTATTAAGGTCACTGTAGTATGAAGCAGGGTGGGCTGAAAGTCATGAAAGTGAAACAAGGAGCAATTGCTAATGAAGGACGAGCGTGATAAAAAGCAGCAGAGCTTTTATTATGCCACAGTGACCGCTTACGCTCCTTCCAGTCATACGTATGTGAGGTAAAACAGTGCTGTTTTATCACACTCGATACAGTTGAGTGTGTTGAAAGTTCAGTTATTGTGCTACTCTGTGCATTCGTCACCCGTCTAATAAAATGCATAACATATTAAAGTGTCTTTGAGGTTTCCATGTTTTCTACAAAATGAAACTGGAAAATCGAGGGTGTATGACGTCATTGGCAGGTGACGTAATGACACTGTTCGTTACACTAGCAACTACACTAGTTTCTCTGGATTTAAACATTTCTAGAAACATTTGGGATAATGTAAGTACTCAAGTCAGCAAAATATATAACACTGTTCCAGTGGTTTTGTATATTTAATCAAAAAATCTTACATATTGTGCCTTTAATTCACAAAAAAGTTTTTGTGCTCGCTTGAGGTGGTTTTTGACTGGAGTAAAAAAGAGTTCATGTGAATAATGGGAGATGGAAACCCGTTTCCAGAATAAATTCCTTCACGCGCATCAAAAAAAGTCACGTGACTTTGCACTATCCACCTTATTTTTCCTGTAAGAGTGGGCGCAGCCATTTGTAAATTTTATGGATCTGGTTTCCGGTCTTATCTGTGTCCAGCTAATTTTAGCTGTACAAAAAAGCTCAGTTTGCTGCTTGATATTGCAAATTGGTGTGTCTTGCAATATCATTTTAATGTGTTAACTATGAATCTTAACTATGAAGACACTTGTTTGTAGTGCAAACAGTTTTACCATTTACTACACATTGATATTCTTCCTGTTATTCCCCTATAGCGGTTAATGAACCAGAAGTCTCACCCATATAGGCTTACTTCCATGTTGAAGAATAAGGTACATAGAATGACATAACCTGACAATCCAGCAGACCGAAATTGTTGCACAGCATCTAAAATGTTATGGTCATTCTTAAATGCCTGAGCAGAGTTTGCTGTCAAAGTATTTCTGTACACTTGTCTCCCAGAACTGTCTTACATGACTGCGTTCGCAAACAGCAGGCATCCACCTCCAAAAAGCAATGACCGCATTTATTGTGTTTCGTCTGCTTGCTCTGAGGCACAAGTAATTTATTATATATGAGAGTTATTATATTCAGAGGCTTCTCCTGCTTTTCTTAGGCATATTTATCGAAAGTTTATCAGGAAGGGACGATTTTGTTCTCTTTGACTCGCTGGATGGAAACAGTGCTTATTCGCAAATGTTTTATGCAATATTCCAGTTTTGTGCACAAGTTAAATTCACAACTTTGGATGGAAACCCAGCTAATGTGACACTAAAAAATAGAGCAATGGCTGCTGAAAAAAAATTGTTCCAAAAAGTTGTTTCAACTTAAAATAAATTGATATCACATTTTGATACCTTCACAGGAAACAGTGAACAGTTTCACAGGAAAAAATGTTAACTGTTTTCATTGTATTTTTCAATGGCAGTGTTTATTAAATTAACGGCAAGTATTCACAACAAACTTTTTTTCTCCAGCCCCTAAAGCTTGTTTTGTCATGACTGTCTTCACCATTTTAAAAACAATGCAGTGACGCTCATGCTGCTGAGAAACCAGTGCTGTTTTCACTCAGAATTTTCTGACCTCAGTGGTCATTTACAAGGTGCACACAGCTCGATACTGCTGGTGACCATTGAGCTACAACACTAAAATTGGAATTACAAACCACTTAAGCTGTTTGTGGGTAGTATATGTATTTTTATTGTGAGGCTGGACTGTGCTCTCGGGTTGTTGTAAACCCTAAGTAAGGCGCTTTGCTTCTGACTCACTTTGCTCTTGGTTTAACCTTATATCCATGGCAACCATGATGAAGTCACTTTCAGAAACAATATGAAGGAAATACTGACTGAGCCTCCATCTTAAAGATAATTATAGTTAATGAAGCTAATTGTATGAGTTTTGTTTGCTGGGAAATCATACTGAGGGGGAAAAGGGGCCCATAGAGTACTAATACTACTGTGCGCTTCCAGATATTAGTTTATTCAGGCTGCTTTGAGTTCAGTGTAGGCAGGAAGATGTAGACTGTAAGTGTCCAAGTTTAGCCTCAACTTTAATGTGCTTTCAACCTTGAAGGAAGCGAAAGCAAATGAACGGACTGAGCTTGTGTTGGAGTTGCTTAACAAATCGCTTGTCCAAACCAAATTTTCTCTGCAGTTTGGCACTCCCATCCTCCCATTATATAAGGCCTCTCTGAACGTTATGCAAGATATGATGTCTTCTTCTTTGAAGGATAAAAGTTCACCGTTTTAGTTGGGACAATCCAAACCACAGTTGTGTGAGGTTTTCCAAGGTGGGCCTAAGTTGTAGGTCTCGCGTGTCCCATTTGTCTTGCTCAGTATCTTGGTCTAAATCCCTCAGGTTTGCAGATTAGGACAGATACATGAAATAAGTTGAGGGAGGATTTGACTTAAGCCAAGCATGTTGGGTAAGCACATTCCATCTGTTGAGGGTGATATCTTACGAATGTCTGTATACTGTCCCTTTGCATCTGTCAAATTGTGTTGAACCAACATGGTCTTCACCATTGCACGCTATCCACTTGAAAGTGTGTTTAAGTCTCTTATGCTGTTCCCAGGTTGCATTTATTTAATTAAAAATACAGTAAAAAATCGTCATTTGGAATTGTAGCTAAATATATTTATATTTTATATATTTGTAAATATTTTATATGAGATTTATAAATTTGTATGTTTCTATCAGTGGCATGCAGTGGTGTTCTGAAATGAGGAGGCAAAGTCCTCACGTTATTTATTTATTTATTTATTTTATTAAATATAAATTCATATCCCAGTCACATTTTCTCGGTTAACAGAAATAAACATTACTTACACTACCACCAGAATAAAAATCTGTAATGTATTTTTACATTAAAGGGGTCATCGGATGCAAAGTTCACTTTTACATGTTGTTTGAACATTAGTGTGTGTTGGCAGTGTATGTAAAAATCCATGCAGTGGTTTTTAATTAATCTGTAAAAATAATATGTGGCGTCACACCGACAGAGGCCGCTCCCACGACAGTTGAATCCGAAGAATCCGATCTCCATTGTTTTGATGCCGGAGCAGGGATGTAAGTTAGACAAGAATATCTCCGATTGAGCGATTGAGGTGTTGTGTTGCTGGATGTAATAATGAACATAGTGGTCGTCATTTACTCCCGACATCTGAGCCGCTGAAGATGCAGTGGATTACATTTGTTTGTGAATGGAATGCGCCTCCCAATCTACATATATCCGTCTATGTTCGCGCAAATCATTTGTGAGCCAGCTTCACCTACAGCAGAAGTGAGTATAAGGGTTTTTTTTATGAATCTTTGCAATCGCCTTTCCTAATAATGTGCTAGTTAGCTAGTTTAGTGGCTAAACGCGGCTAAATGCGGCTAATGCGGGTAAACAGGCTCGTCACTCCACAGAGAGAAGTGAGGGGCGGGGCGAGCAGAGCTCATTAACATTTAAAGCAACCTCGACCAGAACAGGATGATTTTTGCAGAGCTGATTTTGACAAGGTAAAAAGGGGGGTGTTTTACACTATCATTGAGAATTTTTAACCAAAGTATATTATAGAATTTCATTAAGACCCTAAAGAATCATATCAACTTGTGGAAAATGGGCATCCGATGACCCCTTTAACAATTTATTAAAACCAGTTAGAAATCTCATCAGTTTAGTGTTATTCCAAAATAATAACTCAAGGCAGTAACAATTTAAACAATATGTCTTATTTAAACAATTTTACAGTGCCTTGCGAAAGTATTCATACCCCTTAATTTTTTTACGTTTTGTTATGTTGCAGCATTATGTTAAACTGCTTTAAATTACTTCTTTTTTTTCTACATCAATCTACACTCCATACACCATAATGATAAAGCATAAAACAAACCATAAAAAAGCTGGTATCCTGGCCAAACTGAGCAATTGATGGAGAAGGGGCTTGGTTAGACTGGTCACCAAGAAGCTGATGTTCACTCTAGTTGAGCTCCATGATCATATATGCAGATGGAAGAAACATACAGAAGGACAAACATCACTTCAACACACCAATTCGGTCTTCATAATGGTGTGGCCAAACTCAATCCTCTCCTCAGTGAAGACACATAAAAACCCACTTGAATTTGCAAAAAAGCACCTAACTGTGAGAAACTGTGAGAAACAAGTTTATCTGGTCTGATGAACCTCAATTCCAAGCATCATGTTTCAAAGAAACCAAGCACTGCTTATCAGCTGCAGAGTATTATCTCAAAAGTAAAGTGTGCTGGTGGCAGCCTCATGCTGTGGGGCTATTTTTCAACGGGAGGGACTGAGGGACTTATCAAAGTAGAAGGAAGGCTTAATGCACCAAAATATTGAGATATCCTTAATGAAAAACCAGTCTAGAGCCTTCAGAACCTCAGACTGGGCAGAAGGTTTGCCTTTCAACAGGACAATGACCCTAAGTACACAGCAAGAGTGACTTATAGACAACTCTAAATATCCTTGAGTGGCCCAGCCACAGTTTTTGCTTGAACGCAATCAAATATTTCTGGAAAAACCTGAAAATGTCTGCCAGCCCCCATCCAAGCTGACAGAGCTTGAGAGGTGAAGAGGTGAGGTGAAGAATGGCAGATAAAAGCCAAATGCAGATGTACAAAGCTTGTTGCATCATACCCCCCCCCAAAAAAAAAAAAATACCCGAAAGGCTGTAAAGGTGCTTCGACTTAAGAAGTACTGTGTTAAGGGTATGAATACTTATGCAATGTACTCGTTTCAATGTTTTATTTTTAATAAATTTGCAAAGTTGTCACAAATCTGTTTATTGCTTTGTCATTATGGTGTATAGAGTGTAAATTGATGCGGGAAAAAGTAATTTAAAGCAGTTTAACATAAGGCTACAACAATAAAATGTGAAAAAAGGAGGGGGTATGAATACTTTCGCAAGGCACTGTATTTGTACCTTTTATTTCAACAAGCTAATTGTTCACTAAAAAAACCCAGAGATTATGTTTTCAGGCCATTTGAAGGTTGATTTTGACTTGACAAAGTGGTTATATCTAAGTGTGTGAGTTGTTTACTTACTTTTTATTAGCCTTAACCCCATTTTGTTCATTCAGACTGATTCGCAAACGCGGACTGTACACAAACACAAGAGGCGCGATTTATCACATGAACAAATCACAGCCGATCATAACCAGTCATGTCCAATCATATCACGATTGAAGCATTGCCTCCTCTCACTTGACTTTCCCCCATTCATTCTCAATTACCCCCCCACCAAACCCACCGCAGGGTTTAGGGGGTCTGTTAAAACTTAGTGCGCTCAGGGGGAGGCGGGACTCCCACTGTACCTGCTGGTGTCACTGTTGTACAGTTTTAATTAAAAAATATAGAAAATATATTTTATTATATATTAACACATACATATATTTCAGCAGCCATTATTCACTAGAAGTAAGATGTGAGAGCAGTGTATCACATGTTTTGAGTATTCATTGCCCCAGATTCTCCCCAGTTTGAGAGGGTCAGCTGAGATTAGTTGGGTATAAAAGTGGACAGTGGACTGGATTAACGGATCTAATGCAGTATAATGGCTTTAGCTAGCAGGCACTCTCCCAGGTTCCCTGAGTGGCCACTTTCCATACCAGCATACCAGTCTCCAGTCACGCAACACATTGTCTGCTGTACTTGTGAGTCTGATCTCTTCACAATAACACAACCTGGCTCTTACGTACATGTGGGATCCTCCAACAAGAAGGCCACGCATTAGAGACGCCTAGAGGGATCAAGAGAGTTGATCACTGGCAATTCTTGCCAGCTGTGAATGAGCTTACAACAAACCTTTTCTTTTTTCAGCTGCTCTACATTCTCCACCGTAGGCAACATGTTCCACTTTCTAAAGCACATTCATAGAGAATATTTCTGATGAATATCTAATTGTGTGTGAGTAGCCATGCAGGATACCTTAAACCATCTGTATTTGTGTTAGGGTGAGAGAGAGATGGTTTCACCGGTCTTCCACAATGTATGACAAACATTTCCATTCTGTGGACTTTTTTGGGATCATTTCAGTTCTGGAAAGTCTGCACACTTTCGGCACGCACGTGCAGATTGTTCGCAGTTTCCCACCAGATTTCAGTCCCTCTGTGACCGGTCAACATGATAACTAAATACCCATTGATTTAGGATAGCAATTTTACATGAATTAGATGCTTTAGACCAAATAAATGCTATTTTTTCATGCGATTTAGGTACACTACCATTTAAAAGTTTGGGATTCATAAGATTTTTTAATAATATGATTGTTACTTTCCACAAAAAAAAAATATTAAGCAGCAAAATTGAAAATGATAAAAAAAAAAAAAATGTTTCTTGAGCACCAAATCAGCATATTAGCATGATTTCTAAAGAGTCATGTGACACTAAGGACTGGAGTAATTGACACTAAAAATGTGCTTTTTATCACATAAATAAATAATACTTTAAAATATATTCAAATAGAAAATTATCTGAAAATGTAATAATATTTCACAAGTTTACCATTTCTGTCTCTGTATTTTGATCAATAAATGCACCCTTGGTGAGCAGTGTTGAGGAAAGTTACTTTTAAAAGTACTGCATTACAGTATTGAGTTACTCACTAAAAAAGTAACTAATTACATTACTTAGTTACTTTTTATGGAAAGTAATGCGTTACTTTACTTTTGCATTACTTTTTAAATCTGGGCAGGGTTTGCTTGTTTGTTTTTAATGTAAAAAGTTATATTTTTGGTAAATGTAAAAGCCTTTTCACACCAAAAGCCTCGGGCTTTGAGAAAAGTAAATTCACGTCTGTACAGTAGAAAAAATATAAACTCTTCAGCAATAATAATAATAAAAAAAAGAATACAAATGTTAGATTATCTTGAGTAATTTTGCTTATTAGTATGGTTGAATTGGATCATCGAAGGTCAGCAGCAAAGACATTGGTTAATAAAATGATATTAAATGCATAAAGGATATTTGTATTATTTAACATTTAATTATTGCTCGTTTGCGTCATATTCTGAGTTGAATTTCACTGTTTTTATTCATTTTGAGGAATACTGAATCTGTTCTTTTGTGAATGAGATGAATTAATGCATGTTCACATTTATTCTAGAACTAAATTAAGTAACATCTTACTCCTGATTTCTCTCAACATGGGGACAGGAGAGCTTTTTATCAATAAATGGGGGGAAAAGTAACTGGCGTTACTTATTTGAAAAAAGTAACTCAGATATTTTCTTGTCAATTAAAAAGTAATGCCTTACTTTACTAGTTACTTGGAAAAAGTAATAATATTACGTAACTTGCGTTACTTGTAATGCATTACCCCCAACACTGTTGGTGAGCATAAAAGTCTTCTTTCAAAAATATTTAAGTCTTACAGACCCCAAACGTTTGAAATGTATATCTAAAGGCAGACATGAACTTGCAGCTCATAGAGTGGTTAAATCACAAGTAAAACATTAAAAAGCTGCTATATTTTCTCCAAATATCAGGCTAATTTTATAAGACAATGAACATCTATAGAAGGTGTTGATGTCCTTATTTTGCCCTTATTAGTTATTGGCAGTTTTGCAAATGTTTCTCTATTCAGGATCATTGATTTCCATATATTATGCCAGTTTTTTTTGGTGTGACTCTTTCCATTGTTTCTTTTATTGCAGGGATCCCCGTTCTGTTCACAGGCCTTGGAATCGTACAATCTCTTCCTGAGCAGCGCTATAACAGATGGTCTGAAACTGTGGGACCTGCGCACTGCAAGGTAGGTCCCTTGATCTCCTGGTTTTCGGAGACCTTTAAAAATTCACAGTAAAATTCCATTTACAGACCTAAATGTTGAATAGTTATCTTGTGCAGATTATCTTTTGATGAATGTTACAATATTCATACACTCTAAAAAGTGCTGGGTTATTTCTGTGAACACATTGTTGGGTTAATTGTGCTGGGTCAAAATTCTGGGTTGTTTGAGGTACTGTAAACACACAGTTGGGTTGATCATGCTGGGTCAAATGGACTCTAGGGGTTCTTTCACCACTGAACACGCGGGTTGGGTTATTTTAACCCAACCGGTTTGTTTATTTTTCCACTTCATCAAACATTCTGGATTCTTCACTCGTCTTGTCGTCAGGCGGTCACGCTCGAAAAGACTCGTTTCTAGAATTTGTTTTTCATCTAGGGAAAAACACGTTCATTATTTCAAAAGGAAATTGTTAGTAAACCACGTGTTATTTTCTATTGGTCTAAGTTTATCAGAAATATTGATTGGAGGAAGGTCTGGGTATTACCTAATAAATATCTTATTACAAATAAAATTAAAGAAATTTCATTTAAGATACTGCACAAGTTTTACCCTACTAAGCATTTTTTAAACAGATTTATTGAAGAAATAGATGTAAATTGTTCATTTTGTACATCACACTCAAAAACAGTACCTCATATTTTCTGGCATTGTCAGTATACAAAGAGGCTATGGTGGGAGGTTTCTAGATTTATAAATGACAAAGTGTTGTCCAACTTTTTTTTACTATATGAACATGTAATATTTGTTTTTTTGAACTATGACAAGAAGCTGGAAAATGAGGCTTGCATTATCAATCTCTTTATTATACTTGTTAAGTTTCATATTCATCGCTGTAAATTTAGCAATCAGAAACCTCTTTTTTCTGTGATACTCAAAGAATTCGATATTTATAGAAGTACTATTAAGGAGAGTACAAACAAAAAAGCTATATAAACTCTGCGTTTGTTTGATTCATTTAAGTTACTGTGATTTAGCAAGGCCTGTCATTTCTTTTTTTTCTTTTTGTATGCATTTTATTTTCTTGTATTTATTTTTTTTTTATTCATTCTATTTGTTGGTTCTTTTCTGTGATCATAATACATGTAAGCACTTGTTATATTTCTTGTGTATACCCTTGGCACTTTTGTACATGTTGCTCAAGCATTAATTAAAAAAAAAAAAAACTCGTTTCTCCCAAGGGGTACAACTCCGACCGGAAACTAACAATGAAATGAATTGTTCTGTGTTTTATAACGTCTACACCTACCCCAACCATAAACGTAGCTCTTACTATAATAATAAAAAAATATATATTATTGTTGTACAGTGTGACAAAAATAACGTTAGATTTATGTGCGCATGCCCAGTAGCAAGAGCCGTATTCTTTATAGCCAACACCTAGCTACGCAGTGACGTATCGATCTGCTATTGGTCACACGGTTTCACGTGATACGAATTCGCGGGTCAGTTCAGTTCACGAAGCTTTAAGTGTGCAATGCTGCGAAACGCCAAACTTTTGCACGCGTTTGCTTTTTTTTGAATGGAAGTCAATGGGACGAAAAGTGGTATCGACTGGAAGAATCTCCTCTCCAACGCACGCAACACGATGAGAGGCCAGCAACTCACGGATTCGCGGACTTGATGGAAGAAGAAGAGTCAGCCGCTCCTATCTTGTGGTGAGTGAGAAAATGTAACGTTAAACAACAACCACAACAAAAGTAGTAACGTTAGTAGTGGTAACCTCAATTAAATTGCCTGGCCAAATACCGACGTAACCTGAAGGCCTAAATTAGTTTTAAAACACCGTAAATAACGCTGTTTTACAATTTTCAAATAAAAAAAAAACTAGTATGATGCAAAATAAAAGAATAATTTTGAATAACACCGTTTATGGGATAATGAGCGCCGCTACTGTCGGCACTTTCTATCGTTTAAAATGCCGTAAATAACGCCGTTTGACAATTTTCAAATAAAGAAACTAGTTAAATGCAAAATAAAAAAAAAAAAATTAATTTAAGTTGTGCCATTCAGGGGATAATAAGTGCCGCAACTGACTGCGCTTTCTGTCATATAACACCGTTTAGGGCAGAACTGGGCAAGCTCTATCCTGGAGAGCCGGTGTCCCTGTAGAGTTTAACTCCAACCCTGATAAAGCTCGCCAGTTTGTAGCTTTCTAGTAAACCTGAAGACACTGATTAGCTTGTTCAGGTGAGTTATCAGGGTTGGAGCTAAACTCTGCAGGGACACCGGCCCTCCAGGATAGAGCTTGCCCAGTTCTGCCCTAAACGATGTTGTACGACAGAGAGCACTGCCAATTGCGGCACTCATTATCCTCTAAACGGCGTAACTTAAATGAATTTTCGATAATGAGTGCCGCAACTGACGTCGCTTTCTGTCATTTAAAATGCCACAAATAACGTAATTTGACGATTTTTAAATTTAAAAAAAAAAAAAAAAAAAAACTAGTAAAATGCAAAATGAAAAAAGTTTAAGTTGTGCCGTTTAGGGGATAATGAGTGCCGCAACTGACAGCGCTCTCTGTCGTACAACATCGTTTAGGGCAGAACTGGGCAAGCTCTATCCTGGAGGGCCGGTGTCCCTGCAGAGTTTAACTCCAACCCTGATAACTCACCAGTTTGTAGCTTTCTAGTAAACCTGAAGACACTGATTAGCTTGTTCAGGTGAGTTTTATCAGGGTTGGAGCTAAGCTCTGCAGAGACACCGGCCCTCCAGGATAGAGCTTGCCCAGTTCTGCCCTAAACGGTGTTGTACGACAGAGAGCGCTGTCAGCTGCGGCACTCATTATCCTCTAAACGGCGTAACAAATGAATTTTCGATAACGAGTGCCGCAACTGATGTCACTTTCTGTCATTTTAAAATGCCGCAAATAATGCCGTTTGACAATTTTCAAATAAGGAATCTAGTAAAATGCAGAATAAAACAATAAATAAATGTAATTTACACCGTTTAGGGGATAATGAGTGCCGCAACTGACGTCGCTTTCTGTCATTTAAAATGCCGTAAATAACGCAGCTTGACCATTTTTAAATTAAAAAAAAAAAAAAAAAACTAGTAAAATGCAAAAGAAAAAAAAAAAATAAATTTAAGTTATGCCATTTAGGGCAGGCCTGGGCAGACCCAGTCCTGGAGGGCCGGTGTCCATGCGGAGTTTAGCTACAACCCTGATTAAACACACCTGAACAAGCTAATCAGTGTCTTCAGGTTTACTAGAAAGTTACAAACAGGTGAGTTTTATCAGGTTTGGAGCAAAACTCTGCAGGGACAACGGCCCTCCAGGACTAAGTTCGCCCAGGTCTGGATTAGGGGATAATGAGTGTAGCAACTGATGGCGCTTTCTGACATTTGACAGTAAATTGACATTAAATAATGCCGTTTGATAATTTTCGAATAATAAAAGTAAAACGCCAAAAAAAGAAAAAGTTAATTTACGCCGTTTAGGGGGTAATGAGTGCCACAACTGACGTCGCTTTCTGTTGTCTAAAATGCCGTAAATAACGCTGTTTGACAATTTAAAAAAAAAAAAAATTAGTAAAATGTAAAAGAAAAAATTTAAGTTACGCTATTTAGGGCAGGCCTGGGCAGAATCGGTCCTGGAGGGCCAGTGTCCCTGTAGAGTTTAGCTTCAACCCTGATTAAACACACCTGAACAAGCTAATCAGTGTCTTCAGGTTTGCTAGAAAGTTACAAACAGGTGAGTTTTATCAGGGTTGGAGCTAAACTCTGCAGGGACACCGGCCCTCCAGGACCGAGTTTGCCCAGGTCTGGTTTAGGGGATAATGAGTGCAGCAACTGACGGCGTTTTCTACAGTTAAAAACACCGTAAATAATGCCGTTTGACAATTTTCAAGTGAAGAAACTAGTAAAAAAAAAAAAAAATGTAAAATTTAAATTACGCTGTTTAGGGGATAATGAGTGCTGCAACTGACGGTGCTTTCTGACGTTTAAAATGCTGTAAATAATGCCGTTTGTCAATTTTAAAATAAAAAAATATGGTCATGGAAAATAAACAAATGAAAAATTTTTTTTTTAAGGATTAGCTTCTGTAGTCAATTTTTCATGGGATTGCTGTCTTGGATGGCGGTGGATAACGTTGGGTGGTGAGTGCTGTCCCATCACACCATATCTATGGGAATGAGCCAAGGCATCAGGTGGTGTGACTGTCTCACTCGCCCAACGTTCACCTGAAGCACTCTTACCATAGCGAGACGCTGCTCTAAATTCTCGCACTGTCAGTGAGAGATCAGTAGTGAGGCATCGCTCGGTGGGTGACGGATGGTGTCAAAGACAGCTTCTCGTAAGATTGTTGACTACAAAAATAGCCCTGGCTTACGCCTCAGAGGGCTTGCAATGCCCTGTAAGTTTAAGGGCCCACTCCACAAACATGCAACTTTTCACTTTACAAGATGTTAAATGATATAGTGGAGTCATGTAAATTACTTACGGATTATTTTGATGTTTTTATTAGCTGTTTGAACTCTCAATCTGGTGGCACCCATTCACTGCAGAGGATCCATTGGAGGGCAAGTGATGTAATGCTAAATTTCTACAAATCTGTTGTGTTGAAGAGACAAGCTCATCTACAATCTGGACAGCTTGCAAGGTGAGTAAACTTTCAGTTTTTTATATCAGTCGGCTATAATCACGTTCGAATACACAGGCCAGATTCGGACACGTTGGCCGGATGTTCATTGAATGGCTAATTCAATTATGCTGTCAGCTTCCAAGAAGGATGTAGAGAATCTTGGCCCACTTTTACACATTTTACCACCCATTCCACAGAATACTGTAGATTTTAAATTGGCATGCTTTATATATGATGCAAGATCACTAACTATATTTGCAAATAGTTGCATACATTTGCATCAGAAAAATCTGTAGTGGAAAGGGATTGTGGGCTCCAAAAGCTTTGAAATACTTCAAAAATTCCCTGGAAATAGTACTTTTAGACACATTTAGACTTATGAGATATACGCAACCAATCAAAAGTTTTTGAACAGTAAGATTTTTAATGTTTTTAAAGAAGTCTCTTTTGCTTACAAAGCCTGGATTTATTTTATCCAAATTACAGCAAAACAGTTACACTTTGAAATATTTTTAATATTTGAAATAACTGTTTTCGATTTGTATATTTTACAAATTTTTATTTCTTTAAGGCAACGCCCGTGTATTCATTCATCTATTTTAATACCGCTCTTAGGAAACTTAACCATTGTATGTGTAGTAAAACTATGGCAATACAAATGGAAATCAGTTTATAATTATATAATATATTATATATACATTATATTATATAATATATAATTATAGGATATAGGAAGTGAGATAAAGGTCCATTCGCAGCAAGCAGGATTATACGGTTAAGTTAATATGATTATATTATTATTTACCTTTATTTTTTTTTAAAGTTGTGGTTTAAAGCACAGTGATTTCACTGTTTAATGCAATATTTGGTATGTCGCTGTGCGGGGTTAGCGTTTTATTCTGTGAATGATTAACGAACAATAAGTATTAGCCTATAGTGAGGTACTTTTTTTTTTTTTCCTCAACAATCGCTTTATTGTTAAATAAAAGTTGTGTGTGTGCACGTGCAAAGTTTTATTTATATACAGTACACATGTCCCTTTTTTAACGCTTCATGAAACAGGCATAGGTTAGAAATACGGGGTACGTTCAGTTACTGTCTGCATACTGTATGGCTTTGTAATGTTTTGTCAGAATTATGTCATTTCGTACTAAAATTGATCTTTTAAGGGCATATTTTTTCAAGTCATTAGCTGTGTCCGAAACCGCTCACTATCCACTATATAGTGCACTATATCAGGTGTCAGCCATTTTGTAGTGCTGTCCAAATTCTGAGTGAATGACCTCATTCCCTACATTCGTTCATTACTTTTTACCCACAATGCATTCTGATTTCGAGTGTACAGCCGATATACACTCGGTTGATGCAGAGATGCCAATGCCGACTAGCTCGAAGAGAGAGCGCAGAGAGCGAGTTTAAATAAGAGATGCCATTTACAACTTTATTATTTTTGCTTTAACGTTTATTTCATGCATTATTTATTTTTAAATATATAATGTAGGCTTTAACTGAGTTTAGTATTTTATTAATTTACTGAGATGGCATCTTTGTTCATTTACAAAAATTATGATAATTTGGTGGATATTTCAAAATGTTCGTTGGTAGCGTATTCATTTTGATGTAAAGTTGCTCTATTACCATTTGCATCTTCTAAATGCAAAACACTGCTACGGAGAATTTTCAGATACTACAAACAATAAATTCATATGAACGTGTTAATGTGTATTTATTTTTGTTGACAGTATTTTAATAGTATTTAATGATTATTAACATATAAGCATTACAAAACAAATTAATAATATATGCGGAGGTATGTATAATTACAATATAAAGTAATTTTAAATGTTATTGCTACTAATATTATTTTCTAAAATAATGTACATGTAATATAAAAGCATATGTGCCGAAGATGTTTTTGCAAGTCTAAGAGCTGGGTGACATGACTTCAGGTAAGGTATTTCTTATAATGTCAATCTATAAAAACAAAATTCAACTGTATTTGATATATCAACTGGTAAATACAATCGTACAGTAACACTTAACTAGTTGCTTATTAATTTGTGTATTGGCTGTTAATTAGTACTTATAAAGCACATACTGATGCCTTATTCTGAATGAGCATATTCTACATCCCTGAATCCCACCCCATACCTACACTTAACCTGCAGTAGTTGAATGGGGGTGGGGATTCATTTGCATTAATACCATTATATACCATTATTTTTATTACAATTTCATTATTTAAAGCAATGAAGAAATTTTCATATGAAAGTGTTTGTGTGTTGTTTTGATTGAGATAAGTTTCACAGTTTGCCCTGTATTATTCTTATGGTCTAGATGTTAAAGGGGAGAGTGCTTTCAAAGTCCTGCCCATTCTGGAGGAATGGTCCACAGAACCACAACCACAGAATTCTGTAAGCCATTCATTGACATACAAACCTGTAAGTTTTGTTTTACTAATATATATAATATAATATAATATAATATAATATAATATAATATTATATGTGTATGTGTGTGTATATATATATATAATCATTTTTAACAAAATGCAAACTGATATTTCCCACTGACACACTACAGCAAAAAATAGAAATCACTGACTTAAAAAAATTGTTTAGCTGGTGAAAATACTAGTGTTCCAATCATTTTGGCCACCACTGTATGAGGTGTTCAGATGTAAAAGACTAAAAATGTGCAGTGTGAAATTTTCTTCTAAAATGAGAATTTTTTTTCAGCCCTAAGTGTCTTCAAGTCTAAGTGTCGTATAATTAACAGGTGGGGACCAGCATGGTGGATTTGTGCCTTGGGGATGAGACAACGACATCCCATCCCCGGCCATTTTTACGGGCCGTGCCACTGAAGCGGACTCGTTGCCTGGGAATTTCTCCAGCTTGCAGTATATTATATTGATGGACATAAGTCTTCATGTGTGAATTTTTTTTAAAGGCCAACAGTTTTTTCTGGCCACTTGTAGCACATTTTAAATTGTCATATGTATTGTCTGGTGGACACTTTGTTTGGCTTAGTTTTAATAGCACAATGTTTGGAACGATTCTCATGTGGTAATAATTAATTTTTGAGTGTTCTGCTGTTGCAGTGTTGACAAAGAATCGAAATCTACAGTGCCTATTTTAAGTTTTGTGTTTTAAATTTAACTGATCTACTAAAGTTGTTGTTTTATGTGTCTGTAATGGTTGGATAAAATGTGTAACAGCTGCACCCGTTTGAAAATTGTTTTAAAAAGAAATAAAACTGATGAAAATTGATGTTTACAGTTGCATTTTTTGTTTTTCTAACTGTATTGCAGAAAAGCAATAATAATTTTACATTCTTTTGTGATTATTTATTATTATTGGTAAATATAAAGGCAGCATGGCAATATAACAACAAATAACCCAATGATTAGGTTATGTTTAACCCAGCAACACAGTTAACCTGACCCACTGGTGGGTCAAATAAACAACCCAGCATTCTGGGTCAAATGATTAAACCCACCACTTGGGTCAAAACAACCCAACGCGTGTTCTGTCCCATAGTTACCCAGCGGCTGGGTTAAGGTTGGGTTATTTTTTAACCCAGCACTTTTTAGAGTGTATGATTTAGTTATCTGCAATGGCCTTCTACGTACTGTATGATGCTCAAGTTATGTTTTTCCAGCCTGGCATACATTTTCAAGCACTTGCCTCACTAAAGCACTGATAACCTGCCCTTCAGAGAAGTGAATAACGGTCAAATCCCAGGGTATTCATAGGTCTGTGGGATGCTACCATTACATAATGCCCCTAAGATCGTTAAGATCAAACAGGATTAGGTTTAGTCAGAAAGGTACATATATCATTTGAACTAACAATCCAAAATTTCCATATTCTCTCAAAGCTAAGCCATGGCCGGACCTCAGCCAAAAGGGCTTTGGAAAGAATTCCCTCTCTGCAGTTGACCTAACACTAACCACTTTGCTTTAGCTGGACACTGAGTGAACACAGCCATACTGTTGCTTTCACAGTCCCTCGCTGATCTGTGTAAGACCATGTTAAATCTATAGATAAATAGACACCAACACCAAAGGAATTTGAAAAAAAAAACTTAATAAATTCTAAATTGAATCTTAATTCTGTTAGTTCTAGTTCAAAATTGATTTAGTGCTTGTATAATTCAAAGTGAAGGTGAACATGGCTTCTTACATATTTATTATTTGAAATCTGTAGAAGATCATCTATTCACCCACATGATGATGTAAACACATATTTGGAGAGTCTGGAACTTTCAGCACATTTTTGTACCTGTAGTCTCTGTCTCTGTTCTGGTTTTGTTTCTTTCTTCATAGGACAACAGATTAGTACAAAATGTGTTTTTCAACTTTCAACAGAGTGTTCTTAAAGTAACAGTTTGCCCAAATTGGTCATCATTTGTGTGTGTGTGTGTGTGTGTATGTGTGTGTGTGTATATATATATATATATATATATATATATATATACAGTCAAACTAAAAATTATTCAGACACCAGATATATTTTTAAAAATATTTTTTTACTAGTGGGTGGACTACCAGTAAAACTGATAAAAATTTGGGACCAAAAATTTGATTTGACACTTGACCTAATACCTTTCTATCAGAGTTATCTGACATAAGATTAATTTGTTCTGACACAGTTCTTGTCATATTTTATTATCATTTTCTAAACTATAGCAAATAAACTGTGATAAAGTGAGAAATGTTGAACGTGCCTGAATAATTTTTGCTTTGACTGTACAGTATATGCTGTTCAAAAGTCAAAAGTTTGGAAACAGTAAGATTTTTAATGTTCTTATGCTCATCAAGGCTGCATTTATTTGACCAGAAACCTAGAAAGTAATATTGTGAAATATTATTTCAATGTAAAATAACTATTATTTAAACATTTGTGGTCAGTACATTTTTATTCTTTCTTTTTTGAAAGAAATGAATGTTTTTATTTACCAAGGATGTGTTAAATCAATAAAAAGTGATAGCAAAGACTTATTTTGTTATTAATGTTTTGAATAAATGCTGTTCTTTTGAACTTTTTAATTTATCAAAGAATCCTGAAAAAAGAATCACAGGTTCCAAAAAGAATTTTAAGCAACTGTTTCCCAACACTGAAAATAAAAGTATTAAATCAACATATTGGAATGATTTCTGAAGGATCAAGGATTCAGTTTTGCATCATAGGAATAAATTATATTCTAAAATATATTCAAATAGAAAACCATTATTTTAAACTGTAATAATATTTCACAATATTACTGTTTTTTTTTATATATTTTTAATCAAGTAAATGCAGCCTTGATGAGCATAATATATTTTGTTCATCAAAGAATCCTGAAAAAAGAATCACAGGTTCCAAAAAAATATTAAGCAGCACAACTGTTTCCAACATTGAAAATAAAAGTAATAAATCAGCATATTAAAATGACTTATGAAGGATCATGTGACACTGAAGACCAAAGTAATGGCTGATGAAAATTCAGCTTTGCATCACAGGAATAAATTATATTTTAAAATATATTAAAATAGAAAACCATTATTTTAAACTGTAATAATATTTCACAATATTACTGTTTTTTTCTATATTTTTGATCAAGTAAATGCAGCCTTGATGAGCATAAGAGACTTCTTTAAAAAACATTAAAAATCTTACTGATCCCATACTTTTGAACAGCAGTGTATATTTAAATATATAAATACAAAAATATTTTTTTATTCTACTAACTAGTCACCTTTCTTAGCCATCAAATCCTCTGTAAACAATAGTTTTGTTGCTTTTATGGTGTTTTTCATTTGTTTGTTTGGAGCTTAACAGAGCCAGTCCTCTTTCATTTTCATTATATGGAAAACAGTAGCTAGGATATTCTTTTAAAAAAAATCATATTTTATGTTTTAGATCAGAAAGTACATCCCACGGCTTTGGAAACAAACTAGGGAGAGTCAGCTATTCCTTTAAGAACACTCTGTGAATGCATCAGGGTGGAAAAAGTATTTTGGACCCGTCTATCCTCCTATGAAAGGAGAAACAGAACTAGAACAGAGACAGCAACTACAGGTACAAGAATCCGTGTGGAAAGTTCCAGACTCTGAACATATTTTTCTCCGAACTTAGTGATATTTCATGTCTGCATAGATATTCCGCACCTGAACCTTTCCATTTAGTTCCATTTACCTTATAAGGGCAACAGAAGGAATGAATGAAATATATCATGCCCTTCTTTTATTCCCTCACTTTGTGAAATGGTGTGAATTGCTTCTATACTTACACATCCTGCATCCTATTATGCTTGGAGATCGTCCCGCTCCTACTTTCAAACTCCAGAAAGTGTCGAATACCTTTTGCGTGCCTTGATAAACATTTGCACCGAGTTCCAGGTCAGGTTCTAGTCAGGAGAATTTAACAACCTCAACCGTTCCTGCAGAAACTAACAGCTTCAACGAAGCATGAATTCTCTGCTTTAAAATAAAGTTCGATATATTATGTAAACACACTGTAAGTTTCACAACTGACAGCTTCCTCCCCAAGGAGGTCTATAATATCTAGAGAAAGCTATCTGTTAGCTTTCCCATTCATCTCAACGGCAGTTTTTCAGCTGCCGCATGACCCCCCTGGAGTTGAAATCTGCCATGTTTGCTCATGGGATCACAGAATGTCACATTAGCAGTAAAAACCATGAGACTGATCACTCTTGAGTTACAGAAAAATGGCATCATTACAGCGACTGGCTAAAACGACCTTGCCGGACAGCTTATTCTTTTTTTCACTTCTCTGAAGAATTAGTTCCAGTGGAAAAGAGAAAGGAAAATTGTCAACAAGAAAAAATCATGAAAAACACTTAAGACAGGATACTAAAGATAAATGCAGGTCAAACACGGGAAACATGGACGGGAGCGTATGTGAGAATTAGTGACATCATTTGCCTGCAGTCATTGACAAACTGAGGTCTGGCAACGAAGTCTTTCAGCACAGGCCATTTTATGTGTATTTTTCCATTTTTCCAATGGCTGGCTCTTTGACAGTGCTCTGGCTTCAAGCACGTGAAATGGCTTTATCTCCCCCCAGACTTCATTTAAAACACAAGTGACATCATTCCACAGGCCAAGACAAAACCTTCAGCCAAAAGCCAAGGAGCTCTGGAAGACTGATGCTTATGGAACATCTCATCTTCTGTTCTGGGACTGTATGTTTTGCATATCACAATTAAAATGCTTCCTTTCAGGTATAAAGTAGTATATTGAACTTCAGGCTAAGAGGAGAGCGGCAGCCCTGTGGATTTTGAATTATGTTCGAGAAATACTGGCAACAGATCCTGAAGGGCTTTCTAAAGACTTTCTAAAAACTCTTTCTCTGAAACATCACTGTCTTCAGCAGCACAGGAGGTCAGGGCACCTCTGGTGCAACCATGATTACTCGGTCAACACGCACTCTATAAAGTATTTTTTTTAGTGTTTGTACATCCCTAAATTCTTTCTTTAATAGCTCATGTCTTTTTAAAAGCTTTGCTAGTGATTTATTAATGAATTAGTGCTAGTTCCAATTTTAAGTTTTGTCAAGTTGAAATGTAAAGTTCTAAACGACCACAGGAAAGTTATTTTAACACTAACCTTTATGTTTTGTTTTTGTTTTTTAATTAGTGTGTGACATACTTAAAAGAATCAAAAAGTGAACAATTTGATTCCCAGAGAATCTTTTTGGGATTGACTCCAAACAGTTCACTCAGACAGCTTGTTTATCATCATTCATATGACCTCCTTGAATGGGGAATAACCAAAATGACAAGAAAATGCTGTTATGCAAGTGCTGTGCAGTTGTTAGAGTGTTCTGGGTGGTTTCTTGGAGGTTGTGGGATTTTTTTTTTTTTTTAGGGCCCGAGCACTGATGGTGCAAAAACCCCATTGGAATTGCTGTTTCTTCTTCTTCTCCAAAATTAATCGCATTTTTGAGGGCCTAAACATTCTTGAAAACTCATGAAACTTTGTACACACGCCACAGTGGCGAAATTTACGTGTCAAAATGGCTCGATAGTGCCACCTATAAAATTTCAATGAAGCGCCCCTTGAACTGTGTTTAACATACATGTACGGAATTCAGTAGACACATGTAACTCACCAATACCTACAAAAAAGTCCCCTGGTATGAAGTCCGAATCCCAACAGGAAGTTTGTTATTTTGAGTTTTCTTGGCAAGTTTCATGCCGTTTTTGCCATTTTCAGGTGTGTTTAAAACTCCTCCTAGAGATTTAAACAGATCAACACCAGATTTGTTCAGTGTAATCTAAAGCCCTTTGTGACGTTAAATTGCGAAGATCTTGCGTTTTTGTTGAAGGGCATGTCTGTGGCGGCCTGACAAACTTTGATGTTTCGTAATGAGACAGGAAGTTGTTATAATTCAGGCATACAATGTCCGATCTGCACCAAAATTCACATGTTTGGTAAGAGTCCTGTCCTGAACACATGCCCAGGACCATATTCAGTTATAGTCATAGCACCACCTGCTGGCAACAGGAAGTGGCATGTTTTATTTCGTCCATCTAATCTTAAGGCCTTTGCGATGTTAAATTGTAAAGATCTTGAGTTTTCATTAAAGGGCGTGTCTGTGGCGACCTGACAAATTTCGATGTTTCGCCATGTAAAAAGTTGTTATAACTCCATACAAGTCCGATCTGCCACAAATATCACCTGTTCGATAAAAGTCCTAGCCTGAACACATCTAAAGGCCAATGTTTTGTTCTAATCTTAGCGCCACCTGCTGGCAACAGGAAATGACTTCTTTTACATTAATTTAAACATGCAGTGTCCAATCTGCACTAGACTTCACGTGTTTGGTAAGAGTCTTGGCCTGAAGACATGTAAAGGCTAATATTCATAATCATAGCACCACCTGTTGGCAACAGGATGTCATTTTTTACAGTAACTCAAACATAACCATGTTCAATCTGCACCAAACTTCATATGTTTGATCAAAGTCCTTGAAGA
The DNA here is from genome assembly GCA_036247105.1 of Cirrhinus mrigala. Taxonomy (NCBI): domain Eukaryota; kingdom Metazoa; phylum Chordata; class Actinopteri; order Cypriniformes; family Cyprinidae; genus Cirrhinus; species Cirrhinus mrigala. The sequence goes on from CM070019.1 coordinate 26,109,611, forward strand.
CATCTACATGCCAATATTCGGTTATAGTCATAGCGCCACCAGCTGGCAGCAGGAAGTTTGGCACATAAAAATGACTTTGAAATATTCCTCCTGTATTTACCACTTTAAATACATATTTCTCATCATTCGCTGTTTTCTTAAAACCTCCGGGTGGCAGCGAGCCCGGGTGTAAAGGCCTTTTCAACGCTGCTTGCAGCTTTAATTTTTTTTTTTTTTTTTTTTTTGCTCTTGTTATCATAGGTGTCTATAGATATTCATAGCTGAATTTTGCCATTGCGTAATACAATTTATTTTTATAATAAAACAGTTTATTTTCGTTCTGATTTTTAAAGGTGTCTGCAGACTTGCAGAGACTTTCTGGTGGTTCTCCGGTTGGCATGATGTTCGTTTCCGCTCTGGTGGTTGACTAAATGCGAAGAAAATATGTGGGTTTTACACAATAAATTAGTTTATGCTTTCTTTTAAAGCATAATCTTTTCTAGTAATGAGAAGCAGATTAACCTGGCTCGCACAGGATGTGAATCAAGACCCAAACCCTCAGAAAATCACCCTAGATTCATAAAGGCGTGCAAAGCAATCAGACGGAACACAACAACCAGATCCACTCATGTGATGAGCAGGAACCTCAGGCAAGCTGTTCGATGATGTTTTTCATCTTTTGTTGCAGTGCAATATATTTTGACCTTTATATTAATATCTCTCAAGTTGTCTGCTTGTGTCTGCGCCAGTTTTTTTGTTTGTTTGCTTGCTTTGTTTTTATTGTATAGACAGAAACAGCATGCTTTGGCAGTCTATGTAGTCTCATTAAAAGAGTTAATTTATTATATGGTTGTGCTGGTCCATAAAGGCTGATGTTAGGAGGTGGGCTAGCATTAAATCACTTTATATGCCCATTTGTGACCTTCTTAATGGCATAATGATCTCATTAGGCACGAATCATAGTTTATATTTGTAAAAATGTTAGGGTTAAGCACTAAGGGCAATTTCCCCTCTGTGGATTTAAAAAAAAAGCACTTTTTAAATTGTGGATGCTCAAAGCGCAGACTCTAAATTCCCAACAAATGAGCACATGTTTGTTTGAATTCATTGTTGTTACTTCTCATCCAAAGAAGACACACAGTGATCCACAAAGCTGTGTGTTTTATAGCTTCTAAATTTATATAGTACTTATTAACAAATTCAATTTCAAAATGGATTGCTGTGGACTGTAGGTCAGTGATAGGCTTATGTGTGTGTGTATATATGTGGTCCTGGACAACAAAACCAGTCATAAGGGGACATTTTTTGAAACTGAGATTTATACATCATTCAAAAGTTTTCCATTGATGTATGGCTGAGATACAACTATTTAAAAATCTGGAATCTGCAAAAAAATCAAAATATTGAGAAAATCGCCTTTAAATTTGTCCAAATTAAGTTCTTAGCAATGCATATTGCTAATCAGAAATTACGTTTTGATATATTTACGGTAGGAAATGTACAAAATATCTTTACTTAATATCCTAATGTTTTTGGCATAAAAGAAAAGTTGATCATTTTGACCCATACAATGTTTTGTTGGCTTTTGCTATAAATATACCCATGCTCCTTAAGACTGGTTTTGTGGTCCAGGGTCACATATATAGTAATGACTTATTATTATTATTTAATAATGCCCAGTTGAATGGCAGCTATAATCCAAAACAAGGGAGCAGAACCAATGAAATATTAATAACTGATTTTATTGTAGTCATTATATGCTTTAATTTTTGTTTTTCTATGCATTTTTGCATAGTAAAATAAAACCCGTATTCGATGATGAGCTGTACTTTGCCTTGCCAAATAGTTATGTCAGTTAAATACCTAAACCGAGTTTTGATCAAACTTGTAGAGTCATTAAAAACAAATATTGTGTAAATATCCCCTCTATACATTACTTTTGGCCATTATCTGGCCGCTTGAAATACTACATTGTATACAGATTGAATTCATTTTTTTTTTTTAACAATGGCTTTATATTTCTTTTTACTTGAAGCTTTTCCAAGTATGTAATGTTATCTTCATCATTAGGAATAAACTAGAAGAACTGCAGGGAAATGTGGTCTAACAATTGAAAACACAACCCCCATCATGCACGGGAGTAATAAAGAGAAGCGTCGTCTCATGTGCTTTCTAAAGTTTCTTCCCACATTAGTTTACTTAGTCCCTCTGGAACACATTGAAGTCTGATGAAACATGGATCCTGACTATTTGATAGCACCTTCATGAAGAAAACACGGTCTCCAGATGTGTGGTGCTTCTCCAGTGAAAATTATTGTTGTGGTTTTGGACATACTTGATGTCTTCTTAGTCATCACAGTGTTCCAAAAGATGGTTTCTATCTGCTGTATGTTGCTTTGAATAAGTGGTGTCTGCTCAATGAATATTTACATACTAAAGAAGGTAATGTCTACAAAGAAAGCCAAAATTAGCCCTGGAAATGAAAAGCTGGTTTTAAACAGATTTAGTTTAAGAACGGATGACCCTTTTGTTTTTCATGCCAAAGGCTTGACTTTCCTGAGTGATTACTTCTTCTTTTTTTTTTGACCTCTTTCTGACTGGTTGTGTCGAATGTGAATATTGCAATTGTGTACAATGTAAACATGTCTAAGTAAGTGGATCCTAATGGTTAAATATTTGAATTAAAGCATAAAGGGCAAAGTTGAGTCACTTTAGCTTATGGTATTTAATGTCAAAACCTTGCATATTATTCACAAAGTGCCTACAAACCAGTTTAGGTAGCCAAAAAAACTATTTACAACACCTAACTAATGTATCTTTCTGTCTGTCTCTGTCAGGTGTGTTCGCCGCTATGAGAGCCACGTTAACCGCTGTCACCATTGCACTGCGGCCTTCTCACCTTGTGGTCGCTTCATAGCTACTGGCTCAGAGGACCATTCTGTGAGTAGATATTGCAGTGATATATCTCCTGCTACAATGTCCTGTAAGCTTTGTCTCTGTTTCCTCTCCCTGTGTTTATTGAGAATAGCTTCTGCTTGTTTTAGTGGAGTGTTTTATGGTGTCACAAGGTGTAATAGAATTCATAAGACCAATAATTCATAGTACCTCCAGACTTTTACAAGCATTGTACAGAACGTACAGAATAGTTGTAAATCAGATAATCCTGTTCTGGCCCAGTGTGAGCCTGTGTATCTTGACAGTGGTAATAAAACCACTATTCAGGACTGCTGAATACCACATTTCTCACATTATAGGTAAGAACAGGGTTTTCTTTGATCTCTTAATGGAGTTGAATCTGTAAAGACAGAGTCAAATATAGACAGTGTTCTGGATCCAGAGCCTGAGGTTAAATGTTAAAGGGATAGTCACCCAAAAATAAAAATTCTGTCAATAATTAATTACTAATAATGAATTAATCTTCTTTCATCTTCGGAACACAAATTAAGATATTTTTGATGAAATCTGAGAGCTTTTTGACCCTGCATAGACAGCAACATAACTACCACATTCAAGGTCCAGAAAGTAGTAAGGACATCATTAAAATAGTCCATGTGACATCAGCAGTTCAACCGTAAGTTTATGATGCTACGATAATACTTTTTGTGCGCAAAGAAAACCAAAATAACAGATTTATTCAACAATTTCTTTTCTTCCGTGTCAGTCTTCGATGTGCATTCACGAGTTGAATCATTGATGTCACATGGACTGTTTTAACGATGTCTTACTACCTTTCTGGGCCTTCAACATGGAAGTTGAATTGCTGTCTATGCAGGTTCAGAAAATTCTCGGATTTCATGAAAAATATCTTAATTTGTGTTCTGAAGATGCAGAAGGTCTTACAGGTTTGAAATGTGAGTAATAAAAGGAGAAGTTCACTTCCAGAACAAAAATTTACAGATAATTTACTCACTGCATTGTCATCCAAGATGCTCATGTCTTTCTTTCTTCAGTCAGAAAGAAATTGTTTTTTGAGGAATACAGTGGGCTTCTATGGTGCCCCCGAGTTTGAACTTCCAAAATGTACAATTTATATACTTTTTAACCTCATACGCTTGTCTTGTCTAGCTCTGCATGAACTCTGTGTATTTCGGTTCAAGACAGTTAGGGTATATCGAAAAACTCCCATCTCATTTTCTCCTCCAACTTCAAAATCGTCCTATATTGTAGTTTTACCTTTTTTTGAAGGCCGTTTCACTTCTGCAGTCATGTAGGACGATTTTAAAGTTGGAGAAGAAAATGAGATGGGAGTTTTTCAACCTACCCTAACTCCCTTAAACCAGAATACACAGAGTTCATGCAGAGCTAAACAAGATGAGCGTTTGAGGTTAAAAAGCATATAAATTATACATTTTTTTTGGAAAATAACCGATTGTTTTGTTAGATAAGACACTTCTTCCTCGGCTGGGATTGTTTAGAGTCCTTTGAAGCTGCATTTAAACTGCATTTTGGAAGTTCAAACTCGGGGGCACTATAAAAGTCAACTATATGGAGAGAAATCCTGAAATGTTTTCCTCCAAAAACATAATTTCTTTACAACTGAAGAAAGAAAGACATGAACATCTTGCATGACAAGTGAGTAAATTATCTGTAAATTTTTGTTCTGGAAGTGAACTTCTCCTTTAATGACAGAATTTTTATTTTTGGATGAACTATCCCTTTAAAGTTGAATGTATAATTTCTGCACCAACTGGAATTACAAAGTTTGTCTAGAAAGTCTTTGATTTAGAATAGATAGATAGATAGATAGACAGACAGACAAGCTGGAAAGACTGCATTAAACAGCGCATTAAATTTACACCACAAATGCTATCTGGAGGGATAGTTTGAGAGGAACCTACAATCATCTCTGTTTCGCTGGACCACTTTTTTCCGTTGACCTCTTTAGTTTTCTCTCTCTCTGAGTATGTCTTATCATATCCAGCAGCTGCATCACATTTACTGCTGAGCTTCTCCATGTCTTGTGTCTTTTGCCAGAATTGTCAAAACAATTCGCTCATATGAGGAAAACAGTGGGATATCCATACTTTCATGGTGTTCTGTTGTTAAAAGAGCTCTGAGAAAAAGTATCTTTTACGGAGCTGTTGTCCTAATGACCTTGGGAAAAAAAACTAGATGTTACTCAACGATTTCATGAAAAATGAATCGTGATAGCGGCTTTTGTCTCAAGCAAACACTCAAGAATGACCTAGATTTAGGTTTTTACAGAGAACATTTGGCACTATTTCTAGGTCAATTTAACACAATTTGATTAGTTTCAAGTAAAATTGATTATGTAGATGTTGTTATACAGATGTTTAGACGTCGTTGATTCCGACGAAGCACATGATGCTCTTTGATTTTTTTCTCATCAAGATCATCAGATTTTACACAAACATGTTGAGTTCATGCAGCTGTGCTGCTGTCATTAAATTTACATACATCTTGCATTTTTTCTTATAATCAAAAATTGTAATCCAAATTTTGAACGGAGTGTTTTTAGTCTTTTTGAACAATTACTTTTCCATATGTGTCACCATTTGCTCCGTCAATGGAAGGACTGCCGTCTCTGCTCTGTTTGTGTATGTGTGTTTAGTCTTCGCTCAAGTCAGTGGAATAATATGTGCGTGTTGATAGCTGTTATTAATCGTCGACACTGGGTAAAGCAGGACAGTTTTGAGGAAATCTCCACAGCATCGCCCGCTTTCCAGTGTTTTTTGGAAGGCGAACGGAGACAACAGTAGTGAGCTACTATGCTGTTATTTGTGGCTGTCTTGAGACTTCCATAAGCCAGATGAATTTGTTGATGCATTTTATATTTCACAAGACAATCACAGAAAAAGGAGCTCTATCATCACCCCATTACTGCATTAATTCCAAGCCACATTATATTCAAGCCATAAGCAACAAATACAAGTATGATCAACAAAAAGTGATTGATTTTGACCACATCTAGGATTGAGGACATGGAAAACATGGCAAGTTGTGCTATTTTCCTAAACTTTTAACCATCTGTGTTGCCATTACTTATCAGAAGCAGTTTAAGGGAATGGTTTTCCCCAGAATAAAAATTCTGTCATCATTTATGCACCGTCGTTGTCAATTTCTTCTGTGAAACATACAATGAGAGTGGATTGTATGGACAAAAAAAAAAATCAAAGAGACGTTTTTCAGAATGTCTTCTATTATGTTCTGTAGAAGAAAGAAATGCATGCACTTTTGGAACGATATGATTAAGAAACAGATTATAGAATTTCAGGTGAACTTTCCATTTATGAACAAACGTAAGTGGATGAATGTAAGAGAACTTTAGCGATGCATTTGGACCAATTAGATTTCACTGTGGCAGAGCTACCCAACCATGTTATTGGTAGCTGGTTATGATAAAACTTGAACAGGAAAGAGCTTTAATTGATTGTTCCCTTGTTGCATCATGGCTTAATTTGGACACAGTGTTGGCTAATCTCATGGGCCTCGTATCTGTTGAACATTCAGTTTTGCATGTGAAGCTAAAGCAAGCTGAAGTTGATTTGTAAGTTGTTCTAGATAAGGCCATCTGCTAAATGCCTTAAATATACACTTAATTGGATATTGCAAAACCTGCTAGCGATCTTTGGCTTCTTTCTGGCACCGAGACCTGCGTCTTCCACAGAACACTCTCAGTGTATTTCCTAAGAGGCCTGAATAAGAAACATATGGAGGAATCCAACCAGTCTGCTGAGATACATCTCCAGCGATTATCTGTTAATGACAGATATTGTAGATTTTCTCTGTAGATGCTTGTAAGTAATATGCAGAAAATCCTTGTTAAAGAACAGTTACACTACCACAGAAAATTCTGGGGTTGTTTTTTTTTTTTTTTTTTTACGTTTTTAAGTCTCTCAGACACTGAAGCTAAAGACAGTATGTGAATGTTTCTATAATTTTACAAACTGTGTGAATATGTAATGATGCAAGCATTTTAGTTGAAGGCACAATATGTAAGATGTTTGATTAAAGTATTCAAAAACCACTAGAACAGTGTTACATATTTACTGTCTGTGTAATAATGAAAACATTTATTCCAGTAAAAAAAAAAAAGAAGTCCCAAAATTCTCAATTTCAACATTTTAAACAATAGGGCTCTACAATCTTTCACTTTTTTCCCAGAAATTCTTGTGTGTTTTAATTTTTCTGATAATCAAATAAAGGCATTACACTTTTTTTTTTAATCAAATTAAAATTAAACCCTTTTATTTTTTTGCCAAACAAACAGAGGTTTACTGTTAAAATTAATACATGGAAGAAAAATTGTGTGAATATTCAGTTTAAAAAGTTTTAATAATAATTGTAGTGTTTTTTTCTACTATTAAGTGGTTAATCTTGTAGTAATATTTATTTTTATCATTTAATTGTTTCATTTAAATTTGGCAGAAATATGAATATATAAAGACCTACATTTTACTGTACAAAAGTAATATAAGACTTATATATTTCTGTTACATGTTAAACTGTACTTTTATTTTGACGGTTTGCCGTTTAGTTTCTGTTTGTATACAGTATGATATGATGCTAGTTTTCTCAAATGAAACGGTAAAATTCACATGAAGTGACTCTCACAGCAAGATTAAGGTTATGTGTTCATGCCGTCATATAGTGAGACGCAGAGGCCGAAAATAAGCGCCACGCGTGCTTCAGTATTTATGTAGTCAACAAAACCGCGGAGCACACCCCTAATATAATGGTAGGGGAAACACTGCATTGCATCGCCTGCCAATGACGTCATACACTCTTGATTTTCCGGTTTTATTTTGTAGAAAACATGGAAACCCCAAAGACACTTTAATATGCTATGCATTTTATTAAACAGGTGACGAACGCACAGAGTAGCATTATAACCAAACTTTCAACACATTCAGATATATCTAGTATGATAAAACAGCACTGCCTTTTCTTAAATATGCATGACTGGAAGAAGTGAAATCGTTCGACTGTGGCATAATGAAAGCTCCACTGGTTTCGAGCCGTGTATCTCGCTTGTCTCTCATTAGCAGTCGCTCCAGCATCCTCAGTTCGCCTCCACGACTTTCAGCCCCACCATGCTTCATATTACAATGACCTTAATAAGTCTTTAATACATTAGCTTATGTGCCCGAGTCCCGACGGATTGCATTGGCTGTGAAGATGAAGACAACAACTCCCATGATTCCACACTCAATCGCAGCATCAGCAAACTACGCCTTTGCTTCTTTGTTTGTTTTTTGAATATGTGCCCTCTAGCGGTGAAAACTTACATATTGTGCCTTTAATATTGATGTTAAGAATGGTTTATGTGCTGTGCTGAGACTTTGTTTTTTAACCTTTCTTTCAGGCCTATGTGTATGACACACGCAGCAGCAACTTTCTCCATAAGCTCCCAAGACACTCTGAAACAGTCCTGAATGTAGCTTTCAACCCTGCCAGTCCAGAGGTAAAAAAAAAATCATTATATATCTCTAAAACAACTTATTATACTGTACAATACTGTAATACCAGTGCACCTAATGACTAGTGTTAAAGTTTCAGGTCGTTTAATCCTTAGGTCATTTTAGTCACCATTTGCATTTATTGTGTCTGCCAATAGGCATAAGAAAACCAATCGCATCACCTGAAAGCCTGAAATTATCTACAAAACTGTTTGTAGATTACCTGCTTTGGGATGAAACCCCTTGCAGAATCTGTGAAAATGTGAATAATTTTAGCAAAATAAGAGAGATCATACAAAATGCATGTTCTTTTTTATTTAGTACTGTCCTGAGTAAGATATTTTACATAAAAGATGTTTACATATAGTCCACAAGACAAAAAAAATAGCTGAAATGATTAAAATAACCTCCTTCAGAAGTTTGGGAACCCTTGGTTCTAAATACTGTGTGTGGATGATCTACATGATGGTCTGTTTCGTGATGGTTGTTCATGAGTTTGTTCTGAACAGTTAAACTTAGCATTATTCTTCAGAAAAATCCTCCAGGTCATGCAGATTTTTCAGTTTTCCATATTTGATTCTTTTGCATATTTGAACTCTTTCCAGCAGTGACTGTATGATTTTTCAGATCCATTTTTTTACCCTGAGGACCACTGAGGGACTAAGAAAAGTTCAGACATTTACTGATGCTCCAGAAGGAAACAGTGCATTAAAGAACCGGGGGGGGAAAACTTTAGAACAGTATGAAAATGTCCAAATTTTTTCTTATTTTGTTGAAACATCTTTTTTTTTTTTTTTTTTTCATTTAGTTCTGCCTTTTGGAAACAACAGAAGATACTTGCATGTTTCCCAGAAGACAAATTCAGCACAATTTACCTTGATCTTCAAATTCAAAGTTTTCAACCCCCAGCCTCTTATTGCATCATGTTTCCTTCTGGAGCATCAGTGAATGTGTGAACCTTATTTAATAGTTGTGTCTGAGTCCCTCAGTTGTCCTCAGTGTGAAAAGATGGATCTTAAAATCATAGTCACTGCTGGAAAGAGTTCAAATATGCAAAAGATACTGGAAAACAAAAGAATCTGCAGGACCTGGATGATTTTTCTGAAGAACAGTGCTCAGTTAGCTGTTCAGAACAAACAAAGGACTCACAAACCACCATCACAAAAAAAAAAAAAAAAAGAACCAAGGGTTACCAAACTTTATTTGAATAATTTTAGCTATTTTTTTTTTGTCTTGTGGACTGTATGTGAACATATTTTATGTAAAATGTCTTACTCAGGACAGTACCAAATAAAAAATATATGCATTTTGTATGATCTCTCTTATTTTGTTAAAATTATTCACATTTTCACAGATTCTGCAAGGGGTTCCCAAAATTTTGCAAGCCACTGTAGGCTTCTAAGTCAACATCCTAACCTTCAACCTCATAAGTAATTTATTTGGAAGCTCTACATACATGTTTCTTACACAAAGGAGATTTGACTAATTATTGATGTCAGTTATGTTTGACATTAAGCTACTGCGTAAAAGAATCCATTTTAATTATAATACACAATTTGATTTTTAAAGGGATAATTCACAGAAAAATGAAAATGCTGTCATTAATTACTCAGTCTCATATTGTTCCAAAACATGTGAAACCTTTGTTCATCTTCAGAACACAAATTAAGGTATTTTTGATGAAATCCAAAAGCTTTCTGACCCTGCAAAGACAGCAACATAACTACCATGTTCAAGGCCCAGAAAGATCGTAAAGACATAATTAAAATAGTTCATGTGACATTCATGGTTCAACCATAATTTTATGAAGCTATGAGAATACTTTTTGTTTGCGAAGAAAACAAAAATAAAAACTTTATTCAACAATTTTGCACACAAAATGTATTAGTAAAAGTAAGTAGTAAAGGTAAGTATTTCATCAAAAATATCTTAATTTGTGTTCCAAAGACGAAGGAATTACATTAGGGTGAGAAATTAATGACAGAATTTTCATTTTTTTTTTTTTATCTACATTCTGCACTTCCACTTTTTTGTGCATTCTGGGATTGCCCTCCCAACAAAGGATACATGCAGTCCTCCCTTAATTAGAAATAGATGTGGTAACATCTGCAAAATTTCAGTAAAATTTTCTAGGCAAAAAATGTCCATTGTCAGCAGTGTAGACCACAAAGCAGCTTACTTTTGGTCAACGTGGCAAATTTGTGCGACAAACTTCAACCCAATTCTAATCTGCATGAAAAAAAACTCCTGTTTATGTGGATTTCAATCAAAATGCCTGGATTTTACTCACAAAAAGTCCCTGAACAGACCCTTGAGGCTGAAACCAGATACCTTTTGGAACAGCCTTTGTGTTGCGAATGTGTTTATGATGTCTGAAAATGCTACCTCTGTAGACAGATCATTCATTCAATTTTGGAACGGAACCCCCTCTATACATTTTATAATTGTTTTTGTGTATTGCTTTTTTTTGTTTTGTGCTCTTGAATTTCACTTATAACCACATCAATGAGAGATACCTTTCGGTCTCAAATATGACATAGATTACAATAACATAAGGTAAGAAGGTATCGAAAGAAGAATCTCTTCCACTACTGAATGGGATTCTTTTATTACAGCTTATCTCGTTGAGTGCAGCTGAATATGTTTTACAGTGTGTGTTTTGTCCCGCTGCCTTGCTGTGGGACCTATGAGGAACCCCATCTTCCTTTCACTGTTAAATGAATCCACAGAAAAGGCTTCCACAGGGGGGTTTCAAGCTGCGAATCAAAGCTTGTGTGTGGAGATCGCTGTGAGACACAGCACGAGCCTCTACACCCCTCGCTCGGTCCAGTGTTTCCTCACCTCAGTCCCTGGTCTCCAATGCAAGTCAACACATCACTCACACCGGCCTGTTACAGCCATCATACTGCTTTTTTAATAAACAGTACTCATATCAAATGGTCATATGGACTCCAACAATGTCTTTGTTTCATTCTCATGTCCACATGAACATTTTCGCCAACTGTGCCAAAGGTGCGCTTTGAGGAAGGAACTGTTTTTTTGTATATTCTTGTTGTATATTTATGTTGGAGATATTATGTGTCATGTTCCTGGGTGTATGGAAGACTGTGAATCATGTGTATGTACTCTGCTAAGGTTGTTATTTTAGGCACAGGAGAGCTTTAAAAGGGAACTTGATGCAACTTTTTCAAAGGTTGAAGAGTCCAGCAGGTTCAAAAGTCCAGTGAGTAGGTTTTGATTTAAAGGGGTCCTATTATGCTCTTTTACAAGGTCTTTATTTTGTTTTGGGGGTGTACTAGAACATGGTCTCATGCTTGGTGGTTCGAAAAAAGCATTATTTTTCACATAATTTACATTATTACAATACCTTTCTCCCCAGCCTGGCACAAATGGCTCGATTAGTTCCGGGTTTGACGAAGGCACGCCTTCCAAAAACGAAATGTGTTGTGATTGGTTAGCTGTCCCAGTGCATTGTGATTGGCCAACAGCTTAGACAGTGTTTCAGTACTGCCACGCAAGTTCTGTGTACAACTGTTAGCGTAAGCAAAGCTGTTGGCCAATCACAATGCACTGGGACAGCTAACCAAAGCAAACCAGCCTAATGTTTTTAATATGACTTAATTTGTATTTAACATGACAACAATTGAATAAAACATTGTAAGTTACTAATTATAATGCCTACATTTCCTTATAGTTATTCAAAAAGAAGCAACAGAAAAGGAGCAAAGAACATCATCACTGATTAGTCTAGCCTAGTCTAGTGCAAGTTCATGCATTTAAAAAACAAAACAAAAAAAAAACCACTTGCGTTATAAGTGAAGCTAAATACACTGTATGATGAATAAAACCCCTTACCATATACTGCAGACGATTACGGTGGGGCTCCGACACGGCAACCGGAGCAGATCGCAGCGCATCTAGTCAATGTTTATTTAGTGTTTATACCCGCGCACCACAGCTTGTTGAAGCGTCCCAGAAGTGGCTCTCAGTGCTGCATCGCTAAAGCTAGGCTAATCCTCCATCTTGTCCCTACACTGTAAAAAATAAAAAAACACAATTTGTTGAGTCAGCTTAAAATAATTTGTTACCCTGCTGCCTTAAAATTTTCAGTTCAGTCAACTAAAATAAGTTTATTCAACTTGAAATATTAAGTTAGATAAATCTAAAAACTTAGATATTTGTGTTTGCTAAACTTAACAGATGGGTAAGTAACCCAGCTGCCTTGAAAATTTTAAGTTGATTAAACTCAAAAATCTAAGTTGTCACTTAGTATAATTTAACATTTCAAGTTGAATAAACTTTTTTTTTTTTGAGTTGACTGAACTTAAAATTTTAAGCCAGCCAGGCTACAAATTATTTTAAGTTGACTCAAAAAATTTTTGAGGTTTTTTACAGTGTACCCACCCCCCAATCATTCAAATTTCAGTAGGCGGGATTTATTTTAATGATATTCTAATGGGCCACGTTGTGACATCATAAAATCCAGAAAACAAACGCTGTTGTCCAAAGGAGCCGTTCGTTGTAGTTCTTGATTTTTTAAAAACGAAACATCTCCTTTTGGAGTGGACTTTGAGATTTGTAAGTTCGTAGATCTTTTTTATGCCCAAACATACACAACACACACTGACTAAAAAAGTAAAAAAGCAAAATGGGACCCCTTTAATATCTCTGGATTGAGCAATATGGTTGCAATGTTACAGAATTAGCGACTAATCTTTTCTTCTGTATTGTGACGTACATCCAGGTGAAACGTATTGTCGAAAAGATAAAATGTAGAACACAGAATTGGTTCAGTGCACCAGTCAACTTTAAGAAAGGGTCAGGTTTTATGCAGATAAAATAAATGGAGAATTTTTTAATTAAAAAGGACATGGTCAGAAATAAATCAGTAAATAAAACATGCATGGATGAATGATTCACAGTAAGATTAAAGGGTTAGTTCACCCAAAATTCTGTCAATAATCGCTAACTGTTATGTCTCTCCAAACCCGTAAGATCTTTGTTCATCTTCAGAACACAAATGAAGGTATTTTTGATGAAATCTGAGAACTTTCTGACCCTGCATTGACAGCAATGCAACTACCACGTTCAAGGTCCAGAAAGGTAGTAATTCCACTGCTGTCTATTCAAGGTCATAAAGCTCTTAGATTTCATGAAAAATATCTTAATTTGTGTTCCAAAGATGAACAAAGGTCTTACAGGTTTGGAACGACATGAGGGTGAGTAATTAATGACAGAATTTTCACTTTAATAGCATGCATTTAAAAAAAATAGACAGGATGAAATTCTCTTTCAAGTTGTCTTTTAAGCAACAGCTTACCCAAAAATTTCAATTCTGCCTTTGTTTACTCACCCTCAGGTTGTATGGTTTTCTTTTGTGGAAGATTAAAGTCACAATGTTATGTGAACATGAGAATCAAACAAAGACATTTGTTGGAGTGCATGTGGAACAAAAGATAGTTTTTCCATGCAGTTAAAATGAATAGGGGGTGAGACTTTGATGTTTCAAAAAGGATGCAAAACCACCATAAAAGAGTCATAAAGACTCGTATACTGCTTTATTCCAAGTCGTCTAAAAGTAATATAATATCTTTGTGTGACAGATAGGTGAACAAAGTCGTTATTCCTTGATAATTCATTGCATTCCCAATTCATTCTAATTGAAATGAGAAAACAAAGTCATATGTGTTTGGAACGACATGACAGGAAATTAATTTTGGGGTCTACAAATTAGCAATCTCACGGTAACTGTTTTTGATCAGTGGTGGATGCTAACGTGCTATAACCTTGGACAGTGGAACGCAGGGAGGGGTGAGTGGTAATTTACAGGGCTGTAAAATGTATTCTTTGGTTTAGTGCTACAGGACGTTTTTGCGAGGGAAAGTGTGATTCATGCATTGCAAATGTGTGGGATTTATAAAGCGTTCTGGAGTGAGCTCAGCGTGTGCTCGCGTCTCTGATTCTGTGGGCCGTGATGTGATCGGGAGGGAGATCTTTCTTGATGGGGAATAGGTGCTCGGTTATCATCTGGTCAGTATATCAACAGAAGAGTCTGTAGGCTTGCCTTGTCTTTGGCCCTTGAGCGAATGATCCTCTGAAAGACTTTTGTGCTTTCCATTAAGGGCTTCGGTGCATTGAAACCCCAAGGCTATGACATCTTTGGCAGGCAAACGCTAGTGATTTAAACAATCAGATCAAATTCTTTACCAACATCTACAGGTACATATTTTATATTGCACAAACTTTCTGTTACAGTAATAAAGGAATATTCCTTGCTCTTGAATGTCTCAGATTGAGACTTTAGAGTATCTCAGATACAGTGACTCCAAAAAGTAACCACAATTGCAGTGCATTCCAAACCAAAGGTGTCTGCAAACAAATAATGCTAGATCTCAGAACTAACTTTACTTGTTTTAAAGCTTTTTTTTTTTTTTTTTTTTTTGCAGTCGTCCAACTGCTTCTAAGACTATTTTTGGTAACCATATAAATCACACTAAGTATGGACATGTATTTTGTCTTTTTGAACTTTTTGGTGAACTTTTTTTGCTGGGAAAATTGTTTTGCTTATGCGCTTTCTTTAACGTAGTTGACACTTAGTTGTTATTTTATCTATAGCAATGTCATTAATGTATTTTTAAATGTGGCTTAAAGATACTGTTTAGTCAACAGATCACCACATCTTTCAAAACGTGGTTTGCTGTTATTTGAAAAAAAAAAATTAAATAAACAAATATTTTTTAAAAATCTAATATGCACTACTGTTCAAAAAGTTTAAGTGAGATTTTTTCATTTATTTTATTTTTTTAAGAATTCTCTTGTGCTTACCAAAGCTGCATTTATTTGATTAAGAAATACAGTAAAAACAGCAGATATTGAAATATTACTAAAATATAAAAATAATATTTTTCTTTTTTAATATTTATCTATTTTAAAATGTCATATATACCTTTTCATCAGCCATTACTCCAGTCCTCAGTGTCACATGATCGTTCAGAAATCATTCTAATATGCTGATTTATTATCAGTGTTGAAAACATTGGTGCTGCTTAATATTTTTTTGGAATCTGTCATTATTTTTACCATTCTTTGATGACTAAAAAGTTAAAAAGAGCAGTATTTATTCAAAATATGAATCTTTTCCAACAATATAAGTCTTTGCTATCACTTTTTATCAATTAAACACATCCTTGGTGAATAAAAGTATTGATTTATTAAAAAAAAAAAAAAAAAAAGAAAGGATAAAAATGTACTGACCACAAACTTTTAATTGGTGTAGTTTATATTGTTACAAATGATTTCTATTTTAAAAATAACTGCTCTGCTTTTTAACTCTTTATTTATTAAAGAATCCTGAAAAAAAGTATCACAGATTATAACAAAATATTAAGCAGCAAAACTGTTTTCAACATTGATGATAAATCAGCATATTGGGATCATGTGACACTGAAGACTAGAGTAATGTTGCTGAAAATTTAGCATTGCATCACAGGAATAAATTTAATTTTACAATATATTCACATAGGAACGAGTTATTTTACATTGAAATATTATTTCACAATATTTCTGTTTTGGATTTTTGATCAAATAAATGCAGCCTTGATGAGCAAAAAAAAACATTAAAAATCTTTATGATCCCAAACTTTTGAACGGCAGTGTATATATGAAGATTTTCTATTTTTTTTTTTATTCTTTTTTGTGTCAAGAATATAAATAGAAATGACAATATTTTATTCTCTACACTGTAAAAAATAAAAAACAATTTGTTGAGTCAGCTTAAAATAATTTCTTACCCTGCTGCCTTAAAATTTTAAATTCAGTCAACTAAAATAAGTTTAGTCAACTTGAAATGTTAAGTTGTACTAAATAACAACTTAGATATTTGTGTTTGCTAAACTTAACCGATGGGTAAGTAGCTGCCTTAAAATTTTAAGTTGATTCAAATATCTAAGTTGTCACTTAGTATAATTTAACATTTCAAGTTGAATAAACTTTTTTGAGTTGACTGAACTTAAATTTTAAGGCAGCCAGGTTACAAATTTAAGCTGACTCAACAAATTGTTTTTTTTTACAGTGTAGCTTTATTTAATTAACTATTCCTATAAGTGCCCAAAAAGTGTTTTTTAAACCAGGCTTTAAAATAGCCCATCTCCTCCACTTTAGCTGTCTTTCTTTTTGACCTTCTGACCCCTGTGCCTTAGCTCAGCGCCTTTAGCCATTCTTAATCATTTTGTGTAACTTCAACTCTTCCTCTGTCCATGTCACGACTTCCTAAAGTGTCTTGGACTCAAACTGACACCTTTTGGATTCCCAGTACTAGTTGTTTTGCCAGTACCTCTGCACCATAACTCAACTATCTGTCGTCTACAGAGCATTCCTTATCAGAGCGGAAAAAGTGTGTGCTCATTTCAGCCACACTCTGTTTACGAATAAGGAATGGGGAATCTTTGAGAAATGAGCGGTTGTCGGAACAGAATAACATACAGGCTTTCCTGATGTTCGAGACATGATGCTGACTTTAAAGGAATAGAAATTATAAAACTTTATGACTTACTTTCTTCTGTTGAACACAAAAGAAGAAATTTAAAATGTTTAAATGTTAACTATAATGTATTTGCTTCATAGATAATATGTTTCATTCAATGTCAGAGGCATTTTATTGTAGTTAAGGGTCATTGCAAACACCTCACTGTAGATCCAATGGCTTTTATGGAAGACATTCCAGAAGGCTGAAGGCATTGAGTTATTTTTTCTGATGTTACCCCGCAAACAAGAAAAACAGATAATATTTATACATGGCTGCTTTATGGTTTTGAATAAGATGTATGAGAGGATTTATTGTAAATGATTTAAAAGCCTGTTTTTATTATTCCCCGAGGCATATTGTTCTGGAAAACTCATTAAAACAGAAGGATTATAGTCGGGGAAAGATAATGAGAATAAAAAATCCAAAAAAGTCCAAATCTGGGTCAAAATTTGTCTTGGTGAAAAATGAGAACTTTTGTGTGCAGTCCATCAAACGTGTGACCACACATCAGGCTGAAATCATCCTGGATAAGCGATTGAAAACCCTGTGAATGATTTACAAATATTGTGGTTGTGTAGATGACATTAATTGGTCGCCCCAATCGCGTCTTTCTGGGTTGTCTGCATTGTAAATATGACTCTGAGTCTTGTACAAAGCCACATCATGTCATTTATCAGACATCCCCAAATGATTTATCTCAGTTTCATGTTAGCACATAGAAAATCTGAAACTGAATTACAGGCTTTGACAGCACGTGCACTGAATGATCCATTGGCGCATCTGTTTATCGGTTGGAGTGTGTAGGAGGTCAGCATGTAGCACTTTAGGTGATCAGCCTGAGCTTTTAAAAGAATTACTTCTCTGAGGCCAGAAACAGATGCAGCATCATATTTCGTGGAGATGGTCTTGAAAATCCCTTCCATACTGAAGTACGGAGGTACTCTAGTGTCATGGTTATGTATTAGCCCTGACAAAAGACAATGTCATGCACCTGCTCTGCATTAGGTGCTCAACACCACAGTATAGTCTTGGAATGATGTCCTTGGATGTGTGAAGGGACTTCAGAGACCAGTTAGTTGGGCATTTGGGAATTATTAAAGCTTCCATGTTTTTTTTTTTTTTTTTTTTAAGGTCAGGAGTCTTTAAAAGGGCTTCACAGTGGTGCTGCAGAGGGTCTACAAATTATTGTCTGAACGCTTTTTTTCTTGTTTTTTTAACATACACTACATTCAAAAGTAAGTAAGAAAAATAAGAAAATGTTTGTTAAGCAACAAATCAGTATATTAGAATGATTTGTGAAGGATCATATGACACTGAAGACTGATGTAATGATGCTGAAAATTCAGCTTTGCCATTACAGGAATAAATTATATATTGGAATCTGTTCAAATAGAAAACAGTTATTTTAAATGGCAATAATATATCACAATATTGCAGTTTTTTACAGTATTTTTGAAAAAAATAAATGTAGCCTTGGTAAGCATGAGATACTGCTTTCAAAAACATTTTTAAAATCTTACTGGCCCTAAATGTTTGAACAGTATTGTGAAACGGAAGTGTATTTTAAATATATGACTCTCAGATGATTATTTTAAATGCATTGCAATTTAGAAATAAATGTTTTAATGTAGAATTATGTATATTATAGGCAGGATTAAAATGCAATTTTATACTTTTATTTATTACTCTATTTTATACTTTTTTTGTTTTTATATAATTAAAACACTTCATAAAATAAATAAATAAAAGGTTTAGTTCACTTCTAAAATAAAAAATTCCTGATAATTTACTCATCCCCATGTCATCCAAGATGTTCACGTCTTTCTTTTCTTCAGTTGAAAAAAATTAAGATTTTTAAGGAAAATGTTCTAGGATTTTTCCCCATATAGTGGACTTCAATGGGAGCCAACAGGTTAAAGGTCCAAATTGCAGTTTCAATGCAGCTTCAAAGGGCTCCACACAATCCCAGCCTAAAAATAAGGGTCTTATCCAGTGGAACGATCAGCCATTTACAAAAAAAAAAAAAAAAAAAAATGTATATAGTTTTAAACCACAAATGCTCATCTTGCACTATCTCTGCGATGCACGTCTGTGACTTCATGCATTACGTACACTTTAAAAAATGCTGGGTTAAAAACAAAACACATGCTGGGTTATTTTGACCCAGCTGGTTGGGTTAAATGTTGGGTACATGCTGGGTTATTTTATTTAAGTCAACTATTGTTTAAAAATTATTATATTGATAATATATATAAAAAAACGCACAGAATTACTAGAGGCAACAGCAATAATCAAGAGATGGACACATGGACAAAATACAAGGCAAATTGTATTTATTTGGGTGAATACAGCATAGTTTACAATAATGCATACATTTCAACTCTTTTAACAAGCCATAACAAGACATAAAAATTGGAACATTTAAAAGTAGCATTTTAATTTTAGTCCATTCAACCGTTGTCTGTAATCGCTTTTTGCCAAAATAGCACTAATTCTCGTGCCGGTGTGTTGCTGAAATCTGAGCCAGTGAAGGGCTGCTGTTCAGACTGTGGCCTTACATTTCACTCATAGCTGAAAGATGCTGTAACTGACTCCAAAACCTGCCCATAAACAAACAATACTGATATTAGAGAACATATTTTAATATCAAACTAAATTAAACTCAGTACAATAACAAATAAAATTAATTTATTTTATGCAAGCCAAAAGGCGTTTCCATCCTGTGAAACAACTGCTGCTGATGCAGCTGACTGACATCTCGTCCTTATGTTGCGTTGCGGAAAATAATACAATTTACAACACACTTTATCAGCGAAATAAAAAAAGTATACAAACCTTTATTTCGCTGAAGAAGTGCACCAAAACGGCTGCGCTGAGAACCGCTCTCTTCTGTATAGGACTCAAAAAGCCCGCACTCTGACTGACTGTAATTCAGCAGCGGGGTTGTTTCGTCAGAGTCAGGCTTAATCCAGTCCAAAAAAAACAAAAAAGATCCGCACACCAAAACAAAATGCAAAGTTCAAGGTCCTTTGAACAAGAATTTATTCCTGAAGATTTACATAGAGGTGACAACAAAAACTAAAATGCACAAACAAAAAAGTGACTGTGCACACACAAACAAAAAGGCAAATGTTTCAGTCCTGGCTGATCTATCTTCACTGCTAGTTTCAAGCAATAATAATAACCCAGCATCAAAAATGGCCCAGCAGCTTAGTTAAAGAAAAACTACCCAGCACCTGGGTAAAAAATTGTAAAAAAAATAACCCAATAAAATGACCCAGTGGGGTGAAACCAGCATTTGGGTTATAAAAAATAATCATGTAGAGCCCTTTGAAGCAATTTGGACCTTTAACCCACTGAAGTCCACTATATGGAGAAAAATCCTGGAATGTTTTCCTCAAAACCTTAATTTCTTTTCTACTGAAGAAAGAAAGACATTAACATCTTGGATGACATGGGGGTGAGTAAATTATCAGGAAATGTTATTCTGGAAGTGAACTAATCAGTTAAATGCAGTGCTTTTAATGGTTCTATATTTGAGTAGTATCCATTCAGATAATGACGGATGTACCTTTGGCATATCTAAAGTGTCATCTCAGCTGTCTACTTAGCTGTTGTTTTTTAAGTCTGGATGTCAGTTGAATGTCAAAACCTTGGCTTTGGCTGTTGTTCACTACATCATGACTGATCAGATCATTATGTGGACCATAAATGGCTTGTTTTGCTTAGTAGTCTTTATTATTCAAGCACACACAGCAGATGTTCAAGAGCGGCCTGTCTGTTCTCGAAAAGGAAATGAAATGTCCTCTGAAAGAAGTCTCCAGACACAACTCCAAATTTATCACTTAAAGGAATAATTCAACCAGAAGTTTGTCACCCTCATGTTGGTCCAGAGCAGTATGATTTTTTCTTCTTCTTTTTTAAAGATACGAAAAGAGACATTTTGAAGACTATTTTTCATTCTCATTTCTATGCGATTTCAGTGAATGGGGACTGAAGCTTTTGAGCTTTAAAAAGGATGCAGCTGCACATAAAAGCATCATTAAAGTAGTCTTCCGAAGCAATACAATAGGTGTGCGTGAAGAACAAACTGAAATTAAACTCATTATTCATTTAGCTGTTGCACTCATGAATGAAACATTCTTTTGAGGAGAATCTTTTCAATGGTTGATTCAGAGGTTAACGTCTCACTGAAGGGCAAGATTATCAGTAACTAGGTCCAGATTTGTCTCACACAAAGCTATTGACTTCAGAAGACTTTTATGATACTTTTATGGTGCTTTTGCATTATTTTTTGAAGCTTATTTCCCCATCATGAGACCAAAAAATGCAGTTTTGGGGAAAAATATAAACACGCATCTTTGGCCGGCTTCATTTTTGGCGGTCTCTGATCCACAAAGTGGTTTAGTGTTCATTCCTTTTGATAGGTGTAATCACATCCAGTCCCATATGATGTCTTAAATTCTCCAGTGTGAATTGGTCCTTGTGTTTTGAGCTGGTATTGATATGCACATGGCCTTGGGATTTGCATGCACTGTTTTGCTCTTTTTCTTTGTCCTGTTCCAAGCTCTTATTCATTCAGATTTCGAAGTCTGGAAGTGGAAAGTCTTAGTGGTCGCTGTTGTACTGGATCAGATACAGAGATCTGCGGAGTTTAAAAGCTCAGTTCATAAGTCAACACGCATTCACTCGCAAATCTCATGTCATTGAATTAGGTGCACGTTACAAGCAAAATATTTCCTGTTTAATCAGGTTTGCTAGGTTTTGAATTAGATAGACTGTTTAAAATTAAGAAAAAAAGCATTTATAGTTGTCAGTCGTAAGTGGAACACATATAATAAACCACACTTGTGCGAATTCATACAATAAAAATCATCTTTGGACCAGCTGGTTAAAAAAAAGGCACTAAAAATATCTGACTGTCTGAAACCTTCACACCTTTTTATTTTGGATTATAATAAGAATGTTTCTTAATCACCAAATCAGCATATTAGAATGATTTCTGAAAGATCATGTGACACTGAAGACTGAAAATTACATTTTAAAATATTTTCAAAGAGAAACAGTTATTTAAATTGTTTCAATATTTCAAAATCCTGTTTTTAATCAAGTAAATTCACCTCTGGTGAGTAAACTATAAAAGAAATTCAAATGGGTCTGAAAATTGAGTTTAATTTTGTAAGCATGCCGAGCAGCATTTGGTTGCAGATGCCACTTGCTTTGATATTTTGTTATATAATACAAAGGCATTTGGTTGTTTTTATTTGATTTGAGTGTCCAAATACTTCTTGAGGTCACTGTATATTATTTCTGCACATTCAGCGGTATTTGTCTTTAAGTTGTAGCACATGGATTTTGGAAGCTGTGTGTGACGAGAAAGAGTTATATCCTTAGACAGAGGCTGGATTTTATTGCATAAACAGCTGTAGCTGTATCTCTTGGCTGCTTTTTGGTCATAAGTTTGGAGAGACGTTCAGTGCTATGGAAGCCATTTTGTATAAAATAATATTGAATCTTAAGGTCATGATTTCAACCTGTTTAACTTTTCACACTGTTAAAAAAAATATAGATATTTTTGCCTTCTTTGATTAAGCAAAATGTATATTATTTTATAATTTATATTTAGTTATACTTCATTTCCTCGTTTTTGATTTATTCTTTAAAATAAGTTGGTCAACCTTTGGTCCTTGGCATCATAGTGGGCACTTTATAGCATTTAAAATGAGGTTATCATCCCATTTTTCACTGCAGATGCTGTCTGTAATGCTTCAGTGGTCTCTGCCAAAGTAGATGTCATCCTCATTCCAAGACATTCCCCTTTTTAATGTATTTCAGGTGTAAGATTCTCCCAGCAATAGGTTTTTCCTCTGCTAATTCGATTTTCCCTCTCACTCGCTTTTGTAATGTTAAGCTATGTGATGTCAAAAAGTAGCTTTTTGTGTTTATGTTAAACCTATTATTCACATCATAACACAAGGGGAGATATTGCAATCAGCCTCTGTAACCTACTTTTGCTTGTTATTCAGTCACTTACAGAAGTTCCTATTGTGAATGGTCACTGTGTATTATATTTAATTCAATTATTGAAGTCAAGTTCCTCTTTTCAAAACACTGGCTTTTTGTCTTATTAGGGTGAGTCATTACTGGCAGATGAAGAAGGTAAAAAGAATTAAGTCATTTAAACAGTGGTTTGCACACATGAAGATATCAGTCTGTGACTCACACCTTCTGTCCAAATAGCTAAACTACTATGTATAATTCTGAAAGTATAATCCCTTTGAGTTGGCCTTGATTTTTCCTTCTTCAAATGCTCATAGCTTGACCACCTAACTGGAGAGACTTTCCGTTTAGGCAGACACTACCCATAAGCCAAGTCTGAGATGCTCCTGTGGAAGTTAGTGCCAAGGTGTGACCCTTCTGTGACATTAACAGATGTCTTCTCTGCAGCTTCACCATTCTCCAGAAGGGTTGCTAGCACCCTACCTATACGAGAACCTGCAAAAATGTGAAGTTATGACAATTTTAAGGTTTCCAATGCATGCAAGGTCAAAAAACGTTTTTGTTTTCTCAAAATATGCATGTAATATCACCTCATTTTCCAATGTTTCTCAACAGATTAGTTTGAAGCAGTTCAAAGATTCAGTCTCATTAAACTAGGGCTGCCCCCTAATAGTCGACTAACTGTTAGTTGACGAGAAGAGGCTTGGTCGACCAAACTTCTAGTAGTCACTTAGTCGCAGAAAAATAAAATTCCACAAGAAGTGGCGAAGTTACGCAGTCTGTGACGGACACATCATTAACGGCTGGTATATGTAGTAGGCTAATATAGTACATCAGGCGGGACATCCATACGCTCACCTATAATTCATCAACCTCCAATATGGCTTTTAATCTGAAATATATAAGTAGTAGCAACTTTACATGGCCGCTCAATCTAAAGTTAGCCTAGAAAAAATGTGCGCTATTTAATTGTCTGTGTGGAGTGTAGAAGCTGAATAGTAGCATGCTTACTGCATGACAGATGGAGGCACCGGTGCGGTCAACTTACTTCATCAGTTTTGGTCATACAGATATAAGTAATACATCGTTCAAATATGTAAGGACTCTACGTTTATTTGTGTGCACTCAGAATAACAACGAAACGTTGTGCTTTTGTAAAATAATGAAAGCAAACAAGATACGCTTTCTGCCGTCTCTGTCTCTGTGAACTTGAGCGCAAAACTTCGAAACTCCATATATACTTGCCTTACAGACAAGAAATATATAGGCTTCTATAGAGGGTGAAATGTCTACTTTTGAATGAACAAATTCAAATAGAAAACAAATATTCTTAGACTATATCATCCGTATGAAATATGTAGGCGCATCCACTGCTGCAGAGATGACGAGTCTGTGTCGCTGACTTCATCTCTTAAGCCGAAAACAAAGAAAGCGTTAGTTTATCAATATGTTATTAAAACGTTAATGCAGTCTCCTTGCTGTTTTTCCCTGAAACATTCATAATTATTATATCTGCCAGTGCACTGTGGCAAGCTTTTTTTTGTGCGCTTGAGCGCTTATTAGGCTATGTAGGGAATTAAAGGCTTATTATGATTTATATGGTTTATTAACCGTGTGACTAATAGTCGACTTATCCTTAAAATTAACAACTACTAGTCGACCAGAAAAATCTTTAGTCAAGGGCAGCCCTACTCTAAACCCTTCCTTTTCGTGAGTGTACTCTGCTCTGATTGGTCACATGGCCCAGTCTGTTGTGATTGGTCTACCGCGTACAGCGCATGTCAACGATACATCCATTGCCATAGTTACTAGGTGACCAGTTCTCCTGGCACGAGGCATCCGATGTGTCTCAAATGTCGGATCTTGCAAGATCTTATAACGATATTCTTCTAAAAAAATTTTGCAGTGTTTACATTAGAGCTGCACGATTAATCCTTAAAATATTGAGATCTTGATTCAAACACCCACACGATCTTATTCCTGAATGACAATGATTTAGCTATGTCTATTAGGACTGTTTCAGATCGCGAGTGTCAGTGGAGCGTGAGAAGCACGTTTTGTAGCTGCCCATGTTAATGAAACAGAGGGTTGGGGTAAATGTGAACGCAGAAAGAGCAACACAAACAGTCTTTTCAACCACATTATAATCATTATTTCGGTGTTACAGACATTTAAATAACAGAACCACTGGGATAAAAGTTTATAGTTTGGTATCTTAACACTTGTATGTATTGTAACGCTTATCCTCTTCCGCCAGGAGGTGGCGACAACTGCCCGTTTAAAAAAAAAGTATGTCATTGAATCATTCATTCAGGAGATTTTAATAGTCAAACAAGCCTTAATGAAGTGAGACACTTTGTTTTGATTTTGTTTAAATGAATATATGTTTTTAAAAGACTATGTTACTACTATGTTAAGATTATGTTATTTTGCTTCATTTTCTAATCTTTTTTCTCCAGAATCGTGAGAGAATCATGGTCTCCAATTTGTTAAAAACAACTGGGATTCTCAATTTATTCAGAATCGTGAAGCTCGTTTAAATGTTGTTTATTACTGCATATAATTCATTAAAATGGAAGTTTATTTTCATAAAGTTCAAAATGCACCTACATTTTTTTTTGCGTTTTGTCTTTTTCAGTTGAATAAAAGACTATTTTCCTTATATATTTCATCATTGAGGATTTCTTATAGGGATAAGTGGGATAAGTGTCACGTCACACCCCTAATAGTTACATATTTTGATCACTCGATAGAAAATAGAATCATCTGTTATTTATCATACTTACAGGTTGTGATTCCATGGAGCCAGCTGGTTCAAGTAAACCAGGTACTGAGCTCTTTCAAGGACAAACATTTGTAAATCCCGCATTGAACTCCCTGAGATTACAGAAGCAGTCGTCAGTAAAATGAGGAGTTTGAGGACGGGTAAAGTTGTTCGGGGCCAGGCGACGTAGAACATATGCGAGAGTTATGCAAATATGTTAGCCTGTGACGTGTAGCCGTTGTAGAAGTTGGATTCAAATTACTAGCGACTCGTTTAGGCTGTTCAGAGTCGATTCTTTATTTTGGGAGACAGCTGTATTTTACTGTGCACTTTTGGCTTTACAACTTTGCAGATAATTTACATTCACATACGGCTACATTACACGCTGCATGAATGCACAATAGGGGCACTTTAAAATTTTCAGGCCTATTTTCAGAATAAAAAAAAAGTTAATTGTAGTGTAATGAGAAGTGACAAACTTGGAAGCGCAGAGGAGAAAGCAAAACAAAACACCAGTCACAAATTAGAAGTACAAAACAAGGATTTGTAAAGAAAAATATTGGAGGATTTCAATATAAGCTAAGAGGAAACTGGTTTTCCTTTGCAGTAAACAAAACTAGCATATTCTCACCGGAGCTTACGCTACGCCTACGTCCTATTTGATCCACTGGAACGCCAATCTCATGAACGCGTGTACGACAGTTAGCGGAAGCTAGAGATTGCGGTTTATAAAATTGTAAATATTGATATTTTTCTTACACAAATGCATCGATTCACTTCAGAAGGCCTTTATTAGCCTCCACGAGCTGTGTGGAGCACTTTTTATGATGGATGGAAGCACTTTTTGGGCTTCAAAATCTCAACACTCTTTCACTGCCATTATAAAGCTTAGAAGAGCCAGGACAAGTTTTAATATACTTCTAAATGTATTCATCTGAAAGAGGAAAGCTATATACACCTAGAATGGCATGAGGGTGAGCCAATCATGGGGTAGTTTTCAATGTTTTTTTTTTGTTTTTGTTTTTTTTTGTATAGCGCTTTTCACGATACATATCGTTGCAAAGCAACTTTGCACCAAATTAAAGTTTTTACAATATATTTAGTAGTAGCTTACAGTGATGACTATGTCAAGTTGATGTACATATGGCAGTCCAGAGTTTTGCGACCTTAGGGAGCTTGATGGATTGTAGCGTGGTAGAAGACTAGTTTGGTATGCCGGAGCTAAACCGTTAAGGGCCTTATAGGTAAGAAGTACTATTTTATAGCTGATGCGGAACCTAATAGGTAGCCAGTGCAGAGACTTTAAAATTGGGGTAATATGATCATATTTTCTTGACCTGGTAAGGACTCTAGCAGCTGCATTTTGGACTATCTGTAGCTTGTTTATTGAAGATGCAGAACAACCACCTAGTAGTGCATTACAATAGTCCAGTCTAGAGGACATGAATGCATGAACTAGCTTTTCTGCGTCAGAAACAGGTAACGTTTCGTAGCTTGGCAGTGTTTCTAAGATGGAAGAATGCTGTTTTTGTAACATGAGAAATATGATATTTAAAAGACAAGTTGCTGTCTAATATAACACCCAGACTTTTGACTGTAGTGGAAGTAACTGTATATCCGTCTTGTAGATTGTAAGCCAAGAGATTCTGTGTACTGTTTTTTGGTCCAATAAGTAATATCTCTGTCTTATCTGAGTTTAATAAGAGAAAATTATTGGTCATCCAATCTTTTATATTTTTAACACACTCTGTTAACTTCGATAATTTAGAAGTTTCATCTGGTCTTGTTGAAATATATAATTGAGTATAATCAGCATAACAATGGAAACTAATCCCATGTTTTCTAATAATATTACCAAGGGGTAGCATGTATATTGAAAATAGTAGAGGACCTAAAACAGATCCTTGTGGCACTCCATACTTTACTGGTGATAATTGATAAAATAAACAAAATGGTAGCGATCGGACAGGTAGGATCTAAACCATCTTAAAGCCTGCCCTTGGATACCCGCATAGTTTTGTAGTCAATCTATTAGTATGTCATGATCTATAGTGTCAAACGCAGCACTAAGATCAAGTAAAACTAGCAATGAGATGCAGCCTTGGTCTGACGCAAGAAGCAAGTCATTAGTGATTTTAACAAGTGCAGTTTCTGTGCTGTGATGGGGCCTGAAACCTGACAGAAATTCTTCATAGATATCATTTTTTTGCAAGAATGAGCACAGTTAAGCAGATACAACTTTCTCTAAAATTTTAGACATAAACGGAAGATTAGAAATGGGTCTGTAATTTGCCAGTTCACTAGGGTCTAGTTGTGGTTTCTTAATAAGAGGCTTAATAACCGCCAGCTTGAATGGTTTTTTGACAGAACTATCCCTTTAAATTTTTACCAAATCAAAATGTTCCATATATGAACATGCAAGGGATGAAAGATGTGTACAGTTAAGCTTAAATAAGTAATTGAGGACAGTGATAGTGATCTGACCTAAAGAGCTATGTCTTGAGGTTGCTTTTGAATGTGTCTGGAAAATGAGCTATTCCTTGACCATTTTGGGAAGCTTTTGGGCTGTAACTGTAATAAAAACAGAAAGTACTAGGCAGTCAGGCCATGTCTTAATATATTAAAAAGACTTTGGATACAGAATAGAATTAGTGAATGGTCAATCATACTAAATAAATCCTCTCGCCCTATTTTGCTAAGTAAGACGCTAATATCCATGGTAAAATAAGAATGTGAGCCCAGCAGGATGGCATATTTTCCTGCTTGTATAACTCTTGCGGCTTTGGGCAGTGGCAGTGGCACTGTCAGTTTGCTTTGTCTCTGCTCTCAGCTTTTCCCTCTGAAGGTCTACACGTTTTTTTGGAGACACCCCTGTATGTACTGACATCAGCCCTGAGGCAGACAGCTTCTTCTATTCTTCAGCGCAGATCATTCAATGCAATTCAGGCTGTTATGCCAGGCCATTTTTTGGCGGAAGAAGGTTTTATGTCATTTTATACATTCTCATAATTCTAATCACTTTTTTAAAGACAGGTTTAGAGCAACTGAGCAATTAAACTGAGTAATTGAGTATGGAAACCACAGCTTCAAGGTGCCTTAGTGAATTTTCTCATTGACTTCAGGGTAATCTGAGATTTAATAGGATTTTGATGAAAATAATTTTTTTTTTAATGGAAGTAAGGGAGACTATAATGTATATTTGAGTTCTTCCTTTCTTTACTTGTTCCTTTCTTTCATTTATTTACTTTTATATTCATTTCCAATATCTAATGCACTGTTATTTTCTTAAAATGCATGACTTTTACTTTTAATATTTGTTGGTAGCACACTGTATCTGGCACTTGATTACCAGATTTCTTGGGTCACGGCAAGCATAGCCTGAATAAAAGCTTAATATCTTAAAGAGGCTATTCTAACTGTATTAAACAGTCCCCCTATGAGCTAAAAACAAACATGTAAACATGTCCACAAATTATTTATTGTTTAGCTTTCTTTTTGAAGTCTTGATTTGTTTCTCTTCCTTCCTTAGCCTTTAGCCAGTGAACCGTGCAGTAAATCAGGTTATGAAACCTGCGTCAGAAAATCTGATATTTTGCATTCTGATTTATTGTCAAGTTGCTTGTAAAACCATTTAGGCTAAAGTATACTCCTGTGGTCGAAATATTCAATGAAAAGAAGATCAGGATACATGGGAAAAGAAATTCTTCCCTAATAACTCATTATTTTTTATGTAGATTTTATGATGGAAACTGCTTTCTGCATTCTTCAACAAAATGCAGCTGATCCAACTCTAATATTTTTCATTGAAATATGAAAATATCTTCATAAATAAGCAACAATAATATTCTCTTATGGTAACTGTATTTTCAGTACCAGTACTTACTATTTACTAGCATGCATTTTACTAGCATACTGGCTGTTTATTAGCACATATTAATGTCTTGTTCTGCATGACCATATTTTAGTTTCCTTAATCCTATTCCATACCTAAACTTAACAACTATCTTGCTAACTATTAATAAGCAGAAAATAGAGAGTTTTTTAGGCAAAAGTCATAGTTAACTATGAAAGCCTGTTTCTGCCACTGAATAAAAAATAAAAAAGGTAATCTCACAGTTGCTAGTTTACATCTCATAATTCTGACTTTTTTCTTAGAATTGTGAGATATAAACTTGCAGTTCTGACTTTTTTCTCAGAATTGCTTGAAATAAACACAATTGCGAGTTATAAAGTCAGAATAACAGGATACATGACTTTTTCTTGCAAATGCCAGTTTCTATCTCACAATTTTGACTTTTTTTTTAGAATTTCGAGATACAAACTCACAAACTCTGTTATAAAATCAGAATTGCAAAATATGCTGAGAAAAAAAGTTAGAATTGAGTTTATATCTTGTGATTCTCACTTTATTTCTCACAATTGAAAGTTTACATCTCACAATTCGAGTTTTTTTCTCGTAACTGCAAGTTTATATCATGCAGTTCCAAAAAAAAATCTGAACTGCAAGTTTATATCTTGCAATTCTGACTTTATTTGTCAGAATTTCAAGTTTAGTTCACAGTTCTGACTGCATAACTCGCAACTGTGAGTTTATATCATGCAATTCTGGCTTTATTTCTCCGAATTATGAGTTTATATTTCTCAATTGTGACTTTGTTCTCAGAATCGAAAGTTTAAATCTTAATTTTTTTTTCTTGCAACTGCAAGTTTATATCTTGCAATTCTGACTTTATTTCTCAGAATTGATAAGTTTAGTTCACAATTCTGACTTTATAATTTGCAGTTGTGAGTTTATATCATGCAATTTTGAATTTATTTCTCTGAATTATGAGTTTAGTTCACAATTCTGACTTAATTTTTTAGAATTGCAAGTTTAGTTCGCAATTCTGACCGCATAACTCGCAGCTGTGAGTTAATATGAATAAATTCTGACTTTATTTCTTCAAATTATTATTTTATATCTTGCAACTGTGACTTTTTTTTATCAGAATCAAAAGTTTAAATCTCACAATTCTGACTTTATTTCTCAGAATTGCAAGTTTACTTCATTCTGACTTTATAATTTACAATTGTGAGTTTATATCACACAATTCTGTCTTTATTTCTTAGAATTGCAAGTTTGGTCTGCACTTTTGACTTTATAACTCGCAATTGTATCATGCAATTCTGATATTATTTCTCCGAATTATGAGTTTATATCTCACAATTCAGAATTGAAAGTTTAAATCTGGCAGTTCTGAGTTGTTGTTTTTTTCGCAACTGCAATCATGCAATTCTGAGAAAAAAGTCAGTCTTTAGTTCACAATTCTGACTTTATAACCTGCAATTGTGAGTTTATATCACTCAATTCTGACTTTATTTCTCTGAAACATGAGTTTATATCTCAAAATTGTGAGTTTTTTTCTTGGAATCGAAAGTTTACATCTCGCAATTCTGACTTTATTTGTCAGATTTGCAAGTTTAGTTAACAATTCTGACTTTATAATTTGCAATTGTGAGTTTATATCACGCAGTTCTGTCTTTATTTCTTAGAATTGCAAGTTTAGTCCGAACTTTTGACTTTATAACTCGCAATTGTATCACGCAATTCTGATATTATTTCTCAGAGTTTATATCTCGCAATTCTGACTCCACTTCTTAAAATTGCAAGGTTAGTTCACAATCCTGACTTTTTAACTCGCAATTGTGAGTTTATATCAAGCAGTTCTGAGAAAAAAAGTCAGAATTGCAAGTTTATATCACACAGTGCTTAGAGGAAAAGCTCACAATTGCGAGAAAAAAGTCAGAATTGTGAGATAAAAAGTCGCAATTACCTTTTTTATATAGTGGCGGAAACAGGCTTCCTTATTTAATGGTTAGTTAATAGTGAAAATTAGACCTTAGAGTGTGACAAGTCTTTTTTTTTTATTCACATTGAAAAGTTAGAGATAACTGATTTTAGTTTGAATAGTGGAATGTTTATTCAGATTATACACAAATCACTCCTTGATTGTTTTAGGCACGATACTAGGTTTCAGCCTTCATGAAAAAAACTGGAAATATTGGAGAAAATGATTATTTTTAAGCCTGGTAAATCCAAGAAATTAAATAAAGTCTCTAAATGTCCTTGTAAAGTCATTGTTAAGTCTACACCAAGTAATTTTGAGACTAGAAAATCATGTAATTATTTTTGGTAATACTTTATTTTAAGGTGTCCTTGTTACACGTTACATGCACTTACTATTATAATAACAATTAATTATGCATAATTACATGCAATATACCCTAAGCCAAACCCTAATCCTAGCCCTAACCATATAGTTAATTAATATTACTCAGTACTTAAATATATAATTACACTGTAACAAGGACACTTTAAAATAAAGTGTAACCTTATTTTTTGCCAGTTTTATAATCATAGTACTTGTGTATGTACTGCTTCAAAGTACAGGTATAATTATTTTGCATGGATGTAAACACCTCACTAACAGTAGTTTAAAGACACTGTTATGAAATTAAACTGGAGGAAAAGTTGAACAAACAATGAAATGCGTAATAGAGTTCAACAGATTCCGATTTCACTGACAAAGCATTTGCTATGGAGATGCTTCATCTCTAATCATTCTCAGATCAAGTTCTCTAATACAGAAAAAGTCTGGAACGAAATATGTTTTTTTTTTTTTTTTACCAGATCAGATCGTACAAGTCATTCTTCTTTTCAAATGTCTTTAAATGCCTTCAAAAGACTTTACAGTGTCTGTAAAGGCAGGTATATGACATTCTCTGTTCAAAACCCACTCCAGACCGCTGCCAAGACAGCTTTGTGTCACTCTGTAAAACCTGACTGGACAGTTTCCCACTTATGACAAAGTGATGAGGTCATTCTTGTTACCCCAAATCTAAACCCCTCCAGGCACCTTGTGGTAGTTAGATCCTTCACCCTGCGTGTCACAACACACTTATGAAGTTTTGCTTCTGATTTGCGTATGTCAAAACATAAGATATAGCGAGTCGATAGAAAATGCGGATTTGGTGGGATTCCAGTAAACAAACTGCTGATTAAATGGGGTTTCATAACGAAATGGCTAATTGCCTTCAGGAGAGCACAATTCAAAGTGCAGGACATAAAAGTTTCAGAACATTTTTATTGGCAAATATAAATAAATGAAAACCATCAACTCTTTCACCCCATCATTAGGATGGCAGATGTGTTGTTATGAAATGTAACATTTCTGTTTCGTCTGTGGCTTTGTGATGATATTAAATTACGAAATTGCCTGAACTATGCCACTGATTGTTAAACAACACTTTTGGAATTAATAACTGCAAACAAGCACTTGAAAAATTCAGGACCTCATCATTAGAATAGACAGTTTTATCATGAACTTACTCACGCTGTGACAGGATGTTTCATGAGTGAAGTCTTTTTTTATTCACAGCTGTTGACTGGAACGCTCGATGGAAAACTGGCTTTGTTTCATCCGGCCGAATCTCTTCTCCCCTAAGTGTGGAATCTACCCCAGCAGCTCAGTTCTTGCCCGAAGTTCAGCGATGCTGCAGACTAATGAAAGTCTTACATCAGTCACATTGAGATTACTCTGCTGGCGTACCACCTCTGAGACCTACATCATGGACGGGGTCTGGGATTTCATCATTTCAGCCGCCATTGACAACCTACAGATGTGACAACATGCTCACGCCCTCAACCGTCAAGCCAAAGACGCACCCTCAGAGAAAAGTCCATTTGAACTTTACATAGCAACATGTTCCCATGGGCTGATACACATAGTGTACACACACTATGCAGTATTATGCACAGGTTCATCTTTTTATTTGATGTGTAATATTATTTGCAGCAAAGTGATAATAAAGTAGACATAATATTCTTTTCAGAATGTATATAAAATGTCTTTTTCAGTAATTCGAAACCCCAAATGATTCATTTCCAAGGTGCTCCACTTTGAATGAAGATGGATGGAAGGTGAGTTTATATTTTAGGTTTGAATTTGCATAAATGAAATGCTATAAACCAGAGCCACTTTGGCATTCTCATTATCTTTCAGTCTCACCAGAATTTATGCTGTCTAAAACACCGGATATTAGCCTAATATTTCACCTACCTGACTGGAAATGATAAGCACAAACACGAATGTTGTTACGATTCTTGCCCTGGAAATCCTGGTTCAGTTCGGCCAACCACAAACGCCTTTTGTTCCTCAGACAGTTTTTTTTTTTGCACTCTTCTCCTTGATTTGTTATAACTTTTGGCAGTCTGTTGTACTCCAAATGTTTTTCCCCATCCGACCAATTAGTACAGCCAAAAACATGACAATAATTTATCATTTTCAGCAGCAATAATCAGCAAAATATGCGAGTTGTGTTCGGTTCAGTGGCATTGTTTACATTCAATGCCGCCAATATGGCCGATTGATGACACGCAGTGAAAACACTCTATTGTTGCTTGTTTGGAAAATCAGACAAGCCACTTTGTTTCTTTACATTTTGTGTTTGCCGTTAGGAAAATCTGAGAAGCAACTTTGTTTCTTTACATTTTTTTTGTTCACCGTATTCTCCAGTGCATCAATTGACGCTCTGTCTGCTCACAGTAGCCAATCAGTGCAATAATAAGTGCTGTATCGTAAACATTCATCAAAAATGAGTATTGCAAATTTTATTTTCTTGTTGCATTTGTGACCATTTTAGTCGGAGGCTGGAGAATTAGTATTACCTTTTTTAAAATCAAAACTAGACAACTGACTTAAAACTGACATCATCTACAAAACAAAGTTCACTCAAAAAAAAAAAATGCAATGTTAGGAAACACCCATTGGTGGGTTATTTGCCAATCCAGTTGTTTTTACCCAACGTGCTGGGTTGTTTTATTTAAGTCAACTATTGTTTAAAAATGACTATATTGCTGGCTTAAAATGGGCTGGAAATTAAAAATCACACACAGAATTACTAGAGGCAACAGCAATAATCAAAAGATGAACACCGCTGAGAACTGCTCTCTCTCGTAAAGGATGCAAAAAGCCTGCGCTCTGACTATAACTCAGCAGCTGGGTTGTTTTGTCAGAGACAAGCTTAACCCAGCGGTTGCATAGAAAAAATAACCCAATATTTATTAACCCATTAAAAATGACCCAGTAGCTTAGTAACAGAAAAACTGCCCAGCACCTGAGTAAAACATTAAAAACAACCCAATAAAATGACCTAGCAGGCTGAACCCAGCATTTGGCTGCAGAACTATGACCTTAAATCTACACTCCAAAAATTCTGGGTTAAAAATTTGGCAACCC
The DNA here is from genome assembly GCA_036247105.1 of Cirrhinus mrigala. Lineage (NCBI taxonomy): Eukaryota > Metazoa > Chordata > Actinopteri > Cypriniformes > Cyprinidae > Cirrhinus > Cirrhinus mrigala. Next base: position 26,144,576 of record CM070019.1, read on the forward strand.
AACACTGGGTAAATATTGGATGGAATACATGCTGGGTTATTTTGACCCAGCTGGTTGGGTTAAAATTTTTTTTATTTTTTTACCAAACATGCTGTTATTTTCAACTATTGTTTAAAAATTATTATATTACTGATTTAAAATGGACTGGAGCTTATAAAAACACACATAGAATTACTACAAGCAACACCAATAATTAAAAGATGAACATTCATTATTAAGCAAGAACACATGGACACACTGGCATGAGAATCGGCACTATTTCGGTGAAAAGGGATCACAGAGAACGGTGGAATCCACTTGAATTACAATATTGTAAAATCTGGCACAGATGGCAGCACGTGTTTTACCAATCCCTGTGTGCCCACCAATAGGAGAGAAATGTAATTCTTCAAAGAGCATCCTGGCTTCCTCTTTGGTTTTGATCACTCTTCTACTTCCATAAAAAAGGTCTCCATCTACATTAAAGTGAAACATGACTATGACAGAAGCAGACTAAAAGTACATTTGCCATTGTTGGAAGACCCAGATAGGAACAAATTAATATAATATAATATGATATAATATAATTACCCTTTAGGTTGAATTTGAGTGCATATCTACGAAGGTTCTGCCTTTTAGATTCATCATACTCTGATGGGTATGAGCCCACTGACAGGAGATTATACACTAATTCCCATTTATCTTCCATACCTGTTAAAAAATGCAAAAAAAAAAAAAAAAACAAACAAACAGAGAGCTATAGAGATAATAATATTTAAAAATATATATATATTTTACACCAAGCAATCAAATAAATTTGAAATGGTTCACTAATCAATGATGCATGCCCCATATCTAGCCTAACGTTAACTTTTCCATGAAAAAATGCTTACAAACATGATCACTGATGCTACATCAACATGATGCTAGATGCTAGCTTTCTTCGCAATGTGACCGTAAACAGTTCTCATTAGCTGCCTTGGTATGACGCAAACTAATAGAAACAGTCAAAAACTGACCTTACATGAAGAAATAGTGAAAAAATTACCTTACATGAAGAAATCCACGGCAAGTAGTAAACAATTATGGGCGTGTTTTTCAGCGTGACAAAAATGACGCATTATTGATGTGCGCATGTGCAGTAAGGCCTGGTAGGAAAATCTGACGGGTAGGATGAAATGTTAGAACACCGGAATCTGAGCCGGTGATAAGCTGCTGTTCGCCGGGGGAACTGCGAACCTCAGACCACCCCCTCGTGTTTCACTCGTAACGCCATAACTGACTCCATAACCTCCCCATAAACAAACAGTACTGAGATTAGAGAACATATTTTAACTTCAAAATAAATTAAATTCAGTATTAAAACAAAATCAGTTTACGTTATGCAAGGCGTTTCTATCATGCGAAATGACCGCTGCTGACGCATTTAGCTTTAGCTCGTCCTTGTATGTTGCGTTGCGTAAAATAATATCATTTACAACACAGTAGAGACTTTATAAATGAAATAAAACACATACAAACCTTTATTTCGCTAAAGAAGTGCACTGAGAAGCGCTTTCTCCTGTAGAGGACGAAATATCCCGCGTTCCGACTGTAGCCGATCAGCTGGGTTGAAGTAACCCCGCGCTGGGATGTTTTGCGGGAGGGAGGGGAATGGGTGTATAGCTGTCAGTAAGATTGACCCAGCCACTAACTCAACGGCTGGGTAACACAAAAACTATCCAGCATCTGACCCAACAGACTCAACCCAGCGGTTGGATAAAAAAAATTATAATAATAACCCAGCATTTTTTATAGTGTTTTAGTGCTCTCTATACATTAAGCAATTCGTGGTGAATCATTTGCACAGGTTTAATACATATGGTTTGGGCTTTCAAACAAAAACCTAACCAAGATGTTTGAGGAACAAATTTGCATTTTAAAATGATCAGAGATGGGCTGCTCATCTGAAAGCAATACATGTATTATGTCTGTCTGGCACCAAAAGAGCTTCATATAAGTGATAGAGAAGAATGTTGTGTCTTTAATGATGGGTGGTGTCCACTACAACTGCTGGCAGCTTTTCTGCACCAATAACTTTTCTGAGGTCATTCTGTTCTCTGCCCATTTAGCAACTATCCCATAGAGGGTTATCTTTAGCAGACCATGTTTTGCAACAGTTTACATGAACTCTCCTGACTGTAACTGTTATACTGTAATGTTTAACTGTATGTACAGCAAATAATCGGTTTGCATAAAAGATATGAATCGTATCCTATGCATAGCATTACATTTTCTGTTTCTAGTCAAAGTGACTATGTACTGTGAGTCATTTTTATTTTTTAAAGTGTTTGAAATACCAAGATAAAACTAAAGAAAAGTACATTTTATTGATGTTTCTATTTTGGCACAAGTTCTAAATGTGAATGGAAACAATTCAGCATTTTTTGTTCATTGTTATGAGTCATTACAGGAAAACATTTTCACCCCGTATGTCTTCAGGCAATAGTAAAGGCAGTTTTGTAGTGGTTTTATGTTTGATCTCTATTTTTGAATTAAAGAAGAAACAATTACGCTTCAGCGTTCTCTCTCATAATTGGGTTTGGCTGCTTTTCCTAAACAAAGAAGCTGTGCTCATTTAATGGTAAACAGAGTGATGTCAAATATGGATGCACTTAACTACCTCATGATAGCCTGTTTCTTTGAATAGCAAATTCTAGTGAAGTCTGTGTGTAAGCTACTTTTAGAGACCACATTTTTACAAATATGCTCCTAACGACTCAAGTTTATGGCAGGATGCTGAAAACTTGCTTTGGTGATGTGTGAAATGAGCTGTCAAAAAAACAAATTGAAAAGAAATTGAGATTACTGAGTTGGCCACAATGTTGTTTTTCTTAGAGCAGCCAATGTAACTTAATATTATTAATAATAAAACTTAAAAGATATGAACCCGTACTTGATACGTAGTCAATTATTCGAAACCTCTGATTTCGTATAAAATTTTGTTGTTTTTGCTTAGCCGCCATTCTCAATTCATTTCATCAGTCACAAAAAATCTGTTTTTGTTTACCTCACTGACCCGAAAGATTGTTCCAGATCTTTGTGATTTGAAAAACATATTTTTGGTGCTTTAATTCCCTCACCACTTAACAAAGTCAAGGATAAAGAATAGGCTTTCCCACATTAGCCTTATATCTGTAATTTTATTCAAAGGATGTTTCTTCAGTCTGTCAGTACAGGATGTAATTCATTTATTTTAGATATAGCTGATGGGGGAGAGTGAGGAGCACTTTATCAGAGGAAGTCTGCACTTATTAATGATTAGAGAAAGACAGAATTACGTTTGGGTTTTCATATGCACGACTCTGCCAAAAACAACCGTTCTGTACTTTTTTAGAAATCATTAGTTCATTAACTCATTTTCATGTGTGAGATATGTGACTGCTAGCTCCATTTCATTCAATGATTTTCATTTAATACGTTAGTTTGCTCTGCAGAAGTTATTTTCTCAAGTAGTTTGTGTTGTCTGCCTGGAATCCCATTTCCACCAAAGAATTAAAAATAAATAAATAAATAAAAAGGTAATTGTGACCTTTTAGCTCACAATTCGGATTTTGTTTCTCACAGTTCTAAGTTTATATCTTGCAATTCAGACAGAATTGTAAGTTTATAAATCACAGTTGCGAGTTTATATCTTGTCTCGCAATTTGCATCTCTCAAACAAAGTCTTAATTGTGAGATAAAAAGTTCCAATTACCTTTTTTATGGTGAAAACTCCATAGTGTTCCAGTAAATAAGTATAAAATAATTCATATACAGTGCCTTGCGAAAGTGTTCATACCCCTTCATTTTGTCACTTTTTGTTATGTTGCTGCCTTATGTTAAACTGCTTTAAATTACTTTTTTTTTTACATCAGTCTTCACTCCATACACCATAATGGCAAAGCAAAAACAAAAAAAAAAAACAGGTTTTTACCATCTTTGCAACTTTATTAAAAGTAAAAAACTTAAATGACTCCATTGCATAAGTATTCATACCCTTATCTGGGACACTTGAAATTTAGCTCAGGAGCACTCATATTGCTTGTAGATGTTACTACACTTTGAGTGAAGTTAACCTGTGGAAAATTCAGTTGAATGGGTATGATTTGAAAAGGCACACTCGTCTTAATAAAAGGTCTAACAGGTGAAAATGCATATTAGAGCAAAAACCAAGCCCTGAGGTCAAAAAATAAATAAAAAAAAAAAAAAATAAAAATAAAAAATACCTGCCTGTAGAGCTCAGAAGCAGGATTGCATCAAGCCACACATCTGGGAAAGAGTTAAGAAAAAAATATGCTGTATTGTAGGTTCACATAAGCATGTAGTCTCTGTTACCCTTAATGGAAGAAGTTTAAAACAACCAGGACCCTTCCTAGAGCTGTCCTCCTGGCCAAACTAAGCAACTGATGGAGAAGGGCTTTGGTTAGAGTGGTGACCAAGAACCTGATGGTCACTCTAGCTGAGCTCCATGATCATATGTGGAGATAGGAGAAACCTAAAGAAGGATAAACATCACTGGAACACCCCACCAATCTGGGATTTATGGCGATGTGGCAAGACTCAATCGTCTCCTCAGTGAAGACATATGAAAGCCCACTTGGAATTTGCAAAAAAAAAGCATCTAAAGGACCCTCAGACTGATGAACCTCAATTCCAAACATCATGTTTGGAGGAAACCAGGCACTGCTTATCACCTCCACAATACCATTCCAAAAGTAAAGTATGGAGGTAGCAGCCTCATGCTGTGGGGCTATTTTTCAATGGCAGGGACTAAAGGACTCGTCAGAGGTGAAGAAATGCTCAGTGCACCAAAATATTGAGTGTCTTGATGAAAACCCAGTCCAGAGCATCCAGAGCTTTCAGACTGGGCAGAAGGTTCACCTTCCAACAGGACAGTGACCCTAGCACACAGCAAGAGTGGCTTATAGACAACTCTGCGAATGTCCTTGAGTGGCCCAGCCAGAGCCTGGGGTGGAACAAAATCCAACGTTTCTGGAGAAACTTGAAAATGTGCGTCTGTCCCCATCCATCCTTACAGAGTTTGAGAGATGAAGAGGTGAGGAGAAAAATGGCAGATAATCGCCAAATGCAGATGTGCAAAGCTTGTCGCATCATAACTAAAAAGGCTGTAAAGGTGCTTCAGCTAAGAGTTAAGGGTATGAATACTTATGCAATGTACTTATTTCAGTTTATATATATATATATGTATATATGAATATTGTAATTATGGAGTGTAAATTGGTGTGGGAAAAGAGTAATTTAAAGCAGTTTAAAATAAGGCAGCGACATAACAAAACGTAAAAAAATGAAGGGGTATGAATACTTTTGAAAAGCACTGTATATACATACATAAAGAGAGAATTTGACATTTTTTTCCTTACAATTCCTAGTTTACATCTCATAAATTAGTTTTTTTTTCCTGCCATGGAATAAAAAATAAAAAAGTTTTATAATTAAAAAATCTAATTACAGATTTAAAATGTAGATATTTTACTGGAAAACGAGACAAAAAGACAAGAAAGCTATATATGGTTAATTTTCATTAAGATGTACATAAACCCTGTGAGGTTACATCATCAGTCACAGAAATCTCCAAGGGTTCAAGCCCTTCACTAGCTGCACACATAAAATGATTCAGTTATTATTGTTCATATCAAGCATATGGTGTGCTAAACAACGGTCAGTGTACACGGAATGCAGCTGTGGGACGTTTCTCGTAACTGAAGTCATTTGATTGTATGACCTCTGCCACAAAATATTTTTAAGACTCTCACTTTTAGATTCTCTCCACCAACATATAATATTTACTGCTTGTCAGTTTTAACAAAGTCCAGTACTGATATTTTAGCTAAATGCTGCATGCGACGCTTTGGAGAGAACTCTGAGAACCGTCTGAACTCTCCGCAGGCTAGATGCTGGGTTACACTGATAAAATGATCGCCAGACGGCCAAACGGAACACTAGATCAGGCAGTTTTGCTTGCTTTCCCTGCAGACAGTGACTGACACTGAAATTAGGAACAGATGGACGCAGCTGCTGAACTTGACATGTGGGAAGTCAGAACAAAGACATAACCATAAGAATGTCTATGTGTGTGTGTTTGTGTGTGTTAATGACACATAGACCACAAGACTTTAAAGGTATCATTTCATTATTTCATTTATCGTATTTTTTCTTAAGTCCATTGATGTTTAATAAATCATTAAAAAATTTATGTTTTCTATCTCTGACTCTTAGATTGATTTACATATTACCTTTAGAAATTGACCCTATTGATTTTCATTCTACGGATAAAAAAAAACAAACAAAAAAACACACTTTTAGAATGACACGAGGGTGTGTAAATGATAACAGAATTTTCATTTTTTGGATGAACTATCGCTTTAGGTTTCTGTTATTTCCAGATTCAAATGAAAACCAATCCAGCTTTTCAATGTGGTCTCAGACTTTTGGATCCCCTGTAAGAGAAAACAGTCAGACCCTTAGATACTTTATTGCTCTTTTCAAATAATAGCATGTTAGTTTAGGGTGGTTTTACATTGAGTTGTGTGAGGTTAGGTCATCAAGCTCCCAGAGTTCAACTCAATTACAATGAACATTTCTGTTCTTCGTATTCATATTGTCCATATGGTGAGGGAAAGTGTACGGTCAGTGTACACAGAAGGCAGCTGCGGGATGTTTCTTGTAACTGAAGTCATTTGATTGTGTGACCTCTGCCAGAAAATATTTTTTAAACTTGTCAGATTCTCTCCAACAACATACAAGTTTTTCCTACTTGTCAGTTCTAACATCCAATTCTGAGACAATGGAAAATCATACAGAACATTAATTGAATAGACAATGTAAAATATAATTTTCGAAAATACAAATTATTTGGTATTTTTGCCCTTTTTGTCATTCATAAAGACATATCATAAACATATAAGAATTGTTTGTGGGAATTAATTTTCTTGCCACACTAGAAAAAAATATTAGGGCAAGACACTACAGGCAAAACCATTGTTTTTTTTTTAGCCACTGGTCAACTTTGAGATGTTGGGCTATTTTGCTTCCATAACATGTCTTATTTCAAAGTAGTGGAAGAAAAACATTTGAAATACACATTAAATGTGACCCTGGACCACAAAACCAGTCATAAGTAGCATGGGTATATTTGTAGCAATAGCCAACAATACATTGTATGGGTCAAAATGATCGATTTTTCTTTTATGCCAAAAATCATTAGGATATTAAAGTAAAGATCAAGTTCCATGAACATATTTTGTAAATTTCCTACCGTAAATATATCAAAACTTAATTTTTAATTAGTAATATGAATTGCTAAGAACTTCATTTGGACAACTTTAAAGGTGATTTTTCCAATATTTTGATTTGATTTTTTTATTTTTTTTTTTTCACCCTCAGATTCCAGATTTTCAAATTGTTACCACTTGGCCAAATATTGTCCTATCCTAACAAACCAGATAATATAATCAGAAGGTTTTTATAGAGGGGCTTGTTCACATTATAGCCTGATTTATGAAACACTTAAGGGCTTGTTCACATTATAGCCTGATTTATGAAACACTTACTACATTTTTTTTCTGGTAAAGTCTTCAAAGGTTTTTTTTTTTCTCTCTCTCTCTTCTTTATTTGTTCTCAGCTATTCCTTTTTATAGATAACTTTTTAACTATTTTTTAATTTTTCGTACCGTAAGTCGTCAAAGCTCAGTAAATATTAGTGACAGAGAGATTTACTTGTAATTTCACCACAGATCATGTTTTCATGCCATTTTAAGTCTTATTTTGATGTAACCAAGTTGTTATATCTAAGTGTGTTAGTTGTTTACTTACTTTTTTTTTATTAGTCTTTTCTTTTTAAGGCCATTATTGTGTTCGTTCTGATGGAAGAACGCACACAAACACAAGAGGCGGGCTTTATCGCATGAACCAATCACAGCCGAGCATAACCAGTCATATCCAATCATATCGCGATGGAGGCGTTGCCTCGGGTGCCTAAGTTAAAACTTACCGAGCTTTGGGGAGGCGAGAGAGGCTGTAACTCTACCTGCTGGTGTCGCTGTTGGACAATGTTTTTTGTTGTTGTTGTTGTTGTTTTTAGAAAAACGAGTGATTTATACACTTTTTAATGTTATATGTGTGATTTTTTGTAAACCCACTTAAGACCAACTTATATATACTGTATTTACATACTTTTAATAGACTTGCTGTTTACAGATATTAATATGGAGATAAACGTAAGAGCAACTTATTCTTAAAACTTTAAATGAGAACAAACCAAAATTTTATCATGGAATTGCACTCTTTGACATTGAAGGAGTGCAGCTGAATGCTGGTATGCATCTTGAATACCATGATTTAAACTAAATAGGACAGGAAGTGCTGTGGATTTTTGCACTGGAGCTTCAAAGTCTGAGAACAAGAGACAGAGGAACACGTCTGTGTTGCGTTTGCGTTGTAGACTTGGAGAGGTTTTTTAGTGGGGGGGAGAGAGAGAGAAAAAAGGAAATGAAGCTGAGAGGTGCTTCCCATTCAGACTGTTAGTAAAGCAGCATTGCAGCACCTTCTGTGCCCAGGGACCCAGGGCCAGAGCTCCTCCCTCCTGAAACGGCCTATTCTCTCACTCACTCTGTCTCTGCTTACTTTCTCTCTTTTGCCTCTTTTTGTTTAAAACAGGGTCAGAAAGTTCCAACTCAGATTCATTTTATCATGCTATTGCTCCTCGTAAATACAGTAACCTTCCTCAGCATTTTGCCTGTCTTCAGGCATGGTTTTGTTTCTGTGCAGAAGAAAAAGGAAATCAACAACTGGATGGCATTCAGATGCATTCAGCATCATGGTCACAAGTGTGACCAATCAGCTCGACTCCTTTGTGTCTCATACTGCATATAATTGGAAAATGCTGAACAGCTGTTCCCCTATTGGTTAATTAACCCTTTAAAGGACTTGTGCATGCAAGAAAATGCAAACTTAGTGTCACAGACTTATTACGAGTTGGTAGATGATGTATAGTCTGCAACTGGAAGATTAAAGCCTTGCTAAAAATGAACTGTCACGCAACTCTTTGAATTTCCATGTAGCTACATGAGTTTTCTGCATTGTGCTTGTGCAGCAGTAATGGGAAGTTTAAATCCTTTCTGTGAATCGATTTATTAAAAAAAGTTTAAGAATCAGTTTTAAAAATTCAGCGTTCTGATTAAGTATTTGCGTCATCCTGTGGCACCTGGATGTAAGTCTTCTTTATGTTTTTATTCAATTTTATTATCCGAGGGTTTCATAATAACATGCATTAATATAGAATTGAAATACAATTTGCATTTACAGTAGACTACTAATTTTAACTTTTAATTTCGTCTCTAAAAGGTTTCTTCTTGCTTAAATAAAATGCTTTTTAAGTAGGCTATCTTTCACAGTTTTCACCCTGTCAGTGATCAAAATCCTTTAATGCAAATCAGATTACAATTTGTTCTATTTTCAGTAAGTCGGCAAGATGACGAGATTAGTCGGACTCATGAAGATGTAAACAGACCAATTAAACGGTTTAACTGAATCATTATAAAGATCCAACTCAAATTAATGATTCATTCACAATTTCGATATCCCTATTCAGCATTTGCCTTTTTTGTGACTATTCAAAAAGACAATTCTTGTCGGCGGGACAGCCTATAGTGGCCAGTGCGCCGACATACAGCGCCGTTGCGCTGCGGGCGTCCCGTGTTCGAATCCCGACTCGAGGACCTTGACCGATCCCGTCCCCATCTCTCTCTCACTTTGCTTCCTGTCCATTTTGATCTGTCCTGTCATAATAAAGGCTAAAAATGCCAAAATCTATTTTGCATCTGACCTCTTAAACTAAAATATTAATTTTACAATCCAACAGAGTTCCTTATGAGTGTGTAGTTTTATGGCACACTGTGTGATTTTTGACAGATGGATATTCAGCAGCGTTAAATCAGAAGTCTATTTATCCGTGCTTTGGTAAGATTCCTCCATCTCTGCTCTGACGCTCATCTCTCCAACATCATAACGGAACATTCCACCTCCTGTGGGTTCTTCACAACTTACGTAACCTGCTATCAAATAAAGAATTTTTTTTTTTTTTTCTTTTTTTTTTTGAATACCACAGATTCTGGAGGTAGAATGATGGTAATAAAAGACAGGAGTTTGGCTTACATAACCTCAGCATACCATTGTTTTAATTGAAGAAAATCTGTGAGGTTTTTCTGAAAGAAAAAAAACAAACAGAACACATGGATGATACAAACACCCTCAATTATGCACCAATGAAAAAGGTTTATGCATATGAAAACAAATGAAGATGTCTATTACAAATTGATTTATGGAACTGTCATGCTAAAAGATTGGGTGCAAAGTAGGGGTGTGCATTGGCACTGCCCTCACGATTCGATTCGATTATGATTCACCAGGTAACGATTCGATTCAATTCGATTCTATGATGCATTGCGATCCATCAAAATTCTACTGCACACAAGGCAAATTTTTTATCAGTCATGAGGCAATAACCCGTCTATCGCGGTCATCTCCCTCCGCCTCAGCCATCTTGCTCGTTGTTGTTGTTATTCCCCCGGAACCGGAAGTATTTGAAACTTCACAACTTTATTTTCCGCCAGAAAATAAACAGTGACATAATCGATTATGGCACTTTGCCGCATCGATGCTGAATCGTTCATGCCCCGCATCGCGATGCATCGCCGAATCGATTATTGTTGACACCCCTAGTGCAAAGGTTAGGTGGCCTCTTGGGTGCACAAAAATGGACATAAAGACGCTGCAGAAATCGCTACACTGATGACAGAATTAACATGACAGAGGCATCTCTAGAGATGAATCTGAGGGAAATCCTGTCCATGTCACACTAACCCAGTTTTTAAAATGCGCTCATTCAGTGTATGGAAACTGGTAGGACTAATGTCAACATCCAAAGTGATATTCAATATGTTCAGCTGTGATGTGTTTTGATAGCGTGCATGTTTGCTCTGGATGAAATATCACTCTCTCAGGCTTGAATGGAACCACATGAGACTAACAGACTCTTACTATTAAATGGCAAAATAAGCATTTTGAATTGGCCAAGTGGTACTTACAGAAGAAATCTTTTGAAAGATGGCACAGTATCTAAGACAAACCAATTTTCTCAAATGATTAAGTCTCGTCACGCAATATCTTTGCTTGTGCACTGAATTACTATTGTGACATGGAGAGTTATGTTCGTCTCCAACTTGGACTTGGTACTTTATGAACATATGAAATCATGTCATCCTCAGTTTGTCATTCTTTCTGGGTTCTCGGGAGACAAAAATATGTCGTTGCATTACGTATTTCAGCCCCATTGTTTCAAACCATGCAAACCTCTAAATTACATTCCTGGAATCCTTCAACTAGTGAAATATATGAGATATCTTGGATTGACACACACAGAGAAATCTGCACAAAACTGGATTTTTTTTCCAGACTTTCCAGACACATGCACCAAAGAAGCCATAAATTATTCCCTTTTTGCAATAACTATTATTTCCAAAGTGTGCGTCCAGAATGGCAAAAATCTTTCCTCAGTTTACAAGCATATACACTGTTCACACATGTGAACAAAGACTTGTTCAAACAATTTATAGAAATGTATATTAAATTTTGAGCATACACAGAAATATGTGTTAAAGAAAAGTGAGTCTAATTCAAATTGGATGTGGACTGGCATTCATTAATGTATTTTTTGAAAGTCTGACTTAATCATAACAGTAATCATAATACTTTATCTATATCTTTATATTAACAACTTCATGCAACTTCATGTCACTTTTGATCAATGTAATTTTTTTTGGGGGGGGGCGCTGTAAAATATTCCAAATAACTGATAAACTTATTAAAATGTGCTGTTACAAAGAGCAGTCAATTCCGAACTTTCTGTCCTCACATTTGATTGTTGGTTTGATTGGCGCTATTAACAGCACTGGGAAGGTTCACTGTCGCTGTCCTTGTTTGGGTTCACGGTGTCTCCTGGCGCTGAGTGGAAACGGAGTGGGAAGCGGATTTGCTGTTGCGCTAATAGTTTTTTCTCTAGTAAGGGAAAGCAGAGTTGTATGAGTTTACCAGCAACTAGGAACGTTTTTGTCAAAATCGTCAAAATTCCAATTTTTTTGTCGCTCCATGACCGCTCCAGTGGGGTTTCTTTTATGGACAATGTAAAATAGAAAACCCGGAGTGGATCTATAGCCGAGCGGTTACAGAACACTTTGGGCGGGGGCGGGGATTCCCTGTGGCTCCGCTCCACTCATATATGTCGTTCCAGAACACGTTTTAGTTTCCTGGTTCCAAACTGTTTAGTCGTCTTTTCGAAATGTTTTGTTGGCGAAAATAAACATAACGACAACTTCACACACCAAGTCAAGTTTAAAATCAGTATATTGGACACGTGGACAATATAACCGTACACTGTAAACAAGCAACTAAAAGTTAAGTTTAATTACTGTGAAATCAAAGTGTCAACCTGTGATAAGTTCGTTGCTGTTTTACAGCCACAATGTTGTTGAAATGCTGCTTGTGGTTTGATGCTGAAGCTCTGCAAATTCATAAAATCCAGTAGAAAATGACAGTTAATTATTTGTAAACATTGTTAAATGGATGTAAACAAAGATGTATTTGTATCATAACTTACGTTGTATTTGACAGTGAGTGGTTGTATTCTCGAGTCTCTAAGCATCTGTCGCATCTTGTGTGAGCATGTTTCTCTCCATCTCTCAGTGTTCCTCCTCCCAGTGACTCTGGCTTGGAATTTGGACGCGAAGACGTCACTGCAGGGGAGGACAGGAGGTTTCACTGCATTGGTAGGCTACTGGCATGACATTATAGGATGGGAATCATATAATTCAGCCCCCTCAGCAGGTCCAGTTTTATATCCGAACCTGACTGACATGGTTCGGACTGAACCGTATAAAGGGCATCAGTCCAGTAGTTCTCAGGCCACTGAACTGAAAGCCGGAGGCGTGTGGATGTTATAGGCACTGTGGATTTTAGTCCTTGCGCATCGCATATTTCTCCAGAAGAACTTTTTTCTAAACATTTTTGTCTTAGAGGACATATAGACTTTGTGCTGTTTCACTTGGATTGCACATTACAACAGGTGAGTCTTTTTTATGTGGGAGCATTTTTATACTTTGTGGCACCCTAGATTTGACTAATTTTAATTATCTCTGTAAAAAATTATAATTGCTTTCCTTTGAAACTTTACTTGAAAGACTGTCACAGTTGTCACAAAATTAGTTTTGTTAGTCTGCAGTTAAACACTGTTGCTGATGTACTCAATAAAATTGTTTGGGATGTAAATCTGATAATAATAAATCATGTGTTTTTAACTTAAGGGAAACATTTTGAATGCCAGATTGCACATAAATGTCAGTTTGAAGCAATAGTGTATCCAATTCATTGATATTTGACTTTGACTTGTCAGTAAGTGCTGCTGATGTATTTTGTGAACTATAAATTAATGTTCAGACTGTCTTGATTTTATGTGAACTTTTACATGGCTGGTTTAAATAGTCACGTGACCACAGCTATTTATTTAGCCTATGAACTTTGCCACTTTGTCAAATCTTCTTAAAATGTTATAATTGAGATACATAAAATAGTTAAAGGGTCTATTATTAATCCCTATTAAGATTGGTCCATTATTTAAATCCAGGGAATGTGGACACATAGGAAAACCCAAAACCGTAATTTGTAGAAGTGTTGTTACATTAAATAATATATTTGTGTTATTGCCCCCTTTTCAACACAAGTGCCTGATTTCAAAATTAATAATAATAATAATAATTAAATAAATAAATTTAAAAATCAAGTGTCTGATTTAAAAAAAAAATATATTGATTGATTTGATTAGATTTTTATTTACTTATGTATGTATGTATGTATGCATGTATTTTGCAATTTTCAATTGGGTTTTATTGCCTTTCTTTTTCTTTTTTTTTATAAAACATTTGTTAAAGGCATGCAATGTGTTACATTGGACTATCAAGTGAGTATTTGGGAATAAATAGGTTAACAATATTTTAAATTTTTATATAATTATGTTTATTTTAAAGGAGTTATGATACTCAGGAGAAATTTCTGCTTGCTGCCTTTGCTGTTACTATGCATCAGAGCACTACCTCAAGGTAAATGCACGATCCACCTGTTCCTAAATTCTTAATAAATAATTAGGATTTAACCTATTTTACTGTCTTGCCATTGATGTTTACTTGCACATATCTGGAATTATTCTCTCTCTGCCTCCAAGCACATCTGTGTTTGATTCATTAACAGAGTCTCTATGTGGTATTCAATGCAAAACAGCTTTCAAAAAGTTTTGACCCGAGATTATGCAATATTTTCCTGAAAAATTTTAATGGGCTTACCTAATGATCACATAAAATCTGTCTTGTATTCTCACATAATGCTGAAATGCTTATGTTGACTCATTCAAAGATGGGCATGTGGAAGACGAATCCATCTTCGACCTTTTCAAAATCAGCAGCATCAGCAGAAAGACGATTGGTGCCAAGCTCTTCAAGGGCCACGACTGGGACTCGCCTGCGTACCGCTTCATCCGATTCGATCACATCCCTTCTGTGAGCACCCCGGCCCTCCATCAGATCCTAAAGCAGGTCCAAAACAATGAGGGCTTTGTGTTTGTGGCCACCTTACGACAGGACAAGGGCTCCAAGGGAACCCTGATCGGTCTGGAGGCTCCCAGTGGGAGCCGTCAGTTCGAGATTGTGTCCAATGGGCGCGCCAACACGCTGGATCTGGTCTACGTAGTCGAGGGATCTCAAAATGTGGTGTCCTTTGAGGACGTGGACTTGTCAGATTCGCAGTGGAAGAACATTACGCTGTACGTTCACGGAGAGAACGCTCACCTGTACGTAGGCTGCAGCCTCATTGACAGCGTGATCCTGGATGAGCCTTTCTATGAGCATCTGCGGCCGGAGGGAGGTCAGATGTTTGTGGCCAAGGGAACTATTAGGGAAAACCACTTCAGGGTAAGACTAGTACTTCTGCATGAACATCATCTGTACTTCATTCCAAGCTTGTCATGGAATTCCTGCATAATGAATTTATGTGCAGTGAAAGTGAGAAGATAAAACCTTTTTCGAGTCTCTGAAGGAAAATTCCATACTGTTTTATAAACAAAATGATCGAATTGTATCTATAAATATAATAAAAATGATTCTATATATATTATTTTTTATTTTAAATACATTTTTTAGTTTTTAGAACTTGATTACTGTGGGCTGTTGCCTAGATATGCTACAAATTCACCACCGTTGTGGGGATTTAAATCTGATTAAAGAAAATGATCATACATTTGCTTAATTTGACATTACAATTGCTTAGTTATAATCTCTGTCATTTTACAGGGTTTGCTACAGAATGTACAGTTCCTTTTTGACACACCAGTAGAGACCATCCTGAGAAACAAAGGTTGTGAGATTGCCAAACCTGGTAAGAATTCATTCTTACATTCAAGTGTGAAACCTTTAAGGGTCAGCATGGAAAACCACAGAAAGGTGTTGAATTAAGTGTCTGCTTTAATGACCTTTGGTTTATTTTTGGTGCTTTAAGGCTCAGATTAGGCTGTCATAATGCATGGACTTCTGAATGTTCTAAGTTTCAGAAGCTCTATTGGATTTATTCGGTGCAGTTCATGATCGAATTTGTTTTAAGAGG
Source organism: Cirrhinus mrigala (assembly GCA_036247105.1). Lineage (NCBI taxonomy): Eukaryota > Metazoa > Chordata > Actinopteri > Cypriniformes > Cyprinidae > Cirrhinus > Cirrhinus mrigala. The sequence continues at coordinate 26,160,296 of CM070019.1, forward strand.
GTTGGTATGTTTTCCGTTGGATTCAGTTTTCATTTTAAGCTTTTCTGGCTTTCACCTAAGTGGGTCACGAAATCTGCAGATCAGAGCTGTGGAAATTTCTGACCATATTACATCATGTTTACGGGAAACGCTCGTGTTAGTGTGGTGGTATAAGGGTCAACCAGTTTGCACATGCCATAAAGAGGATAAAGATTGTCATATTAATATACATTGGCAGGGTGTTCATGCTTTAAGAGAAGTTGGAAAAATGGAATGGAAGTACATACTCATAATTTTATAAACACTTGGTAAGATCACAAACTGGCTGGTTCGACTAAAGCTTTGGTTTCCAGGATGGCCCACTGGTCCAAGGAGAGTTTCAGGCCAGTTTATGAAACATTCACTTGCCCTTTGTGGGCCAGTACTCCATTGCAAGTGACAATCGTACTTTTTTATTCCTGTATATACTGCTTTGGATTTATTTGAAGAATTTTTTTTTGTGTGTTTTTGCTACAATTGTTTTTTTTTTTTTAATTAATTAATTATTTTTTTTGTAATGTATATGTGACCCTGGACCACAAAACCAGCCTTAAGTAGCACGGGTGTATTTGTAGCAATAACCAAAAACGTGTTGTATGGGTCAAAAGTATCAATATTTCTTTTATGACAAAAATCATTAGGATATTAACTAAAGATCATGTTCCATGAAGATATTTTGTAAACTTCCTACCATAAATATGCACAAACTTAATTTTTGATTAGTAATATGCATTGCTAAGGACTTCATTTGGACAACTTTAAAGGCGATTTTCTGACTATTTTGATTTTTTTGCACCGTCAGGTTCCAGATTTTCAAATAGTTTTATCTCGGCCAAATATTGCCCTGTTCTAACAAGCTAATACGTCAACGGAAAGCTTATTTATTTAGATGATGTATAAATCTCATTTTCAAAAAATTGACCCATGTGACTGGTTTTGTGGTCCAGGGTCACATATTATAAATTGATTAAAATCCCTTACTCGCCCACAGTGTAATGCAGAGAAGAGTGCTGAGAGTGACTATAAAATCAACTCATCCCTAGAGCTGGCTGACTTTTGTGCTTGAATAAGTAGTTTAGACCATGACAAAACTAAGCCTTGTGTGAGATGTGCGGGTGTGAGCGTTTCTCTAGCGCTGCTGCCTCAGTTCCTTTTAATTATAATTGAATAAGTATGCATAGGATATGTGCAGTCAAAAAGGCTTCCATTTGCATTGCCAACACGGATACATGCCAGCTTCTGAACGTTAGGATGCCAGTGCAGAGGTCTCTATAAACTCTCTAGTGCCCCAGTTTAGAAGTGCCACGTATTGCTAAATAAAAGTTAAACTGAACTGCACAAAAGCCCAACAAGAACAGACACAAGCACACACGCTTATTTTCCCAGCGTTGACTGAAGCCCCCAAGAGATTTGAACGAGTTCAACAGTCTCTAAAAAGCTGCTAACCCTGCATGAGTCTCAAAGGAACCTCTGGAGGTAACAACATGGCTCTTGATTTAGTGTCTCCTGTCCTGCATTAATCTGGAGAATATTTACGCAAATGACCCCAAAATGGCTGCGGATATCTAATGGGAGTTTTGGCATAATGGACAGCATTCCTCTGCTGTTGCGTATCCCCAACCCCACCACCTTCCTCCTTTTCCAAGACTTGCTTTGAAAAATCACTATCTTTCTTTATATGTTACTTCTGGGTAGCTTCTGCGCATTTATTATACTTATGTCAGGAATGTAGTGAGAGAATGATATACTCGAATGTGTGGGGTGTGGAATATCCTACAAATCTGTTAAGTGTTTTATAATCCATGCACCGCCATAAAATCTCAAACATAGCTGCTGTGTTTTGACTGTTCATTGTAAATGCTCATGGGAACACTTTAATATTGTATTAATTCAAATTGAAGTCCATTAACTTACTCTTTATCTGTAGGGTAATTTCTTTGGTCATGTTACGAAGTTACTCCAAACATTTCCATTTTCTTTCTCAGAGGAAGTTAACCTGGTTAATGAAAGTACAGAGACTGTGTCTGTCGGTACGGCCATCTCCACCAACTTCATTGGGCAGAAGGAGAAAATGGCAGCGGACGTGTGCGAGCGTTCCTGTGAGGAAATCACCAACATGGTCCAGGAGCTCAAAGGTCTCCGTATTGTTGTGGGCAATCTCATCGATGGCTTGCAGAAAGTGGTAAATGAGTTTTACTTAATTAATGTGTTTGAAAGAGTTGCTGAAACTGAGATCTCTTTTCCCATGCACTTGCAGTGAATAGGGGCTGAGGCTTTCAAGCATCAAGAAGGTCACAACAGCACCATAAACGTCTCATAAAAGTAGTCCATACGACTTGTATGCTATACTCCAAGTCGTCTGAAGTCATACAATAGCATTGTGTGAGAAAAACACCTAGAGTGACCCTTAAATTTCTCGATTTGAGCGTACATAAGTGTGTAAAAGCCCTATATAAATGCTTTAGCCATTCATTCATTCTTTCAAAGTGATATGGAACAACGTGGGTAAATTGAGATGTTTGTTTTGCTGATCTCTGAAATGTTTATTTCATAAAGCCTCATTGTTCAGGTTGGTGGCCAGTGTGTGATTAGAAGAATTTTATAACAGATTAAATATCTGACTATGCAAGCAAAAAATCTTTTAGTCTAAACAGAACCATTAAAGGAAAACAGGGTCTGAAGAGGCAGTGGAAAACATGAAGATGTGGGCTGGGGTTTTATGGTTTGTTTTAGAGGGAGATAGGAAGTGTGAATAGGAACCGAGTCGTGTCTGGCAGTGTTTAAACAGCCCCTTTATCCTCCACTGGGAGCTTCCCAGCGATGAGGGAGTCTGGGCATAATCTCTGGGAAATCCAGCGGCTGGATGCTGCGGGTCCCAGAGGCTCTTCCAGACCATGTGGTGTTCTGTTTCACAGCCTAACACTCACGACTGCTACCTATGCATTTTGTTCTCACTCACACATGCACAAATGAATTCATCAGCACATTGTGTTTTTAGTGTGTGTTATTGTATGTACTTAGTGTGCTTCAGAAGTTAATAATCCTTTCCCCCCTTTTGCGTTCCTCTTGTTCGTTTTTTTTCCCCTTCCCTCAGCCTCTTGTTCTGTCTCTTTCCTCGTTTTCAACTCTTTACTCGTGGCCACAAATGCATGATAGTTTTTGCTAACACATCTCAGGACTGCAAAGTTGTAGTTTGGTTGTTCTTTTTTATTTCTTTATTTAAAAAGAAATAAACAAAATGGAAACAACTGGCAAAGATTAACAAAGTAATAAAAATCTGAAAAGAGAATTTTTGCATTCAAAGACTACAGAAGTGAAAAATATGATTTATGTTGCAAATGTCAACATCGCAAGCACAAATTATAAGCATAAGATAAGTAAATTACTTGAAGACACTTTATTTCTGTATGGTGGAAATAAATTACATTTTAAAATATATGTGAACCTGGACCACAAAACTTAGCACGGGTATATTTCTTGCAGTAGCCAGCAATGCATTGTATGGGTCAAAATTGTCTATTTTTCTTTTATGCCAAAAATCATTAGGATATTAAGTAAAGATCATGTTCCATGAAGATATTTTGTATATTTCCTACCATAAATATATAAAAACCTCATTGCTAAGAACTTAATTTGGACAAATTTAAAGGCTGTTTTCAAATAGTTGTATCTCATCCTAACAAACCATACATCAGTGGAAAACTTACTTTTTCAGCTTTCAGATTATGTATAACTCTCAATTTAAAAAAATTGAGCCTTATGACTGGTTTTGTGGTCCAGGGTCACATATTGAGATAGAAAACAGTTATCAGAAATTGTAATGTAATATTTTACAGTATTACTGTTTTTACTCTATTTTTGATCAAATAAACGCAGACTCAGTGAGCATAAAAGACTTCTTTTAAAAACCTAAACCTTTGAACGCCAGTGTACATGGAAATCCTTACGAAGTTCATTTCCCAAAGGGTAACATCAGAGATCAACCGAAATGTGGCAATTTGATAGCAAAAAAGCCAAAGTTATTTCCCAGGTCAAGAGGTCACATTGAGAAAACCATTGCAGATTTCCTAGGGCAGAGCTTCCTGTTCTTTAGGGTCAAGAACATAAATCTCCTTCTGTATAGAAGTGTGTTCATTCCATTTCAGTTTAAATCACCTCTGTGTATCTACATGTGGAAGACATTGACAGAAGCGTTGCCTCCTCTTGACCGTATGTCCATCTGTCTTGCTGTGCGTCTGTCGGTTAGACTGAGGAGAACACCGTGATGAAGGAGGTGCTGGGGAACATGAAGAACATCAAAGACAAGCGCATGTGCTGGCAAGACGGCCGTCTCTTTGAGGATAAGGAGGACTGGGTTGTGGACAGCTGCACCAAGTGTACCTGTCAGGTAGGAAGAGCAGTGACGTATGATGAAAGGAAGAGAATGAGTGAAAGGCATTCTGCTTTTGTTCTGATTCTTTATGCTTTGTGGCTTTATGTTGCAGGAATCAAAGGTTGTATGCCATCAGATCACATGTCCTCCAGTATCCTGTGCCAGCCCCACTTTCCTAGATGGAGAATGCTGTCCAGTGTGTCTGCGTGAGTAACGTTTCTGATACATTGCTGAATTTAGATTTTAGAAATAAAATAATTTTCTTTACTAATATCATTAGTTTGAATTCTATTTAAATGCATGAATTTTACATCAAGACCACCTTGGGATGTTTCTCATGCTAACCTTGTGTGTTAAAATTGTCCATGCTAGTTTTACATGGATTTCTCTAAAAATATTGTAGGATACAACGTTTTTTATGCCTGGGGCAGATGCGCACATTTATTAATTTTTATTTTATTTCATGGTAACACTTTACAATAAGGTTCATTAGTTAAAGAGCAGGTCATATGGTTTTTTAAAGTGTCCTAATATTGTGTTGGAGTCCCTTACAACAGGCTTAAATGCATCTAAGGTAAGAAAACATTGTAATTTTTTTTTTCGGAATATACATTTATACATAGAGTCATTTGTCAATGATTTCGAAATGATTTGTTCGAATCAGTTTTGAGCGTAATGTCTGTAAACCCCTCCCTTCCATAAGCCTGCTCTGCTCTGATTGGTCAGCAGGCCAAGCCTACTGTGATTGTTACAGAGAGGAGTACTTGAGAGCGCTACCATCTCTGTTGCCAAAACCGCGGTTGTTTATGATATCCATGAGAGGAAGTGACCCCAATAACGTCATATTTAGCCCCTGGAATGCGAATTTACTAGGGGCACCCTGACAAAAAGCCTGTATTTTACACCCGGAACGCGATTTTTAATGAGATTAAATTGCGCTTGAGCTGGTTTTGAGTAGCAGTTGGGCGGTTTTTGTTGTGAAAACCTGGCAACCCAACCATGCACCTTTAGATAAAACAATAATATAGTGCTCCAATCCGTTAAAATAATGACAAAAACATTTTGTTTAACACTTATACAAGTGAATCGTGCCTACAGCTAAAGTTTAGTTGCTAAACTGTAAACACTTAACAAAACAATAATGGTGGATATGTTAGCCGAGTGCTAACGTGACTAACTGATGAAACAGTACAGTTTGTAAACATTCTTTATTATTAAACAAAGTAATAAGAACAATGGCAGTTAACATTAATCGACACATTCATATGAAATTGAATTATCAGAACTGTTTCAATAAGACAGTAATATTGTGGTTTACCCGGAAACCTAAAGCTAGGTATACATCACATATTAGCACAAAAAAAAATCGTGGAAAAAATGAATTTTAACCACCGATTCTTCACATCAGCATCTTTTGGCAATGAAAACAAAACAAACTTGCTTTTAACAGTGCAGAGCTCGGCGTCTTCTTAACATGACACACTAACTAGCGGAAGTGTTTGTGGGCAGGTCAGATTGTTCATATTTCATGGGCAGGCGGGGATTATGCAAATGTGTTACCCAGTGATGTAGATTGGTAACGGGCAGAAGATTCAAAAATATGATGACTCGTTAAACTCGTTCAGAGTTGACTCTTTCATTTGAGAGACAATATCTTTATCATGCACTTTTTTAATTAACAACTTTGCAGACTGTTTACATTGAAGGATAGCTATGTTACAAGCTGCAAAAAGATATTTTTCGAAAACCCATATGACCTGCTGTTTATCATTAGTTTAATACATTAGTTAACATGAACTAAGAATGAACAATACTTCTACAGCATTTATTAATCTTAGTGTTAATTTCAGCATTTACTAATGCATTATTAAAATCACAAGTTGTTTTGTTAACATTAGTTAATGCACTGTGGACTAGCATGAACAAACAATAAACAACTGTATTTTTATTAACTAACATTAACAAAGATTAATAAATAATAAATGTATTGTTCATTGTTCATTCATGTTAGTTAATACATTAAGTAATGTTAACAAATGACACCGTATTGTAAAGTGTTACCTATTTTATTTTCAAAAGATTTCTTTCAAATAAATGCTGTTCTTCAAACTTTCTGTTCATCAAAGTATCATGAAAAAACACTCCAAAGTCTTTTGTAATAATAAGAAATGTGCTATGAGTAGCTAATCAGCATATTATTATGATTTATGGAAGATCATGTGACACTGAAGCCTATGGTATAATGGCTGCTAAAAATTCAGCTTTGTCTTCACATGCATAAATTTGACTTTAAAGTGTATTAAAACAGAAATCCATTATGTTAATTTAAATAATATTGATGTTTATACTGTATTTTAATCAAATAAATGCAGCCTTGATGAACATAAGAGGCTTCTTTCAAAACATTTTTAAAAAACACAGACCCCAAAACTTTCAAACGGAAGCTTGTACAGACCAGCTTCACAGAGAAGCAAATTTTTCTTTTCTTTAATGATACAGAACTGTTATTGTTTTAAAACGGCTTGTGTTTGCCAACCACACATTTTTATTATCCATGAGTAACAAGCATTACTGTATGTTCCCATGCTCTGAAGTGGGTTGAGAAAGATGATGTCATGTATAACTTAAGCTCCAAAACATCAGAGGCAAAGAACAATGTTGCCTTTGCTTTTTAAATATACTAGCAACAAGGAGCACCATGACGGGTGTGGTGGGGTTAGAACGTGGTGAATTCTGTCTAAAGTTAACAGTGTTAAATATGCTTATATGATATGTGTGTACAGCTAAAGACAGCGAGGATGGCTGGTCGCCTTGGTCTGAATGGACAGAGTGTACCGTCACATGTGGAACAGGCACCCAGCAAAGAGGCAGGTCATGTGACGCCACAAGTAACCCCTGCAGTGGCCCCTCCATCCAAACCCGCAGATGCAACTTGGGAAAATGCGACAGTCGTGGTGAGACAGCCAGTCTTTGTTTGACTATAAACTGCACACTTTCTTTGAACACCTGCGATTTGGTCATATAGAGACATTTTGCATACCATATTCCTGACTGTTTTGTCCATAAAGTCTAAAACCTTGGCCGAAAACCACATAACAGTTGTGTGAGTGGTATTGGATTAAATCCTGTTGCTTGTGGCCTTAAGAATTGTGGTCCATCACCCTATAACTGCAAGTGCACAGTTTGTTCTCTCACTGATTTGTTTCAGGTGTTTCAGAGATCATTGTGATAAGTAAAAGTAAAGCATTCATCTATAACATCTCCACAGACCAGGTTGAAATGTTTTGTGTTCTAAACCAAGTAGAAAGAGAGATCTGAACTGCAGCTGTCACAATATCTAAACAGCTGTTAAAAATAATGAAAATGGAGGAAAAAGAATCGGTTCACCAGGACTCTCGTTCTCAGTTTAGTTCCAGCCAAAATCTCTAAATCTTTATAGGAAAAATATACTTATTTTGGCTGTTGTTTTTGTTGTGTTGAATTGGTTATGAGCTTTTGAAGGAATAGTTCATCCAAAAATGAAAATTCAGTGATTTACTCATCTCCTTCCATGCTTGTATGACTATCCCATGGATGATAAATGAAGAATGTACTGGTTGCTCTTTTAATGCAATTACAGTAAGTGAGGTCTGATGCTTTTAAGCTTAAAAATGATACAAATGCATAATAAAAGTGTCACAAACAACGCTAAAAGCACATTTAGTTTTATCCGAAACAGATGAATGTGAATCTGGAAACGTATTATGTTGGTTGTTGTATGTACAGTGCCTTGCGAAAACCCCTTCATTTTTTTACGTTTTGTTATGTTGCAGCATTATGTTAAACTGCTTTAAATTACTGTTTTTTCACATCAATCTACACTCCATACACCATAATGACAAAGCACAAAACAGGTTTGTAACAACTTTGCAAATTTATTAGAAATAAAAAAGCTGAAATGATTCCATTGCATAAGTATTCATACCCTTTTCTGGGACACTTGAAATTTAGCTCAGGAGCACTCATATCGCTTGTAGATGTTACTACACTTCGTTTAGAGTTAAACTGTGGCAAATTCATTTAAATGAGTATGACTTGGAAAGGCACACACCTCTCAGAAAAGATCTAACAGCTGAAAATGCATATGAGAGCAAAAACCCAGCCCATAGGGTCAAAAAATTCTGCTGTATTGAAGGTTCACAGAAGAGTGTAGCCTCCATTATCCATAATTTAAGATGCTTGGAACAACTAGAACTCTTCCTAGAGCTGGCCTCCTGGCCAAACTGAACAAGAAGTTGATGGTCACTCTAGTTGAGCTCCATGATCATATATGCAGATGGAAGAAACTTACAGAAGGACAAACATCACTTCAACGCTCTACCAATCCTCTTTATGGCAGTGTGGCCAAATTCAATCCTCTCCTCAGTGAAAACCCACTTGAAATTTGCAAAAAAAAGCACCTAAAGGACCCTCAGAGTGTGAGAAACAAGATGAACCTCAATTCCAAGCATCATGTTTGAAAGAAACCAAGCACTGCTCATTACCAACATAACAAAACGTGAAAAAAATGAAGGAGTATGAATACTTTCGCAAGGCATTGTATCATGGCAGTGAGACTATGTTGGTCAGAAAACTAGTTTATTAACAATTTCTACATAATATTTTTAAAGTTTTCTGAAACCATAAATATATTTGTTTGAGGATTTCAAAACACTTTGAATATACAGTAATGCATAAATCATTTGGATCACTTGCTTTTGTGTCCTTTATGAATGCTGAAAGGTTCAGTCTCCACTCATTGTAATGGCTTCAAAAAGAGTACAAAAAAAAGAGAACCAGTGCAATTCATCAAGTTTTTTCCTTTTATGTTTTTCAAAAGAAATAAAATCATATGGGTTTGGACGGATGTAAGAAAATACTGAGAGAATTTTCATTTTTGGGTCAACTAATCTTTTAAAGTGGGCCATATCAAACAAAATCATTGATTTCCAAGCATGGCCTTAGCACTTATAATAACCACAGAAGCCCCTGCCAGCCATTTGCATTGGCAGTAAGCTGAACGACTCTCAAGCGGTAAACTGTAATCCTACTATGGCTAGCACCCACTTACCTACATTTCATCAAATCAGTTATTATTACTGATTGAATGTTACATCACTCAAAAGATGTTGATTAGCCAAACTGATTTTAAGCCATTCTTTTCCTGACCTGATTTCGTGGCAGTCGGATAATTCTATAACAACATGGGTGTTTTCTTTCATCATCTGTTGTAAATATTTATGGAGCGTGTGCTAATAGATAAACTCCTTTCCATCAATGAGGGAACGAGCTGGTATTCATCACTTATGCTTAGTGAGGTTTTAATGAGCGGCATATGGCTCTTTGCGGTGTACCAATGCTAACTCTGGCTTATGGCGGACTCAGATGGGTTTTTTTTATAACTGACAAATGTTACCAGCTGGTATCTTGGACAACAATGGACAAACTGGCCTTTGTTACAATTACTGCTCAACAATAAGTATTCATATATTCAGATTTTATTCTCTCTCCTTCTCATATTGTCAGTTTGTATACTCAGACCCATGCGGTCGTGGGAACAGAATATAGCTGACAGTGTTTGAGGAGGCCCAGTTAATGCTCATTGTGTCACCACTGGCCTGAATACACAATCAGGTCTTTCCCATGCTGAATCCCAAAGAGAGGATCAGGTGATTGGTCCAGAATTGTGTGCCAGGTGGTTTATTAAGTTTATTGGCAGTTCCACCCTGTGTCATTCCTGGATCTCATGCTTCTGGACTTACTAATATAAATGAAAGATGTCACTGATTGTGTGGGTTTGTTTGCTGGTTAAATGCTGCTTTCAAGTCTTGTCAGAATGATCATATTTATGAGATGAGTGTACATAAACACCTCCACAACTTTCCATAGGTAGTTTAGTTTCGGTTATAGTTAAGTTTTACAGTACTTGTGAATATTACTGTACAACTTCTGTGCTGTGGATAAATAGTGTTATATGGAAGCCCGTTTCCGCCACTTAATTAAAACAAAACAAAAAAAAGGTTATTGCGACTTATCTTACAATTCTGGCTTTTTTTCTCAGAATTGCATGATACGAACTTGCAATTCTGACTTTTTTTTCTCAGAATTGTGCGTTTATATCTCACAGTTCTGAGAAAAAAAAGTCAGAATTGCAAGTTTGTATCAAATAAAGTCAGAATTGCGTGACATAAACTCGCAATTCTGAGAAATAAAGGCGCAACTGCGTGATATAACTCGCAGTTGAGAGTTATAAAGTCAGAATTCCGAGATATAAACTCGCAATTCTGAGAAATTAAGTCAGAATTGTGAGATATAAACCTGCTATTCTGTGAACATATCAGTCTTTTTTTTCTCCTCAGAACTGGACTTTATAACTTGCAATTGCGAGTTCATATCTCACCATTCTGAGAAAAAAAAGTCAGAACTGCAAGATACAAACTCACAATTGTGAGAAAAGAAGTCAGAATTGCGAGATACAAAGTCGCAATTGCCAGGAAAAAAGTCAGAATTGCGAGTTTATATCTAGCAATTCTGACTTTATTTCTCGCAATTTTGAGTTTATATCCCGCAACTGTGACTTTATAACTCGCAATTGTGCGTTTATATCTCACAGTTCTGAGAAAAAAAGTCAGAATTGCAAGATATAAACTTGAAATTGTGAGAAAAAAAGTCAGAATTGTGACATAAAAAGTCGCAATTACCTTTTTTATTTTCTATTCAGTGGCGGAAACGGGCTTTCATAGTCTTGCCGGAAAACACAAAAATAACTTATTTTAATGCTCTCCATTGTGTTGAATTAGGGGTAAATAAACACCTTAAAGGAAATTTTTTCACCCAAAAATTTAAATTCTGTCATTAATTTTGTTTAATGGTGTTCCAAACCCATGAGACCTTCGTTCATCTTTGAAACACAAATCAAGATATTTTTGATGAAATCTGAGAACTTTCCGACCCTGCATATTCAGCAATGCAACTACCATTTTCAAGGCCCAGAAAAGTAGTAAGGACATCGATAAAATTGTCCATGTGTCATCAGTGGTTCAACTGTAATGTTATGAAGCTATGAGAATATTTTTGTGTGCAAACAAAAAAAACAATAGTACCACTGACACAGGAGCCGGCATTATGATGTAGAACCTGTATGCACTGCACCTTGTTTAAAAGCAGAAGACGCACGCTGTACATAAAACAGTCTACGTAAACATGTCTGAAGATTTCAACAGAGAGGATAACTTGCAATTTTTTGCTCAGCCTTACTTATTTGAACCAGAATATACAGGCGATGAACTAAGAGAGATGGACAACGTTCTACGTCAGAACGCCAGCTCCTGCATCAGCAGCACTGGAGACTCACATGGAAGAAATAGTTGAATAAAGTCATTATTTTTGTTTTCTTTGTGCACAAAAAGTATTCTTGTAGCTTATTAAAATGACAGTTTAACCACTTATGTCGCTTGAACTATTTTAACAATGTCCTTACCTCCTTTCCGGGCCTTGAACGTGTCAGTTGCGTTGCTGTCTATGCAGGGTCAGAAAGCTCTCGGATTTCATCCAGAATAAGGTCTTATGGGTTTGGAACGACATGAAGGTGCGTAATTAATGACAGATTTTTCATTTTTGGGTGAACTAACCCTTTAACTTTGCCAATAAAGTGTGAGAGAGAAGAAAAAATTACATTCTGTCTTTAAAAAGTTCACTGGAACACACATCGTATCATAATTACGACTTCCAAACTCAAGAGCAGGATCTTCCAGGTCTTCTTCTGACTGAAAGGCAGCATACGCTATTGTTTTTGATAACCATGCCAGGTCTCTGCCTTTCATTATAGTCCGTCAAGATGGTGGTTGGAGTTTGTGGTCCCCCTGGTCATCATGCTCTGTGACGTGTGGAGAGGGACAGATCACGCGAATTCGCCACTGTAACTCCCCCGTCCCTCAACTGGGAGGAAAAGACTGTGAAGGCAGTGGGAGGGAGACGAAAAAATGTGAAGCCAAACCCTGTCCAAGTGAGTTCTGGGAGCTTTGTGCTTCTTATTTACGTATTGAACTTAAAGTCTTTGCACACTGAGTCTGAAATTTTCGCATATAAAAAAATAAATACGACCTCACGTTGTGTCACGTTTACACACTGCATGCAAAACTTTCTGCTTTTTTTGCATATGGAAAAACACATTCGAAAATTTCGGACTGTGTGTGGAAGAACCTTTTGTTGTGTGAAATGAAGCTAAGATTATATTATACTGATTTGCATTGTAATAAAACAATTTACATGGATAATTTATCTCCATAAAATTTTTATATGCAGATTTTTACTATACTCTCTTCTTCTTATAGTTGATGGAGCTTGGGGCCCATGGTCTCCTTGGGCGATCTGCTCTGCCACCTGTGGGGGAGGATCAAGGACAAGAACACGCGTGTGTAACAGCCCTCGTCCACAGTATGGCGGCAAGAAATGCCCAGGAGAGTCCAAAGACACTGATACCTGCAACAAACAGGACTGCCCTGTTGGTATGTCACCATTTCGATATATTCACTCCACACATATTCTCACTCTTCAACTGTGTTCAGCTGTATGGGACTAGGGGTGCAAAAAAGTGGAAAATTTCCAGTAAATTTCGTAAACATTCCAGAAATTTTGGAAACTTTCTATCAATCTTTTTTGGAAAGTTTCTGGAAATTTACCGGAAAATGTACACCCCTTTGCAACCCTATATGGGACCATATTGTAGTCCCTTCTCTCTTGTCGCCATTGCTGAGCCATTATTAAACCTTCTACCTCAGCTTAGTCTGGTCACAATAAAACTAGTAGCTAGTGTTGGGCGATATGCTCAGTTTTCATATCGTCCTATCGTCAGCCTGTGAGATCGCCCATACACAATATTATTGTGCTAATTTATTTATTTACTTAGTTTCACTGCTGGCAAATGAACCTACTCCAGCATAAGGCTAAAAGCAGCCTAATGTTTTCAATATGACTTAATTTGTTTAACATGATAACAATTTAATAGAAACATTGTAAGTTACTAATGTTACATTTCCTTAGTTATTCAAAAAGCAGCTACAGAAACGAGCAAAGAGCATTTACGTTATCAAAGAACGTCATCACTCACTAGCCTAGCCTAGTCTAGCACGAGTTTACACACTTTGAAACACACTCCTGGTACCATTAGGGGCCGTTCACATATCGCGTCTTTTGCGCGCTCAAGTTCGTTATTTCTAATGTAGGCGCGCGGCAGTCGCGCTCATAATGGAAGCGACGCGGTTGAGACGCGCACGCCGTGCGACGCGCTCGTTTTTTTCAAGCGCGTCCGCGCCGCATCGAGATCATCTCAACTTTTCAGAATGCCGCAAGCGCACCGCGGGTCATGTGACAAGAACTACTTATCTTAATCTTTTCCCGTAACAACACTGAAAGCTCAACCAAGATGGAGAAACAGCTGATCATAGCTGTACAGGGATACCCATTTTTAAATACATTTAGTAGCAAAGCTACAGCAAGCGATTTTTAGTGTTGGAAATCCGTTTGTCCTTTGCTGAAACTTCCGTGTCTTCACTGAGAGCGCGGGTAATGGTTGCTTAGCAACGGCAGACGCCAGGGGAACACAAGCTACGGAGCGCTTTGGAAAGAAGGAGAAAGCGGCGCCTAGCGTTTTCCATGCGTTCTTAGGCGCTACATGTGAACGGACCCTAAGTGAATACAATAATTACATCACTGTATGATGAATACATGTATTACCCCTTATTTACACTGCATACGTCTGCGGCGTGAAGGGGGGCCGTTTCCCCCAAAACGAGTTACTGTAACCATCCTCTCCCCTCCTTGCTGAACGGGATCGATTTCAAAAGTGAAAGTAAAACCGGAAAAACAGCGCGCATAAGCGTTTGCACGCTTTCGCGTGCGGCAACAACTGCACGCAATTACAGATTACATGCTCGCCCTCCTGCTCACCGTGATTTGTGCCTTTGTGTTTACACCAGCCACCTCGCGGAAAGTATATGAAACGCCCCAGAAGCGGCTCTCTGCACTGCATCGCTAAAGTTAGGCGCGCCTAGTCTATTTTTGACGGATAATAATAATAATCGTCTTGCTATTGTCAAAGGCATTAGCAACAGGCGATATCTCTGACTATGGTCGATACACGATACTATCGTCTATCAGCACAACCCTACTAGCAGCTGTTAAGAACTGTCTGTTGTTCATTTAGAAAGTCTATTTTTATGCTGCCTTTAAGTTACAATAAACTGGAAAGGTAAATTAGCATCTGGTTGGTTACAGGGAAAAATGAAAAGGCAAGTTGAGGATTTAAAAAAGGTGATACACTACTGTTCAAAAGTTTGGAATCAGTAAGTTTTTTAAGAAGTGAATGCTTATATTTAGCAAGTAAGTATTAAATTAAACCAAAGTGCTGAAAAGCACCGGATCAGCATATTAGAATGATTTCTGAAGAATCATGTGACATTGAAGACTTGAAGTAATGGCTGCTGAAATAGATTACATTTTAAAGCTTTAAAATAGAACAGCAAAAACAAATCCCGAACACTACCAAACTACAGAAAAGGTGTGAATTATTCAGTTGCAGCCTGTTTCTTTGCCTTAAACCATGATGTTTCTACTTAACGCTTTTGTGGTACGAAAGGGTTAACGTGCCACCTGGAGGGTGCGATATTGAATTGCTTTTACAGCGACATAAGCTATTTTGGATCTTTACCCTTCAAACCTCATCACCTATGGGTATGAACAATGAAGCACTATTCAATGTGATGTAATGCATGTGGGTTTGTGTGTATATGTATATGAAACATCGTAAATAAACATTTTTGATACTTTTTGCATAGTTTGGTGGTGTGCGGGATTTGTATTTGCTGTTCATTTTTGACCTTTTTGGTCTTTGTTTCTTACACACCTACCGATTGCCGTCAGGTGTGCGGAGATGAATTGTTAAAGGAGAAGTCCACTTCCAGAACAAAAATTTACAGATAATGTACTCACCCACTTGTCATCCAAGATGTTCATGTCTTTCTTTCTTCAGTCGTAAAGAAATTATGTTTTTTGAGGAAAACATTTCAGAATTTTTCTCCGTATAATAGACTTCTATGGTGCCCTGAGTTTGAACTTCCAAAATGCAGTTTAAATGCGGCTTCAAACGATCCCAAATGCGGTTGTAAACGATTCCAGCCAAGGAAGAAGGGTTTTATCTTGCGAAATGATTGGTTATTTTCATTTAAAAATACTGTTTAAATACTTTTTAATCTCAAACGCTCCTCTTGTCTTGCTCTGCCTGAACTCTGTGTATTCTGGTTGAAGATAGTTAAGAGTATGTCGAAAAACTCCAATCGTATTTTCTACCTCAACTTCAAAATTCATTTCAAAATCATCCTACATCGCTGCAGAAGTACCGACCCAGTCTTTGGAAAGTAAACATGCAAAGAAGATCAAACAGTCTTAACAAAAAAAGGAAAACTGCGATATAGGATGATTTTGAAGATGAGGGAGAACATGAGATGGGAGTTTTCCAACATAGCCTAACTGTTATGAACCGGAAAAAACAGAGTTCTGGCTGAGGAAGACAAGACGGGCGTTTGACATTAAAAAGTATATACATTTTATAATTTTTATGAAAATAACTGATCGTTTCACTAGATAAGACCCTTCTTCCTCAGCTGGGATCGTTTACAACCGCATTTGGGATCGCTTGAAGCCGCATATTGGACTTCTCCTTTAAAGCATTAAAATAGAAAATATTTATTTTGAATTGTAATAACATTTCACAATATTACAGTTTTTACTTACTTAGCCTAAGAGACTTCCTTCAAAAACCTTTGAATGGTTGCATACATGTGAAATTCATTTTATCAATGGGTTCTATTATTTGAGGACCTCTTTAGACTGCCACGTCATGCTTGTTAAGTTTCATCATGAGATTTATGAAATGCGTTTCAATTTCATGAGTAAACGTCAAGCCTCTCCCTTTTTATTCTTTGCTTCCTCAGATGGTTGTCTGTCTAACCCGTGTTTCGGGGGTGTTGATTGCACCAGCTCCCCTGACGGCTCGTGGGAGTGCGGGCCCTGCCCTGTCGGTTTCCGTGGCAATGGAACATTGTGTGAGGATGTGAATGAGGTACAAAGGGAAAAGAGCTGGGAAAAGTATAATGTAGTTAGGGCCGTGTGACAAGCAACTGTTATACTGCATTACTCACAATTCAACACGGAAAGCATAGCCAAACAAAAATGTTTGGCTGATTTCAACACAACCAATCCCAATAAATGTGAATATTATAGAAAACTGCTTTTTCAGATATGTTTCCTAACATCCCTGTTTGTTTCTTCTGTCCTATAGTGTGATATAGTGCCTGATGTTTGCTTTAAAAGTGGTGAATCCCAGCGCTGTGTCAACACAGATCCAGGCTTCCACTGCTTGCCTTGCCCTCCTCGATACAAAGGCAATCAGCCTTTTGGAATGGGAGTGGAGGCTGCCAAGCTAAATAAACAGGTTAGTTATGTAGTCTATGGACAGATTGAATCAATTATTGCAAAAGTATATAAATGTGTTATTGCACAAGTATATAAATGTGTCATTAGCCTGGCTGAATATCAGACAGCACGCCTACGTGCCGCCCAATCCGTTTGCTGACCGCCTGATGCACATTATACACAAAACTGGAAGCAACCATTTTATGTAAAACTGCCTCTTCTGGTTGATTGCATTGCATATCAATCAGGTGGTCTCTTCTGGTCTAATTGGACTGTTCTTTCCCAAAAATGACTGTGGACCAGGCATCAGACATTTTGGACAAAGTATGTGTTCTAAATGAAAAAAATCTTTCAGGCCCATAATGGTGGCCAAGCATATGGATCTTGCTCTAGTTCTCCCATTCCTCTCAGATGAATAAATTTTATTCAGAGTTCTTGGAAAGCTGACTCATTTGGTTTTTTATCCAAAAGTTACATAACGTCCACAACTAATTGGTTTCTCACCAACCTCCAGCTTGCATTGCTTTGATCCAGCGCCCAAGAGTAGTAAATTGACAAAGGGCTGAAAGGAATTGTTTCACATTTTATAGCTGCGATCCAATAGTTTCTCAAATAAACTGCCCAGTTGTGTGCAGCTGAAACCAACAAAATAGTAGGAAATTATCAATAGAAGGGCCTCAGCATAATTTCCTGTTATCTCCCTAGGCTATGAGCTGTAATTGGACTGCTGTTGAGCATTGCTGAAGTCTGTTTATTTTTCAGGTTTGCGAGCAAGAAAACCCCTGCAAAGACAGGACTAACAACTGCCACAGGTCTGCTGAGTGTATCTACCTTGGACACTTCAGTGACCCCATGTTCAAATGCGAGTGTAAGATCGGCTATGCTGGGGACGGCCTCATCTGCGGTGAGGACTCTGACCTTGATGGCTGGCCAAATCAGAACCTGGTGTGTGGAGCCAATCAGTCCTATCACTGCGAAAAGGTAATAGCGTTATTGTCTTTTCTGTGGCTACAAGACATACTTTCAAAAGGATAGTTCACCCAAAAATGAAAATTCTGTCATTAATTACTCACCCTCATGTAGTTCCAAACCCATAAGACTTCGTTCATCTTCACAACACAGTCTTTCTTTCTTCAGTCATAAAAAATTATTTTTTTAGGAAAACATTTCAGGATTTCTCTCCATATAGTGGACTTCTATGGTGCCCGTGAGTTTGAACTTCCAAAATGCAGTTTAAATGAATCTTCAACAATCCCATCCGAGGAAGAAGGGTCTTCTCTAGTGAAACGATTGGTTTTTTTCTAAAAAAAATTGACAACTTTTTAACCTCAAATGCTTGTCTTGTCTAGCTCTGCATGTACTCTGTGTATTCTGGTTCAAGACAGTTAGGATAGGTCGAAAAACTCCCATCTCATTTTCTTCTTTAACTTCAAAATCATCCTACATCACTCCATTGACCCAGTATCGACCTAGTGTTTACAGTGAACATGCAAAGTGAACATGCAAAGAAGATCAAACGCCCTTTACAAAAAAAGGTTAAACAGCGATGTAGGACTATTTTGAAGTTGGAGAAGAAAATGAGAAGGGAGTTTTTCGACCTACCCTAACTGTCTTGAACCGAAATATTGGTTCCGGTTTACTGGAATTTTTAGATAAGACCCTTCTTTCTGGGCTGGGATCGTTTAGAGCCTTTTGTAGCTGCATTTAAACTGCATTTTGGAAGTTGCAGGCACCACAGAAGTCCATTGTATGGACAGAAATCCTAAAATGTTTTTCTCAAAAAACAGAATTTCTTAATTTCTTTTAAGAAAGAAAGACATGAGCATCTTGGATGACAAGGGGGTGAGTAAATTATTTGTAAATGTTTGTTCTGGAAGTGGACTTCCCCTTTAATGACAGAATTACATTTTTGGGTGAACTATCTTTTTAATTGACTAAAAATGTAATTAATCGCAAAGGTTTCTAAAAATAATAGCATTTTTGAAAGAAGTCGCTTATGCGCACCAATGATGCATTTATTTTGAGCAAAAATACAGTAAAAACAGTGATCTGGTGGAAATATTATTACACTTTAGAATGACTGTTCCATTTTAATATACTTTAAAATATACATTCTCCTGGGATGGCAAAGCTGAAATTTCAGCAGCCATTATTATAGTCTTCAGTGTCACATGATCCTTCAGAAATCATTCTAATATGCACATTTGCTGCTCAACAGACATTTCTTATTATTATCAGTGCTGAAAAGGTTGTGTTCCTTAAAGTTCCTTAAGGCATTTATTTTCAGGATTCTTTAATGAATAAAAAAAAAAAAATCAGCATTTTTTTTGGAATAGAAACCATTATAAAAGTCTTTACTAGGACTGTATTTTGACACAAATTTCACAATTCGATTCTATTCTGATTCAGCTTGCGACTCAATTTGATATCGATTATTTTGGATATACATCAAGTACAGTACATACCTGATATATAAATATATTAAAAAAAAAAATCTTTCAACTAGTGCTGTAAAATATACATGAGAGTCTGTTGGTACTACATCACTATAATATTGGTTAAAATTAACCAATTTGTAAAAGGCTTAAATGACACTTAATTAAGTTTTTATAATAATAAAGTTACAGTAACATCATTATATTTCTACTCCAATTCATTTTTGAAAATATATACACTTTAAATGGTGGCTGTAATAAAAAATTGATGGATTTAAACACAAATTAAACATTGAAGAACAGTAAAAGTTATAACGAATGTTATATGGTGCATATATTTAGCAAAATGCTCCTCTCTTTTTTCATTTTCAGAGTTCATTTTTCTATTTGACTAACAAGTTTCTATGTTTTTTTGAGGTAAATGTGATGCTACATGACATTGTTTACAAGCTGTTATACTGACATCTTTTTTCACGCTTTATTCACGCTTATTTCATGCTAAAACTAGTAGTAAAGAGGAGATGATCAGTTCACGTACTGTTCATGCTGCCACCTCTTGAAGTGAGGCGCTACAGCAATCTGTCACTCCACATTAAACAGCGCCAAAACAGCATTTATTGTTTGAATATTGTAATAAAAAGGACAGAATTTGAAATCTGAGACTGTTTCATATCAAAAGTAACAAAGCACAAAGCTTATTATGATTCATTAGATGAGAGGGGCGCTACAATGTTCCGTTCATTAAATGAAAACAGGATAGAGATTTAAGAATCAATATTGTCTCAGAAAAGTTCATTAAAAACAAGAAATCGATATTTTTTACTCAGCCCTAGTCAGTTTTGATCAATTTAATGCTCCCTTGCTGAATAAAAGTATTAATTTCTTGTAAAAAAAAAAAAATCATACTTACCACAAACTTTGAACATAAGTGTATAATTAGACACTGAATACCCAAGTTAAATAAATTAAATAGATTTTTCCAACTGTGGAAAGTAATACTTTTTACCTGTGTTGTGCAGGACAATTGTCCCAACCTTCCAAACTCAGGCCAAGAGGACTTTGATAAAGATGGTCAAGGAGACGCCTGCGACAAAGACGACGATAATGATGGAATCATGGATGAGGCAGTAAGCAGACTTCTTAATTATATCATTAAAAATCAACTGGCCATGTTTTGGTTTTACTTACAAGTATTTTTTTCTTCTGTGTCCCAGGACAACTGTCCTCTACTGTACAATCCCAGGCAATTTGACTACGATAAAGATCTTGTCGGTGATCGTTGCGACAACTGTCCATACGAGCACAACCCCGCTCAGATCGACACAGACGGTAATGGCGAGGGAGATGCCTGCGCTGTGGACATTGATGGAGATGGTGAGAAACTACCACATGCATTCCCACAATTGCTAAAACTCACATTTTGTTTACACTTAACAAGCTTGGGATTCTGTCATGGTCAGATCCAGGCTAGGTTTTAAAAAAAAAAGCAGTGTAAATGCCTCACCACAGTCAGATGCAGTTTTATTGTATTTCCAGATAATTAACAGATCCATTCAGCTTTTGTTTTCATGTCTTGCAGAGGTTTTGAATGAGAACGATAACTGCCCCTACATGTACAATACTGACCAGAAAGACACAGATATGGATGGAGTGGGTGATCAATGTGACAACTGTCCTCTGCTGCACAACCCTGCCCAGGTACAACAGGCTCTAGCTCAACTCTTTCCAGTAAACACACACTCAAAAACACAAGGAGGACTGTTTTGCAGCAGTTAAACAAAGTAATTTGTATGTTTTAACAGACTGACTCAGATAATGACCGAGTTGGAGACGAGTGCGACAACAATCAGGACATTGATGAGGACGGCCACCAGAACAGCCTGGATAATTGTCCCTACATTCCCAATGCCAACCAGGCTGACCATGACAAAGACGGGAAAGGAGATGCTTGCGATTTTGATGACGATAATGATGGCATTCCTGATGACAAGGACAACTGCAGACTGGTGGCTAATAAAGATCAACTAGACTCTGATGGTGAGTGAATCTGTTGCTTGAAATATGTAGAATTGTTAGTCTGAATTTCTACTGACTGTGAAAAGTTAACACACAATGCACAGTCAGTAACAGTGGCAGTAATTTTTTTTGTTCAAAGATGACCTTAAAACGGTAATATATTTGCATGGCTAGCTTTACAAAACTTTAAAGGAGCCAGAGCCAGTCATCTTTAATCTGTTCATTTTTGTCCAAGTTTTTTTTGGCCACTCTTTCCCCTTTTGCATCCTTTGAGATTTTGACATATTTACAACTGGAAAATTTCCTTAAGTGTAGCCAGGGTCAAGGAAAATGATGTCACGCCCGTGCAGCTTGCATGTGGTTGCGTGCGTTTGCCCCACTGTGCCGCGTTTTGTTAAGGCTACCTTATTTTTTGTGTTGGTGGGAAACTGGAAACAGGTTACAATTGGAGGTCAAAGTTGTCAGGTGCTTGCGTACTTCTCACACCTCATTATATTCAGTTTATTTGATAGTGTCAAGATGGTTCCAAAGAGAGAAAGTCAACTACTGTAAAAACAGACACATTAGCAAGAAGCTGGCATCTGTGCAAAAGCCTGCTTGACTTTTCCCTCTTATTTGAGTGCTAAAGTCTGGATTTAATAGATTTCACATTTGAAGCCAGTCATATGTTAATGTACATGACATGAAAAGACAGCTGAGATTGCTTTGCGCTTAAAGAAGAGAGTTAGGATACCAGATGGAACGTTCCACTTCTTTTTGTTGCAGTATTTCTCCTTTTGGTGTAGCGCTTATAATTTTATTACCCACAGTACCCAATAATATAGCATTAGCATTATTGGCAATTATATAGCAATAATATAGCATTAGCGATAATATAGCAATAACATTTTTAGTTGATTTATATTAATGTTCATTTAATTAATTAAAAATGAATATTAAAATAATAAATATTATAAAAATAATTATTAAAATAAAAAACAGTAATATTATTAATAAAAGAAATAAATAATATATTACATATTATATTATACTATAGTAATATATTGTATAATATAAAACGTTTTGGTTGAACTTATTAAACTTATTAAAATAAAAACAGTAATAATTATTAAGCAATAAATATAATATAATATAATAAATATAATATATAATCACACACACACACACACACACACACACACACACACTAAATTGTGAGCAGGAATATAATAATAATAATAATAATAATGTTATTGCCCTCGATACCAAATAATATAGTACAATATAATACATTTTAGTTCATTTATATTAATGTTTAAATTAATTTTAAAGAATTATTAAAATAATAAATGTAATAATAAATATTATAAAAAATAATTGTTAAAATAAAAAACAGTATTTACTGTCAATTATTAGCA
Source organism: Cirrhinus mrigala (assembly GCA_036247105.1). Taxonomy (NCBI): domain Eukaryota; kingdom Metazoa; phylum Chordata; class Actinopteri; order Cypriniformes; family Cyprinidae; genus Cirrhinus; species Cirrhinus mrigala. The sequence continues at coordinate 26,183,023 of CM070019.1, forward strand.
ATGAAAAAATAAAAATATTATATTACATTTAATATACTATAGTATAATATAGTATAATACATTACATACATAGTATAAAACATTTTAGCTAATTTATATTAATATTCAAATTGAAAATGTAAATTGATAATAATATAACAAATTATTAAAATAAAAAGTAATAATTAATAACTAACAAGTAAATATATAATATAATATAATATAATCACACACTCTATAAATTGTGGGCAGGAATATAAAAATAATTTTAAAAATAAATAAATAAATATTATTATAAATCTTATTAATGTAAAAAATCTAAATATTAATATAAATGTAGCATGTATTATATCATAAATGTCGCTATCATTATTATTTTATATTGTGTATTATATCATTTTTACTTAATTTACTTGATTTATATTGTTTATATAATATAAATCATATAATATATATAATTATTTTAGTGAATTTGCAATAATAATAATAACTTATTATTATTGGTTAATTATTATTTTATTAATTTATTTATTACCTATTTTTTAGAATATGTGTTATGACGTTATATTTTTATACATCTAAAAGTTAATATAGGCAAAGTGTCTATTATATCATATTAATATAGCTATTATTATTATATTATATTATACTATACTATTTTTCTTTTACTTCATTTATATTATTTATTATTAGTGAATTATTATTGATAATAATAATAATGACTTCTTATTAATGTGTATGTTTTTAGTTGATAAAAAGTGAGGATTAACCATTTTTACAAAACTTAATGATGCACTAATCTATTTATCCACAGGGGATGGAAGAGGTGACGCCTGCAAAGATGATTTTGATAATGACAGCATTCCAGACTTTTTGGACGTGTGCCCTGAGAACGACGCCATCAGTAGCACCGACTTCCGGAAGTTTCAGATGGTGCATTTGGACCCCAAAGGAACTACACAAATTGATCCCAACTGGGTGGTCAGACATCAGGGCAAAGAGTTGGTTCAGACGGCCAATTCTGACCCCGGTATTGCTGTGGGTGAGTATGTGAGCTGTCAGAGGAGCCCATCTGGTCATGATTTTTTGCTTGGAGTTTGATCTCACAGAGTAATCTCTCTTCAGGTTTCGATGAGTTCAGCGCTGTGGATTTCAGTGGCACCTTCTACGTCAACACTGACCGAGATGATGATTATGCCGGCTTTGTTTTCGGCTATCAGTCCAGCAGTCGATTTTATGTGGTAATGTGGAAGCAGATAACTCAGACATACTGGGAGGTTAATCCTTCAAAAGCCTTTGGCATCTCAGGGGTTTCTCTGAAAGTGGTCAACTCTACCACGGGCACAGGAGAGCACCTGCGTAACGCCCTCTGGCACACTGGTGACACTCCTGGACAGGTGAGGCTGACTGCTCATCAAATATCACATCTGTAAGCGTCCATCATAAGCTCAAACTAATAGCTGCACGTGGTCCGGCAGGTCCGCACACTGTGGCACGACCCAAAGAATATCGGCTGGAAGGATTATACTGCGTACAGGTGGCATCTCATCCACAGACCCAAGACAGGATTCATCAGGTGATTATCAGGAAATCCTTTAATTTGATCTAGAAATCTTATAAATTGGGCATAGAATTAACAGATCAACGTTGTTTGTCTCCAGAGTGGTGGTTTATGAGGGGAAACAGATCATGGCGGACTCGGGGCCAGTTTATGATCAAACCTTCGCAGGAGGGAGATTAGGACTCTTCGTGTTTTCCCAAGAACTCGTTTACTTCTCTGATCTCAAGTATGAGTGTCGAGGTGAGTAGTTTATCATAAAAGAATGTGGCCGTTTATTTAAATTACACACTTTTTAAACACATTTTGAGTTCATTTATGTTAATATTCATATTAAAGTTAAATATTAAAATAAATATATATTATTAAAACAATTATTAAAGTAAAAAACTGTAATAATTATATTATGAATTAACAATACATATAATAATATTATATTGTATTGTATCAATAAAAAACAGTAATAATTATTAACCAAGAATAACAGAATAGAATAGAATAGAATAGAATTCTTATTTAAATAAGTGTTATTTACTGTTTTAATAAATGTAAATGTAAATATTAATATAAATAAACAAGAAATGTATTATATTATATTATATTATATTATATTATGTGAATTAACAATAAATATATAATTATTATTCATAAATATATGTTAAAATATTGTATTATTAAAATGAAAAACAGTAATAATTAGTAACCATGAATATATTATATAATATAATTCTTATTTAAATAAGTGTTAATTATTTTTCATTGTAATACATGTAAAATATGAATATAAATAAACAAAAAATGTATTAGATTAAATTAACATTTTTTGAATATAAATAAACAAAAAATGTATTATTTTTTGATTAAATTATTCGATTATTAGATTAAATGATGTTATTTGAATTAACTATATATATTATTATTATTATTCATGTGTATATGTTAAAATATTGCATTATTAAAATTAAAAACAGTAATAATTATTAACCAAGAATAATATAATATAATATAATTCTTATATTATATTATATTCAACAAAAAATGTATTAGATTAAATTATTAGATTATTAGATTAAATTATGTTATTTGAATTAACTATATATATATATATATATATATATATACACACAAAACTATTATTATTATTAATTATTAATTACAACAGAAATAAATATTAACCAAGAATAATATATTATAATATAATTCTTATTTAAATAATGTTCATTATTTACCATTTTAATACATGTAAATATTAATATAAATAAACCAAAATGTATTAGATTAAATTATTAGATTATTAGATTAAATTATGTACATTTTATTATATTAGATTATATCACGTAAATTAACAATAAATATATTATTATAATTATTATTCATGTGTATGTGCTAAAATATTGTATAAGTTACAAGCCAATTAACCTTTTTTTCTGCTTTTCAGATATCTAAGCAAGAGAAGAAATGACCCTCTTAAAAGACTATAGCACAACAACACATTTCTACACTCTTTGACAAAACACAAAAGACTTTGGTGAACTACAAAATGGAAACTTTATCCTCTGACATTTTTATCACCAACTGCTTTACTTGCACAAGATTTTTGTACTTCCTGTGTATTGTTACAATGTGCAGAATTGTTCTCCTTTGGATCTGTTGTTGTAATGAAGACATCTTTTTCTACAACCCTCGATTCTAACAGGGGCTTTGGGTTTGATCAGCATATAAATGTTTGAGATGAATGACCTTTGAGATGAAGATGTTTATATTAAGACTGTATCATAATTACTTGTGTAAAGTATTTATATGACTCTTGCAATTCAATATCAAGTTATGTCTGTTTTTTTTTCTCTTGGCAATGCTTTCAGAACCTAGACATTGTAAATACTAATTTATTTGTTTACACTGACAAAATTTGACTATTGCAGAAATAAAGATTAAAAAAGTACATTTTATTGCTGCGCTTCTAGACAACCATAATGCAATTTCATGCCTATGTCATTTTTTTAGTTGACAGAAGTGTTTTTCAAGTGTGAGAATGAGTGTGCTATTGTTTCGTTTTGTTTGTCCTGTGATTCCACATTTAAAAAATTTGCCGGTCTTGAACCACTTTTTCCATTAATTTTCTCTGTTTTGTCTGTTTACTAAAGAAACTGTCATGGAGAGCACAAGACGTAATAGGATAAACGGTTTTGTTTGTATCAGAGAAACAGAGACTCTCATTCATCGTCCACATCTTTTGAGCCTGAATATTCATGTTTTGTCTTTCTTTTGCTTGTTAAATATTTTTTCATAACCGTTTTTTATATTTTGTAAAAAGTGCAATGCCTTTGATTTTTATTCCACATTCCCAGAAAACCTTGTAAAGTTTTCTAATATTGTTATTCTCACAGTTGTCACAGTTTTTTTTCTTTAATAAAAGGTTTAGACACAGTTTTTCATTCAGCCTGGTGTTTTGGAAATGTTTCAAATATTATATACAAATATTATTAAATGAATGGGACGTATGATGATTTTCAAAGGTGTCAGATAATTCGTCTGGCTGCACTATTTTAACCATTCGTGCACAAAAAGGCAGGAGAAAAACAAAAAGAGGAGGGAAAAATATGAAAAAGAAAAAAAACATGCCATTAGAGAATATCTTAATTTCTAATTTGTATTATTTTAATATTTTTTTGTTTGTTTGTTTTACGTCTGCACTGAAATGTAAGTGAATTAGATAAAAAAATATTCAAAAAAATGTTTTTGTAGTTTTTGTATTCACATTTTTAAAAAATTAATACATTTGAAATATAATATAATTTGATATTATCCAACATTTACTTTTGACCCAAGGCCCTAAATCGAGTTTGATTTTTGGCTCTTTGTGTTAGTACTAGTAGTATATTTAAAAACCGTACATATTTACACTACCAGTCAAAGTTTTTGAACAGTAAGATTTTTAATGTTTTCTAAAGAAGTCTCTTCTGCTCACCAAGCCTGCATTTATTTGATCCAAAGTACAGCAAAAACAGTTACATTTTGAAATATTTTTACTATATAAAATAACAGTTTTCTATTTGCATACATTTTTTTAAATGTAATTTATTCCTGTGATTTCAAAGCTGAATTTTTAGCATCATTACTCCAGTCACATGATCCTTCAGAAATCTTTCTAATATTCTGATTTGCTGCTCAAAAGCATGTATTATTATTATTATTGTCGAAAACAGCTGAGTAGAATTTTTTCAGGTTTCTTTGATAAATAAAAAGTTCAGAAGAACAGCATTTATCTGAAATAGAAATCTTTTGTAACATTATAAATATTTTTATTATCACTTTCGATCAATTTAAAGAATCTTTGCTAAATAAAAGTATTATTTTCTATAATATAAAACAGTTATTTTAAATAGTAAAAATATTTCAAAATTGTACTGTTTTTGCTGTACTTTGGATCAAATAAATGCAGGCCTGGCGAGCAGAAGAGACTTCTTTAAAAAATAATAAAAATCTTACTGTTCAAAAACATTTGACTGGTAGTGTATACATAATAATACATAATAAACACTGACTCTTGCATCAACAGTATGATGATATTTTAACAATGATTTCCCACATTCGTTGTTTTTTTTTGTGTTTTGTTTTGTTTTTATGAAAAATCAACAGGATTTTAAGTAGCAGTAGGGGGTGACAAACGGAAAGCATTAAATCCAAAATATACCAGTGATACCCAAAGACTCCTAAGAAAAGCACTGTTGTGCCAACATCCCACAATAGCATGAGATCCTTGTTGAAATTGTTTAATTTGCAATGAAATGACAAAAGCCGAGTATTATCCAGCTACATCCTTTCCCATGGATTACATTATAGTTGCATGCGCTAGGCATTTGTAAACCTCATCACATATTTTGATCCCTTCTGCTTACATTTTAAAGACTTGCTTTTGTGATCTCCAGCAGGCACACTTTTAAAGTCTGCTTCAAAACACAAACTGACATTTGGGACTTGCAGCTGCTTTACAGTCGACGCCAAGATACCATTGATATGTTGTAAATGCGGTTGGGCCAAAGAGACGTAAATATGCGCATTTTAACAAGCCAGCAACTGGCTTTAAGAGATAAACAAGTTAAAAGACTACTGTCATTTCCAACTACTGCTGTTAAAACCAAATGAAGAGGCACCAGGCCAGGATCTTTAAGTAGGCTACGCCAGTCCTCAAAAGTAAAAGTCTTTTACAGTACCTGGGTTTCCTCATGGACCTTAACTGAGACATTACCAGGTTCTTTTCCAGAAACAACTGTTCTTTCACAAAACAACTTCCACCATATGGTAGAAATTAACTGTTGCGTTTTAAATCTTCCTCTTGCGCACGTTTCACACGCATAATCCTAAACTGTCTCATTCAGTTTGCAGTCCTGTTGCACTATGTACAGTAAAATACACTGGATAGAAGACCTGCACCATTTGTTGCTTTATATGTGCAATAATCCACACGTTGGCCTCGTTTGGTAAACATTAAGGTAAATTCTTCTTTAATTGGACCTGACTGAATTTTCTCAGTGACTGTTGTTAAGTTAACAAGTGCTGTCAACCAAATAGTATAAATGTTAACAAGTGTTGCCGAGCACACACAGGCACACATAACTGTCAGAGCTAGCTTGCATGGAAACAGAAACAATGAAATGATTATAAATTTCTGCATGGGAACAGGGACAACCAGATTAAGCTAAAATTGCTTCAATTTACAATGATTAAACAACAGGGCAAAAACAATTCATTTAATAGCAATACACAGTTCTGCTGAAGGTTATCGCATGGTATCTGGAATACTTGATTCTTGATGTCAGCCCTTACGAAAATTAACCACGGTGTTATTATAGTAAAAGTGTGGTAACCATGGTTTTTTGCGTATTGATTACAATTTGTATAACCACAGATTTACTACAAATACCATGGTTAAACTATGATTAGTGTAGCAAAACCATGGTTAATTTGTGGTTATCATGGTATAACTATAGTAACCATGTTTTTTTTTTTTTTTTGTTTTATTTGTAGTAAATCCATGGTTCATTTTCGTAAGGGAGGTTTTAATATTATAGTACCAATAATATATATTCACCAGCGTCTGAAATGCATCGTCTTGTCTTCGGTATCACACCATGTGCTCCGTCTCTTGTTTTTCACGAATACTACTGCCGTAATTTTTGCGTATCAGTTATCAGTTACAGTAAAACTTACCTCAGACGTCTTGACAGACCGCTCTGGATACGTTGACACGTCCGCCATCTTGGAACGGTTTATATGTCGTCACTCACAATAAAAATCAATTCGTTTCAAAATTCGACAACATTGTGCAGCATTTGGTTGTAAAAACCACTAAAATTAAAATTCCTGAAGAAACTGGATAAACTGTCATAGGTAAGAATGTGCTGGTTTGTGTATTAACTTCTTGTCCTTACCTGGATAATTCACAACTGTTTTTTGTTGTTCATGAAAACCAGTTGCCCAATGTTCTTCAGAAAAATTCTTAAGGTTCTGCACATTCTTTGGTTTTCAAGCATATTCTTGCATATTTACCCTTACGAAAACTGACCATGGTTTTATTACAAATTAAACCAAAAACCATGGTCACTATAGTTAAAACATGGTAACTACAAATTAACCTTGGTATTCATAGTATTCGTAGTAAAACTGTGGTTATACAAATGGTAATCAATATGCCAAAAAAACAAAAAAAAAAAACCTGGTTTCTAAACTTTTACTATAATAAAACCATGGTACATTTTTGTAAGGAAAACCCTTTAAAACAGTCACTAATAAACTCATACACAACTATTCCAAATGGTGTAAAACATTCACTGATGCTCAAAAAATTAAACTCAAAGCATTATGCTGGGGGGTGTAAACTTTTGAACAGGATGAGGATGTGTAGTTTTGTCTCATTTTGTTGAAATATATTCTTTCATTTCATACTACCCTTTAGAAGCTACAGAAGATACGTGCATGTTTTTTTCCTAGTAAACCATTTTTGTGTGCTTCTTTGGCAAATATTGCAATTATTGCAAAGTAAACCCTGTCAGGATGAGCGGGACACCGGTGCAGAGCTGTACTGTCCTTTACATGCTTTATATAGGATATTATACATACAAAGTGTGATGGATAGTTGTGTCTGATACCCAATTATAGCTGTGATTAATTTTCCACAGCTAACGTCTTACTGGCTCAGGATCTGTTTTGTAAGTCTGTACTCTCTCTAGTATGGCTGTCATTAAATACAGCTGTCAGATGATATATTCTCACTTTTGCTCCCCCTTGGCAGATCTCTGCATTGCGATGTAGGACTGTGAAGTTAAAATATAGGCCTGTTTTGATTTGCAGGGAAAAAAACACTATATATATATTTGCATATGATGTCAGTCAAGTTCTTCAGTTATGTCAGTAGAGAAAAGGGCATTTTTAAAGGATGAAAGGGCATTTCATTATGACCTACAACAGGATGGGTAAATATTGTGTCTATGTTTGACATTGCTGGTTGAGTTTCAGTTTACCGTCAGAAATATTTGCTTGTCCGGTCGCAGGCTTCAGAGAGTTGCTCAAACAGGTTTTTCTTAGTGTTCTGGACAATCACATGTGAATGTGAAAACAGTTTCCATTAAACTAGGTCGGAAGTTCAGTATCCTGGAAGGCATGTGTAAAAAAGGCTTTCAGCTCCTAGAACATAAACCAGCACCTTTATGACACAGACACTTGTGACTGCTTGAGTTAGCAGCTGAAAGCTCTGCCGTAGAGTCTTGGTTACATAAAGCGTGAGAATTTATCTTTGACATTCAGGTTCGTACATTGACTCATGGTGCTGAAATGTCTTGTACCGAGTCCACTCACCCGTTGACCTTATCAGGTTCACAATGAGCACAGCCCAGTTAGAATTCTAATAATGAATCGATGAATAGCAGGTCATGCTCTGTGGAAAGAACAGAACTCCGTTGGTGTTCATAAATTAATAATCCAAAGGTGTGGCATGCCAAATCCCTCGGTTTTCCTGAATTTAATGATTCTCCAACTGCTGAGGGCGTGTGCCTTTACAGCACAGAAGCCAGACCTCCCACTGTGCCACACATAAACCGTATATAAACCACAGCTTTATATACGGCCTGCTACTAGACACAGTTTTGTGAGTCCCCCCCACCGTCTGCTGTCGCCATTTAAGCATTAAATATCTTTTATACCCTTATCTCTAATGGTTAACGATATATGGACAGACAGACAGACATGATAGATAGATAGATAGATAGATAGATAGATAGATAGATAGATAGATAGATAGATAAAGTTGAGACATTTCTCTAAAAATCTTTTGTTCCAGAGAAGAAAGAAAGAACTTCAAACATATTTGGAATGACATGAGAGTGAGTAAATTATGACAGAATTGTAATTTTTGGGTGGACTGGTTCAGAGAATTAAAGGACACTGAATAAAAAACATCAGTGGTTGCAGATGGATGAATAAAACAAAACTGCACTTATGTACAACTTAAAAGGGAAATAACTAGTAAATTTCCTGAATATGTTACAGATGCAAATATATAATCTGTACAATGGCGACCTCTACTGGAAAATATTCCCATTACTACTTTAATAGGCAAATGTTTGTTACTAAAAATGATAAATTATCAATTTAAATAGAATATAAAATATATAGAATTTCTAGATTATAATATTTATAATAATAATATGTCCTACTTATATTAATAATTTTATTTATTTAAGGACATTTTATTAATAATAAGAAGAATACTTTTTATTAATAATAAGAAGAATACATATATATTCTGGTATAGTCGCATAATAAAATTATAAAAATGGACATACTGTGGTTTATGTCAACTCTTTTTGAAACAGGAGACTTTTCACTGCTCCAAATATGTCATTACTTTTCTGGGGTGTCTTTGTGATGAAAACAAATTGGAATTTTATAGCTAGGCCTACTGTAGATCTAAATGTACAGCCCAGTCACATGTGCACAGGCTCACATGCCCTGTCATAAACCTGCTGACCTTTTGAGGGGCTTTTTGAGACCCTCTTGTTTACAGATCTGGACCGAGCTCTTGAGTAATCACACTTTGGTGCAGATGTCACTAAATATATCTGATCATAATGGCTGCGCAATCATGACAGAGTGATCTAGGGCTGCTGCTTAATAACAACATGGCTAACTGGCCGACCTGAGAAACATAAATGGATTTCCCCACAGAATACATATGTTTTCTTGTCTAGTATTAGAAGTGTCAACTACACAATGTATGTAATGTAATAATTAGGAGGCTAATTTACAAATCCTACTATGATAAAGGTGTGAGTTGTAATATGAATAACCACAATGTTTTTGGAAGGTCACTAAGTCTCTTCAGCATAACCTCATTAATATTTATAAGCTGAGGTCACAAGGCGATTTCATCATAACCTTTATTAAGTTTCATATGAAAATCTTAGATATATACGAAATATTGGGAAATAAGCAACAACAAATCAGAAATGAATTGAATTTCCTACTAACAATTTAGAACTAATTACAAGAAGAATTAAGCTAAAAATGAACGATGTTCATATCAACTAGTCAGTGCTGTTGTTTCACAGACCAACATAACGCAATAACAAATTATACACTACCAGTCAAAAGTTTTTGAACAGTAAGATTTCTATTGTTTTTTAAAGAATTTTCTTCTGCTCACCACGCCTGCATTTATACAGCAAAAGCAGTAATATTGTCAAATAATTTTACTTTTTAAAATAACTGCTTTCTATTTGAATATATTTTAAAATGTAATTTATTCTTGTGATCAAAGCTAAATTTTCAGCATCATTACTCCAGCATTCAGTGTCACATGATCCTTCAGAAATCATTCTAATATGCTGATTTGCTGTTGAAGAAACAATTATCAATTTTATTATTATTATTATTATTATTATTATTATTATTATTTAAAACATTCAAAACATTTTTTTCAGGATTCTTTGATGAATAGAAAGATCCAAAGATCAGCATTTATCTGAAATAAAAAGCTTTTGTAACATTATACACTATACCTTTCAAAAGCTTGGAGTCAGTATAATTATTTATTTATTTATTTATTCATTTTATGTATTTATTTTTTTGGGAAAGAAATTGTAGAAATGAACACCTTTATTTAGCAAGGATGCTTTAAATTAAACAAAAGTGATGATAACACATTTATAATGTTACAGAAGATTTCTATTTCAGATAAATGCTGTTCTTCTGAACTTTCTATTCATCAAAGAAAATGAATTCTACTCAGCTGTTCAACACAATAATAATAATAAATGTGTTTAGAGGTGCAAATCAGAATGATTTCTGAAGGATCAATGATGCTAAAATTTCAGTTTTGAAATCACAGGAATAAATTACATGTTAAAATATATTCAGAAAATATAGAAATGGTTATTTTAAATAGTAAAAATAGTTATTCTGTACTTTGGATCAAATAAATGCAGGCGTTGTGAGCAGAAAAGACCAATTAAAAAAACATTAAAAACTTTACTTTTCAAAAAATTTTGATTGGTAGTAAAAAAAAAAAAAAAAAAGAAAAAATACTTGTTTAGCGGTTCAGTAAAGAGTCAGATGATTCAGAACAGCTCGATTCACTGAAAAGAGCCGACTCATAAGAGTCATTCTTTCGGGGAATAATACCCTGCGTCCCAATGTGCATACTATCCACCCTATCTGCCCTAAATAGTATTGAAAATTACTACTCTCACAAAGAATTTAGGATGGATAGTATGCACATTGGGATGCAGGCATACTACCCTCGCTATGTTTTTGATTCACTAAGAAGAATCGGTTCATAAAAGTCATTCGTTTTTTAACCGGACTGCATCATTCCAGTCGAATACAACATTGTTTGTTGTTTTAATAATATTTTGATTATACAGTTGCCCCGAATTTTGTGGTCTTTAAAAATTATTTGAATGTTTTTTTGTTTGTTTGTTTGTTTTTGGTATAAAATTGTGATTCAGAAATAAGGTTATCACGTAACTTCGTGTTGAGACAATTATTATTCATGTACTTATCCTTCGTCATAGTAGCCCAAGATACATTCTTTCCTCGCCGGTGTCAAGTCTCAATAAACTGTTCCTGGATCTGTTATTTTGGACATGTTAGGTGGAAGTGACGCAAGGTGAAGAGGGTGGAGTTGCGGCATGTGTGTTTGGCTGGTTACAGCTGAATGGAAACGGATACATGGAGCGCTTGTATAGAAATACGATGCATGACAGCAAGCGGTTCTGCTTAAAAGAAGTCATCATTATCCTCGAGAGTTCAGAAACGACCCAAGCGATGACAGTGCGCGTCTTCCATCAAGAAAATACCACGACTGTGTTATGGTTTTGACATTTATAGTAGTTTTATAATTTGTAATTTACTTCTCTTACCATCTCAGAAGCTCATCACTGTTTGGAATATTTTTTGTTCATGACTATCTCTAATATAATCGAAGTGGAGGAGCCACATTTGGGGGAGTGTAATATGAAAAAAGAAGCAACCGAATTATTAGGGTTTGTTCCGCAAAAAGATATTGTTTACAACGAACTTTTGCCTTACAAGGACAAACTAGACGAAGAGTCCAATGAATTTTTGGCACAGATTAAAGGAAACCTCGGCAGAGCAGTGCAACTCAGAGAGATATGGCCAGGTGTCCTGTTTTGGACGAGGAAACTTTCCACGTAAGTATCTAAGAGGCATTAACTCCTCCAACATTATACAGGACTCATCCGGATAGTTTGGTCTTCCAACGAAATTAAATTAAGAGGTTGTTCTGTGTCTGTGATGATGAATCATATATTGCCTTAATCCCAATATCAAAAACAGGAAATGTGATGTTTCATAGGTAGCTCTATTTAGAGTCACAGGAACACCAAATGACCCTTTTGTATTTAGGAGGATAAAGCAGGCTACGGTAAAAATATCTCCAGTGCGTTTTAAATAGAGCGCTAATCGAGTGCTTGCTGACTGCTGTTGCGCATGCGTAGTCAGTAACATTGTCTCACCTGCGTCATTGTTCAAACTTTGCAGAACGTTCATTTGGAACGCTTTGAAGAATACGTGTGTGATATTTTAACCGCGTATAGTATAAAATCCCTGTTACCTCGTGTTGTTTTTTTTAACCCAATGTTGACATATATTTAGCTTTGACAACACGATTGTGTTTTGGTGTTTATGTTGCGTTATCAAAGCTGGAGTTATTAGTTTGAGTCTTCATTGCGGTGAAAGTAAGGAATTGACTGCTGTTTAACAAGCCAAATATTTTGTGAGTGATTGCAAAATGACTTGGTCATGGTTTCGCCACTCACTGCTATTTTAAGAGCACAACAAGCACAAACAGTCACTGATGTCAGACTGCGTGTGACTCTATGAGATGCAATACTCCTCTGTAAACAGTAAACATGCATGGAAATATTGTCCTCAATGTCATCCAAGACATTTGCGTAAACCAGGACAACATATTCTTCCTCATTAAATGTATTAATGAATCACCTTGTGTTGTATCTCTCCAGAGATTGTCTGCCTGTTTAGTAAGCCCAGAATGCAAGCTATGTCCATGTTTGGAGATGTCCAAGTGTTTGTGTTGGGATTTGTCTCTGTGTGCCCTGGAGTGTTTAGGACATGGCTTTCTTTATCACTCCCATTCCAGAAAATATCCCAACAAAACCCTCTTGGCAAGCCGTTAGCATTGCCAGCTGAAGGACATAAGCTGTAGTATCCAGTTCTGACCTAAATTATTTGATTGTGTCAGGTCAGCCATAAGTCAACTTCCTTTCCGTAGGAAAGCAAGCTTTGACAGCTTGACCTGGATCTTCTAATTAAAGCAGTTTACTTGGGTATCACATGTTGCTTTTATGTCTTCACCTTTCAGTGTGAAGCAACTGAAAACAAATCCAAATGGAAATCCTTTGTAGGGCAATTTAAATATGTTGTTCTTTTTCTCTGTTGTTTATGCCATGATCTAACATAACTACACTAATCAGCCAGAAATTCATTATTTGGAAGTTACAGGGAGAACAATAGCACTGTCAGTTCTAGAATTGACAATTGCCAATCTGTTTCATACCATACAGCTTGCTATCCTAACTGCTAATATCAGAGGGAGACACATTATAGTTTGAATAAAGTATTGCATTTTAATACTAATAAGCCCACAATCCCTTCTTGTCCTTCAGGTATATGCGACTGTATGGAAGGAAGTTCAGCAAAGAGGACCATGTGCACTTCGTCAAGCTGCTGTACGAGCTGGTCACCATCCCCAAATTGGAGATCAGTATGATGCAGAGCTTCGCCCGTCTCCTCATCACCCTGCTGAAGTAAGATTGACTGTCTACATGTCCTCCATTTAGTCCCATGATGATGACATCAACACTGGAAGCACAGAGATGATGTCACTAGTGTAGGGCATTTCTGTATTAGTTCGCAAACTCTTTGGTTCTGCCAAAAAGATTAATTAGATTTAATTTATTTAAATAACACAAGATTATTATATAATTGTTTTCTGTTTAAATTTTATTGGTCATTAAATCAATATCTATCTATCTAGCAATCTATCTGTATACTGTCAGTAAGATTTTTAAAGAAATCTAAATAAAGTTTTTTTTTTTTTTTTTTTTTTTTTAAAAGAAGTTTCTTATGCTCATCAGGGCTGCATTTATTTGATTAAAAAAATGTGAAATATATTTTAAAATGTAATTTATGTGATGCAAAGCTGAATTTTCAGTATCATTACTCGTCTTCAGTGTCATGTGATCTTTCAGAAATCATTCTAATATGCTGATTTATTACAAATGTTAAAAACAATTGTGTTGCTTAATATTTTGTTGGAATCTGTGATTTTTTTTTTTTAATTTATTTATTTATTTATTTTTTCTCTTCAGGATTCTTTAATAAATAAAAAGTTAAAAGAACAGCATTTATTTAAAATTGAAATATTTTGTAAAAATGTAAACTACCATTTAAAAGTTTGTGGAAATAAAATTTTCATTCTTTCCTTTTTTGAAAGAAATTAATTCTTTTATTCAGCAAAGATGTTTTAAATTGATAAAAGTTATATTGTTAGAAAACATTTCTAATTTGAATAAATGCTGTTCTTTCTAACTTTTTATTCATCAAAGAATCCTGAAAAAAGAATCAGAGGTTTCCAAAAATTATTAAGCAGCACAACTGTTGCCAGCATAGATAATAAAATGAATAAATCAGCATATTAGAATGATTTCTGAAAGATCATGTGACACTTAAGACTGGAGTAATGGCTGATGATATTTCAGCTTTGCATCACCAGTATAAATTATATTTTAAAATATATTTAAATAGAAAACCATTATTTTAAACTGTAATAATATTTCAAAATATTACTGTGGTTTTTGTATGTTTTTATCAAGTAAGTGCAGCCTTGATGAGTATTAAATAATTATTTAAAAAAAAAAACAAATCTTACTGATCCCATACAATAATTCAATCATTAAAATACAAATAAATCTGCATTTTATGTTTATGTAGCCATGTAAGAAATGGTTCTTCACATCACAGCAAAGGAATCATGAATTTGCAATCGCTGAGTGACAGAACAGCTCATGAGATTTAAATATCCTCCCACACCTATGACCAAAACAATCCGTGTAAAGAAAATCTAATTTTAAATCTGTCTCATTTAAATGGTTTTTCTTCCAGGAAGAAGGAGTTGCTTTCAAGAGAGGACTTAGAATTGCCATGGCGGCCCCTATATGAGTTGCAAGACAGGATCCTGTACTCAAAAACAGAGCACCTCGGCCTGAACTGGTTTCCCAGGTACGTGCATATACCATCAGAGACATTATAAAAATTGGATCGAAGCAAAAGTAGATTTTACTCAACTGTGTATATATATACAGGGGTTGGACAATGAAACTGAAACACTCGCCAATATAGTATTGGAGGTTTCATGGCTATATTTGCGCTGTCTGGTGCCCAATCTTCACTTATTGTACATTACACCAGTTAGAGCAGAGTGTAAAGTTTCATTATGTGCACCCAATGGTTCAAACATTGTACCTTGAAGGTAGTGCTCTGTATCAGGATAATAATGCACCAATACACACAGCAAGACTGGTGACAGACTGGTTTAATGAACATGAAAATTAAGTTGAACATCTCCCATGGCCTGCATAGTCACCAGATCTGAATATTATTGAGCCACTTTGGGGTGTTTTGGAGGAGCGAGTCAGGAAACGTTTTCCCACATCAGCATCACATAGTGACCTGGCCACTGTTCTGCAAGAGGAAAATGGCTCAAAATCCCTCTGGCTGCTTTGCAGGACTTGTATTTGTCACTCCCACGATGAAATGATGTTGTATTAGCTGCAAAAGGAGGCCCAATATCATACTAATTGTGATCTAAAACCAGGTGTTTCAGTTTCATTGTCCAACCCCTGTATATATATATATATATATATATATATATATATATATATATATATATATATATATGTATAAAAACACTGTCTCTAAAGGGATCCATTTTGTTTTATCACTTTTGCATATCTTCTCAATAAAACGGGTAATAAATAAGCTATTGTTTAAGCATAATGTTATCCTGTAAACTTCCATCCCAGCTTCTTATTTTAAAGACTGTCACACGAAGCATGCTCAGCCCTCTTAATTCTGGGAATCAGCACACATCTTAAAACTGGTGCTGATGTTGAGCATCAAATAAAAATGTTGTCTTAGTAAACAGGAGGTGCTGAGTGAGCCTGTCTTTTTTTTCTCCTCTCATGTTCAGTTCTCTGCGGCCACGCTCTTCCTCTAAACACATAATCGTTAAACTTGCTCAGAGGTGGTAAGGACCATGTTACTCTCTGTTAATATTTTAAAGTGCACTCAATAATTTTTAAGTGTTTTACTGGCTTTTATTTGTGAGTGTTTGACTTTAAATCTGTTGCTGTGAATGCATGACATTTTTGTTTACTAGGCACTGCCAGTGCGCAACAGCAATGTGTTTTTGTCCCTTTTTGATCATCAATGTATTTTCTCCATCTTACACTGTACACATCACTAAAACCGTGATCAAAGCTTGGCATCTTTGACTTTTTGGATATTTATGTTTCTGTTGAAATCCATGATCCATGTCTGACTTTGCTGCCGATATGCATATGATGTCTTTGGTATACTTTCAGTCCATTAGATGTTTTAGATCCCGTATTATCTAAATAATACACAATACCAAACAGAAAAAATAAGTAGCTAAATGTCATTTACTGCCAAAGCTGCTGATTTTTTTTTTACATCATCATTTTTTGCATAACAGCATAATGGTGACCATTTATGCAATTAAGAAATTCAGAAAGCTCTGTAAAGAAATAATCATCATGCTAAAAATAATAAAATACTGTTAATAATATATATAGATTTGATATCAAATGTAATAGTAAAAAATATTATATTTCAAATATTCATATTATTAAAATTTACTGAGTGCACTTTTACCCCAAAAGATGCATGTCACATTGCACAAAAAAATAAGTACTGACACCCCGACACAGGCTGTTGGACTCACACTTTGAAAACCAATGTTGTGCTGCTCTCACGCTCTGTTGCTCTCAATTGTAATGCCCCAACCAACACCCCGTATTGTACATTGTTTCTGAGTGCTGAGCATGTTTGTAGCGTCTGTTTTCCCCCATGCTCTTTAATGCAGACATCTGATACTCCAGCATCTTTGTTGGCTCTTGCTACACGGGCTGCAACAGTCAATCCCTACTGAGGGATTCTTTCCTCTGTAGCGCAGAGTTGAAAGATAACTTTGTCCTGTTTCAAAACAGGTCATCAGGTTCAGACGCCCTGTCTGGGTGTCGCATATTTGCAGTTTTCCGGTGACACTCACAGGCTTTTTTACATTTGTGTAGCTGTGTGGTTTTTATGGTGCATGCGTTTGATGGGTTTCATGCAAGTGATGAATGTGATTTGATTTGATGTTGGTATTGAGGATCTGAATTTCATTAAATAACCCCTGTACTTTAGATGCACAGGATAGGAGGGTTGCTAAAATTATAAAAGAGCTGCACTGACCAGCTTTTAAGCAGCATATAGGTCACAGATGGACTGTCAGCCCCCATTACGTCCATCATTTCACAGCACAGCTGTGTTCAAAAAACATGAACCCCAATAAAAACTCTGTTTCCCAAAGGTTCATCTGCCACTGGCTTCATCACCGCCTTTTGGGGTTCATAGCAGAAAAGTTTTTGTGATGCATGAGCGCAGGTCTAACAACACTAGTGTGTTGGTCTTGTTCATTGTAGAATTGTTTGCATGGAATTAGAATATGCTGATGTATCCAGTGTTGGTCACTTTCAAATTTCTCTTCCATTTTCAGCTCAGTGGAAGCAATTCTGAAGGCTTTAATCAAGAACTGCAGACCGTAAGTAGTACTTTCTTTTTATGCCAGACATACACTACCACCAGTCAAAGGTTTAGGGTCAGAAAGATATTTCCAAACAAATTAATGGTATATTTAGCAAGCATTCACTGAACTGATCAAAAGTGACAGTAGAGAATTTTAAAATGTAAAAAATTACAATTGATAGATTTTGTACATATGTGAGTATGCTTTGCGCAAGCTTTATTTTTCAAGCGGGTTAATTAAAGTTACACTAGCTTTGTGGATTAGTATGAATTTTCAATCACTTCTCATGTTTGACTGGTAGTGTACATAAACAGTGTGTCCTGATAGATCTTCAGTTTCTCCCTAAGATGTTAATCCTGTTTAATGCTCTTTTAATTTGGCTTTGTGGGAGTTTCCTGACTCTGAGACTGAGTCTCCTAGGATCAATGCTATCCCTTCCTTAGCAAAAGGTCAAGAAGGACATCATATCCAGCAAACTGGAATAAAACATTTCAGTAATGAATCAATTTAACTGAAATAGAAAGAGAAAAATGGATGTTTGCCTTGTTTCCACTTAAACACAGAATGGACTCTATGGAGGATATTTAGGGTGAGGTGAGGCTGCATGTTCAAAGCTCCTTTCAGCACATCTGGGATTACAGAAAAAGTTGTCATGGCAATGGTCAGTGAAGTCCATACCTTTGTACAGATAACGCACTGTTTGATTGTTCACGGACAAGCCACTAGATGGTTGACAGGAAGTGCCACATGGTGTATGTCAGGATTCCTGATGTGGCTTAGACCGGCGGGCTGTAATCTTTTAGCTAAAGTACATTAACCTGTTATCCAGTTAATAAGAGTTTACTGAGTACAGTTCACTGTGACATTTAAATGGCACATTACAATGTTTTAGTGTTGTCATATCTGTGCGTAACACTGGAGGTCAGGTATCAACAACAGTATTTCACAAAACAGTTCTACGTGTCTGTGCGTGTATGCATGCAGATATTTTCCAGAATCGGCCACACAGGAGATGCTGGATGAGTGGAAACCTCTGATGTGTCCATTTGATGTGACAATGCAGAAGGCGATGGGATATTTTGAGCTCTTCCTGCCCACCACTCTCCCCCCAGAGCTGCATGATAAGGGCTTCAAGTGAGCACCGCTTGAACCTTGTGACACACTTTCAGTCTGCTTTCACTTGCACAGTCAATCCTATTAGTCTTTCTGCTGGACAGGAAAACACACACACACACACACACACACACACACACACACACACACTACTGTTCAAAAACTAGAGTCAGTAAGATTTTTGAAAGAAGTCTCTTATGTTCACCAAAGCTGCATCTATTTGAAGTAGAGTAAAAACAGTAATATTATGAAATATTATTATAATTTAAAATAAAATCATTTTAATATATTTTAAAATGTAATTTATTTCTGTGACAGCAAAGCTGAACTTCAAAGCATTTTCAGCATTCATTTCTTAAAAAAAGATCATACCTGACCCTAAGCTTCAA
Organism: Cirrhinus mrigala; assembly: GCA_036247105.1. Taxonomy (NCBI): domain Eukaryota; kingdom Metazoa; phylum Chordata; class Actinopteri; order Cypriniformes; family Cyprinidae; genus Cirrhinus; species Cirrhinus mrigala. The sequence goes on from CM070019.1 coordinate 26,202,470, forward strand.
ATGGTATTGTATTTATCATGAAATGCACAATGCATCATGACAGATATATGGAACAACCATGACAGACTACCAGTCAAACGTTTTTGAACAGTAAGGTTTTTAATGTTGTTTTTGTTATTTTATTTTATTTTTTTAAAGAAGTCTCTTCTGCTCACGAGCCTGCATTTATTTGATCCAAAGTACCGCAAAAACATTAAAATTTAGAACGATTTAAGATATGTGCTTTCTATTTGAATATATTTAAAAATGTGTTTTCAAAGCTGTGTTTTTGTTTGTTGTTTGTTGAATAGAAAGTTCAGAAGAACAGCATTTATCTGAAATAAAAATCTTTTGTAACATTATAAACGTTGTAATCAAAAAATGTACTCAACTGTTTTAAATATTAATAATAATAATAATAATAATAATAATAGTTTCTTGAACAGGAAATCAGCATATTAGAATGATTTTTGAAAGATCATGTGACACTGAAAACTGGAGTAATGATGCTGAAAATGTAGTTTGATCACAGGAATAAATTACATTTTAAAATATATTCAAATAGAAAGAAGTTATTTTAAATAATAAAAATATTTTACAGTATTACTGCTTTTGCTGTATTTTGGATCAAATAAATGTAGGCTTGGTGAGCTGAAGAGAATTCTTTAAAAACATTAACAATTTACTGTTCAAAAACTTTTGGCTGGTAGAGTTTATATGAAATATAATTTAAAAGTTATTCATACAAACTGGAATAACAAGATGAAGGAAATTTGTAGTCATAGAAATTAACTTGCATTGAAAAAAACAGTATAGTATATTATGTAACTATTACACATCCAAAGCAAATTATATTTTTTCTGTCTTCACTAAAAACACTTTTATGTGATGGCATGTTTCATGAAGTATGTTGGTTTGTGTGTTTCTGCAGACTTTGGTTTGATGAGTTGATAAGCTTGTGGGTGTCTGTGCAGAACCTTCCAAGCTGGGAAGTGGTGAGTATCGAATTGCTATCAAATCACTATTGAATTTTAACTCTAGAATTCTATGCATTTCTGTAGTTACATTAGTGTTAATCTGATTTTGTCCTGTTCCAGAATCTTGTCAGTCTGTTTGCACGACTGGCAAATGACAACATTGGTTACATAGATTGGGACCCTTATATACCAAAGGTGAGATGGTCACTTTGTCGCCACCATAAAGAGACATCACTCCAAAGCTGTCTTCAGTAATAAGTTTCTTGTTTAAATTATTTTCCTTTGTTATTTCATATACGCGTTAAGCCATTAAAGGTGGTTAAAGGTTTAGTTCACTTCCAGAATAAAAAATTTCCTGATTAATTTACTCACCCCATGTCATCCAAGATGTTCATGACTTTCTTCTTCAGTCACAAAGAAATTCAGGTTTCTGAGGAAAACATTCCAAGATTTTTCTCTATATAGTGGATTTCAATGGTGGCCAGTGGGTTGAAGGTCCAAATTGCAATTTCAGTGCAGCTTCAAAGGGCTCTACATGATCCCAGCCGAGAAATAAGGGTCTTATCTTGCAAAACAATTGGTCATTTTCTAAAAGAAATAAAAATTTAGATACTTTTTAACCACAAAATCCATTTACACAATTACATAATCAACATTGGAAAAGTCTCTCTGTGTACTTCGGTTCAAAAATGTAGGGTAGGGTGCAAAAACTCTCGCAAAAACTTCTCCTCCAACTTCAAAATCGCCAGACATTGTTGTTTACCTTTTTTGACTTTGTTTGCATGTTCACTTTTGTAAACACAGGGTTGGTGCTTCTGCCTACATTACACGTGCGTGATTATGTGTAATGCGTGAGGTCGAGCTAGTGCAAGCCAAGCATTTGTGGTTAAAAAGTATATTGGTTTTTTTTTTTTTTTTTTTTTAAATGGCGATCATTTCGCTAGACAAGACACCTCTTTCTCGGCTGGGATCGTGTAGAGCCCTTCAAAGCTGCATTGAAACTACAATTTGGGCCTTCAACCCAAAGTCCACTATATGGAGAAAAATCCTGGAATGTTTTCCTCAAAAACCTTAATTTCTTTTCGACTAAAGAAAGAAAGACATAAACATCTTGGATGAGATAGGGGTGAGTAAATTATCAGGAAATGTTTATTCTGGAAGTGAACCAATCCTTTAAGTATTGCTGGGTTGTACAGTTTGCTTTCTGTTTCTGTTTTCAGATCTTTACAAGGATCTTAAGGAGTCTTAATCTTCCTGTAGGATCCAGTCAGATGCTGGTTTCCAGATATCTGACAAATGCCTATGACATCAGTCATGTAGTCATCTGGATTTCTGCTTTGCTGGTCAGTGTGAAATCAAGTGCATATGCTTTTAATTGCTATTGAAATGCCATCACATTATCAAAACCATCAGTATATGATGTTATACATTTGCTCCATATTTATAATGTATTTTAGGGAGGGCCCAGCAAGCAGACCCAAACCCAGCTCAGTGGCCTTTTCAACAGTATCGCCTCGTTTTTCCACCCTTCTAACCACGGCCGCTGGCTGGTGAGTTACTGGTGTAAATTTCTGATTCTAAAATATTTTATCAAATGCTAAATAATATATATATATATATATATATATATATATATATATATATATATATAATATATATATATATATATATATATATATATATATAACATATATATATATATATATATATAATATATATATATATATATATATATATATATATATATATATATACTATAAATCACATGTTATGTGTAAGTATTAACAAGTAAGTTAATGTATTAAACCATTTAATTACTAAAAAATGAACAGCAAAATTAACAAGGTCTTTAGACTGCTAATCTGTCTCCCAGAATGCTTTTTATGAGCTTGCAGCTGTGTTCGTTTGAAACACAGTGCTGCTATCAACAATGCATGCCATTCTTTTTCTAGAAACATCTCCTCATAGACCACAGGACAGTTTGTCTTTCCAGGGATGCATGTTTGCTTTGACTGGGGGAGGCATCTAGTTCTCAGTTTCAAATGCCGCAGTAAACCCTGTGAAAGCTTTGTCCTTTTATTGTCACCACATTGTTGTTATATTACTTTGTCTTTCCCTTTGAGCTGCTGATGAGATGTGTGCCGTCTGTGGAACATCTGATTTGTTTTCAGAAGCTTACAGAAAGTGTTCTTCCTTTGATGCAAATGAAATGTGCGGTTTGTGGTGGGCATCACAGGGTACAAAACGTTTTATTGCAGGAAGGAATGTGTCAAAGGCCAACATGCTAACTCGATGAGATGGGAATCAGAAGTCGAAGTTAATATTCAGCCCTTTGATCAAATGGCAGTTGCAGTGCAATTTTTTGACAGCTCAGTAAAACTAGCATTTCATTTAATCCATGTTTGCTTTATTTATTTAGGCTGCAGAGACGCAGTTGTCTAAAGAAATCTCATAATTACAGATGTGGGTCCTGGATGGGTCTTAAGTTTGTTTATTCAAGCTGTTTCCCAGTTGTTGTAAAATCATTATGGTCAGAGCTCCATTACAAGTCCATTTTCCCCTTATTTTACCCCAGTCATTGTCTTCTGCCCTTCATTGTACTACCTAACAATGGGGAAAAAATTAAATGTAAAAATATTTTATTTTTTATTATTTTCCTATTTATTTATAATCCATCTGTCCATTCCTAGATGAAACTCATGAAGCTCGTTCAGCGATTACCTGCCAGCGTTGTGAAACGTCTGCATCGAGAACGTTACCGGACGCCAACATGGCTGACTCCTGTTCCTGAGAGCCACCTTCTCAGTGAGCAGGACATCACAGACTTTGTGGAAAGTATGAAGCAGCCCGTTCTGCTGGCAATGTTTAGCAAAACTGGCAGCCTGGATGCTGCCCAGGCCCTGCAAAACCTTGCCCTGCTCAGACCTGAGCTAGTCATTCCTCCAGTGCTGGAGAAGTAAGTGGGTGTTTGTTTTTAATGTACATGCTAATATATTTTGAGTGAACAATTTTAAGAGAAGAATAATTTTATATACACTACCAGTCAAAGGTTTTTGAACAGTAAGATTTTTAAGTTTTTTTTTTTTTTTTTAAAGAAGTCTCTTCTGCTCACCAAGCCTGCATTTATTTGATACAAAGTACAGCAAAAACAGTACAATTTTGAAATATTTTTACTATTTAAAAATAACTGTTTTCTATTTGAATATGTTTTAAAATGTATTTTTTTCCTGTGATATCAAAGCTGAATTTTTAGCATCAGTACTCCAGTCACATGATCCTTCAGAAATCATTTTAATATTCTGATTTGCTGCTGAAAAACATTTATTGTTGTTGTTGTTGTTGTTATTGTTATTATTATTATTATTATTATTATTATCATTATTATTATTATTATTATTATGTTTAAAACAGCTGAGTAGATTTTTTTTTTTTCAGGTTTATTTGATGAATAGAAAGTTTCATTTATCTGAAATAGAAATCTTTTGTAACATTATAAACATCTTTATCATCACTTTTGATCAATTTAAAGCATCTTTGCTAAATAAAAGTATTAATTTCTATAATTTCTTTCCCAAAAAATATTCTGACTCCAAGCTTTTGAATGGCATAGTGTATAATATTACAAAATTATTTAATTCAGATAAATCCTGATATTTGGATCTTTCTATTCTTCAAAGAATCTTGAAAAAAAATTACTCAACTGTTTTAAATATTGATAATAATAATAATAGAAATGTTTCTTGAACACCATTTCTGAAGGATCATGTGACACTGAAGACTGAAGTAATGATGCTGAAAATTCAGCTTTGATCACAGGAATAAATTACATTTTAAAATATATACAAATAGAAAGCAGTTATTTTAAATAGTAAAAATATTTCACAATATTACTGCTTTTGCTGTATTTTGGATCAAATAAATGCAGGCTTGGTAAGCAGAAAACATTAAAACTCTTACTGTTCAAAAACTTTTGACTGGTAGTATGCATTTTGTACAATTCAACTTGTTAACAACCCCTTGGTAATTTAGTATTTAGAGAATAAATTGATGACGATGATTGATGGATGATAAGCTTGACATGATCACACAAAAGCATTTTCAGGACCCTTTTCTCCTGTTCTCCATCTCTTTTAAGGACATATCCCGCCATGGAGACCCTCACTGAGCCTCACCAGCTGACCGCCACTCTAAGCTGTATGATCGGTGTGGCACGGAGCCTGGTGGCCGGGGGCCAGAGGTTTCCTGAGGGCCCCACACACATGCTGCCTCTCCTCATGAGGGCTCTGCCTGGGGTCGACCCCAATGACTTCAGCAAGTGCATGGTGAGAGTCTGTTCAAGGCAGTTATTGGTAATGAAAATGTATAGACACACACACACACACACACACTATATATATATATATATATATATATATATATATATATATATATATACACACACACACACACACACACACACACACAGTTGAGGTCAAAAGTTTACATACACCTTGCAGAAGCTGCAAAATGTTAATTATTTGACCAAAATAAGAAGGATCATACAAAATGCATGTTATTTTTTTTATTTAGTACTGACCTGAATAATATATTTCACTTAAAAGATGTTTACATAAAGTCCACAAGAGAAAATAATAGTTGAATTTATAAAAATTACCCCTGTTCAAAACATACATATGATCAATTCTTAATACTGTGTTGTTACCTGAATGATTCACAGCTGTGTTTTTTTGTTGTTGTTGTTTGTTTGTTTTTTTACTTAGTGATAGTTGTTTATGAGTCCCTTTTCTGTCCTGAACAGTTAAACTGCCTGCTGTTCTTCAGAAAAATCCTTGAGGTCCCACAGATTCTGTTTTTCAGCATTTTTGTGTATTTGAACCCTTTCCAACAATGACTCTATGATTTTGAGATCCATCTTTTCACACTGAGGACAATTGAGGGACTCATATGCAACTATTACAAAAGGTTCAAACGCTCACTGATGCTTTAAGAGCTGGGGGATGAAAACTTTTGAACCGAATGAATATGTGTACATTTTTCTTATTTTGCCCAAAGATCATAATTTTTTTCATTTAGTATTGCCCTTCAGAAGCTACAGAAGATAGTTACATGTTTACCAGAAGACGAAATAAGATAAATTTACCCTGATCTTCAAATTCTAAAAGTTTTCACCCCCAGCTGTTAATGCATTGTGTTTTCTTCTGAAGCATCAGTGAGCGTTGGAATAAAAATTGATTATACATTTTCCTGTCTAAGCTAAGAATATCATATGGTAATTTGTGGGAATCTGTGTTTCTTTTTTTTTTTTTTTTCTTCTTTTTCAGATAACATTCCAATTTTTAGCGACTTTTGTTACTCTTGTGCCATTGGTGGACTGTTCAGCTGCTGTTCAAACAAGAAACGACCTCACACAGGTGTGACATCCTCCTGCCATTAGAGGTTTTTTACACATAATTCATGTGCAACTCAATCTTTTCATTATTTGTCTTTGTGCAGGTGGAAAAAGAGTTGTGTTCTGCCTCAGCAGAGTTTGAGTATTTTGTTCTTCAATTTATTGATAGGTACAGAACTCAGAGTGTTGTTGTTGTTGTTGTTATCTCTGAATACTGTGCATGTGTATTTCTTTCGATGCCCTCATTATCATGTTTGTGTATTTAGATGTTTTGCACTGATTGACACGAGTACACTGGAACAGACCCGGGAGGAGATGGAGACAGAAAAAATGACTCATCTGGAGAGTCTGGTGGAGCTAGGCCTGTCCTCCACATTCAGCACTATCCTCACGCAATGCTCTATGGAAATATTCCAGGTCATTATAAACACACACTCTCTGTACCAATAGAGTCAAACCTTGTCATAACACATACTACCGCTTCGGGTTGGTAAGTCTCTTATAAGGGCTCAACGCTAAGGATTTTTTCTACTGGCCCGGTCAGGCCAGTGGTTAAAATGTTTACTTGCCTGGACAAAATTGTCACTGGCCCTAACACGAAAAAAATAAATAGTTGCTGTTATCATTGTTTTTGAATCATGTTATCAAGTTCAAATATTATTTGTTTGTTCAAAAATTATTTTATTATTATTAATATTTTATTACAAATATGCATCTGTACTCCACTGTATAAATTAAGTATGGATTGATCATTGTTTAAGCTACAAAGCTAATTGTCAGGACGAGTATTTTGACATACTTTTGTAGGCTATTTGTCCGTCAAAGACGCGTCTCTCTGAGATCGCTTAAAATTTTAAATTAACAAGATTAAAAAACACATGCAAATGATAAACTTTCGTGTCGACGCCGCAGTGGCCCCATCAGGCCAGTGACAGATTCGTCAACTGTCCCAAGCGTCTTTCATGCTGGCCCCGGGCCATCGGGCACTCCTTATTGTCGAGCCCTGCTCTTATGCTAACCAAGGCTGTATTTCTGTGATGAAAAATACAGTAAAAACAGTGATATTGTGAAATATGCTTTATTTAATTTATTCTCTGTGATGGCAAAATTGAATTTTCAGCAGCTGTTACTCCAGTCTGCAGTGTCACATGATCCGTGAGATGCTTTGGTGAATGGAAAATTTAAAAAACAGCATTTATTTGAAATGGAAATCTTTTGTAACATTCTAAATGTATTCACTGCCACTTTTGGTCAGTGTAATGCATCCTTTCTGAATAAAAGTAATTTCTTTCAAAAGAAAGAAATTACTTTTATTCCGTAATGTATTCAAAATCTAATAGACCCCAAACTTTTGAACACAAGTGTATTTCCATGTTGCTTTGACTGTGCGATAATATCTGAACATATTTTCTATATTTTCATAGGTGGCTCTGGAAAAAGTCTTTAACTTTGCCACTACAAACATTTTTGAGACTCACGTGGCTGGACGGATGGTGGCAAACATGTGCCGAGCTGCGACCAAGGTCAGTGTCCTGAGCTCAACTCACTAACATCCACAGCTGACAGTGTTTCTCAAAACGTTTGGCTGACCAATTTAAATGATTATTCTTCTTTCAGTGTCACCCGGCAGAGGCTCTGAAACTCTTTTTGCCTCACTGTTGTAATGTCATATTACAAATCTCAGCCTGTAAGTTCCACCTGCATGTAATGTGTTAATAGTAGTATATGTATTGTGTTGTGAGTTTCGTGTAAACATACCATGTGTTCTCAGATGAAGAAGTATTAAATGAAGAAGAGCTGGATAAAGAGCTGATGTGGAACCTCCAGCTGTTGTCTGAGGTCAGCACTGGATTCTACAACTTATAGATATCAAGCTAGCTCAAGAAATGTAGAAATTCAGTCTAATTCTGAAAGTCAGTAACTTTGGAAATGCTAATATATGTATATCTATAATTGAAGAAATAAAATGTAATAAATCTAAATCTAGAAAAATTCTAAAATTCTATTTCAAATTCTAACTTAAATTCTAAAAAGATATTTAGAACTCTTGAAATCTGGAACTTGACTCTAGAATCTATAACTAAAAATCTATTTCTAACTAGAAGCCTATAGCTATAAACATATCTAGACAGAGTTGTATAAAATTACAGTGCTTGTCTCTGTCTGTAGGTGACGCGTGTGGATGGCGATCAGCTGTTACTCTACAGGTCTCAGCTGGTGCAGATTCTTCAGTTAACTCTGCACCTGAAATGCAAGCAGGGCTACAATCTGGCTTGTAAACTGCTCTATCACATCCTGCGCTCCATGTCCCTCATCTATCCCAGAGAGTACTGTAGCATGCCCGGCGGTGTCCAGCAGCACACTGACGCATACCTTCCAATTAAGGTCAGCCTTAAGTGGAAAATGAGATGCCGATTTTGCCACTAACCCTCTCATAATGACACAAGGCTCAGCTCTACTTAGAATAAATCTGAAATATGATGCCATAATCCTGAAGAATCCATAGTGTGTCCAAGAGTCCATTTTAAAGCAGTTATTGACGTACTGTACAGTAGAGTACAGAGCTGTCTGTTTTTACTTTGACCACTTGGTTACGTTTGAGATATGCTTGAGTTCAGTTTACATAAAGGCTTTGGTATCTTGGTAAATCTAAATTCAATGATACAAACTTGCAATTCTGACTTTTTTCTCAGAATTGTAAGATATAAACTTGCAGTTCTAAAAAAATGAAGTCAGAGTTGTGATATAAACTTGTAATTGTGAGTTAAAGTCAGAATTTTGAGATATAAACTCACCAATCTGACTTTTTTCTCAGAATTGCGTGATATAAACTCACAATTGCAAGTCTCAGTTCTGAGAAATAAAGTCAGAATTGCAAGAAGTGAACTCACAATTTTGAGAAAAAAAAGGTCAGAATTGTGAGATACAAACTTGTGTTTGCGAGGATAGTTTTTTTTTTTTATCTCGCAATTCTGACTTTATAACTTGAATAAGAATTGCGAGATAAAAAAATAAGACTTTTTTTTTCTCACAAACGCAAGTTTGTATCTCACAATTCTGACTTTTTTTTTCTCAAAATTGTGAGATACAAACTTGAGTTTGCGAGAAAAGTCGTAATTTTTTTATCTCGCAATTCTGACTTTATAACTGTCAACTGCGAGTTTATATTTCAAAATTCTGAGAAAAAATTGCAAGCTTGTATCACACAAATTGTATCACAGAATTCTGAGTTTGTATCACACAATTCTGAAGGAAAAAAAAAAAGAATTGTGAAATGGAAATTCGCAATATCCTTCAGTGGCAGAAACGGGCTTCCATAGATTACTGAGGGTTTTTTTTTTTTTTTTTTGGAGGGAGAAAAAAAATGTAAGAATTGTATTTAAGCAAAAAAATCTCTATTACTCCCAATTTAATCCCTATTTCTATCTATTGCAAAGTGACAAATGTTGTATTTCAGGGTTTAGGGTATTACTTTGTAGATATTAATATTATACAATTTGGAAAAAAAAACTAATGTTATATAAATATTATAATACAATATGAACAGTGTTAAGTATACTAATAATAAATTTACAAACAAGGCTGGAAATATGATTTTTTTAAAAAT